>CM031244.1:417666326-418866326 GCA_018340775.1 Taxus wallichiana var. yunnanensis | reverse complement strand
AGCAACTTCCCGAAAGGCTTGAGACATGTGGTGAGCCCACGCTCATTTAGGGTATCTAATTTTGGGGACCACCTCAAGATGCACTATTGAGACACGTGATAGTTTGAAAATTCAAGAGGTGAGGAGGCGGGCCATCGGGATAAATTGGATTTTTGCCCCTTGTTATTCAAAATACTGAAATCATCAAAATGACTGGTAGGCCTGACATAGAATAGTCAAAATTCACTCCAGTCAATGGTAGAGGTGTGGAATTTTAGGAGAAATTTGGAAAATTTTCCTTTTGGGAGAAACGATTTAAAAGTGTAAAAGGAAGTGTGGTTCCATTGGGACCCACATCAGAGATTAGAAGTGGAAGGGTGGAACTACGGGGAAAACTTGGAAAAATTCCTTTTTCCAAAAAAGAGGTGAAATAGCATATTTTAGCCATGGTACCTTTGGGACCCACATTGGGACATGTGTCAAGCCCATTTTTAAAAGGCGAGGGAAGAGGAAATTGAACATATTTTGCATTTTTTCCAAAAGGTGTAAAAGGTAAAACGGAACCCCAGGCCCATCTTAACTTGGATCTCCAATGTGGATAGTCTAGATTCAAAAAGGAGATTAACGACAATAGTGCATATGTATCTACTTTTATGCCATTTCTTCTCCAAAGCTCCTGGGGTTTCGAATTTTTACTATTTTTTATCATTTCTTAGAGTCTCTTGCACGTAAAGTGAAGAGGAATAGTAATTTGGTATCTTGGTTAGGTGGCAAAAATCTGAAGAGGTCTTTTGCAATCAAGACATGATCTGATCATTGGCTTTGATCTGATTTTAAATTTTTCTTTCCTTGGCATGCAAAGAACCAAATTTGATAGATTAGAGGAGGAAGTAGTTGGCACGTGAGATAAAGAATGACTTACCAGGTGAAGAATTGAATGTTGGAAATATTTGGAGAGATTTTCCCTCTACACACCGACAAATTTTTGCAAATATGATTCTGGGAGTCTCAACATGCAATGGTGCTTTGAATGTCTCTAGTTTTGGGGGAAAACTCTATTGTAAATGAAGTATTATAAATTGCATGAATTTGTCATGTAAATGGTTGGAGTGTTAGAGGTCGAGACTGATTTTTCTAAGAGAAAATCTTGATAGAACCCGTCCTTCTGAGAAATCATCTGAAGAAACTGTTTATCTCCTTTGTGTTAAATTTGATCATGTCAAGGTGGTTGCGAGTGTATACCAATTGACAAGCTTTGAGATTGTTCTAAAAACATTCCCCTGATAATAAATTTAATCAAACATGAGTTAAGCTACGTTATTTTTGGGCAAAATTTGTGTTTGCTTCATTCTTGAATGTCTGTAAGTAGTTTTCTTGTTCTTGTTGCAATCTTACATTGAAATCTTTGTGAATCACACAAGATCTTATGTTTGTGATAGTTTGGTGGCATTTACAATTTCATTTATCAGAAAAGCTTTCATTTGATAGTGAAATAAACAAATTTAAAATCACTGTGACTCCTAGCATGACTATAAGATTGTTTGTTAGCCTTCGAGGGTATCTTAGGTGTAATGAAACAAAGGTTTGTCAATGTTTAGTTAAGTTTACCAATTTTAGCCTTCATTTTGATCCTTGAAGTTTGTGTGAAAAGTGCTGATTTGGACCTCCATTGAAGCACATATTATAGATAAAGGAACATCTTAGCTATCCTGAAGCATTATTTTATTCAAGCTCTCAATTTTTGTAGAATTTCTCAAGAATCTTGTGAATCAAGTTAATGTATGCCTCACCTCCCACCATAAATTCATCTAAAAACAAAAATCATACCCACACTACCCTTGTTTGTCATGTGTGTATACAAATGCATAATTCTTACCACTACAACATGCTGAAACAATCAAGTTTTCATTGTATTTAGTGCCCTGAACCGTGCTCAGAAAATATCTCCATTATCTAGAGTGACAACTCGTGAGAGTTAGGTTTTGTTGCATTGATCATATTTTCTTCAAGGTATTCTTAATAATTTCACAAGGAAGGATATCTTCATTTCCTCCACAAACAAAAGAGGCTATAAAAAGGGTCCTCTCACCCTAGTTGAAAGGCACAACCATAAAGTAGTGAGGATAGGTCAAATCCTCTTGAGGGTGCTACCCATTTCTCCACATCTGAGTGACAAAGAGCAAGCTACATTTCATCCCCGACTACAAAACAACACACTACATGCTCTACTTGTCTCTAAGCTTCCTGCCAAACCTGTGATGTTTCTCACTTTCAAGGGAGAATCAATTTGTGTACCAACACCTGATTGGCACCGTTTCTAGGGACATAGTGGTTATAGTTCATATTCAGACACTGGTAAACACTTCTTATATGCCCTAAGTGTGAATACATTATTTCAAACATAGTCTTGTGTCCAAGCTCTCAGTAAAAATTAATCAAATTTGCAAGTGTTGTGTGCAACTCTTTTAGTTTCCACACTTGGTGCACTAGCTTTCATTGATAAATTTGGGTATAGAAAAGTCAGATCATCCCATTTCTAGTTTCTAGTATTGAAAAACATTTGACAGATCATATTTTAGTGCATTTTCACAACTAAGGTGGAAATCCTTAGTGGTGACTCCCTGTTGATCTAATTCTTGATGAGTACTAGTGTCTTAACCTCTGTCAAGTGAGTTTTGTTACTAATCTTTGCAAAGCTGGAAGGAAGAAGATATTTCTTTGCTAGAGATCCTGCTAGGACATTATTTCTAGAGCTAGGAAAAAAGTTAGAAGGAAGAAAATCCTAGAGAGTTGTTGGAGATCAGCAGACAAGAAAAGGGATCTCCATTGATGAAAGTGATCAGCCTATCATTAAATACTTCCATTCAAGTGCTTCTGAATCAAGTAACTTGTTTTTGGAATTTAATTCTCCAACTGGAGAGGGGCCTTCATTTGATTTTGAAAAGTTTTCTTCTCATTCTACCCCTATCTTTTCAAAAGTTGATAGGGTTTTCCAAGAAACAAGGCCTTTAGGGGATATCCATTTTGAAAGTTATACTCCTATGTTTCAAAGACCCTCTGCCCTTATCAATTTGTCTCCTCCAGGGTCACCTCCTCAAAATAACATGGCCCATCCCCTACCCAGCACCTCCGTTTTTGTAAACACCTTTGGTCCTATAAATTTTATGGGGATGGCTTGTTATCCAAATGCAGTTCCCCAAGATGTAAGAAATAGATTACCAAAGTTCCAAGGAAATAACTCTATAACTCGGTGATTAACATTCAAATATTTTTATAAATATGATGGAATACTTTGAGATTGAACATGAAGATGTATATATCAAATTATTTATCCATACTTTTGTAGAGGATGCAAGGGAATGGTATAAAGCTTTTCCAAATAATTCCATTAATTCTTGGATAGAGATGAACAATGCATTTAGATGTAGTATGGTGATAGAACTAACCCTAGGTTTCTTCTATCTAAATTTGAAAACATCAAGAAGATTCCTAATTAGTCAAGACATGAATTAAACACAAGCTTTAACAAGACCTTGAGGAGCTTTCCTATTAGCTTAAGGCCATATGATGAATCATGTTTGAAAAAATATTTAGATGCATTTGATAAAAAGGCTAGTTACTACTTGAGGGATAAAAAGCCTACTAGTTTGAGGCAGGCCTTCACCATGTCTCTACAAATTGAGAATAACATCAAGGCAATTGGAATGAATCCAAAAAGAGAGGGTGTAAAACTAATGAACCCGGAAAAAGCCTCAAACAAGTAAGGCTTCTGATTTGGAGGAAGTTGTGAAAAATTTGGTAGGGGATGTCAAAGAAATATCATACAAATTAGCCCAGGTAGAAAAAGGGATTGGGTAGAGTTCACAAGGTTAGCACAAGCAACAAGGCCAAGATAGGTTTACAAATCATCATAGAAATGATCAGAGATCTGATGATAGAGGCAAGGGACTTGTTAGATTTGGAAATAAATAGTCCCAGGCCAGGGAAAATAGAATGGTACCTGATCCTTTGGCTACCAGAGTTTTTGTTATGGAGGAGATAAATGTCATTAATTGGTGTGACAGATAGTTCATGCCCCATGCTCTATGTGAGAAAAACCAAGAAGAAGAAGAAGAAGTTGATGATGATATCGATGATGATGCATGCATGGTGGAATACTCTGTAAGCTCACAAAGAAGGGGCAACTTCCACCGAGGTAATAAGTGCTAGAACTGTTGCTGATTTTTGAATTGCATCCACTAGGTACCTATTCTTCCTAACTCTCATACTTTAGAAGTAGATATCTTTGTACAAGCTTTTGAATTCCCCAATAATGACTTTAAGTATTTAAGAGCTTTACTTGATAAATAAGTATGATGGAGGAATCCCATCTGAGGAGGATAGGTAGTTGTTGATGAATGTTGTTATTGCCTAAGAGAAGGAGTATAACACAAGAAGTAGGGTTGTCAAAGGGATAGGGCCTCAGGCCAAGCCCAAAACTCCATTTCTTTCAAATGTTCCTAAAGATGATCCTAAGAAAGATGCATCTACCAAGGGTCTTATTGTCCCAAAAAAACTCATACCCCTCCTCATGCCCAAGCTGACAAAAATCTTGTGTGATCTAATGAGTGTATCAACCTTCCTTCTAATAATACCTTGCTGAAGTCTGTCCCTTATGATATTTCCCAAGTCTTGAGTCAGATCAAGATCTTAGTTCCAATTGTTGAGTTCCTTAGGATTACTGAGCACAAAAAAGGGATTTTGAGTATTTGGGGTTAAAAGAGGAGAAGACTGCCCTAGGTAGAAACATAAACATTGTGGAAACTCCACTAGTCATTGAAGAGTTAGAGACACCATTAGTGTTATAGGAAGTAGGTGAACCACCGAGTTTATTTGGGGACATTATTGGTGGAGAATCAACTAAATGTGGATCCATTATTCATCTCTCTAATTATTAAAGACAGATGGCTACACAACCGTATTTTTGACTCAGGGGCATCATGTAATGTTATGCGCATGAGCTAGATATCAAAGTAACAACAACTTATGGGAAGTGTACTACTATGGAATCAAGAGAAGTGCCAAAGTGGTGGGATGTGTTAAAGGTCTGGTGGTGCAACTTGCAGCTTACCTAGGTAAAAACCTGATGCTTGATGTTGTTATTGTTGATTGCCCAACCAAGTGGGGTATGTTGTTATCTAAAAAATGGGCTACAAGTGTTTATGAGAGTGTTAAAATGGACATGTCCTATGCTACCATCTCAATTGAGGGAATCCTTGTTAGGTTGTATGGAGAAAACAAGATGTTGCACCTTATTGAAGATCCCAATAATGCATCTTATGAAGTATTGTACACAAATGTTGATGCCGATAACTTTGTAGGATTTGCTGATGGAAAAGAGAAAAAGATTGAATAATGTAATTGTCTTGAAAAAATAGGCTCTCCTTGGAATTTATTGTTTGATGGATCTTTCTCCAAGTTCGGAAATGGTGTTGGTGTTGTTTTGATCTCTCTAGGCCAGAAGAGTTTTTCTTTTCTTTCAAACTCAACTTTGAGTGCACTAATAACATTGCTGAGTATGAGACATTGTTATTAGGTCTGAGGATTGCTTGGAAATATGGTGTTAAAGACATCATTGTCAAAGGAGATTCAGAATTAATTGTAAAGCAAGTCAAAAAACTTTATGCCACAAAAAATCAACGAATGAAACAATACAAGCATGCAGTTTGGGATCTCATTGAGATGTTTGATTCATTCAATATTATGCATCATGGTAGGAAGTTCAATGATTTAGTAGACAAAATTGCAATATTGGGATTGTGGTTTGATAATTTTACAGTATCCCCATATTGTGAATATGATGTTGAGGTGTTAAATAGGCCATCTGTACATGAAAGCATTAAACATTGGTAAGTTTTTGATGATGATGCTCAGTCGGAAGATTTATGCGAACAAAGGGAGTTTGTTGATCAAAATATTGACTAGGATCCAAAGGTGTGCATAACAGAGGGCAAGGAAATTTTTTTTGGAAAAGGAATCATCTAACTAAAGACTAGTACCATTCCTAGAGGGTTGGTTTCTCTTAAATCCAACTTTGATAATGTTGATCACATTATTAACGGATGCATAGCAGCCTTAAGGGATATTGAGAAGCATGACCATGGCATAAAAGAGAAACCAAGGAAGATCTGGTTTGGGAAGTAATCTCAGCAAGAAGGAAAAGAATTCTTATGTCCAATTGCTGAAAAAATATCAAGATTGCATGGCTTAGACATATTCTGAATTAAAGGCATACATAGAGGAATCTGCTTTCAACATGAGATTCCTTTGGATTCTAATGCAAAACCACTCAGGTAGAAACAAAGGCCAATAAATCCACTCCTATCTCTTAAAATGCAAGAGGAACTGAAGAAACTGAGGGATGGAAGGATTATTCAGCCTATAAGGTATTCTTCTTGGGTTGCAAACCTAGACCACCAAAAAGAAGAATAGTGACATCAGCCGTGTGTGGACTTCCAAAATTTGAACAGAGCATCAATGTAGGATAATTATCATTTACCAAACATGGAAAACATGTTGCAATTAGTGACTAGTTCTGAGCTACTATCTACCTTAGATGGCTTCTTTGGTTATAACCAAGTTATTGTAAAGGAATCAAAAATAATTAAGACAACCTTTACCACCCCTTAGGGAACATATGTATATGTCAGGATGCCCTTTGGATTGATGAATTATGGAGCAACCTTTTAGAGAGAAATGGATGTTGCTTTTACTAGTTACATCAATGATTTTTGTTGTCTACCAAGATGATGTAACCACGTTCTCCGTAGAAGAGAGGTGATCATTTGAAGCACTTGGAGAAAATACGATAAGATGTAGAGAATACGGAATTTCACTCAATTAAAAGATGTGCCATTTCAAAGTACAGAAGGAAAAATTGTTTCATCACATTGTGTCATAAGAAGGGGTAATGATTGATCCTGAAAGAGTAGAGGCCATCAAAGAAGGTCCCAATTTTGAGAACCAAGAAGGGTATTCAGTCCTTCTTTCAAGTAGATAAACTTTATCGAGATTCATATCAAACTTTAATGAGTTGACCATTCCAAATCACTAGCATGCTAAAGAAGGACCAGACCATCAAATGGGAGGAGGATGCCATTCAAGCTTTCAATGGGATCAAGGAGGCATTAAATCATGCCCCTGTTTTAGCAGCTCCGGATTATAAGAAACCTTTCCAATCTGTTTTCTTTTGCTTCGAGAGAACACTATTTCATTTGTCTTGTTGCAGAAATATGATAAAGGGGCCGAGA
Organism: Taxus wallichiana var. yunnanensis; assembly: GCA_018340775.1. Classification (NCBI taxonomy): domain Eukaryota; kingdom Viridiplantae; phylum Streptophyta; class Pinopsida; order Cupressales; family Taxaceae; genus Taxus; species Taxus wallichiana. The sequence continues at coordinate 418,859,058 of CM031244.1, read as the reverse complement.
GGCCAATTTCCCTTTTAAGTAAGGTATTACAGGGGATGAGTTGAAATACACTATTATGGGGAAATAGGCATTTGCCTTGGTAACAGCAACAAAGGTTTTCAGGGATTACATTTTGAGTTCTAAAATTGTTTCCTGTGTTCCCTACACTATGATGGAAGTCTCAAGAAAAGATGCGATGGGTGAACAAGTTGCAAGAATATGACATGGATATCCAAACCATGAATTTGGTGAGAGGTTTGGGCTTGGCTAAAGCTTATGGCTGAGAGTAACTTGTAACCTATTGAGGTAAATGAGGTAGAAGAAGGAAGCGTAGATGTGTTTGAAAAAATGACGATTTTTGAGTGGTACAAAGATGTAATTTTTATCTCGGACATCTATTCCGACCAAAGCATTTGAGTAAGAACTAGAAAAGATCCCTTAAGTTGGCTTCCCAGAAATATGTCATTATTGATTATGGGTTAGCTTGGAAGAACCTTGAGGAGTTCTCTTAAGGTGCATTAACTAAAAATGAAGCCCCAATGTAATTTCTAATCTCCATGGGGAATTTTAGGTGGGTATTTTCTTTGGAAGAGTCACAACACACAGATCTTGAGGGTTGGTTATTGGTGGAAAAATCTTTTTAATGATATAACTCTTTTGGTTAGAATATTTGAGAGTTGCCATCGCTTCTCTGGAAGACTTAAAGCTTCGTGCTCCTTACCTTTTGCAGCTTGTATCAATTGAAGCCACATTCAAGCAATGGGGAATGGATTTCATTAGTGATATTTCAGACCGCCAAGTCAAGTGCTTTGGCCATAAGTGGATTCTTGTAGCCACCGATTAGTTCACCAAGTGAGTGGAGGAAATCCCACCAAAAGAACAACACACCAAATTTTCATGGATTTTATATTAAACCATATCATCTGCAGTTTGGGGTGCCAATTAAAATTGTTGCTAACAATGCCATGAGCTTCAGAGCTAAACATTTGGTGGTAATGTGCAAAGAATATGAGATCAATTTGAAATATACCTCTAATTACAATCCCCAAGGAAATGGACAAGCTAAGTCCAGTAATAAATTTTTTCTGAAAATTATCAGAAGAACCTTGGATTTTAACAAAAGAAATGGGGTGAACAATTGAAGTTCACTATTTGGGTTGAAAAAATTATTGTTAAAAGAGCCATTCGAAAATTCCATTTGAATTGGTGTATGGCACTCAATTTTGTTGCCGCTACATATGCAACTATCCTCATATCAATTCATTCAATAACTAGAAGACCAAGAAGCTAGTCCATATGAGGCTTGCATTAACCAAATTGTTGAACTTGATGAAGAAAGGAGAGCATCTCACCAAAGGCATGTGAAGTTCGTAGAGAAAAATAGAAGAAGTTATTTGACAAGAAGGTCACTCCCAGAGCTTTCAACATTGGAGATATTGTCTTGTTGTGGGATAATAGACATGAAGACAAGGGAAAGCATGGTAAATTTGATACACTATGGATGGGACCTTATTCCATTGACATTCAAACTGGTGAGCATTCCTTCTTTCTGAAATATTTGGATGGTGAATTGCTCGAATTTCCTATTAATGGTAGGCACTTAAAGCATTTCCTGGATTGATTCCCCGAATCAAGGTGAACATCACTTGTATAGTGTACAACTTGTTGGTTGCTTTCTATCTTTTGTGTTTTTTCTTGTTCTGGTCCTCGGTGACTTGGTTTTGCTGTTTATTGGTTTGGTATTTAGGGGATGGTTGTGGTTGTTCCACTATGCTATCTTTTTCTTTGAATCCATTTCCCAATGGTTTGTTTTTGGAACTTGGTCTATTATTTTTTCTTTTGGCGCTCGCAGGGAGTGCCCATCCCCGAGTTAGAGCCGATGTTGGTGCTCATTTTGATCTCGAGACCATTTGCCCTAATTTTCCTCTTATCTCGCATGTTATGAAACATTTTTCTCTCGATGTGGATGCTATGAAGATTTTATCTCCATTTGAATGCCTAGAATTGTTTGCAGAATCCATTGTCATGCCCCTTTTTGAAAGAGTCTTCGAGTTTGCCATATTTTTTCCCTAATTTCTTAAAAATCCATGGGCTTTGCTATTTTTCCTATTTTTCCCCAACCTTGGAAGCTCGTGGAAGATAAATTTATATTTCTATGCCTTTGAAAATCCATATCCATGGTTGAAAGATGCTTGTAACCATGATTCACTTGGTTTTGTTTCAAAAATTTCCATCCTTAGCGAAAAATCAATTTCTGGGCATGAATGGTGAATTTATATGTTTTTGATAGTCTGGTAGGCATATTTTTCCTATCAAAATTATTCCTCAGCATTCGGTAGTCATGTGGCTTCTTTTGGTTAGTCGTGGATGGCGGAAAATGTTTTAACTTGTCGATTTTTTCTTTCTAGCAAAAGAAAAAAAAATTCCCGTCTGCTCTTCAATTCTAATTGGTTCTTTTGGTACCTACATGGCTTCTTCTAATTTGATGGGGAATGACGGGTCTATGTTTTGAACTTTTTCTTTTTGGCTACTTTGGAAAAAAATTTGAACCACCTCATGGGCCCGCCATGCTCTAATTAAAGAAAAATTTAAGTGGTAGGGAAAAGGTCTTACTTTGACCCCTTGCAAAAGGACACATCGCAAAGTTAAAAGTGGAGATGTGAGCATTCGAAAGCGTGTTGATATTTTTCCCTTTTGGAAAAATGGAGTAAAAATCTAAAGTGGAAGTGCACCCCCACCAAATCATTTTGAACCCTTATAAGGTTCTTGAAGTTGTGCCATAAATAGACATGGAGGTTTCCACTGGGTCTTCTTTCCTCAGAATTTTCAGCAACTTCCTAAAAGGCCTGAGACACATGGTGAGCCCGTGCTCATTTATGGTCTCTTCTTTTGGGGACCACCTCAAGATGCACCATTGAGACGCGTGGTGGTTTGGAAAGTCAAGAGGCGGGAGGCGGGCCATGAAGGAAACTTGGATTTTTAGCCCCTTGTTATTCAAAAGATTGAAATCATCAAAATGACCCGAAGGCCTGATAGAGAATAGTCAAAATTTTCTGTAGTCAATGGCGGAGGTGTAGACTCTCGAGGGAAATTTTGAAAAATTTCCATTTAGGAGAAAGGAGTTAAAAGTGTAAAAGTAAGCGTGGTTCTTCCGAGACCCACGCGAGATTAGAGGCGAAAGGGCGGAGCTACGGGGAAAACTTGGAAAATTTTCCTTTTTCCATAAAAGAGGTGAAATAGTAGATTTTAGTTGTGGTTCCTTTGGGACCCACATTTGGACACGTGTCAGGCCCTTTTTTAAAAGGTGGAGGGGCAGAGAAAATTGAACAAATTTTGCAATTTTTCCAAAATGTGTAAAAGGTAAAAATGGAACCCCCATGCCCATCTTAACTTGGATCTCCCATGTGGATGGTCTAGATTCAAAAAGGAGATCAATGGCAGATGTGCGTCTATATCTATTTTTCTGCCATTTTTGCACCAAATCTCCTGGGGATTCTAATTTTTACATTTTTTTAATCATTTCTAAGAGTCTCCTGTATGTAAAATGAAGAGGAACATTAATTTGGTATCCTGGTTGGGTGGGAAAAATATGAAGATGTCTTTTGCAATCAAGATGTGATCTGATCATTGGCTTCGATCTGATTTTTAGTTTTTATTTCCTTGGCACGCAAAGAACCAAATTTGACAGGTAGAAGGAGGAAGTAGTTGGCGGGTAAGATGAAGAAAAAATTAATAGGTGAAGAATTAAATGTTGGAAATATTTGGAGAGATTTTCCCTCTGCACACCTAACAACTTTTTCACAAATCTGATTCTGGAGTCTCAACACGCAATGGTGCTTTGAATGTCTTTGGTTTTGTGGGGAAAACTCTATTGTAAATGAAGTATTATAAATTGCATGAATTTTTCATGTAAATGGTTGGAGTGTTAGAGGTTGGGACTAATTTTTCTAAGAGAAAAGCTTGATAGAACCTGTCCTTCTAAGAAATCATCTGAAGAAACCTGTTTATCTCCTTTGTGTTAAATTTGATCATGTCAAGGTGGTTGCGAGTGTACAACCATTGAGAAGCTCAGAAATTGTTTTAGAAACTTTCCTCTACTAATAAATTTAATCAAACTTGAGTTAATTTGCATTATTTTTGGGAAAAATTTGTGTTTGCTTCATTCCTAAATGTCTGCAAGTAGTTTTCTTGTTCCCGTTGCAATCTTACATTGAAATCTTTGTGAATCACACAAGATCTTATCCTTGTGATAGTTTGGTGGCATTTACAATTTAATTTATCAGAAGAACTTTCATTTTATAGTGAAATAAAAAATGTAAAATCACTGTGACTCCTAGCATGACTATAAGATTGTTTTTTAGAATTCGAGGGTATCTTAGGCATGATGATATAGAGGTTGATTATGTTTAGTTAATTTTTCTAATTTGAGCCTTCATTTTGGATCCTTGAATTTTTTGTGAAAAGTGCTAATCTAGGCCTCCATTTATACATATATTCTCAGTTAAAGGAACATCTTAGCTATCCCGAAGCATTCATTTATTCAAGCTCTCCATTTTCATATAATTTCTCAAGAATCTGTAAATCAATTTCATTTCTACCTCACCTCCCAAAAAAATCATTTAAAAACAACCAATCATACCCATACTACCCCCGTTTGTCATGTGTGTATACAAATGCATAATTCTTACTACCAAAATGCAGAAACAATTAGGTTATTATTGTCTTTAATGCCCTGAACTTTTCTCCCAAAATATCTCCATTATCTAGAGTGACAACTCGCAAGAGGTTTTGTTGCGTTGATCATATTTACTTCAAGGTATTCCACAAATATTAGGATATAAAAAGGGTCCTCTCACCCGGTTGAAAGAAACAACCATAAAGTAGTGAGGATAGGTCAAATCCTCTTGAGGGTGCTACCCATTTCTCCACATCTCGAGTGACAACGAGCAAGCCGTATTTCATCCTCGGCTACAAAATGAAACACTACATGCTCTACTTGTCTCTAACCTTCCTGCCAAACCTGTGATGTTGCTTAACTTTTGAGGGAGAATCAATTTGGGTACTAAAACATTCCACATACTCTTATGCATCCCTCATTCTCTTATGCCTCCCCCATAAAACAACCAAGTAAGAAATACAAGCATTTCTTGTCCAAGGTGGGGCACCCAACCCAAACTACCTCTAAAACATGGAATAGACTCTTATGCCTCCCTAATTGAAATCTCGCCATAGTCCCCTCCTACACCATACTAAGGAAATCTACCCAAGCACCCAACAAGCTTAACAAAACACTAAAAAAAAACACATATGCATACAAAATAAAAGAAAGAATTTAAAAAGAGTTTCTCTCCTACCTTTCCATGTTAGAGATTGATCCAAGAGCCACACACCAAGCTTCTTCAAACTGAAACAATCACCAACAAGATCCAACAAAGACGATAAACACTCCAAAATTCTCTAACTCCAAAAAATGTAAGAGCACAAAAGAATTAAGTAATCCTCAAACAAGCAAGAACTTGAATAAATAGAAAAGGGGGAGATGAGGGTGAGGTGGCTCCATGTAGGATGCCACATCACTCATCCTCAACTCCACCTCACAATTCAAACCCCAACCCCTATGCACCATAAATTGGTGGGTGAGAGCAATAAAAATTTACATACACACACAATATAAGCCCACACCCCCTAAGGACAAACTTAAAGACCCATGTAATAAAAGTGCAATAAATTTCACTTTTTGAATTACACTTAATGAGGTCTACTTTTGAGCTCCCAATCCATAGATAGGGTTGGCATAGAAATTTAAGAGGTGTGGGGCAAGTTTAACTTGTCCCACAAGCCTTCAAAATTGACATTAAGGCCAAATTCAAATTTTCATGAAGAGGTACAAAGGTACAACACTCAATATCCAAAACACTCAACTTACAACACAAAAACCAAGACCTATCTAGTCTAATAAATGAAAACTTTTTTCCCATCCATGATTAGTTTAGAACAAGATTAATTACATAAAAGAGACACTTAAACCCATTAATGATAAAGGGGAAAAATACACCAAATTCTAAATAATTAATACAATAAATTACATCACTAAAAATCACATACTAACATTAAATAAAGGAAACTAAATAAAAGACAACACATAACCCCTTGGTCACAATTAGAGGTAACCCCGGAACCCCCTAACAACAATTCAAACACACATACACAAAAATACATGTTGCCATAGTGACCCTTGTTGAATTCACCTAGCATTCTAATGTGGTTGGTCTCCAATCCCCTATTGTTTGTTGTGAATATATTTACTTGTAAAACACATAATACCTCCTTCGGCCTTGTGGTGCATCAAAACATCCAAGATAACGTATGCAATATAAATCCACAATCATCCACATGTGCATCAAATCATCATCAAGGTAATTGCGATATCATTTATAATTTTTAACAACATCTCGATTCTACATTTCATCAATATCAATAGGATCACAAAATTAGTTCAATTATCAAGGTCTACTCAATGTGACAAAAATATCACATGTCAGAAATATATATAACCATGTCAACAACATATCATCATCAATATAAAAAGGTCTCTAAAAGTCCACACACATCATACTAAGAATCAAAACCATGAATAGTCTCAATATCTCTAACATCTACATCATGCTAAGTCAGAATAATACAACTATCCATAAGTAGAGTCAATAGTATCGAAATCAACAAAAATAGGTGTCAAAGGGAAGTGGGCACTATAACATACTAGTTGCGTGTGAGCCCACTCATGGAAACTATATAAGGTGTCAAAATACCACACAATGAGAGAGAAATTTTTCCAAGTTCCACATGGTTTCATCTCCTAGCTCATCATTAGTTTAAATTTTGAAAGAAATGGTACACAAGTCTATTTAATATGGTTCTAACATCCACACTATTCTCTAAGGTCAAGGATGAAGATTCACATAATACCAAGCATAGTTAAGGTTGATGGTTTGATTTGACATTTTTTTTACGTTCACATAAGGATAGTACCAATACATTGCGGTTGAAATATATATAGCCAGTCACCAAGTTAGGGTTGGTTGTCTAGTTTGGTTTCAAGGTTCGATAACAAATAAGAGATAGTTTAGTGGATTATTGTTTAAAAGTTTTGAAAATGTTTTCATCATGACAAGGAAGCTTTCGAACTTTCAATTCAATAAATTTTATCATTTCTTAAATACTATAATCAAGAGAAAACATGAATGAGTTAGGAAAAATAGAATCCATTTAAAGTGAATGTTTCTCGAACCTATCAAAATATTAGGCAATTATAATTTAGACGGTCTAAAACTTATATATGCATACCTTCCTCAAGAGTACAAGAGATCAACACACATTTTCCCTTAAGGGAAGGTATAGTCTAATGCTCCTCAATATATGGAACTTACTCTAACTTTTTCTTAACAATTATTTGGTTGTAATCAGCCCATTAGGTTGTTCGAGATAGAGATATATATACACCGATTAACTAGAGGGTGAATCCATTTTATACAAAGAACGTTAAATTTCGCCACACTTTCAAGTGGTAATAATAAATGGGGCCATGTTGTAAAGAGTACCCTAAAACAACATAGCTTAATTAGTGTTTATTCTAATAAGAAAGGATTCCTTCGCCCAAGGTAGGTGGAAAGAATAGTTACTCGTTATCCTTAGTCCTCACAAAAGGGGTTACATTTCTTATCTTATAATAAATTACTAAGATCTTTCTAATGTGAATGAAGTCTTACGCAAGAGTCTCCTAAGCGTCAAATAGCCAAAGACATATCTAATGAGTGATACCATTTCCATCCTCAATTATCCACATTACTTTCTTACCTAGAACTTAGGAACGAAGAAAAAAAATGCCTAAGTTACTTACATAAGACCAACTATTTAGAGTGTAATCTATATTATATGAATATAACATTATAAGATTAATAGACATTACTTATTCCATTTCAAAAATATTTTATGATCACCTCAATTTTAGCTTTATAAGGGTAACAAATGATAGAAAAATTCCAACCAAGGTTGTTTAATTACATATTCAATGATTTTTCCCATTTACTTATAGTTACATGGTTCTATTCTACTTTATAAGGTATACATACAAAATTGTGCATATATATATATATAGACACACTTGTAATTTCATAACAAGTAACCCATAACCCAACAAGCAAACCATTCAACACATGCAATAAAACAATACTTGAACCATAAGAAAAAAAAAAATCTAAAATGCCAAATTACATAACATAAGATCAAGGAGCCTACCTCCACAATCTCTCCAAAACTCTAAGATTTTCCCAATCCCTTGTCCAAGCAAACCTCCTACTTCAAAAATTATCGAAGCACCAAAACAAAATCATAAAGAAAAAGTCCCCTTCCTCCCACATGAGGGAGTATTTGAAGAAAGACAAAATAAATTCTCTCACAAATGAGGGGGTGACATGTGCCACCCCTCTCTTCCCTCCAAGTCAAAGATTCCTAAAAAAAAAAAAATGAGAAAAGATAAACTCACCTTTAAACACCCTTCTCCCAAATTGCCAAAAAAGAAAATAAGACAAGTTTGTCCAACTTTTTAACACACACACATTCCAATCCATCTTACATGGATGGTGAAAAAAGAGTGGCTAAATGGGAGGGAAAATCCTTCTATGCCTTGAAATTAAGCCCGCTACCTAATAGGTAGGGTCCAAGGGCTTATTTTCATGCTAAGTTAACTCCTAAAAGTAAAAGGGGTCACTTAAAATTCCATAAATAGCCCAATTTCGGGTTTGACATATTTAGGCACAAGTGTAGAGGATGTGGGGCCCGCTCAAGGGTGATCATCTGACCCCAATCGTCTCTAATTAACACACACTTTCACAAATGCAAAAATTTATGCAAGTGGGGATAATTAAGTGCCCTAACATAGTTTACTTAAAAACTTATACATCCTAAACACAATTAATTTTACATGACATACCACATTACAATTAAGGGTCACTCATGGTTCCCAAATAATACAAGCAAACAATAAGGTATCATATAACTAAAATGGTTAGGACTTAGTCCTGTGGGCCACTTGTGCATAATTTAAATAAACACCCTGAAACCCACATTCTCTTGTGTCATGTCACTTGCACACTTAATGAACACATTAAACGCATCTTTCCAATAAAAGTGTAAATGAAACTACTAAATAAATGATCAAGTCCAAACATGAAATCTATGCCATCACAACATCAACATGGAATCATAAATGAGAAATATGCACAATTTCACACAATTCACCTTGAGTTAGTCATTGAAATAAATATAAATGACATACATCCATGCTATCATGTGTTCTCATCAATAATCAAATAATTCATATCATCAAAACGTGTGACTAAACTATGTATCCATCACATATCAATTAGGCCCAACTAACATAACAATATGTTAATATCCACAACATCAAATGAAATGTGCCAACATACAAATCCAAGATAAATTGGCGCTATGTGCCCAAATCACCATACATGTCCATGAAGATCAAACAACATAATATAATGTCTAAAATATGTCAAAACCATGTCAAATCATAACTATGGGTTAAGAAGTCAGCAAATAACTGAGGCTAGAAAATGTGGGCACTACATCATTTTGCACCTTGCTTTTCAATATTGAAATAAAACCCCATTTGATTCCTTGTGTAGGTTTAAACACTTTAGAAAATAAAAGATAGGTGTAGGATGTACTCTTGTAGAAGAATCTCAGAATGTTTGGGTTATGAAATGGAAGGATTGTATTATTTGCATGTTGAAAAGAAGGTTGAGGGATTAAATGAATGTTTGTATACATTGCGAAAGGAAAGAAGAGTTTCAGTTTGAAGTGTATTGCATTTTAGAGGAGTGAAGAATGTAGTGGTAGTGGGTAATATATGTGAGCTTTGTATTCTCCTTAGATAAAAATAAAATAAAATACATATCTATATCCATTGTTAGGTAGCAATTTTATTTTATAACAATACTCATTTAAATATGAGTGTCAATATCCATTTATAATAGGATTATGTTTTATATATATGTATGTATGTATGTATGTTGATGGAAATATATATTTTGAAATAAAATAACCATAACAATAAAAATAATAATAAACATATGTAGCACCCGTTAAAAATGCCCACTCGAGACATAAGAACAACCTAGAGTTAGCCAAAAGAATTATTGAATAATTTTTTCTGAAAAGCATGCCCACAAAAGGTTTTGAAAATAACAATTTTTTTATTAATGTTTCTAAACAATTATATTTAATCGATAAAATTTTCCCGTTAAAATAAATATTAAACCCAAATTAAACTTTAATGAATTTAATCTTGACTAAGCGTGGTTAAACTCCCCTAGGTATTATTTTAATAAACAATTTAATTCCTACTATAGTTAAATATTCCATATTTAAATTTAGAGGGTTAAAGGGGCCAAAATAAATAAATACCCAAGGTATTTAATTCCATAAGGTTTAAACAAATAATAAGGTCCCCATTTGACATGGGGTTAGAATTAATAAACATATTCCTTACCCCAAAAGTGACCCCTTAAAATTCAACCCATGTTTTGAAAATTAAAACATTTAAATTAAAAGGTAATTTCCACTCACCCACTCTCCACCTACTTTTTGTAGGGATGAATCTCATCCCTTGGATGGATTCAATTAGGGACCTTGATGAGGAAAAAGACAATCTAACCCTAAAGCATGCTTATGAAGTCTTCTTTCTCTCTTCTTTGGACTTATTATTTCACTTTTGTTTTGCAGGTTGTTGGAGGAGGAAGGGAAGCCATTGGTGGCCATATCAACCTCTTGGGAGAGGCATACATGTTTCAATATTTACTTTTTTTGTTTACACTCTCTCATAGGGTTTTAAATGTTTTTAAATGTTCTATTTATCACATTATTATAGTATTTGCCCAAATGGGCTTGTGGCTTTTTGCCCCATTTCTTTATGTGGATATATTTGATTTGCATCTTCATTTGGGTATGTGAATATATACATATATATGTATATGTATTTGGATACATACATACATACATACATATATATAAAGGAGTTCAAATCCGTACCACTATGTAATGAAACATGGGTTTGATATGCTATGGTTTTGGGGTTGTAATAAACATGGGGGTATAATTTCTTGGGGGAATCCACCGACCCAACTCCCACCATTTCCTTTAAACACTAATATACGTACCCCACTCACATGTGGCTTTGAAATCCTAAACAAAACTTTATTAATAAAGTTTAATATTACTACTCTACCACCCCATTTTTAAAATAAAGTTTGGTTTGTATAAATGCATATAGTTATATATATATATATATATATATATATATATATATATATATATTATTTCAAATACTATGTTTGTTATAGCATACTTTTTATTAATATAATAATGTTAATTTAATATTGATATTAATGTATTTTCATAGTAAAATATCCCTTCTACTATTCAAGTATTTTTTTAATATTTAAGGGTAATAAATTTACTATCAAAATGAGGATAAAACAATAGATAATAGTATTTGTGGGTTAAATACTTGCACTAATACTTTGTTCTCTAACAATTTAATAAATATAGTATAGAGGGTAGAGAGAATACATTTCTTTTCCATTAGTAAATTTGTGATATATTTGCAATATTTTTAAATGAGAATTACATACTAGATTTAGCAACTAGACTACTTCATTGACCAAAAACAAAAAAACAGTCATAAATTTAAACTCTTTTCCATCAACAATACAAGAACAAGTATAAATAGTCTAACTTTTCCAATACATGCCTTTCAAGTAACACAATGAAATGCAATATTTCTTAATACAAATTTTCAACTTTCCACAAGAGAGTTTACAACAATATTTCCAATAATTTATTTAGAACAAGAACAACACACTTTTGTGGGAAATAAATCAACTTCAATGGAATGAGATAATTCCTCTTTAAAAGCTTCTTTTCTATTTCAACAACTAGCTTTACAAATACAATTCTTTCCTTCCCTTTTTAATATACAACACAACTTTGAAATTCAATAATCAACACAACTTTTCCTCACAAGGATTAATACAATGTCTTCCACTTAAAGTGGGAAATAATTCAAGAATATAGGCTAAGATGAAATACAAGTTGTCTTCAATTGTGGCTCCCAAACTAACTCTTCAACTAAGCTCCATCTTCTCATCGCTTGACCACAACAACTAAAAATGGGGAGAGGCAACACTCTCCACCCAACCAAAAATTTCAATAAGGAGGAGAAGCCATCCTCTTCATTGGCCCCCAATCCCAAACCACATTGCAATGAAAAATGTGTTCAACTCATGGCAATAAAACAAGCTTCCACATCATAATACAAGATTTTACAACCATACAAAAACACAAACAATACAACTAGAATCACATGAAGGAAAGCAAAAAAATACACAAGGCTTCAACATACAAAAGCTAAAGGAGCAAGATTTATGGAGAGGTCACTTATGCCTCCTAATGAGAAATGGGTGCACACATTAAAACCCTCCAATAAACATCTCAAAACCCCTACACACTCTTATGCCTCCCACATTCTCTTATGCCTCCCTACAATCTCTTATGGCTCCCTCATAAAAATAGACCAAGTAAGAAATGCAAGTAATTTCTTGTCCAAGGTGGGGCACCTAACCCAAATCCCTCCAAAACATGAAAAAACCTAATATGCCTCCCCACATGCAAGCTCCTCATACTCCCCTCCTACACCACACTTAAGCAATCTACCCAAGCACCCAACAAGCATACCAAAACACTCAAAAACATGCACATATACACAATATAAAAGAAAATATTTTACAAGAGTATAGCTCCTACCTTTCCATGGTAGAGCTTGATCCAAGAGTCCCACACCAAGCTTCTTCAAGCCCAAACAATCACCAAGAAGCTCCAAAAATCCACAAGCACTCCAAAATCCTCTAACTCCAAAAAATGTAAAAGCAAGAAACAAATGAACTAACCCCAAACAAACAAAAGAACTTGAATAAATAGAAAAGGGAGAGAGGAGGGTGAGGTGGCTCCATGTAGGATGCCACATCACTCATCCTCAACTCCACCTCACAAGTCAAACCTCAACCCCAATGCACCATAAATTGGTGGGTGAGAGGAATGACAATTTACTTACACACACAATCCAAGCCCACACCCTTAAGGACTAAATTAAATGCGTGTAAAAAGTGCAATAAAAATTCTACCTTTTTGTCTTCCCAAAACACATAATGGGGTCTATTTTTGACCACCCAACCCATAGGTAGGGTTGGTATAATAAATTTAGTAGGTGTGGGACAAGTTTAACTTATCCCACAAGCCTTTAAAATTGACCCTTAAGGCCAAATCTGAATTTACAAGGAGATGTGGAGTCTACAACACCTAAGATCTCAAACACTCAACTTGAACAACTAAACCAAAGAGCTATCAAATCCAATAAATGAATTCTTTTGTCCCATCCATGATTAATTTAGCAACATGATTAATTTACTAATCTAGACACAAATTAATTAATTAATTAATGAAGGGGAAAAATACATCACTAAATAATCACATACTAAAATTAAATAAAGGAAACAAAATGAAAGAAAACACATAACCCCTTGGTCACAATTGAGGTGATTTCTCCCCATGGGAACCCCCTAACAACAATTCAAGTGCACACACCTAACAAAATACATGTTGCCATGGTGACCCTTGTTGAATTCATCTAACATTTCAATGTAGTTCATCTCCAATCCCCGTTGGTTGTTGTGTTATATTTTACCTGCAAAACATACAATACCTCCTTCGGCCTCGCGGCTACATCAAAAATCTAATATAGGGTATACAACAAAAAATAACAATCATCCACATATAAATCAAGTTAAATTATCATCCAGAAAAGTAATGTTACTAATTTCAATTTCCAACACATCTCAATTCTACATTTCATCAATATTAATGGATCACAAGATTAGTTCAACTGCTAAGGTCTACTCAATATAATGAAAACATGAATGTCAAAATATATAATCATGTTCAATATAACATACCTCTAATAATCCACACATAATACTATAAATCAAAGTCCAACTAGAATCAATGTATCTCAATCATCTAACATCAAGGTACGTCAAAATGATGCAATAATGTCCATACATATAGCCAACAATATCAAAAACAAAAGTAATAGGTGACGAAGGAAGTGAGCACTACAACCTATATCTATTTGGCCCTTTAGAGATATCATTCCTTCCCTTAAATTATCATCACCCATTTGAGATCTGGAGGCACTAAGAACACTAGAACTCTAGTTAACTTTGTAACATTATCAGTAAGTGGGTAGTTGCAATGATTGCATAAGACTAAAGAGAACATTACGAAGTGGGTTTGGGTTAAACAAAGCCCTCACTTACAGTCGTCCTATAATCTTTACCGATAGGGATAAATCATCCCTGCACATGAAGATAAATCTGTAAAACTAATATCTTTGTAATTTATTTTTTTAAAAAACAAAAAAAAGTGGGGTCTTTTAATGGGGTGGGAAGTTGGGCCACCCTACCCCACTCCTGGGCACTCTTCACTCTCCCATGGCCACCACGGCCCTGCCTTCCCTCTCCTCTATTTTGCCCCAACCACACCACATTCCACCTGTCCTTTTTCTTTCCGGTTGCTCCTCATTATTCTCCTCCCCAGTTCTCCTTGGCCGCCCACTTGCTAAATACCATGGATCAATACAAAAAAATAAATGAAACTATAAACAATAAAAAATTAAAAAAAGAAAACAAAGAAAACCCAACCATGCTACCCTAATTTAAAAGCGGTCGGGTCTAAAGTAAGTTTATATAATAAAACGGGATATTCTGAGTATATAGTATGGCATGTTATATATGTAGACTATATTCCACTTTAAAGTTTTCATCCAACTTTGGTTAAGTAGGTTTTAGATCTGTATAAAACATATATATACATATTTATATGGAGTACAATTTGGGCAGTATTTTATATAAGCTATTATTTATTAAGTATATGAATATTCAACGGATAATGTAATTTTTAATAATTGTTTAGTAATGTAATGTTTAGAATAATATTTGTTTAGTATAGTATATTAAAGAAATATATATAGTTAAGTTATACTTCAGGTTTAATAATAATAATAAATAAATAAATTGAGTTTTAGAGTAGGAATTTGGATATATAATATAATATCTTGGCATAGCAAACATCACAATCTAGACATTCGCTGACGAAATATTTGTAATATTCATTAGCTTAATACTTGAATGAATACAATTATTATAAAGTAAATAACATTATTATTAATTGTAATATGATATTACTATAAAGCTAATGGTGTAGCTAAATGCTAACATAATGATATAACAATACCAAAGTGTATAAGTTATGTAATAGAGTAATTAGGGTAATGTCGGTCTCTTCAGAGACACCTAATAAAATTAGAATGATTCAAAGAAGATTATCTTCGCCCGTACGCAAGGTCGTCATGAAATCGAACAACCATTAACCTCGTGTCACATCACGACACGTGAAAAAAAAAAAAATTATTTACCCGAAATTTTAGGTGATTGAGTTTGGAATTGAGTTCCAAAATATGGGGCATTAAAGAAGTCAAAATTTTAGTCAAAACAATTCGGGGAAAAGGTGAAGTGCAAATTGGTTGTTGAGTAGCTTATTTTCTACGTATTTGTGGAACACATTAAGTGTGGAACTAAAACTGAAATTTGATAAGACTTGCCACAAGACCACTGCAACATTCCAAATTAAATACGCCACCGATAATAATCTAAATTCCTTTATTTATACAATTATACAATGAATCGTTGAGTTTAAACTAAATGTGTGCAACATGTCATTAAGCCATTATTTTTAGACATAGAAATGTAAAATGACTAGAGGCTTGACATTAAATTTTCATTATTTACACATAAGTTGTTAGATTTAATTTTTTTAATTGAATAAAGTGTATTGTATCATCTCGCTGTATACCTGAATATGAAATAGGAATCATACGTGTAGTCAATTTACAGCCTGAACAATTAAGACACATGTCATCCGGAAAAACATCAGCTAGGATTTAAATACATTAAACATCACAAAATCCTTTATTAATTCTAAAAGAAGTACATGCACTTCCAAGCTCATCACATGACGCCATGCATCATTTTACCCATATGCAATTTCAACCAAAGCTCAACCCTATCAAAACAATTCTTACCTCATACATGTCAAAGATTGATTGAAATTTTAATTGGGATAGTATAGAACAGAGGAACACCTAATTTGCACCAAAGCTTGCAGTGAGGACGCGTATGACTGCACTATTTGAAACTGAGAAGTCGCTAAAATCACTTTTCAAATCCATGTGTGGAGGCTTCGCAACAGCAACCAGTGATCAAACATGTATTTCGGGATTTGAAAAATTGGAACAGATTGTGGTGTACTTAGCAGATGGGCATTTTTCACATCAACCCTTCTTTTGAAAATTTCAATAATAAGTTATACTTGTGCGATATCAAGTAATATGTATATCTTGAATTTTTTTAAGGTCAAATTTTTAGTCACGCTTTTCTGAGGGGTTCGAAGCTCTTGGACGGGCTGTGAAGGGCTCAATTTTGATCACTTCCCTCCACCCTCCGCGTTAACCAGAAACCCGCAAAATAATTGAGTGAAGTAATGTCGGACCAAAATGAAAATCACAACATTAACAGATGTTTTAATTTCCTGTGCCAGCCCGTGAAAATGCTCCGTGCCCATGGTGACTTGTTTTAAAAATATGAGCTCTAGATTTTTGCCAGCGTGGCGTAGGCCATGTACGTAGTTGATCTACAGTATTGCAAATGGGTCAAGGCCTGGCTCCACGACGAGGCTCTTCGGGAACTCGACACCTTCAAAGGGTATTTCGTTAGGGTTTGGATTACATGCTACGAGAATTCAGTCGGCATTTGGGGATATAGATGCCTTACAGTACTGATAAAGTGACGAAGTATTTTCCATCAAGCATTTGCTCGGTTCCGTCCTTCGTTCACCATTGAAAAAGGGATTGAGAAGAATGTCGTCAGCGAGGGAAATTGTTTCCTCCTGAGCTGTTCTAGGCGAGAAACATGTGTCGCTTGTATTAACACGTTTAACACCTTATATTACTTTCTACCTTCTCCTGAGTCCGAACACATTCAATATTTTTCAGCCAAACCAATAAATATAAATTTCCTTGTCGAAGTTACTTGACATAAAAAAGTTAAAATGATATACAAAATGCTTGTAAATGGTCAATCTAATTCGAAGTAATTTAACGGTATGTAAAATTTACTTCCATAATAACAACAATGTGTTGTCTGGGTTAGCCCTGTCTTCGGGGCGGAAATATATCATAAATAGCAGTTACAAGTACAGTTCAATAGTTGTGGCACTCGGGAATCAGGATTTGGACTGTTACATGTTAGACTGCCCCTACAGACATGACAGCGCTACCACTGCTACACTGATGGAATCCTAAACAGGTAGTAGAAACTAGTTACTACCGCACGGGCATGTTTTCATTGGTTAGCGTTTGAGAAGTCATATCTTCTGTTCCTGCCGAAGGGAGCTGGGGTTGTGCACTCTAAGGTGAGGGGTGTACAATATCCATATAAATATCATAAAATTTGAAAAAATAAAACTAATTAATAGGTTTTGTTATTTTTTATCTAAATATTTTCATTTAAGCATTTATATTGTATTCATGTGTTACTCATTTTATTGGCTACTTTTTTTTCAAAATTTAAGTGAGAAATTGACACATACTACACTTTAACTTTACATCTACCCTCACGATTATTGGTTCATGCTCCAAGAATTGCTCATCTCCCTTACGTGGGAAGAGAATTTTGAGAAAAGTCAAGTTTTGAGAATTTATCTTTTCCGATCTATCAATCTTAAGAATGGAGAAGAGAGCGGTTGTCATGAAAAGGATATTATTAGCAAACAAAAATGAAAAAAGAATTAAAAAAAAAGAGTTTTTATTTGACCACGTGAAGGAGTTTTAACTAAAAATGGATTATATGGAGTTAGAGGAAACCATAGCTCTCTTTAGTTGTATTTAAAAATAAGCTAAGTGAAATTATTGTGTTTGAAAAACCTCATAAATTTTCAAGCTGTGAAAGCAACATTGGCCAACTTATTGCCAAAGAAAAGGGGTATCGTTCATCTTAGTTAACACATTTATGGATGGCTTGGCAAATTATAACTCACTTAACAAATGGAATATAACCATATTCATATTGAAATGAATTTTTTTTGACCCATAATGAAAAAATTAAACTGATGAAATTTGATACGATGAGGATGAGGCGATACATAAGCAAGAAAAAGTGTCTTACATTTCTAAGTATGGGGCAGGAGGTCTTAAACACAAAAACAATGCTTAACATGTGTGTTTGTTGAGTTTGTTTAGCCAAACATATATGTTATATTGTAGAAAATATGTAGTCTTATACAACGAACATAAAATAAACAAAATTAAATATCTTGCATAAAAACAAATTAATCACTAAAACCAACATCATTGCGTATAATCAATTAATTCCTTTAATTGATTCGAGCTTAGGCTCATTAAATTTAAAGTTGTGCGTGCAACACTTTTCCTTACATCTACAACTTTAATTGTATGCATACAAAGAAATTACAATTGTTGCTAATTAAATAAAATAACTTCCCCTAATCTTAGCTATGAACTACTCTTAAACCGAGCTTTCTAAATCTGACCTAGAGTCTAACATTCAACGCATGTTGCGCATGCATAAAACAAACTCTTTTGTTTTATTTGATTTAATATTAAAACATGCTACAAACTATATGAAATAGTCAAACCGCTATTAATTTTTTTATCTATTTGTGTTCCTAAAGCTACTGGAGGAATTCTTCATGCATTGCACATGCATGTTTCCAACATATCTATGTGAGATAGGTGAATATTAATTGATCATTGTACAGAATTGTTAGAAAAATAACTATTGTAGAGAGATACAATCACAATGAAAGCAATAAGAATTAAAAATATCAAAAGCACATACATAGATATTGCATGGAAAACCCGATAATGTACTTGGGTAAAATACAATAGGAAAAGGTATCTCAATTTTCTATTAATTAGGAATAAATCTGTTCTTACATCAATGATAAATGGTCACCACACACTAGCTCTAATTTTTACAATCTTGTGAAATCATGCAACGTTATTATTCATGCGTTCCTTTTAACAAAATAACTCATAGTACAATATTATGTATAGTAAAAAACCATGTCTAGTATAGACTCCGTGTAGTACAAACTATGTACCGTATTGTATGGTGTCCCTTTGACCACCTTATAATAATGCCTACAACTATGCCCAACACATGAGATTCAAAGGACTTTGTATACTCGAGTCAACTCCGCCAACCTACCATCTTGGTCGCTACTTACTCACCCATTGCATACTTCACATACCAACGACAACAATTTTCATATAATAACTAAAAATAACAATTCAAAGAAAACTCCAAGTGAAAAAAATTCATTTAATAGTAATAGATATGCAAAAATCACATCTAAACGTGTACATAATGATTCTAAGAGAAGGCCAGGATAAATATGTGTATGTAAAAGGATAAGATTTCTATTATGAATTCTGATAACTTATTTTACAACATAGTTGTAGAAAGGTGCATGTTTATATGTCATTCCACAACAATTTTTTATCTATATTTTGTATTTTGGAGTGACATTGTCCTAATCTTAAAAAAAATATTTCAAATAAAAAACATAATAGTCTAAAGTTTCACACACTTAATCTAGTTTATTTTCATGTATACAACAAGGATGATATTTTTTAATAGTACAAATAACACTTTTACGAGACACCCAATTTTATTATTAATGTGCAACACCATAATCTATATGTTTCTAAATGATCAAAACATTTCTCAAAAGTAATGTTTTTTTCTATTTCATGTGCAACAATGGAATTTTTGTGTTCCTAGTAGAGAAACCCATTTCCAATAAGTAATTTCTCATTTTATTCCATGTTTGTGATAGTAACATAAGGAAATCGATTACTTGAAACTTATGTCTAAAGGTTCTTTAAATTTTATTGAAATTTTTTATTTTTGCAAAACTTTATTCTTGTTGAAGATTAACATGAACTTTATCTTCTAGTTTTTCATGGCAAGTGAATGTGGTCAATGAAAAATTGCAAAATCCATGAACATGGGGTAAGAATCTCTAAAGAAACCCCAAAGGCTTTTAACAAACTAGTCAATGGACCATCAGATAAGAGATAAACAAGGATTCATCACTTTACATACATTAATCTTGACAGAAAAGAAGAAATTATAACATATTTAGTAATTCTCTACTCTTGAAAGCTTTAAAATGAACCAAGGTAGATTCTAAATAATCAGCTATGTGATTATGAGAATGAGAGCTCACCATTAATGGCTTCAAGGCCAATGGTTCTTCCCATTTACTCAATGCTTTTGTGTGTAGTGCAATGGCAAAGCAATAACTCAATAAACAAATGAAATAAGCTCTAAACCCTAAGCAAAATGCTATAGTTTATGTTAGGAAGAAGGAGAGTTCTTAGAAATGAGAGGGGAGGTCTAGTCCTATTTATAGTTTTTAAATTTCAGAAATGGGAGAATTTTGGTGCATGTGGGACTAAAAATGAGTCAAAAAGTTAATTAGGGAGTCAAAGTAAGATTTGACTAGGTTTAGAAGAGGTTAATCATGGTTAGGACTAGTTAAACTAGGTTAGGCTAGTTAATATTGTTTAGAGAGGAATTAATGTTTTGAGAGGTCTAATCAATCTAATGCAATGGATTGATAGTCTAAAAAGTTAGAAAAAATTGTATAAGAGGATGAGAAGATGGTTTAGCCAATAAGGGACTATATTAACCCCATTAATTGGTTTATAGGAGAAATATGATTAAAATTAGGTCATAAATGATGAGTTAGAGGAGTCAAATTGATGAGGTATCATCAATTTATAAGAGGAGAATAGTTAGTGCAATACTACAAATACTACTAGCGCTTTAACAAAACTACAAGTGTCTATATTTGCCCCTCTTTAGGTTGACGTAAGCTACATCACTTCAAAGAAAGTAGACAAACCTAAACAAATGAAATTTTTTGAAGGGGTAGAAGAAAAATTAGTTAGCTAAAGGGATGCCCCCTCGAGTGTTAATGGGGTGATGGAAGAACTCGATTGATGATCAAAAAGAGAACATAAGAAAGAAAATTGTGAATAGAATATGAGAAAAAAGTGATATTGAGCTATCCACAAACCAATGGAAACAATGTTTAATCATCATTTTTCTTAGAATCCTCATCATCGGTCCTTATTAAAATGTAAAACTACGATGGAAATGTAAAATAAATAAAAAAAAAAATACAAACAACTATCGATTGCTAAAATAAAAATCTATTCAAAACACAAACATGCAATGCAATACGAGAAGTAAATTAACACACTTAATAGGGAAATAAGTACAATCACACAAACCTAAACCAACAACATTCAAGATAGTGGCACAAATAAAAGTTTTTCGAGATGTAGTCCCCAAAATTTTTCATAAATGAATAGAGTTTTAAAATGATCCCCTAGCAATTTGTATATACGAAGGGAAAGGATGGAGGACACTTGGGTCCATTGGAAAAACAATGTGCATGATTTAAAATAGTACTAGGCAACCGATAAGTGCCCAGTAGCAGTGAGACAAAGTAAGTAGCGTAGATTTTGTAAATGATTGTAGATTTGGATTATATGTGACTCGTTATTTATAAATATGTGAAAAATTCAGAAATATATGAGATGTGTGCAATGCGAGAGACACAAATTTCAGTTTGTAAATGTGCTTTCTACCAATTTTAGTCCATTTTTGATGTTTTACGATGTTTTTGACTTTTTGAATGATTTTTACAATTTTTAAATTTTTGATTAGCTAGAAAGATTTAGGAAATGGATGATCACCTAAAAGAATGCAAAAATGTCCCAAGGAAAAGAGAACAGTGTCGAGTGGCAATAAAATGTCCTAACAAGAAGAAAAATGGGCCAAAAGTAATAATTTAAAACTAATCATGGCTCAAGATAAAAATAAAAGAAACCTAGAAATATTTAAAAATGCCCCAAGGTAAAGAGATAAGCACTAGTTGGCAAATAGTGCCAAAGGGTGATTTAGATGATATCATACATTTTATACATGAGATAGTTTAGTAGATGCTATCATTTGGGATGATATTAGATGATATTTGTGCCGTGGATAGATTTATGATCATGTGCAAGCCCTCTTGCCCCCATTGATGATACGATATGTGATGATTAACTCATTATACATGCATGATGTAAAACTTGGAGTTTTTGTATATATGATGTAGTAGATGATGTTATATGTGATAAATGATAGATGTGATAACAAATAGATGTGCAATAAACAAACACACAAGAAAAAGTTAACAAAACTAAACAAATATACAACCAAAACTATACAAACTAAAAACTAAAAGAAATTTAATCACTACCTTGATTTTGTAGGACAAGATTGAATATTTTCTAATGTTTTGGGATTTCAAGGCCACTGTTCACATTATTTTTGAGGTTCCCTAAGACAATGCTAGGAAGTTGGCGTAGCTTCATTCTTAGGAGGATTTTCTAAATGTTTAGGTTTTTGTGCATCCTTTTCTAAAAGTTTTTGTATTTTCTAAGGTCATGTTCCAAAATCAATGTACAAGGAAAAAGAAGCACAGATGACCTAGTGTGATGTGGCAATATACAAAGGGAAGAATGCCACATACATATATACGAGAAAGTGGAATGTGAAGGTGCACCCAATGCTAGACATGAATAAATAAAGGAACATACCTCACACAGATAGAAGAAAAAATAAGCCGATCACGGCTTTGGAAGATAGATTTGGAATGGATCCTAGAGCTAGCAAAGAAAGTTATTACTAGAAAGTGATGACAGTTACCCGTCTCTGAAGAAAGAGTGGCTTGTGACTAATAAATCCTCTTTAAGCACTAAAAACTATTTTTAACCCAAAGACTTGCCCACTACACCATAATTGCACGCTTTTCACATGTAGACAACCTTTTTTTTTGTACTATTTTCTCAAATTTTCCATGTTTTGTTTTTTTTCTTTGTTTTTCTAGTTTTTATTTTTATATAATATGTGTACCATACTTAAGCATAGAATTGTTTGATATGCATGGCGTTCATAGGTTTTGAAATCTCTTCACCATCTTAATATGCCAGTTTATAAGCTCCCGACCCATACTTAGAAACCACCACATAAGGCCCTAGCCAGTTGGCCTCAAACTTACCTTTTTTTATCTGTCTTTGATAGTGCTCTTTTTATTTTATTTCAACACTAGATCACCTACATCAAATCCATGATGAATGATCCATTTCTTATATCCTTTTGATAGTATCTTCTTGTAAACCTTGAGGTGATTAATCGTTCTTATACAATTTTCATCCAACAGCTCTAGCTTTGCTATCCGAGCTACTCTATAGTCTTCATCCTTATCAAGATAATCCTAGAGAGATATTATCAGGGAGGGAATCTCCACTTTCAAGGGTATTATTGATTTAGTGCCATAAACTAGGGAATATGGGGTTGCACTAGTAGGAGTGTGGATGGAGGTTCGATAGGCCCAGAGGGCGGGATGTATTTGTAAGTTCCAATTATGACCAATCTTAGTTACCATTTTCTCCATGATTTGTACAAGGGTTTTATTTGTAGCTTCAACATGCCCATTATCTTAGGGCTGATAGGGGGAAGACCACTTGAGTTGAATATGGAAGCATTGACACAATGTCTTAAACATTTATTCTTGAAGGACTTACCATTATTAGTGACAATGGCGGAAGGGATACCATAATGGCAGATGAGATGATTCATGATGAATTTGGAAATTTGTGCACCAATGACATAAGTAAGAGGCACAACCTCTACCCATTTAGTAAAATACTTGGTGGCAGTGATAATGTTGGTGTGGCCATTTAAAGAAGAAGGATGGAGCTTCCATATGAGATCCAGGCCCCATTTATAAAATGACCAAGGTGTCACAATGAGTCATGCAAAGCCTATGCTGGCGCATATTTCAAGTTTCCATACTTTTGGCATAGCTCTCATTTCTTGATGAAATCAAAACAGTCTTCTTCTTCCATGGCGGGCCAATAATTACCTACCCTTAAGAGATTTTTATCAAAGATTATACCACTAGTGTGTGCTCCACAAATACCATTGTGTACTACCTTAATAGTGTGGACTGAACTCAAGAACATCCAAATAATGAAAAAGATTTCGATCGTACCCATGACGATAAAGGGTGCCTCCTAGGAGGGTATAACAAACTATATGGTGGATAAGAAATTTCTTCTCCAAATGGGTAATGTCCTTGGGAAATTTGTCATCTTGTAGGTATCTAAATATAGGGTCGTACTAAGGGGAGGATGGACACACAATCTCACATGCCAAACAAGATTCTGGCAGGTTGTATGTGGGTATTTGTAAGAATGGCATTTTTCTAACCTAAGGTGGAATGTGTAAGAGAGATCTAATTATAGCCATAGCATCTACTAATCTATTATGTGACCTCGGTTTTTCTCAAAGACAATCTATGTAAAATACTCCTTCAAGGTTTCAACCAACTTCTTGTATGGAACAAGTTTCTCATATTTGACCTTATACTCATCATTAACTTGTTTAATGATAATTTGGGAGTTGCCAATGACTCGTAGCTGTCTAATATTCCAACTGATATCCAACTTGAGGCCAGATCTTGGAATAACCTCACCCGTGGGAGTGATGAGCACTACCCCTGCCCCCGATCTGTGGAAGGTGAATGATCCATCAAAATGTACTTTCCATTCTATAGAATATTCAACATACATCATGGATGCATCTAGCAAGCTTAGACACAAAGGTTCCATTCCTAGTAGAGGAGCTTCTAACAACTGATCAACCAATACTTTTCCTTTCAAGGATTTCTTTTTATAAACTCAATGTCAAATTCACATAGGAGAATGATCAAATCATCCATTTGCTCAAAGTAAGGGTGGGTTTGAATAGAAGGTATTTGAGAGGATCAACTTCGGATATTGTCTTGGTTTTGTTGTTAAGGAGATATTGGAGAAGTTTATGAAAGGGGAAGATGAATGCTAAGAAGGCATTTTCAATCTATGGGTAATTCAACTTGTAGGCAATCAAGGTGCAACTAAGATAATGAACTGCCCTTTCTCTATGGTCTAGGCCATATTTGGCAAGTAGTGCACCAATAAAAATTGGGTAGCTAAGATGTACAAGAGGAGAGGTTTTCTTGGGGTAGGTGGCATGTGTACAGGTGGGTTGACAAGGTATTGTTTAAGTAGTGCAAATGCCTTTTGACAATCTAGTCCCTAGTTGAATGCAACATCCTTCTTGAGGAGATGTGTAAATGGGTGGCATTTATCCGTAAGTTGTGAAATAAAACGATGGATTACCTAAATCTTCCCTTGTAAACATCTCAGTTGTTTGAGATTTTTAGGTTAAAGAATTTTTGTGATAGTTGTAACCTTTGTAGGATCTACCTCTATGCCTCTCTTTGAAACAATGAAACCAAGGATCTTCCCTAAAAAACTCCAAAGACACACTTCTTAGGATTCAAATGTACCTTTTAATACCGAGATGCTTTGGAAAATATGTTTCAACACTTCGGGTGCTCTCCTATACTGTTGGACTTTTCTAGGATATCATCAACATAATCCTCCATGATGTTCATTCATCATGTGATGGAAGATGACGATCATTCCACGTTGATAGGTGGCCCTGGCATTCTTGATTCTAAAAGGCACAACCTTGTAACAAAATGTTCCCCAAGGGGTGATGAAAGTTGTTTTATGTTGACTGCCTCTATAATCTTGATTTGGTTATAACCTCGAAAACCTATTCATTACGAACAACATTTAATAACTAGTAGTAGAATCAACAATCATATCAATATTAGGCAAGGGGAAGTCATCTTTGGGACACACCTTATTGATGTCCCGGAACTTGGTGTAGATCCTTACTCCAACAAGTTTCTTCTAAACCAGACTATGTCGATATCCAATCTAAATAATCAATAGGTTTAATGAGTTCAACAACTAATAACTTTTCTAGTTCTTCGTTGAAAAGGAGTGTAATTTTAGGGTGCATCTTTCTCAACTTTTGCTTGATGGGTTTGGCATCTGGGTGCACAACAAGGTTGTGCATGACCAGTTATGGGTCCAAACCAAGAATATTGATGTATGACCATGAAAATATATTTGCATATTCTTATAATAGCTCTACAAAAACCTTCTATTCTTGAGCTGAGAATGAAGCTCCCAACTTTATCATTCTAGGTCCCTCTTCCGAGCTAATCTTGGCATTGATGGTTTCTTTCATCCACGTAGGATAATGGGGAAGAGTAGGGTCAACCTCCTTAGGTAGCTCATCATCATCCTTGAATGGATGGACCATTTTTCCATAGGTTCTTTGTTTTGTTTTTCTATGAGTGCTTCAAAGAGTTTGTCACTATTAGATCTATGTTTACTCTTTCCACAAGGTTTGTATGGAGAATCCTTACTCTTGTTTACGATGTTCTTATTTAAGCGTCCACATATCTCTTCCTCTTCTCTTAAGTATGCACATGTGTCTAGTTGAATTGTAAATATGTTTTCGTGATCCCCAACTAGAATAGAATCCTTGAGTTCCATAAATTGTACAAACACCTAGTCATTCTCAAAGAAATAGATTGACACATGAAATTTTTTATCCCAATCTACAATCTTAAGATATATAAGGGTTACTTGGAAATTAATTTAAGGATTGGATTTAGATAAGGTAAGGACAACTCAATCGGGAATAATTTAGTGGAGGAAAGATCCTTGTAGAGGATATATTTGGAATCCGCATCACTATTGGAATGAGATGAGTCTTCCTCAAGTTTGGAAGAGGTGACATCATCTTATTCCAAGACCATGCTTGTCTGATTTGATGTGAAGGATAGGAATTGGTTCTAATCACCCTTGCGCATTGATTGCACATACAAACCCATTATAACCCATGACATACATCATACGGTGGCCTTTGACATATAACAGGGCATGATGGCATGAATCCATGGTATCTTTAAGTAATATTCAGCGAGAATATTTTAGCATCTTTACCTCGAATAAGAAACCACTATGAATGAAATTCTATAATGGTTTAGGGCATTGATCCTGAGTAATTTTGAACCGAAAATACGGGTTTCCATGTGTCCTAGGTGAAAATGATAAATGTGATATTAATAAAGCCTATTCAAGAGTGAACGACTCACTTGGGCCATATTTTTCCAATGTTGACTCCCATGATGTGAAAACGTTGACCAACAAATGAAAGTATTCATTACAAGGAGTGAGTCAATTTGGATCCACATGTTCCTTGATAGCCTCGGTTTATAAAGGGACAACAATGTCTATAGAAGGACATTCATAAGATACATGCAAAATTTTTTTCGCAAGGTTTTGCAATATATAAATGGTTCGTGGTCACCCCGAATGGTGATTATCTGTCCTTTATGGCACATTTTGATACATTGATGGAATGTTGAAGGAATGGATTACATGGCATGGATCCATGGGCGTCCTAAGAGCATGTTGTATGGTAGGTCCATGTGAAGGACATGGAATATGCTATCAAGTCTACCCTACTTCCATTGGAACAACTATAGTGCCTACCGACTCTCGCTTCTCACCATCAAAGGCCATAAATGTAATAGTTTTGGCACCTAGATCCATTTTTGAGTGGTCTAGCTACTTAACTAGCTTCAAAGTACACATTTTTAGATTAGATCCACTATCCACAAGTACTCTCTTGATCTTGCGATGGATAACAACTACTTCTAGATATAAGGGTAAGTTGTGTTCTAGGGATATGATCATTGGAGTCTCAAAGTGTAATCATGGCTTAGAGGTTTATGAGATCTACATCATGACTCATGAACTCGTAGTGTTTTATACAACATGTTTTTATGGGCAGTAGAGATTTTGAGGAGATCTAAGATTGATATCCTATAGGGTGTCTTCTCTAATTGTTCTATTAGATTATACTGACCTTCGTGAGAGATGGTAAGGGGATCTGGTATGATCAAATGAGAACCTCGCGTCCCTAATGCATAACTTTTTTCTATGATCCTAACAGTATTTAACTATTCATCAGATGAATGGATACATACTATTAGGGAATCAAAGGGACTATCATTAGTGGGATACACATAAGCAATAGTCCGATAGTCATTGGAAGTTTTTTTGTTATCAGCCTTTCTTTTCTTCTTATCTACATGGTTAGGAAAAGTTCTCTTTGAAGATACCCATTTTCTCATTTGGACCCTTTCCTAAGTAAGGGAGAGTCTAATCTACGAAAATTGTTTCATCTTCAATGAGGTCTTGTATGTAATGATGTAATTGTTATCCAATTTCCCACTCGGTAAAATTGAGCAAACATGACCCTACAAAAGAAAAATGGAGGGGTCAACCTAGTGGTGTGAAATCACATTCTATTCCAAAACCAAGTTTGAGAGTGAGAAGAACACAAGCACCGACGAGGATGCCATGTGGCTCAATGGCGAATCACCAAAAGTGGATTCCAAAACAAGGTCCCCAACGAGTGCCAAATTTCCATGTGGCTAGGAGTCAAGGAAAAGTGGGCAAGACAGGCCGTTGAATCGACCAAATAGAACAGAGTCTGCGGATGCCTCCACGCATCCAATCTATGCTCCTTCAAAAGTAAAATTTAGGGGCAGGTCTAAAAAGGTGTGGGCCCTCCACATGGTTTGAATCCCAAAAATTTGAACCAGCTATTGAAAAGTCTAAGGACCAAATGCCAAAGCCACCACATGTCTCTTGAGCGTAATTTTAGAGTTAAAGTCCGAGTGAGTCCCCAAACAAGCGCAGACCCATCGCATGTCCAAGGTTAGAAAATGGTCTCATTAGCCATTGAAAAGTCACTGACCCATAAAGGGTACCACATGTCTCATCGACACAAATTCAAAAGGCGTGGCTTAAAGAGAGACCCCAAACTTGCACTTACCCTCCACGTGTCTTAGGTCTAAAAAGGACAGATCCGATCATTTAATCGAGATAAGTATAAGAGGGTCGGTATGGGCCTCCATGTGTCCTAATGGAAACCCAAAAGGAAGGATCTAAATGTGCGCAGCCCCCAATGTGTCCCGAGTTTGACATATGGACCTCTAAACAAAAGGTACTAGCCAAACATGAGGTTATAGAAGAGCGGCCTACGAATGATGCCACATGTCCCATAATCACAATTTTGGGAGAAAAATCAACTAAGAATAAGGTGAGGAAATGGAAGGAGCCACGTGTCCCTTCGGTGCTCTTTGAAGGGGAAAATCCAAAAGTGGTCTGAAAACGTGCACCATCTCTCCACGCTTTCCCAAGTCAAGCGGAGAATGTCTCTACCAATGGGAGGGACTTAGGAAGAACGCAAAAGGAAATAAAGCAAGCCTACGGATGATGCCACGTGGCTCTTTGGTGTAACTTCAAGAGTGAACAGGAGGGGGTGAATAATTAAGGCATGTAGGGCTACCTCTTGGATCTCGCATGAATAATTTTTTTTTAGAACTATGAGCCCACGTTAAACACCTAACCTCGACCTCGAATGACCATATCATTTGACTGGAAGCTCATAATTGAGTGACAGAGGACGTTTTGGAAATATCTCAGTGACGAATTCTCACCCACCACCATCATGTTGTAGTCCACCATTTCGAGGTTGTCAATTCTCTCACCTACCACCATAATGAAGGACACACCTCCTTCTTGCCCAGCAAGGAACAACACGTGAAGCCGTGAACTTTGTCAAGGAACCCATCATTGTTGCAGTGAATTTCAATGCTTCTAGGGTGGTTGGAGTAGGTGAATTCAATGCATATCTTGGGGTGGTTGAAGTAGGATTCAAATTCTTCCCTCTCTCCTTCTCTCTTTCTTCTATATATTATAAAGGAGGGAAATTTCAAAGCATTCATCATCTTTTCTCTCTTACCGCCCATCTCTTTCTCCCCTAGGGAAGAAAGTGGAGTTTAAGCCTCCTCTAATGGCTCTGTAATGGAATTTTCCAGCCTCTTTCCCACTCGATGATGATGTACCGCATGAACTCATCAAGCAATAAAATCTGTTTTGTGATGCATTTTTTCCATCCTTAGTTTATTGTCTCTTCTTTCCTCTCATCATTTCCGTGTATATTGTGCATACTTCCGATGTCTATTGTAGGTTCCGAGAGCTGTGTTTAATGGGCTTGAAGTGGTGTTATGTGTGAACTCTATCTTGTCTCTATGACGTATCTATCCATCCTCTCCATTGCTCACCTCTCTCCACTTCAAGTAGCTGATATTGTGACCAGAAAAATCCTTCTCTTGTATATCACCATTTTAGTGTAGGCTTTGTTTTCATGCACTTTATGTCTTTGGTCACTTGGAAGGTTAGATTCGGATTATATAGTTTTCTTGCATTAGAATATCATGTGGTAGGTAATTTAGGAGTAGGAACCAACCTTCTCTAGAGGTCCATCTCAAGTTTGTAAGTCCCACAACTTGACATATGGTCTAATGTTATGCAGATCACACCAAATGACCCACTCACATCTGAGCCCATTCGGAAGTGTTGTCATTTTGCATCAATAATTTTGGCATGCTCGGTTGACACCGAGGTTAGATTTTTCTCATCTTTCTAAGGTGTCTCATTATCAAAAACAAATCTTAAGCCACCCTATGGCCATATCAACAGTTTGGCACACTCGATGGGACAGCTTCAAGCACCTTACCACTTCACTTCATCAGGTTTGACGTGATCTTTGTGAAGATCTCAACATTTGGAGACACTTTCAAACACATCTCGCAATCGCATCTGCTCAACAACACGCATATCTAAAATCATATAACTTCTCCCATTCCTTTTCACCCATTCTTTTTCCACATCTTTCATTTTCTCCCATTCCATGAAGTTGTGCAATCATGACTTCATTTCCCTCTTGGAACTCACACTTGCAGAATAACACCGGTGTAATCCTCCACCAATGTATTTCCCAACTCCTCTAGATCAAAATTATGATCAGATCCAAAACCATTATTCTTTTCCATATGAGCAATGTCAAAACCATTTTGGCCATGGAGCTTATCAAGAGCAAGGGTGCGCATATGATGGTAACAACTACATGGAGAATGTTGGTTTGCTAGAGAAGATCTAAAGGATGGAGGCTAGCATGGTGTATTCCAAGGGTATAGCAAATGAAGGCATTCGATTGGTTGCAAGGCACCTTGTCCATGGGTTGGCCCCGGGTATAATTTTAGTGGTGAGTATTTGTAATATGGTGAAAATTTCATTTTAGGAAAATTTGAAAAGGTGATTTTTTCGAGCGGTCGGTGTCCTATTCGCCTTTAATTTATAGTATTTTTTTGGGGTTGGCACCGAAAAAACATCTCCTATAAAAACCTAGGTGATTCACTGGGTAGTATACTACAAGTACTACTACCAATACCTTATGAATACCATGAACTTGCATACTCTAAGCACTTTGGTGACCGGAGATTGCTGATGCTTGACAAAGGGGTTAGCTATCGACATGTGATAGGGATATAGTTGACACACGACAAGGAGGTTAGTTGTTGACTCCACAACTGATGCATTTTTAATGTGTGACAAGCAGGTACTTTAGATGTGTGACAAGGGAATAATATGTTGATGTGCAAAAGGGTGTTTGTTCTTGACATGTGACACTCGATGTATAGTTAACATCCGACAAGCAAGAATAGCAGATGTGTGACAAGAGGTAAGTTGTTGATGCATTACCAGGAGGTATTGCAAACACGTTATAGGGATATTGTATCTAACACACAATTTGTTTCTGTTGCTGATGTAGGACTCTGTTAAGAAATATGGAAGGTTCTAGCCCTTAGAATGTGAAAACCTAAAAAGTAACTAAGAAATATCAGAAGTCCCTGTTCAAGTATTTTGGAAACTCTGCTGATATAGATATTGTAACTACTAGCAACCATATAGCTACCACCAGAAAGAATATGAATATTGATTGTGTGGAAGGTAATATTGAGTTGGACATGTATTCTGCATAGTATCAAATAAATGACACCTATTAGAATATGTCGAGATCTTGAAGATATAAATGTTGAGATGCTAGATCCTGAAGATATTCTTCCTGTTGGGGTGTAACCCAGGGTGCATCATGATATCACACATACAAATACTCAAAGCAAATGGAACACAAAAATAAAATTCAAATTTTCGTTCACGAAAGAGGAAGCTAGTGATTGTGATATTTCTCAAAATTCTAATAAAAAAGTAAAACATTGAAAATGAACAAGAAAATGTGGACCGTTGGTAGGACATACAAGTTTGATTGGGCTGTCAAATTTCTGTTTATCAAACCTATATAATCATCTAATTCGAAGAGATCCCATCCGAATCTACATACATGTATATGTATGTGGAAATTAGGAAGGTAACAAAAAATGCAAATGAAGCTGGACACTATAGAAAAACATTGTGGAAAACAATATTTGACTGTAATGGGGGAAGATGGCTAGAAAATAAAAACACACAGGTGGAAAAATGAAAAAGAATGCATGCATGTTAAATACGCATCGAATTATGAAGCGGAGCATAAAAATGCAAACATCTCATGGAAAATGGTGGAACGAACACATCAAAAATTGTTAAGATGAATCAAACAAATCTACATGCTAAAATCATATAGTTCTCTACTTTATTTCACATACCAAAGAAAGGAAGACCGATTTCATATTTCCTTGATTTCAAATTTTTGTTTCAATATAATGGAATGCTGAATGTACCTCAGTCTCATTGGTCTGAAAGTAGTGGATGGGAAATGGAAAAATGCCTTTCGATAATAGAGAAGGAAGATTTGAAAGATAATGTAGAAAAAACAAATTTTATCTCTTTTTCAATTGATGAAGGGACATCGGTCGAAAACACTTTGTATGGGTATGTATCCACATCTATACTTTAGAAAATTATATAAGGACACCTCATCTATTGGGTGTTATGAAAATGTTTGAAAACTATAATTCCAAAACCTACATAAAATAGTTGTTTCTCATTTGAAAGATATTGTTGGAATGAGTGATAATGAAATTGCTACAAAGTTGGTATGTGTTAGAGCAGATGGTGCATCATCATGCGGGGTCACCAAACGAGTTGTGTGTTAGATTACAAACAACAATGTCCCCATATATGCTACCTATTCACTATATGGCTCACGAATGAATTTACCATATAAAATGGTAAATAACTATGAAAATGTTGTTAAATTAGAAGAAATTATAAGATAACTTCATGCCTATATGGAAAGTAGACCAAAGCGATTTCTTGAGTTCCAGAAATTTGCAAATGGAATTACATAAGGCAAAAAACTTTTGAAAGATTTGAGATGAGATGGATCTCTTTGTATCAACTTTCATGCAAATTTCATGAGGAGTATCCTTCATTAGTTGGTTACATGCAAAAATATTGTCATGAGGTTGATAGGGAGGGACTTGTTGTTCCGTTTAACTGATTTGGAGATATTGCTTACATTGGTTGGTATTCTTCCAATGTTGTAGGAGATCAATACATTGATGAAGCATGCACAAGGGAGATTAATCTATATTGTGGATTTTATACGGATGATAAAAATGGTATGTAAAAGTCTTGATATCTAGTATTGTTCCCAAGATAGTTTTGATACACCTGTTTTCATAAATTGGAAAGCTTTACTAGATCTTTAAAATCCTAGTAACTATTTGAGATTTAATATCCATGATCACCTCTGCATCACTATTAATGGGAGGGACATACCACTGCACATTTTGTAAAAACGTCAAGATATTACAGGATTAGAATGGGAAGATGTTCTCGTGACACGTAATATTTTTGAGTCTATTATAGTTGAAACAAGAATAAAGCTTAAAAAAATTTTAGAATCCTTATCATCAGAAATTAGAGAACGTTTCTCCAAAGATAAATTTCTTGAAGCAATGGGTGTGATGAATCCTAATTTTTGGAATACTAAAGGTGGTCGTGCAGACTTTGTAAGAAAGCATTTCCATAAATCCATGGGTACAATAATGGAACATTTCACAAAGACTTCAGAGTTCAAGGGTATGGAAATCAAAGGTATACTTGAATGCTGATTTATTAAAGTTTCAATCAACAAATTTTGCAACAACAATGAGGAACAAATACAAAAATTTAGATGAACCTTCCCGAATGTGGTGCTATTATACAAGGTTGTGGCGAGGAATCTATCAAATTCCTATCTTACAAAAAGACATCAGTGGATATTTTAGATTATATGAGTTATGCCAAACAATGATTTTCGGGTCTGTGGAGGAAGAAAGGGTTTTTAGTGCTTTATCATTTATAAAATGAAAAATGAGAAATAGGTTGGATAAAAATCTTGAAAATTGCATGAGGTGTTATGTATCTCACTACTCCATGGAAACCTTTCCTTTTGATAGAGAAATTATGCATTGGAATTCCCTTTGCAAAAGAAGAGGTGCGAATAATACAACTACAAATACAACTGTTCCCAACGATGAGAGTGGAATTGATGTATCATCACACTCTACCGAAGAGAACATTAACTTTGAAGAAGCTGTTGATAATGGATTGTTTCAACTTTAAATAGGTATCTCCTTGACCTTACTTTTATTGTTTGTTATCATTAAAGATGTTACAGGTATATATATTTACATTTATTTATATACAATTATTTCATCTTTTATTTTGAAAATGTGGGTTGACATCCATCTAAGGAAGCTCACACTTCTCGGGACTGACAATGTCAGGAAACTCACCAATCTATCTACTAATCCATTTCTCATGTTGAGTTTTCTTAAATCAAAGATCTAGCACACTACGAAGGATGATTTCATAGCCATCTAAAACACAAGAGGTAAGTTGCTAACTTAA
Source organism: Taxus wallichiana var. yunnanensis (assembly GCA_018340775.1). Lineage (NCBI taxonomy): Eukaryota > Viridiplantae > Streptophyta > Pinopsida > Cupressales > Taxaceae > Taxus > Taxus wallichiana. The sequence goes on along the minus strand of CM031244.1, from coordinate 418,824,020 downwards.
ACCCTATCATATGACATTTCTTGATATTTTACAATTATGTATAACTTATTTTTATATTTGTAAAATTATTTGATATATTTTTTAAATTGTGGTATAAAATCGCAGAAAATCTAATTTTACAAAGAGGATTTTTCGATATTATACAATTCATCATCCACGATAGTGCTTGAAGCTAAATCTATGTCCACATAAAATTCAATCATCCATATAATGTCATCATCCACATATAATGTCATCATATCATTATCATAATCTTGACACTTTAATCCTAACACATTCAAATTTTAAAAAATTATCCATTATCATCATTCATCATCATCTATATCGATTCGAATGTCATCATATCATTACAAGTATAGAAAGAAGATTTAGAGAACATTCAAATGTCTCTGTCATACTACATTTCAAATTTTCTTAAAACAATTATCCATTATCATAAATGAGTCACCATCCAGATTCCACAATCGTGCTTGAAGCTAAATCTACCTCCACATACAATTCATGATAATCCATATCTATGAGAATATGATTTTATTCTAATGTTATAATGTACATCTAATGCAATCATCATTAAAAGTAGAGAATAAACATAAACACCATCAAAATCTATCACTTTTTCAAAAGCTATCAAATTTCAAGTTTCAAATTTCAAATTCGACACTAAATTTCAAATGCCATGACCATCATATTCAATGATTCTATTCTAATGTCATAATCCACATCTAATGTAATCATCATTAAAATTAGAGAAGAAACAAAACACCATCAAAAGCTATCACATTTCAAGTTTCAAATTTCAAATCCAAACAATAAATTTCAAATGTCATGACAATCATATTCAATGTTTCAAATTTTAAAGTAAAGATTATAAAGTATTTCAAACTTGTAAATTTAAAGATTTTAGTTTTCAAGTTTTCAGAATTCACCCTCAATTTTCTTTAACCCTTTCCTCAATGGTTTCCACTCTTGTACTCCTTTCCCCAATGGCTACCCCTGTTGTACCCCTTTCCCCAATGACTTGAATAATCCTCGAACTAATCAGATCTTCCGCAACAATGTCTAGATTCTTTACAATTCTTTCTTCTTCCTTTGTCAAATCTCCATGGGATAGCAAACTTGGATCTACAGTAGCCTTGGTTTTGAATAAAATTTCAGGGTTGAAGCCATGCTCTTTAATTATCCACTTCATTGTATGATTTTGTTTGTTAACCAAAATAATATTTTCCTTTGAATTCTTCGTTGTGGATAAACTATTCTTTGCGGTTTTCAAGTGAACTTGGAAAACCTTTGCTCGACTCTTTAAATTTTCATATTTCAACTACACAAAAAAGTGATTGTAAATTAAACATATAACTGAAATAAGAAAATTAAAAATTAAAAAAATATTATTTGAAAGTGATAATACTTACGACCACTCTATCTCTCTCGGCATTTGAAACTACTACGAGATCCTTGTCCTTCGACCATTTGTTAAAATATGCTTGGGCTTCAACACTAATATTTTCCAATTTGTTTAATGCTTTATCTAAAATATCATCTTTATAATTGTTGTTATACATGACAGTCCCACTTCTTACTTGGGTAAGTAAGGAATCCATCTTCGTAGGTTGATTTTGGACTGCAACGTATAAACTATCCCTTTTCCAATAATTTCAAAATGACTTATTATCTCATTGATTAGTACTTTATCCCTTCTCTCCCATTCTATGAGCTAACTGATATGAGGTACAATAAACTCATCGACATGGGATTGACAATCATAACCAATCAAGTTCTCTAAAGAAACAATTACAAATGTTCACCATCTGTATCTGAAGAAGATGATGTCGCTGGAGAGGTATGGGGACTTTCGGGTTGATCATTGACTACTACTTGTTTCTCCTTTGGGTGGCCTAATCCTGTTTGTGATAAAATAAATCAATATTCAAACAAATAAATCTAAAGTGAAATGTAGTGAAACTAAAAGTTGAATAAATTATGTTAAAATAGAAGTATACCTGCTAGCCTTGATTCATCTCACGTGTATTATAAAATCATGCTGAGTCATTGCTATTAATGCCCAAGTAATCTTCATCTAAATTTATATTGTTTAAAACCGATATGCCCATTGCACTGGGAAAGTTTCCGAGAGAGAGGGTTGGAATTCAAAATGAGGAGGCAATGTTTAGTATCCCACTAGGGGGACAGGAGGAACTGGCATATGTTTACCAATGTTTTTTTTTTGATCCTCAAGGTGGAGTTTTGAATATTATTGGTTGAGGGGGTGGTGCTACTATTTGTATAGAAGGCGAAGGACTGCAATGTGCTGAAAAATTCACGAAAAATCATATGCAAATTAAAAATTGTTAAACTATGCAATAACTATGAAATTAAATGAAGTACTATTCAAAACTTGTACCTTGTTGTTGAGGGGTAGCTTGTCACGGTACTTGAGGTGGTCCTGTCAATGTAGTAATTGGTTGTTTCTGAGCTGCCTATTGTTGGGATTGCTGAGGTCGTTGATGAGAAGAGACAATTACATGCGACTGAACTGAATGGGTTGGGGAAGATGGTTGAATTTCAGATGCATGCGTATGGTCCAAAGCCCCTGCAATGTCATCAACAAATGAATTACTAAATAATACTAATTTAAATTTAAATGGAAAAATGAAAATACAAATTTGGAATTTGTAAATAATACATGTAAGGGTATCCCTATTACTTCTTTGGCATTTCACAAATTCATACGGTTGGCGGTTTGGGGATGAATGACCTTCCATTTCAGATTGTGAATCTCTCGATGCCTCAGTGTGTTGTTGGCCTCTTCCTCTTGATGTCGCCTTTTTTTAGGGAAGGGCCTCCAAAAATATTCTTTGTAAATAGTAAATAGTTAATACATGTTGTCACTTATCAGTAAATAGTTAATAGTTAATACAAACTTTATAGTTTTTACCTGTTGTTCTTCAAATGAAATTGACAAATTAGTCAACGCCTCGTCCATGCAAGTGGGAATGTGTTTGTATTTTAAATTTAAAAGAGCCTCGTAATAAAGGCCAAGGAGATAGTTTGTGGTGTGAATGACTATTTTTTCAAAGCTTTGCATTTGTAATGTCTATTCTTTTTTTTTTTTTTTATAAGAACATGCACCAATCAAATTTTTTATTTCCGATAGTTGCAAGAATGTATGAAATGGCCCAGTTTGGTATATCTCTTTACCGACCCTGCATAACTATTCTGGCTTGGAAAAAGGAAATCATATAGCAAGAAGAAAGTGGTGTCCAATTCCTTGCGTATCCACACCACATCTAGATTTATTGACATGAGTTGCAAATGCCAAAAAAAAGTCAGAATTAATATAAATTTGAATTTATTTAAATCAGAAACTAAATACAAAATGATGAATGAAAATAGTTATACTTACAATAAACATGAAAACAAAAATTTGATTCAAGGAATTTCTTATTGTCCTCGACAAGTGTTTCCTTCGATGTATCAAGTGGTAAATTTTTTAAATGGAGACATGTAAACCAATGAATGTCATCTCGATCAATGCCGAATTGAAACATTCGACTGTCATCCATAGTAACATAAAACAAGCCATCCTCTATATTGTATGAGGAGATAAGGTAGTTCAAAATATCAATATCTATTTCAAAATGGGGCATCCTAATGAGCCCACCAAACTCGCATGCATCGATCAAATCCTTGTATTCGAATTCATTTTTAAAATAGTCTGGATGTGAGGGCACAAAGGGTTCCTGTAGAGTATCTTGCTTGTGGTTTGGGCATTTGGGTTGACTTGATTTTCCTCTTAAATTTTTTCTTGAGATTGCGATGCACTTGTTGTTAGCATTATAGTTGTCCTTGAGCTTGATTATACCTGGCATGGACTCCTGTATACAAGAAAGATCGACATCCGGATAGTGTAAACATGAAAATCACTCGGCGGGAGGGTATTTGTAGGGAAAAATAGGATTTTGAAGGTTAAGACGTGCGAAAATGAGACTTCCCGACGCATGATAATGAGACTTGTTGTTGTGTGAGAGCAAATAATTTTCTCGCACGGAACAATCCTTGTTGTCACATGACAAAAACCCCTCGTTTTCACATGACATTAAACCCTATTGTCGCACGATAGAAAGACTCCGTTGTCTCATGACATAAAACCTTGTTGTCGTGTGACATCAATCCCTATTGTTGCATGACAATGAGACCTATTGTCACATGATAGAAAGACCTATTTTTGTACGGTAGAAAGCACTCTTGTTGCATGACAACAAGACCTATTATCACACAAAAGAAAGTCTTGTTGTCGTGTGACAACAAGTCAAGTGTTGTCATGTTATAATAGGTCTTATTGCTTTGTCATAACAACTATGGACAGTGCGACTCTGTAATTTATTTCGCTAAAAAAAAGATGGCAAAAATTTAGTTTTGAAAAAAATAGTAAATTCACCTTTCAAAGAAACCAGTTCGGGATATTCACTGTATTTTCCACCTCTGATTTCCTAGAGGTCTCTTAAAATGAACCCCTGGTTGGCTCTTTTCCAAGACATTTTATCCTACAAGAGAAGCTTGATTTCAAGGTTGAGATGCTGCACAAACTTGTGTAGTGGATCGAGGAGATAGAGACCTATGATCTCTGTATTGAGACAACCTTGTCAATAGATAAGTCCACCATCTCATAACTTTTCTTTTCCTATTTTTTCAATCAGTTCCATGTCTCAACCAAAGATTCAATCTCCAAGCTTCCCATCTGCTGCCCTAAGTGTTGATTTCTCTTCTCCATCCCCTCGTCTTCCATCTCACCTCAATTCTTCTACTCTTTCCCTGCCAAATATAAATCCCCTCCATAAGAGCCAAAAGAAATGCCTTTCCCTCCACCAAAAACAAGGAAACAATGAGTGGAGACCCCGCCCCACACTCCTCCTACTCTCCTAAGTCCGTGTTGGAAAAATACTCAAGGATCGAGCAAGGGGGATCAACAAGAAGAAGAGCCACAAAAAGAAGAAATGATCAAAGGCTTGGTAAGCTTGGCTCTAAGATTTGGGATTACAAAAATCCCCTTATTGGTTATGTCCATGGAGGAGGCTAGGGTCAAACCACAAGTGGTGAAAGCTTTAGCTATAGCACAAGCGAGGAAGAAGGGGTGACTCCAAATCCAAGAGAAGAGGAATACATTCTAGCTATGGAGGAGGACCATGGAGTTCCGGAGGTTCCAAGTAAGGAGCAGGCCACATAAGAACCTTCAGCTTCTTCCTCCCACTTCATCCACTTAAAAATCTAGTGTCGAAGAAGAGTTTGATATTTCAAACTAAATGTTTGAGGAAGAGGGGAACCATGGTGAGAAAATTTCAGATCCAGAGGACACCACGGAGGAGGTTGAGTGCACACAATGGTCGGACAAAAAGGAGGCATATTATCTGTTTGACTTGAAGGATTATCTTGATGGAGAGGAGCCCGAGGATATCACATCATTTTATCCTCCATCATCTGCCTTCTAAGCACATGATTCCACTACCATGGAGGAGAGAATTCAATTACAGCAACCTGTGTCTCGTAGCGGCCATTTGGAACCAAGGTTAGAGGATCTTAGTCTTCCATGTTCTTCTTAGGAGGAGAAAGGAAAAGAGCACAAGGATCCTAGCTCTCCCACATCATTCACCTAGGAATGTCCTCAAGAAGACTCCACTCATATAGTTGAAGTTCGATAAATGGGAACATCCATCGATAAGACTATGCCCAATCGTGTACTTGGCTTAATTGGAGCCAAGGAGAAGCCAAAAACGGTTATGCTTACTCCTTATCATGAGGATGAGCTTCAAGCACCAACAATCAGCTGCAATGCGTTGTCAATACAAATGTAGAGCAACTAAAAGAGGCATTTGTGTTTTTAACAAATGATACTTTGATGATATAGGTGAAGTATTTTCCTCTTGTCATTTTTTTACTCATTATAACAACCATGTTTAGTGCCAAATCGATACATGGCTGCCTATTATGAGGAAGAGAAGCTACTTCTCCCTACCTGCATTGCAGGTTTTACTTGAACGCCACTTGACTCTCGGTTAGTTTAGGTTTTCTTTCAAAGAACACAAGTTCTTTTGCACACTCTACATGTTCCACTTGGAGCATGTATGTTTTTCAGTTTTGTACATAGCGGTGTTGTAGTGTTTTGTTGCTCCAAGGTTGTATCATTGTACAGTTCGATGCGCCTCTAAGGTTAGTGTTGTAGTGGTGGCTCAGGAATAGGTGAAGCCCAAGGTCAATACAATTTTCTACTCTCAGAATCTCATTTTCAAGATTTTCTTATGAAAATTGAGAGTGCGGACAACAAGGAAAGCTCAAGGTCACCAAGTGCAAGTAGTACGAATCATGGTTTTTGTACAAGATCAATACTAGGCTATCATTCTTTACTCCATGCCTAATGGATACTTCTAAGGCTACTGGTCTCTTCATCTAGCAGGAAGATGTCCCCGTGAGTCATCAAACTGTCATCAAATTTTACACCCCCAAGAAAAATTAATCAAACACAACCCTACACAGGAGAAATGGAGGGGTCAGCCCAGTGGTGTGGACTCACATTCAATCCTAAAACCGAGTTTGAGAGTTAGCAGAACATAAGAACCATGGAGGAAGCCATGTGGCTCAATGACACATCACCAAGAGTGGATTCCAAAACAAGGTCCCCAACGAGGGCCATATCATCACATGGCCAAGAGTCAAGGAAAAGTAGGTGAGACCAGTCATTGAATTGGCCAAATAGAACAATGCAGGAAACCTCCACTTGTCCAATCGATGCTCCTTAAAAGAAAAATTTGGTGGCGAGATCACAAACAAGCATAGGCCCTCCACGTGGTTTGAATCCCAAATAGTTGAACCTGCCATTGAAAATTCTAAGGACCGGTGGATGCCTCCACATGTCTCTTTAGTGCAACTTTAGAGTTAAAATATGGAGCAAGTCCCTAAACAAGCACGGACTCCACCGCGTGTCAAAGGTCGAAAACAGGTCTCATCACCATTGAAAAGTCACAAACCCGTCGAGGGTACCACATGTCTCATCGGTGAAAATTCAAAAGGTGCGAACTAAGGAGAGTCCCCAAACTTGTGTCGGCCCTCCACGTGTCCCAATGAAACAACTTCAAGAGTGCAATCCGAAAAGGAACGACCCAAATGTGTGTGAGCCTTGCATGTGTCCCTAGTTAGACATAGGCCCCCTAATATTAAAGGGACTAACCAAACATGAGGAAATCAAGGAGGGGCCTGCAAATGATGCCACGTGTCCCATCATCACAATTTTAGGAGCCGAATCAGCTAAGCATAAGGTGAGGTAGCGGAAGGAGCCACATGTCCCTTCGGTGCTCTTTCAAGGGAAAATCCAAAAGTGGTCCCCAAACATGCGCCGGATCTCCATGTGTCTCGAGTTAGGGATAATGTATCTCTCTAATGAGAGGGACTTAGGAAGAATGCAAACGATATAGAGCAGGCCCACGGATGATGTCACATGTCTCTTCGACACAACTTCAAGAGTGAATAGGAAGGGGTGAAGCCTTAAGGTGCGTGGGGCTGCCATGTGGATCTCACAAAAATAGAATCTTTTAAGATGTATGAGCCCATGTTAAATGTCCAACCTCGACCTCCGTACGGCCATATATTTCAACTAGAATCTCGGAGACTGAGCAGAGAGGACATTTTGGAAAGCTCTCGGCGCCGGCTTCTCACCCACCACTATCATGTTTCAGTCCACTATTCCAAGGTTGTCAAGTCTCTCACCTACTGCCCTAATGAAGGAGAGACCCCCTTCTTTCCCAGCAAGGAACAACATGTGAAGGCATGGACTCTATTAGGGAACCCATCATTGTTGCAGGAGAATTTCAATGCTTCTATGGTGGTTGGAGTAGGTGAATTCAATTCATATATTAGGGTGGATGAAGTAGGATTCGAATTCTTCCCTATCTCCTTCTCTCTTTCTTCTATATATTGTGAAGGATGGGAAAATTCAAAGAGTTCGTCATCTTTCCTCTCCCGCCCACTCTCTCTTTCTCACCTAGGGCGGAAAGTGGAGTTTAAGCCTCCTCTAATGGCTTTGTAATGACATTTTCTTGCCTCTTTCCCACTGATGATGTACTCTATGAACTCATGGACCAATAAAATCTATTTTGTGATGTTTTTTTCCATCCTTCCTTATTTAATTGTTTGTTCTTGCCTCTCTTCATTACAGGGTATACTGCGCATACTCCCGATGTCTATTGCAGTTATGGGAGTTGTTTTTAATGGGTTCGAAGGGATGTTCTGTGTGAACTCTATCTTTGGTCTATGATGCATCTTTCCATCCTCTCCATTTCTCACCTCTCTCCACTTCAGGCAGCTGAGATCATGACCAACAACTTCCTTCTCTGGTGTATCACCGTTTTAGTGTAGGATTTATTTTCATGTACTTTCTCTCCTTGGTCCCTTGGAAGGTTAGATTAGGATTAGATAGTTTTCCTGCATTAGAATAGCTTGTGGCAGGTAGTTTAGGAGCAGAACCAACCTTCTCTAGAGGTCCATCTCAATTCCACAAGACCCACAACTTGAGAGATGGTCTAATGTTATGCATATCACACCAAATGCCCCACTCACATCCGAGGCCGTTTGGGGGTGTTGTAATTTTGCACCAATAGTAATCTCAAGCACATAGATCTATCTTTTGACCTTTAACATGGTGGAAGTCACAATACTCTTGCTCTTTGAACCAATTGGGGTTTTGAGAATTTTCTAGGTATGGTACCATTAGGGTTGGGTATTATTCCATGTTTAAATTATCTAACTATTTTAGTATGGCATATAGGGATTCTTTTAACAACGTGAACGCAAGTTTAATGGGTGCCTTGGGATGAGGTCCTTGTAAGAGATTTAAAAGGCACAAAGATATGTATGGTTTGGAATCTTTTGGAGTCCATAATGTTATCGCCAATGACATGTTTTTTTGTAATAACTTCAGTTTATCTAAGGATTTTGTTTCATTATTTTATTTGGTAACGGGTTTAAGTGTTCCGTTTGCGATGAGGGCCTTTTTGATTTGACTTCCCTTCTCTATAACTTCTTCAAAGTTAGAACTGCAGTGCATTTGTAAATTGAAGGCTATCTTTGGGTTCAAATTAGGCACACATATGCTTACTACATGTTTTTCTCGCAAGGAACAAGGGAAATGATTGTCGACCCTAACCATTATTATAAAAATATTGCAAAGGTTTCGTTGTTATTTTTGTCTTGCATCAGTAGAGGTCGCTCATTGTGATTTCATTTTCCACGTTGTAGGAATAATGTTGTACAAATGTTTGTGCTAATGTGGGCCACATTGTAATGGAGCCCTAGTGTATGCTAAAGAACGATTCCAACCATAGTGCCCCTAGGATGCAAGGGAAGAGTCATACTAAGAAGCTATCATCGTGTTATCGCTAATTTTGACTTTGCAAAATTATTAGAAAATAATAAAAACTGAAAATTTTGAAAATTTTGAAAAGTGTCACTTTGCATGGATCATTGCCCTCATCATGATCGCCTCATTTTTGTGATCGTTTCAGTCTTCATTTCGTCCTTTTCGGCAAGAACTCTTTCTGCCAGGCTTTAAAACATGTTAAAATACATTAAAATTAATTAATTAATTGCTCACTGTTTGATTAAATTAATTTTTAAATCACTTGAGGAGTATTTAATTAAATAAATATAAATTAAAAATCATTCGACAAATATTAATGTCGGAGAAGTAAGCTTACGCTTCCAATTTGGCTTCCCGAACTCTGGATTTCCCTTTTCCCCGGCAATCTTCTTCAATTTCCTCGAACGTGGGATTTTCTCCGCCAATTCCTAATTCATAGATTGGCTAACGGGTAGGAAATTTTCCAATTTCCCACATGGGGAAATTGAATGGGGATTGCCAGCCCATTTTTCCATTCCTGTTGGCAATTGCTCGTTGCTTTCCCCATTTCCCCACGACACTTAAGCCACTACCCAGAAGAGAGGAAGTTGAATTAATCCTCGTAAATTCCTTTATCAAACCCGCTGGAAAAGTCATGCGAAGGTTTACTTCTTAATTCTTCAAGGAGGACATAATATTTTGTCAACATCCCATAATGCAAGAGAAACTCACGCCATTGTGAAGGAAGAAATATCAGTCGTGCATGCAAGGAGGACAGTCCAAAGAAAATTCCCACGCATTTGTCTGGAGAGAAAAGCAACAAAGCCAAAGGAGGACAACACGTGAAGGGAGAGAAGAATAGTTTTCACGCACCAGCCATAGAGAAAGATAGTGAATCCCTTTTCACTTAAGCCCATGCGTCCAAGAAAGGACAAAAAGGAAATAAGAATAGTTTTTGAAAATGTGCAGGTATTAAGAAGTTTTCCATGCGCCAGCAAAGAGGAAAATGGAACAGTTTTTAATTGACAAATACCCAGCCAGGGAAGAGAAGTCCACTCAGAGGAAAGAAAGATTTTCCCACGCCTTGGGAAGAAAGAGGACAGCAGATAGTTTTCAATTCCAACGCACTGCAAGAAAGGAGAGCAATCAAAAATTACAACGCACACCCAGCAAAGAGAAACAAAACAACAGTTAAAATGAAAATCCATGCAATAGTTTCCATGCATGCAAAGTTATCCACACTGGAAGGAGAGCAAATTTCCAACGCAGACCAGAAAGGAAGAAGAATGATGATAAAAATATGTATTTTGGTTTGGTGAGAAATTTTCCACACGTGGGGGAGGAAAGACAACAGTGAGAATGTGTTTGTTTTTGTCGTCATTGAAAGGTCCACGTGGAGAGGAGAAAACTGTCATTAAATAAAATTTGTTTTGTTGTTTACTTTTAAAACAAAAGCCACGCATTGGGCAAAGGAGAAACAACAAATAAAGACAAACCAATTAAAGGAAAACAGTCCAAAATCAGAGAGAACAGAATAGCATTTTCCAACGCATTTTTACGACGGAGTAATAAATTTGTTTTGCCCGTGCAGCCACAAGCTTGAAGTTAAATTTTATGCAGTAGCTCAAATATTTTCCACACATCAATCTAAAGATATCTAGCACACAGAGAAGCAAAACGAATTAAAATATATATATCGTTTTTATCACGCATTGATGAGAAGAATTCAGAAAAAAATAACACGCATTCAAAACGTATTATTGATGTATATCTGCGCAAAGAAAAATCAATTTAATAAAGAAAACAATAGGTGCGCAAAGAATGTGACACGAATTCTATCCGTAGAACTAATCGATTTCGGAGCTCTATATCTCGAAGTCGGATGATCGTCGTGAAGAAAAGTTTGGTTCGTTGAATTCTCCTCATCTTCGTATACTTATTTGCCAAATTTTAAATGCACAACACCTTATTTGGTATTTTTCACGAACCCGAGAAAAACCAAGTTTTCTTGTTTTGCCGCTCGCGCAGTTTCAGTGTGGCGGAAGGCCTATTTTGAGAATCCATTTTCAAGGCCAGATGATCGTGAAGAGAAACGGTTCATTTTTTTGAATTCATACCACATTAATGTACTTATCTATAAAAATTCAAATATACAGCTCTTCGTTTGATATTTTTAACGGAGCCAAATAAAATGGTATTTGCATGATTTCGATGTGTGCACAGCTTATCAACCTGTCAAGGTGACTCACTTGAAGAGGTGATATTTTTAATATAGATGACCGTCAAGAGAAAATAATTGTTTCATTCAGTTCTTCCCACCTTCATATGCTTCCTTTCTAAGTTGTAGATGCTCAGGGGTGATGTTTTTATTTTTCCTGTGCTCAAACCAAACGGAATTTTCACGCTTTTACACTTGCATTTTCCTAGCAGCTTGTTTCGGATGAGTCAACTCTGACCTTTAATATTTGATTGAAGAATTTGATTTGGGAAAAACCTTCTGACACGTAAACTTGTGGTACCTTAATATACTTCCTCATGCAGTGAGAAATTCTCAAGACAAGATTTGCTATTTTTCCCAGGGCAGTTTTATAGGCAATTTGTGTAATTTTGTAAGATGGAAATAATAGCCTGAAATGACGATTCTATCACAGTCATGTCATTCCCAAACAAAATGATGTTGTGGTATGAGTCTCAGGGAACTCTACTTACCTCAACGCTCCATTCAAAGTATAAGAACATCGTCGATACCAACTTGGGACACATCAACATAGGTCGATTCTGTGATCGCATATCAACCGAAGACGAGATACAATTTTCCCGATGCTTGTTCTGAATTGGTCATCACTTGCATTGATATACCATGAAACTTGCATAGTGTGGTGATTCATATCTTTCGGCTTCAAAACAAAAGCAACCCCTAACTTCCTCATTATGCGGTATAAGTTGTAGCTATTAGCATTGGTCTCTTCGGAGTCAAAAGTCATTGTTATTGGCAGAGATCGATAATGGGAGAATCTTGTCTACATCAATTTTTCACTTGATCATTGTGGTGGATCTATTCATCGACAAACCAAAACCAATGATGGGTGTAACTGCGAGATCATCAAGCAAGGCCACATCATTCAAGCGTGTCCTTGTCAGTTCTCACTTAACAGCGTGCACAATACTTCATCGACTAGTTCTTAATTTTTTTTGTTCTCGAATTGATGATCATGAGTGAATCAGATTGCAAACACTTCGAGATGGTGAAAAAGACAAAAGACATAACTCTAGGTGGTGAATTGCAATTTTGTATCTTGAGATCTTCTCAATGGCAAAAGACCGTGTGGATTCGACAAACCAAGGTGGCGTAACGACTACGGTCTCACAAAAAATGAATAATTCACCATGGAAAGGTACTCAGAGTATGTGGAGAATTGTCAATGTGAATACAAATGAAGACAAACTTTCTCACACCGTAATATTGCTCGATTTGAGGGGTGGATGAATTGCTTAAGTTTCATGCTCAACACTCTTGTCATTTGGAGGATTGTAGAGCACGGGCAATGAGTTCATTCCCGTATGATTAGGATAGGCAGACTCTTGGCCTAATGGATAAGGCACTAATCCTAAGTGTCTTGGTCTAGGTGGCGAATTGCTGATAGGATGTCTATGTGTGCATCCAAGTCATTTAAGTGAGGGCCACGTGTGCCCATTTCTTTTAATGACTTTTTAACTTAAGTGGTTTATATTTTTAGTCATTTTTTTAAAAGTTGGTTGAAAAATTCAAAGTCACTTAAGTGCCCTATTTAATGTGCATTTAAAATACTAAGTACTTTTTAACCAACTTTTGGGTTATAAAAGGAAGTGAGGGGCTCATTTGTAAAGGTGACTTTGAGAGAGGAGAAGAAAATATTTTTGTTCAAGATTTATTTCAGAAGAAACTTTTTGTTCTTTGTGAATTTTTTTTTGGAGTTAATGAAATACAAACTTTGTGTCTCATTCATTATCTCTTGTAACATTTGGATTTCTTATGTTCACTAAATGTTAGGTGTTTGAATCTTGCATGCAAATATTATCTTTGATCTTATTGTCAAAATTGTTAATCGGGCTTATTCTAGTTCACAAAGTGATCAAGCTATTATTATCTACTTGCTCATGTGTGTTCCCTTTACACATTCTTGTTTGGATAACTCAAACTCCATTTTATTTGTGTTGGTCATTTAGCTTTCTTCTTCATACAATATTAGGCTTTGTTTTTACCTAACTCTTGCATGTTCTTTCAGCTTCATCCCCTTCTACTCCTTTCCTGCATTCCATTCCATCTCCCTCATTCACTTTTGTTTCCATTCATGTTCCAAAACCTCCCCCACATACAATTTTGAATGTACAGATGTAAATATAGTTTTGGTTTTCAATAAAGGCAACCTCACCTTCATTGAGGAGGGACTTCGTTCCCACACTATTGCATCTCATTTGCATGCGTGCAAATCTATATGCTAACAGTTTTTGGTGACTCCACTGGCGATTCAAGAATCATTAACTAGTGCTTGGTTAAATATTTATGACTATCCCCTCTACACAAGCTCCAGTTCTTCAACCAAACCTTGTGCCCGACAAAGTTTTTCAAGGAGACATTGCTGCCAACCTTTGAACTGTAGCTTGGGAAAACCGTGAAAGCTTGCAGCAATTTGTGGCTATTGATAGAGCCATTGACAGAGAAATCTACATCGAAGACCTTAGTAGAAGAGCACCGCACTTGTGGCCGAAGACCTCTTGACACGTGCCGATCGTATTCACCGACGCGGTCCTCTTCCAATAAGGTAATAAGTCAGTATGACTATTACAGGTAACCCACCTATCTTGCAACCAAATCTTGTTTTTGCAGATACTCAAGAAGACATATCATTATATTTGAGGCAAGCTATTTGGGAAAAGGACACAAGTAACCATCATTTTCATTTCATTGCATTAGTACTAGATAATGAAGAAGAGAAAGCCGCGAGAGTTGCTAAAGTTATTCAGGCACAAATAGCTCAAGAAAGAGAGCGAAGAGAAAAGGATTGTTAGGAATATTAGATATTGTGAACATTAGATATTTATATATTTGTGTGTGTGCAAATATATATTATATATTAGTGTGAGAAAAATAAAAGATTGTAATATTATTAATATGAGTCATAAAACAACTCATTATTAATAATATAGGATATTGTATTAGTTGTGAGTTTGTTGAATAAACAACTCATGTAGATTATTGTGTGTGGAGATATTGGTGGGATATATGAGAGAATAGTGGTGAGTGATCATAGGAGAGATTCTCTAGGAGAGATTAGTGGGATAATATTGGTAAGCCTCATCTCCTTGTTTATAGGAAATGGAAAGGCTATATATTGTAAGCTCTCTCATCATGTAATTGCTCCATATTATTCAATCAATAATATAGTGTGTTTATTATATTTTTGCTCTTATTTTGTGCTTATGTTATTATCTTCATTCTGCAACATTGTCTCTTATTGATTTGTGCAATTATATAATGTAATTGTTGCTTATTTATAATAGATAAGCTATCAATTCCACATCATCTGGTATCAGAGCAGGCTAGGGAAATTTATGAGATTCATTGCAGGACAAAACCGCAGCCTCTAAGATGCAGATATGAGAGTTTTGAAGCTTTCATTGCCATTTTCGAATTCTGATCTGAAAAAAAAAAAACAGCGACTGGTAATTCACGTTTTCTCAAAAACCCAGATTCGAAATTTTCTGAAATTTTTGGGGTTGTTACTTTGTATTATTTAAAACTTCTTTCAAAAATTACAGAAACCCATTTCGTATTTTACGAAAAATCGTGGAAACAATTCAGACGGTTTCTAATTATTCAAAAAATAAAAAATAAAAAAATAGTGACTAATTTCTAGCAATTAAAATTTGATATGCTTTATTATTTTGGATAAATATAAAGCTGATTATTATTGGAAGGGTGCATTATCGGTTAAAACCGACACCTAATAGAATTGTAAAATGAGCCTCAAAGATAAATTCAGCTTGAGTTAACATCATCGCGATGGAGGCTGGAGGCAACGGAGGCAGGAGGGCAATCGGCGACCTCTCGTCGAGCACCATCGACGAGGCCGCAGATTGATATGGTGGCCAAGTATTTCAGTTGTGTGTTTGATTCCATTATTGTGTGTTTTATAATAAGAACAGATGTTACATTCCTGCTTGGTTGTATTTCCTTTTATAACCTCCTGATGTAAATATGTGATAGTAGAAAGATAAAAGCACAAGAAAAAGCAACATCATGTTTTTCTTGAAGAGGATGAACAGAGGTTCATGAGCAGGGGCTCGTACCTAGGACAGAGGTCCGTTATTGTCGAACAGGGGTTCGTATTTGCTGAACAGAGGTTCAATGTACCAAGATCATGAGCATGCAGAGGCAGGCAAGCTGTAGAAGACGTGTGAATGTTTTTCTCTACATTGTTCACATTAGGGGAGTGTATGTGTGGAAATATCGAATGTTAACAATAGGGGAGTGAATGTTAGGAATATTAGATATTGTGAACATTAGATATTTATATATTTGTGTGTGTGCAAATATATATTATATATTAGTGTGAGAAAATAAAAGATTGTAATATTATTAATATGAGTCATAAAACAACTCATTATTAATAATATAGGATATTGTATTAGTTGTGAGTTTGTTGAATAAACAACTCATGTAGATTATTGTGTGTGGAGATATTGGTGGGATATATGAGAGAATAGTGGTGAGTGATCATAGGAGAGATTCTCTAGGAGAGATTAGTGGGATAATATTGGTAAGCCTCATCTCCTTGTTTATAGGAAATGGAAAGGCTATATATTGTAAGCTCTCTCATCATGTAATTGCTCCAAATTATTCAATCAATAATATAGTGTGTTTATTATATTTTTGCTCTTATTTTGTGCTTATGTTATTATCTTCATTCTGCAACATTGTCTCTTATTGATTTGTGCAATTATATAATGTAATTGTTGCTTATTTATAATAGATAAGCTATCAATTTCACATCATCTGGTATCAGAGCAGGCTAGGAAATTTATGAGATTCATTGCAGGACAAAACCGCAGCCTCTAAGATGCAGATATGAGAGTTTTGAAGCTTTCATTGCCTTTTTCGAATTCTGATCTGAAAAAAAAACGACTGGTAATTCACGTTTTTCTCAAAAACCCAGATTCAAAATTTTCTGAAATTTTTTGGGGTTGTTACTTTGTATTATTTAAAACTTCTTTCAAAAAATTACAGAAACCCATTTCGTATTTTACGAAAAATCGTGGAAACAATTCAGACGGTTTCTAATTATTCAAAAAATAAAAAAATAAAAAAATAGTGACTAATTTCTAGCAATTAAAATTTGATATGCTTTATTATTTTGGATAAATATAAAGCTGATTATTATTGGAAGGGTGCATTATCGGTTGAAACCGACACCTAATAGAATTGTAAAATGAGCCTCAAAGATAAATTCAGTTGAGTTAACATCATCGCGATGGAGGCTGGAGGCAACGGAGGCAGGAGGGCAATCGCGACCTCTCGTCAGGCACCATCGACGAGGCCGCAGTATTGATTTGGTGGCCAAGTATTTCAGTTGTGTGTTTGATTCCATTATTGTGTGTTTTATAATAAGAACAGATGTTACATTCCTGTTCAGAATTGTATTTCCTTTTATAACCTCCTGATGTAAATATGTGATAGTAGAAAGATAAAAGCACAAGAAAAAGCAGCATCATGTTTTTCTTGAAGAGGATGAACAGAGGTTCATGAGCAGGGGCTCGTACCTAGGACAGAGGTCCGTTATTGTCGAACAGGGGTTCGTATTTGCTGAACAGAGGTTCAGTGTACCAAGATCATGAGCATGCAGAGGCAGGCAAGCTGTAGAAGACGTGTGAATGTTTTTCTCTACATTGTTCACATTAGGGGAGTGTATGTGTGGAAATATCGAATGTTAACAATAGGGGAGTGAATGTTAGGAATATTAGATATTGTGAACATTAGATATTTATATATTTGTGTGTGTGCAAATATATATTATATATTAGTGTGAGAAAAATAAAAGATTGTAATATTATTAATATGAGTCATAAAACAACTCATTATTAATAATATAGGATATTGTATTAGTTGTGAGTTTGTTGAATAAACAACTCATGTAGATTATTGTGTGTGGAGATATTGGTGGGATATATGAGAGAATAGTGGTGAGTGATCATAGGAGAGATTCTCTAGGAGAGATTAGTGGGATAATATTGGTAAGCCTCATCTCCTTGTTTATAGGAAATGGAAAGGCTATATATTGTAAGCTCTCTCATCATGTAATTGCTCCATATTATTCAATCAATAATATAGTGTGTTTATCACTATTTTTGCTCTTATTTTGTGCTTATGTTATTATCTTCATTCTAACATTGTCTCTTATTGATTTGTGCAATTATATAATGTAATTGTTGCTTATTTATAATAGATAAGCTATCAATTCCACATCATCTCGGTATCGAGCAGGCTAGGGAAATTTATGAGATTCATTGCAGGACAAAACCGCAGCCTCTAAGATGCAGATATGAGAGTTTTGAAGCTTTCATTGCCTTTTTCGAATTCTGATCTGAAAAAAAAAAAAACGACTGGTAATTCACGTTTTTCTCAAAAACCCAAATTCAAAATTTTCTGAAATTTTTGGGGTTGTTACTTTGTATTATTTAAAACTTCTTTCAAAAAATTACAGAAACCCATTTCGTATTTTACGAAAAATCGTGGAAACAATTCAGACGGTTTCTAATTATTCAAAAATAAAAAAATAAAAAAATAGTGACTAATTTCTAGCAATTAAAATCTGATATGCTTTATTATTTTGGATAAATATAAAGCTGATTATTATTGGAAGGGTGCATTATCGGTTGAAACCGACACCTAATAGAATTGTAAAATGAGCCTCAAAGATAAATTCAGTTGAGTTAACATCATCGCGATGGAGGCTGGAGGCAACGGAGGCAGGAGGGCAATCGGCGACCTCTCGTCAGGCACCATCGACGAGGCCGCAGTATTGATATGGTGGCCAAGTATTTCAGTTGTGTGTTTGATTCCATTATTGTGTGTTTTATAATAAGAACAGATGTTACATTCCTGTTCAGAATTGTATTTCCTTTTATAACCTCCTGATGTAAATATGTGATAGTAGAAAGATAAAAGCACAAGAAAAAGCAGCATCATGTTTTTCTTGAAGAGGATGAACAGAGGTTCATGAGCAGGGGCTCGTACCTAGGACAGAGGTCCGTTATTGTCGAACAGGGGTTCGTATTTGCTGAACAGAGGTTCAGTGTACCAAGATCATGAGCATGCAGAGGGAGTGCAAGTCAGAAAGACGTGTGAATGTTTTTCTCTACATTGTTCACATTAGGGGAGTGTATGTGTGGAAATATCGAATGTTAACAATAGGGGAGTGAATGTTAGGAATATTAGATATTGTGAACATTAGATATTTATATATTTGTGTGTGTGCAAATATATATTATATATTAGTGTGAGAAAAATAAAAGATTGTAATATTATTAATATGAGTCATAAAACAACTCATTATTAATAATATAGGATATTGTATTAGTTGTGAGTTTGTTGAATAAACAACTCATGTAGATTATTGTGTGTGGAGATATTGGTGGGATATATGAGAGAATAGTGGTGAGTGATCATAGGAGAGATTCTCTAGGAGAGATTAGTGGGATAATATTGGTAAGCCTCATCTCCTTGTTTATAGGAAATGGAAAGGCTATATATTGTAAGCTCTCTCATCATGTAATTGCTCCATATTATTCAATCAATAATATAGTGTGTTTATCACTATTTTTGCTCTTATTTTGTGCTTATGTTATTATCTTCATTCTGACATTGTCTCTTATTGATTTGTGCAATTATATAATGTAATTGTTGCTTATTTATAATAGATAAGCTATCAATTCCACATCAAGGATAGAGCCACTCGAACATGCCAATAATTCATTCACCATAAATATTCCAAACTGGAAGGAAAGAGGTTTACATGAGGAGAAAAAGCTAAAGGTCGATCTGACCCCACTTTTGACTTTCAAGGAAAATTTGGTTTCAAGTTATCTCCTCCAAAGAAGAACACACCTCATAGATCTACAAGCCTTGCATCAAGTCCTGAAAGACCAAACAAGAAAGGAATCACTACCGGTCAAGCACTTGTCCTTTCTCATGTTGTTTTACCTTCACATACCACCTTTCCTCAAATGGAAACCAATGTACCATGGGGAAATGCCATAGGCCCATTGGCCTTACCTGCTCAACATTAACTCCCACATGGATCAAGAAAGATTCTTTCCAAGTTCGAAGGAGATGGGAAGATGTCACCAGATGAATATATTTCTGGCTTTTTCACTGCATGTGTTGTTTTGTCAGTGGAATATGAAGATGTTGCTATCAGTCTCTTCATCGAAACATTGTATGATATTGCTACAAATTGGTTTCATCATCTCGCCCAATGGATATATCACAAATTGGGATGATATGAAAACTATGTTTGAAAATCGATTCAAGATGGCGGAAGATGAACATGCTTTTCTTCCCAACTATCTCAGGAAAATAAAGAGCCCACAGAAGCCATGAGGAATTTCATGGAAAAATTCAAGAAATTGGTGAACAAAGTTCCCACTGGATTTGTCCAAACCTTGATGGACAAAAATTGTTTCTTTATTAACACACAACAGCCCAAGTGTGCTATCACCGAGAAGGGCTAGGGGAACTTGCTCAATCTTTGGCCATAGAAATTGAAGATGACTTAATCATGCTAGGAAAATTCAAGAAAAATTCCCTCAAAGGAAAGAGTTAAGAAACTTTCAACACTTCAAAACTATACTCACTAAGTTGGCTA
This sequence comes from Taxus wallichiana var. yunnanensis, assembly GCA_018340775.1. Taxonomy (NCBI): domain Eukaryota; kingdom Viridiplantae; phylum Streptophyta; class Pinopsida; order Cupressales; family Taxaceae; genus Taxus; species Taxus wallichiana. Next base: position 418,803,737 of record CM031244.1, on the reverse strand, counting down.
ATGATGTCCTTGCTTTAAAAAGTAAGTTGCTCAAAGTAGTAAACATGCTCCTTATTAAGACATCCCAAAAAAGGATATGTTCCCAACAAAGCCAAGATTGTAGGTGCTCCAACGAGGCTTGCTATTGAAGCATCTCCTGCAACTAATTTCAAATGCGATGTCATTGAAGAAAGTGATGATGAGATTGAAGTCGTTGAGGTTGATGAGGAAGATTCGATTCGAGACATCTAAACCTAAAGTTGAAGATCCTAAGGGGGAAAGTAATAATCTCTTTTTTGAGTACCATTCGGATGAGGAAGATGAATACAAAGAAATTATAGAAGATATGAATAGTCAATATTTTGTCGTTTTCACACGCTCTCGAAAAAAGGACCAGGATACCACTAAGGCGGGAGATAAAGAGATTTCCAAGGAAAATCCCAAGGAATCCAAGACAAATGAGGATCCTAAAGAGTCCAAGGCGACTAAGGTTTCAAAGGTCAAAACTCTCTTAAAGAAAGGAGGGCCTTTGTTAGATCAATCAGTTGGTAAACCCAGCATAAAGAAAGTTCCTTCTTCCACATCAGTGTCAACCAAGCCTGAGGCCAAGGTCAAAAGTGTGCCATCATCAAGTTTGAAAGAACTTATATCCGAGACTTCCAGCAGGTGTGATTACGCTTCCTAAATTTGATATCATTGATCATATCAATAAAAAAATCTCCATGTCACAGGCGTGTAGTACTTGAAGTCAAACAAGGATCAACTCGAGAAATTGGTCCAGTTTATCAAAGGTGACTCTACTATTCATTCCTCCAAAGGAATTTTGAAAACCCCTAAAGATGGGAAAACTCAAAATATTGTGGCAGCCACTACACCTTCAAATAAAAATATCAAACCTTTCTTTGTGTCCTTTCGATCAACGGATGTAAATTAAGTAATTGCATTATAGACTCTAGAGCCTTGGATAATGTGATGCTAGCAAAAGTAGCGCATGCTCTTTGTTTGACTTATACAAGAACATTCGGATCATGTTACTGATGGAAACCAAGCAAGTTCCTATAATTGGGCATATTAAAGATGCCCAAATGGTTTTAGCCCAATTCCTCAAAAGTGAGTTTAGGTAACTATTTTGGTTTCGATATCCCCACCTCATACGTAATGTTGTTAAGCAGAAATTTTGCAGGATTTGGGTGGTGAGATTCAAATGGACTGGTCTCATGCCATGATTCCTATCAATGAAGAAATGAAAAAGCTTATGCGGAAGCTCGGGAGAAGTTCACGGTAACTAAAATCAAGATCTTCACACACAGATCCTTTTCCAAAGCTCAAGTATGAGTAATTATATGATGACTCAGCAAAATTCATTCCCTTGAGATAACTTGCCAAGATTCCAATGAGATCTAGACTCTTGAGTTCGATGGAAGTTATTGCTCAATGGGATCTGGTGCAGGGGTAGTGCTCATATCTCCAAATGGTAAAATATTTCCTTTTTCCTACAAACTCAAATTTTCAAATACTAATAACACTGCAGAGTATGAGGCATTAATCCTTGGCCTTCAAGTTGCAGAGGAGAAAGGGATCAAAAATTTGGAAGTCTTTGGAGATGCGGAATTGATCGTGAAATAGGTAAGAAATCAGTTCCAAGTAAAGAATGATCGTTTGAGACACTACAGAAATAAAGTGTGGGACGCAATAGAAGTCTTCGACGCTTTTTCCATAAAATTTGTCCCTTGTGAAAAGAATGACAAAGCAGATTCTCTAGTAGTCTCAGCTTCATTAATGATTCCTCATTCAGAGTTTGATCAAGTCAAATACACCATTGAAATGGTTTTTAGGCCAAGTGTTCCTGATAATGCAGAAAATTGGCAAGTATTTAATGATGATCAACAAATTATTGCCTTCTTGAAAAAGAGAGAAAAATTGAACAATTGTACTTTGAAGGAAGTGATTCAAATCACGAATCAACTACCTCACCCATTCAGAAGGAGTTGAAAATGAAGATCCCAAAGATGGCATCATTCAACTCAAAGGAAATAAAATTCCCAAAGGATTGGTTTCACTTGAACTTTTTGACAAACATAACAGTTTATCAAAGAGATAGAGCAAGTTAACATCGGTATGAAGGATAAACCTCGCCTAATCAATATTGGTAAGTGTTGCTCACCTGAGGAGCGCAGAAAATTCATAAGTCTACTTACCAACTATTCTAACATTTTGGATTTTTTATGCAAAGGCTTGAAGTCTTTCCAACCTAGGGAGATGGAACATGCAATACCCTTGAAGCTTGGTGCAGTTCCATTGAGGTAAAAGAAAAGACAATATAATCCCAAGATTGCAGGGACAATATTTCATGAAGTTCAAAATATGCTAGATGCACGAATAGTGTTTCCTATTCGACATTCAACTTGGATAGCTAATATTGTACCAGTTTGCAAGAAAAATGGAGAAATTAGGATTTGCATGGATTTCTGCAATCTTAATCAGATTCCTTCAAGCATTATCGAAATTGAAAATGGGTTGTTCCCCGTATGTACATAGGTAATTAGGATTTTGGTTTGTTTGTTTCCCTATTTTTCGGTCTCCTCTCTTGTGTCGCCCCATTTTTGTGCCCCATCATTTTGTGATCATGTTCATGACTATTTTGGTCTGGGTCCGTTGTTGTGTCCATGAAGTCCTTGTCCCCAATAAGAGCCAACTATTATTAGCTAATTTTGACTTCACAAAATTATTAGAAAATAATAAAAAAATGAAAAATTTGAAAATTTTCGCTCTACATGGATCATTGCCCTCATCGCGATCATCTCATATTTGCGATCGTTTCGGTCTTCGCTTTCTTCCTTTTCGAGCAAGAACTCTTCTTGCTAGGATTTAAAACGCGTTAAAATACATTAAAATTAATTAATTGATTACTCCTTGTTTGATTAAATTAATTTTTAAATCACTTGAGGAGTATTTAATTAAATAAATATAAATTAAAAATCATTCAACAAATTTTAATGCCAAGGAAGTAAGCTTATGCTTCCAATATGGCTTCCCGAACCCAGATTTCCCCTTTCCTGGCAATCTTCTTCAATTTTCCCGCACGTGGGATTTTCTCTGCCAATTGCCAAATCATGGATTGGCTAACGGGTAGGAAATTCCCCAATTTCCCACATGGGGAAATTGAACGGGGATTGCCAACCCATTTTTCCATTCCCATTGGCAATTGTCTGTTGCTTTCCCCATTTCCCCCTGACACTTAAGCCATTACCTAGGAAGAGAGGAAGTTGAATTAATCCTCGTAACCTCCTCCATCAAACATGTTGAAAATTTCATGTGAAGCTTTGCTTCTTAATTCTTCAAGGAGGACATAATATTTTGTTAACAACCCATAATGCAAAAGAAACTCACACCATTGTGAAGGAAGAAATATCAGTCGTGCATGCAAGGAAGACAGTCCAAAGAAAATTCCCACGCATTTGTCTAGAGAGAAAAAAAACAAAGCCAAAGGAGGACAGCACGTGAAGGGAGAGAAGAACAACTTTCACGCACCAACCATAGAGAAAGATAGTAAATGCTTTTCACTTAAGCCCACGTGTCCAAGAAAGGAAAAAAAGGAAATAATAATAGTTTTTGAAAATGCGCAAGTATTAAGAAGTTTTCATGTGCTAGCAAAGACGAAAAAGGAATAGTTTTTAATTGAAAAAACCCACCTAGGGAAGACAAGTCCATGTAGAGAAAAGAAATATTTTCCCATGCCTTGGGAAGAAAGTAGACAACAGACAGTTTTCAATTCCAACGCACTGCAAGAAAGGAGAGCAATCCAAAATTACCACGCATAGCCAGAAAGAGAAACAAAACAACAATTAAAATGAAAATCCACGCAAAGCAGGCTTCCATGCATGCAAAGTTATCCATGCTTTGGAAGGAGAGCAAATTTCAATGTAGACCAGAAATGAAGAAGAATGACAATAAAAAATATGTATTTTGGTTTGGTGAAAAATCTTCCATGCGTGGGGATGAAAGATAATTGTGAAAATGTATTTGTTTTTTTCTTCATTGAAAGGTCCACGTGGACAGATAAAATTGTCCTTAAATAAAATTTGTTTTGTTGTTTAGTTTTGAACCAAAAGCCACGCATTGGGCAAAGGAGAAACAACAAACAAAGACAAACCAATTAAAGGAAAACAATCCAAAATCGACAGAACGGAATAGCATTTTCAAATGCATTTTTGAGGAGGGAGTAATAAATTTGTTTTGCCCACGCAGCCACAAACTTCAAGTTAAATTTTATACAGAGCTCAAATATTTTCCACACATCAATCTAAAGATATCAGCACACAGAGAAGCAAGGCGAATTAAAATATATATATCATTTTTATCACGCATTGGTGAGAAGAATTCAGACAAAAATAACACACATTCAAAATGCATTATTGATGTATATTGGCACAAAGAAAAATGAATTTAATAAAGAAAACGATAGATGCACAAAGAATGTGACGCGGATTCTATCTGTCAAAGTAATCAATTTCGAGCTCTATATCTCGAAGTCGATGATCATCGTGAAGAAAGGTTTGGTTCGTTAAATTATCCTCATCTTCGTATACTAATTTTCCAAATTTGAAATGCACAGCACCTCATTTTTTATTTTTCACAAACTTGAGAAATACCAAGTTTTCTTGTTTTTGCCACAGCTAGCTTTGATTTGGCGAAGGCCTACTTTGAGAATCCATATTTCAAGTACAGATGATCGTCAAGAGAAATGGTTCAATTTTTTGAATTCATACCATATTCATGTACTTATTTGCAAAAATTCAAATATACAGCACTTCGTTTGATATTTTCACATAGCCAAATAAAATGCGATTTGCATGATTTCGCGCGTGCACAATTTTCAACTCCGTCAAGGTGACTCACTTTGAGAGTTGATATTTTGAATTCAAATGATCGTCAAGATAAAATAATTGTTTCATTAAGTTCTTCCCACCTTCATATGCTTCCTTGCCAAGTTATATATGCTCAGGGTGACATTTGTTGTTTTTCCCAAGCTCAAACCAAACAGGATTTTCAAAGTTTTACACTTGCATTTTCCTAGTAGTTTCAAAAGAGTCAACTTTCACCTTTAATATTTGACTAAAGAATTTGAGGGGGGAAAACCCTTCTGACACACAAACTTTTGGTACCTTAATATAATTCCTCATGCAGTGAGAAATTCTCAAGACAAGATTTACTATTTTTCCCAAGGCAGTTTTACAGGCAATTTGTGTATTTTTGTAAGGTAGTAGTAATAGATTGAAATCACATTTCTGTCATAGTCATGTCATTCTCAAACAAAATGATGTTGTGGTATAGGTCCCAGGGAACTCTACTTACCTCAATGCTCCATTCAAAGTATGAGAACATCGTTGATACCAACTTGGGACACATCAACATAGGTCGATTATACGATTGCATATCAACCAAAGGCGAGTCACAATTTTCCCGACGCTTGTTCTGAATTGGTCATCACTTGCATGGATATACCATGAAACCTACATAGTGTGGCGATTCAACTCCAACGGCTCCAAACAGAAGCAACCCCTAACTTCCTCATTATGCGATATAAGTCGTAGCTATTGGCATTGGTCTCTTTGGAGTCAAAATTCATTGTTATCGGCAGAGATTGATAATGGGAGAATCTTGTCTACATCAATTTTTTACTTGATCATTGTGGCGGATCTATTCATCGAAAAACCAAAACCAATGACGGGTGTAATTATGCGGATCATCAAGCAAGGCCACATCATTTAAGCGTGTCCCCGCGGTTCTCGATTAACGCAGCAGCACAATACTTCATGCTAGTTTTTAAGTTTTTCTGTTCTCAAATTGGATGATCATGAGTGAATTAGAATGCCAACACTTCGGGATGGTGAAAATGACAAAAGACATAACTCTAAGAGGTGAATTGCAATTTTGGGTCTTGGAGATCTTCTTAATGGCGAAAGACCGGAAGTTGGATTATGAAAACCAAGGTGGTGTAATGACTACGCCTCACGACAAATGAATAATTCACCATGGAAAGGTACTCGAGTATGTGGAGAATTGTCAATGTGAATACGAATGAAGAAAACTTTCTCACACCGAATATTGCTCGAGACGAGGGGTGGATGAATTGCTCAAGTTTCATGCTCAACAATCTTGTCACTTGGAGGATTGCATAGCACGGTCAATGAGTTCATTCTTGTACAATCAGGATAGGCGGACTCTTGGCCCAATTGATATGGCACTAATCCTAGGTGTCTTGATCTAGGTGGTGCATTGCTTGACTAGGATGTCTATGTGTGCATCCATGTCATTTAAGTGAGGGCTACGTGTACCCATTTATTTTAATGAATTTTTAACTTAACCGGTTTCTATTTTTAGTCATTTTTTAAAAATTTGGTTAAAAAGTCAAAGTCACTCAAGTGCCCTATTTATTGTGCATTTAAAACCCTAACTACTTTATAACCAACTTTTGGGTTATAAAAGGAAGTGAGGGGCTCATTTGTAAAGGTGACTTTGAGAGAGGAGAAGAAAATACTTTTTTGCAAGCTTTGTTTCAGGAAGAAACTTTGTGTTCTTTGTTAAAAACATTTTGAAGTTAATGAAATCTGAACTTTGTGTCGCATTCATTATGTCTTGTAACATTTGGTTTTCTTATGTTCACTAGATATTAGGTGTTTGAATCTTGCATGCAAAGTTATCTTTGATCTTATTGTCAAAATTATTAATCAGATTGTTCTAGTTCATAGTGATCAAGCTTTGATTAGCTACTTGCTCATGTGTGTTTCCTTTTACAAATTCTTGTTTGGCTAAATTAAACTCCGTTTTATTTGTGTTGGTCATTCAACTTTCTTCTTCATGCAATATTAGGCTTTGTTTTTACCTAACTCTTTCATGTTCTTTAATTTCATCCCATTCCACTCCTTTCCTTAATTCCATTCCAGCTCCCTCATTCAATTTTCTTCTCATTTATGTTCCAACCCCCCCAACATATAATTTTGAATGTACACGGATGTAAATTCAATTTTGGTTTTCAATAAAGGAAGCCTCACCTTCATTGAGGAGGGACTTCGTTCCCACATTGTTTCATGTCATTTGTATGCATGCAAATTCATATGGTAACACATTGTACATAACCTCTTGGAAATCCATATAAAATTATTTGATTTGATCACGACAATCACATTTGCTTTTATATTTATGGAATTTTGGAAGGGAAAATTTATTTGGGAAGGGTTGCCGCAACATGTCCTGATCTATGGAATAAGGGCATAGTTATTCATACAAATATTTCCTACTATGTCCTATGTTTCCCTCTTGTAATGTAGTAAGTGTGTCTTTCATTGATTGTAATTCCTGTTCAATGAACTATTTTTTGGTAGGAGATATTGTTCTTTGTTCCTTATCCATTTTAAAAGTTGTATAAATGTTTGGATTAAAGTGGAACTCATTAGATTTCGTTTTGAGTTTGTCTTTGTATACATTCCTACTTGAAGAGCCTAAGCTTTCTAATTTTTGGCTCGCCAGATCTATTTTATATGTATCCTTTTCCTCATCGAACTTGGGAGGTGGTGAGGCCTTGCAATCAATCTTCACTTTACGTGAAGCTTTGTAATAAGGTCATCATGGATCACCAAGTGTTTTGAATGGGTCTCTTTTAGCAGGGTTGTGATATTTCCCAATAGTAGAAGTGTACCCTACGTCAAATGGGTTATCTATGTCTAAGAGGGACATGTGTTATTCTATTTTATGATTAATGACCTTAGTTTCCACTTCACATTCTTGTGGGAGCTTGGCTCCTAACTCTAAGAATCTTACGAGTAATTGATCTCTCGTTATAAGAAAGAAGCTCATTAAATCACCCAAATCTAATTGATGTTGTTCTTGTAAGAATCGATTCTTCTCCCACTTTGATCAATCAATGGCTCTACATCCTTTACCTATGAAAAGAGAGGTGCTAAGTTGTTGCCACTAAATGGGAAGGACTCAAAAGTGTTTTCTTGTAAGCCGCGATTGTTTGGTTTGGATGCCATCTTCATGATTCTAGGCATCACTAGTAAAAGTTATACGAGGTTCGTATAAATATTCTTCAATTTTTTTGTTAAATCTAGGTGTATGTTTGTGTATGTTGCTCCATGTGATGATGAAATAACCTAGTGTTTTCTAGAACGCTATGTATTTTTTTTAATGATTCAAAGAACACTCATATGAATACTCAAATGCAATGATCACTCGAATTGTCTTTCTTCCAAGATTATACCCTAACTATGATTCTGGTGAAGGTTTCAAAGAAGATAGTAAAAATATCATATTAATACGTAGGTATAGTTAGAATTCTAACAATGCCTAACTATTAAAGTGGTAATAACGTAATCTCTCGATGAGGTACACAAAAACTAGTTCAAATGCTAATGAAATATATGTTTTCTGAAAAATGGAATTTACGAGTATGTATATCGTAACAACATTATCCTGATACATTAACCAAGCAAACAAGGTGTTAGTATCAAGATGACATTATTTTGGTATATATAAGGAAATATCGATACTCTTGAAAAGACTTAGATGACATCGAACTGAAACTAAGTATGAGTATAGCAAGAATTTTTAGTTATGTGAGAAACATAACCGCACAATAAAGGGACTTATATAAAGTTCTCAAGAAATTGAAAACATGACATAAGGACCAAAATTGTGTGACTGGAATGTGAGAAACAATATAAACCTAAGGAGAGATAAATGATGAACTTAAATCACATAAGTGAAGATGATCTTCAAATCAAGATCAATGGACTATGAAAGATATGAAAATGTACTTGCACTGTTTAGATGTTTAACAACCCAACCAAAAATAAGGATGGGCGTAAATGGAAAAAAATGTGGGAAGTAATATATTTGATAAAATTCATGAGTTATGCCTCCTTCTCACCCCAGAAATGAGCAACGAGAATGCAAGGGTATAGATCAAAAGGTGAAAAATAAACTAAGTGCCACTTGGGTAGAGTTTTCCTCATCGAAGGTGAGACAAAAACCAAGCTAACCGAGACATCGTTTAATTACGATAAAAGAAACTTAGTTCTAACTTACGTGGGATCTTTGTATTGTACGAGAAAGAAGGTTTAGACTCCAAGTAGGTCGTCACTTCGTCATGGATTGACATGACGACGTGGGATCTAATACAGAATGGCTTACCTAATAATATCTCTCAACTAGGTGTCATAAGTTGTCTAAATGCGAGCTCGATTTACCTAAAGAGTCGCAATGACTAATTTGGGAGTATCTCGATTTTACTTTACCCCCTTAAAATATGATGAGAAACTATTTCTTTCACATCTATTCTCACTGGTGTCGTGATACGATAACTTTGACTCTAACTTGTAGTGTAAAATCTAGTCAAGTGGGTGAGTGAAACACTTTCTGTTTCACCAACGAGGTTAATTAATGGTGGATTACTATTGGGTTCCTGGAATCACCCCATTGTTGTATCTTAAGGCATTATGTGAAAGGGGTTATGGTCCAGTTGAGCAGATAGGGTGGCACCCTTTTCCAAAACTCCGTAATATAGTGTGAAGTGAAATGGTGTGTTTTTTTATCTTGCTTAATTTAAAGTGGTTTTAAGTAGCACACCGTGTGAAAACCTATATGAAAACACATTTATTAGATGGTTTTTTATTTTCTTGACTCCTCCTTTCTTTGATAATCATTTTTGGTCCTATATACCAAGATTAGTAGTTTTCCAATATGTCATATAAAGGAGAAAAGATGTTGGTTTTGATTTCCGAGATCGACCAAAGCATAAGGAAATAACATACAAAACAACATATATCACTCAAATTTAGTAAGAAATGGAAAATAATTAACTAAACTGTGAAAATATGTTCCTTTTATCCAAATTTTATAGCTAATTGAATCATTTTTCAAGTATGAATAAAGTAGTGAAAGGCTTTTGATTCCCAAGATCACCTAGAAAGGTGTGAGGGAAGAGCATACACATTTCAAACTTTCACAACTAAATATGTAAACACTTTAACTAAGTATGAAAAACATGATGGAAGAGAAACTTGTAAACCACTGTTAGAACCACTGTGAGAAATTTAGAAAACTAAGAATATTAAAAAATTCCATAAATCTATTTTTAGCAGTTTTTCAATGGTTTTTAGTATTTTGAATTTTTGGAGGTCTCTGGGGCACTTTGAGAGTTTGATGATAGAACTAATACTAAATAAGGTATATTATTTTTAGAACTTCCCTCACAAATTTCACTTTGTGCTCTTTCTAACACCTATTCAAACTTTGAAAACGGGTCAACGGGTCAAAAGATATGACCCAAACTAGAGCACTAAAACTAATATGAACAAATATGGATTAAATAGAGACACTTGTACACCCTTAAAGGTGTATGCATGCCTATTTGGGAAATTTTACATGGGTCTTGGTCCATGCATCCTTTTGTGTAAACTTATTGGGTCTATAGAATGCTTGCGCTACCTGAGAGATGTTTGCACTAGCGTAAGTGTGTCTGCGCTAGAGAATAAGTGTTTGCGCTAGCGAAGCAAAAAATTAGTAAAATCTATGATAAAGGTGTGTGTGTTGGAAGAGGGTTTCTTGCGCTAGAAAAATGGTGTATGTGCCATTATTTGGGCATGTGCGTGCTTGGTAAAATTTTTGATAGAGGCTTCAGAACACACAAGGTGCTTGTGTGTGGGTTTGGGTTCTTGCGCACCTACTAAAAATGAAAGGTTATAGGGTGTCTGTGATTTCAGAAGGGTATGTGTGCCACGATTTTGACATGTGCTCCATGTTTGGATTTTTTATCTATGCACCTCTCGCTAAGAAATAACACTCAACAGGAGTTTTTGTTGTGAAAAGGTGTATACACACCTGCCCGAAAACCACCAAAAATATAGAAAATGAAATTCTAAAAGTGTCAACGAGGTTAGAATTTATCCATTAAATGTAATTTCTAACATAAACTTGACAAAAAGCATTAAAATGAAGGTTAACTACATAAAACCCAACTAAAAATACTAAGGGAAAATATATAACCATACAAAAACATGTTAAAAGTTAGAAAGCTGAAATAAAAGCTTCAAAATGACTCCATTAATGGAGGACGGACTAAGTGTCCCACCAGGCGTGCCAAATTTGTTCAATTAAAAGCTGCAAAATCCATGAACATGGGGTAAGAATCTCTAAATAAACCCCAAAGGATTTTTAAAAACTACTCAAACAACCATCGAGATAAGAGATAAACAAGGATTCATCACTTTGCATTCATTAATCTTGAAAGAAACAAGCAAATATAACATATTTAGGAATCCTCTACCTTTGAAAGCTTTAAAATGAAACTAGGTAGATTCTAAGCAATTAGTTATGTGATTATGAGAATTAGATCTCACCATTAATGGCTTCAAGGCTGGCTATTCCAATTTACTCCATACTTGTGTGTGTAGTGCAATGGAAAAGTAATAGCTCAATAAAAAAAGTAAATAAGATCAAAACCCTAAGCCAAATTCTATAGTTTATGTTAGAAAGTAGGAGAGCTCTTAGAAATGAGAGGGGGTCTAGTGCTATTTTTAGATTTCCAATTTAAGAAATTTGAGACTTTTGGTGCATGTGGGACTAAAAATGATTCAATGATTTAATTAGGGAGTCAAAGTAATATTTTAATAGGTTTAGAAGAGGTTAATCTTTGTTAGAATTAGTTAAAATAGGTTAGGCTAGATAATATTTTTAAGGAGGAATTATGGTTTGGAGAGAGTTTGGAGAGGTCTAATCAATCCAATAAAATGGATTGATAGTCTAGGAAATTAGTAAAAGTGATATAAAAGAGGATGAGAAAGTGGTATAAAGGGTATGTGTGCCAATAAGGGACTATATTAACCCTATTAATTGGTTTATAGGAGAAATACGACCAAAATAATGTCGTAAACGATGAGTTAGAGGAGTCAAGTTGATGAGGTATTGTCAATTTGTAAGAAGGAGAATAGTTAGTGCAATATTAGGAATAATAGTGCTTTGATAAAACTATAGGTGTCTACAAAGTGAAGAGCACACAATAATATTGAGGGGGTATGAATCTGCATTATACAATTTTTACAATTTTTAACACTTTAATAATCATAACAACAACATTCACACAAGATATGAAAATTGCAAATACACAATTTTTGTGGAAACATTTTTGGGAAAAAATAACTATGAAAAGATTACTTGGATCTATTGCCTAATCCATTCCTAAAATATCTTAGTATGAATTTGTAGGAACCAACCCACTAGTGACAATAATCCCCAACACCGAGCACAAAATCATCCATCTCATGGGAACCAACTCATCTAGTTCATGAGCACTAACTCACTAGAGACACCAATCTTGAATTGTATGAGGCACCAAACTCAAATATACTAAGTTCTATCATCTGTACTTTCTTCTTTCACATGATGATGGAAATTGACTGATACTTCCAAACCAGACATTGTTATGATAAAATTACTTTATATTTCATTTCTTCCTTATTTTTGTTCTTGAAATCTCTCCCTTTTCTTTTCATTATTTTTCCCTTTTCTGGATATTTTTGGAATGGTATCTTCATTATAGTGCTGCTTTACAAGCTTACCTCCTCATCATCTTTACACACTAATCCATGTTATTCTCACTCTTCCTTCCTCTTCAATAATTTTACACTCCCTCACCTTTATTTTGTTGTTTCTCTTTTCTTGCGCATATTACAACCACATCATCCTCTTAGTAGTTAAATTTTTCCTGAGTGTATTCTCTTAGTTAGAGGTCTACTTGAGCTTAAATGACACATCCTCATAATATTGCTCCACCTATTCTCAAATTCATAGCTCACTCCATACATTACTTATTAATTTTCCGATACTACATAGTCACTTGCCTCTACAAACTTTTGTGCCCAAACACAGCTTGCTCCACTCACTTCATGCTTGACTTGTTTGCTAGTTGCTATTATCAAATTTCAAACACTCTTACCTTTTTATCTCTTCCATTATTATTTCCTTCTTCCTTCTATTGGTATCCAAATTGATTCTCTACGACGGTTGAGTAGCATCATGAAAATGGAAGGATGTTTAGAGACAGATAAATCATTTTAAGTCATTTTGTAGATAAGGAGTGGATTCAGATGACTCTTTGTCACTCAAGCATTGGAGAAATGGATAGCACCTCACTAAGGGTTTGATCTACCCTCACTACTTTAGGTTGTGCCTTCAACCAGGGTGAGAGGACCCATTCTGTAACCCGTGTTGGTGAAGGATATCAAGAGATCATTCTTTCCACAATTTTCATGAAAAACTTGAGAAAATATGATCAATAGAACATAATCTATCTCTCATGAGTTGTCACACTAGAGAGTGGAGATGTTTCCTAGAAAAGGTACGGGTTACTAAATACAATAATTAAATCCTTATTGTCTCCTCATAGTTTGGTAGTGGAATTTTTTCATTTGTGTAAACACAATACAAATAGGGTTAGTTCATGTAGGATTCATCATTTGAGAATTTTAAGTGGGAAGTTAAGTAAGATAAAGTCAATTATACCAGATCTTTGAGAGCCTTTACAAATATTGGAAAACTCAAAGAAAAAATGCTTCAAAATAGCAAAAATATTCCTTCAACTGAAGGTGGGCATCAATGGTGGCCGATAGATGCAAGGTTTCATAAAATCTTCAAGAATTCAACACAAAGGCTCATGCTAAAGACTCAATTAAATGATGAAAGTCTCGATTCGTTGCGCTAAGATACACTCATAGGCTTACAAACAATATTTTTCAACATAGTGAAAGTAAAGTGATTTTAAATTGTTTATTTCATTACCATATGAAGCTCTTCTCATAATGAAATTTTTAATGCCACAATACTAACACACATATGAGATCATGTGTGATTAACATGGATTTCAACATAAGATTGTAACAGAACAAGAAAAACTTTTGGAAAAAATTCTTATATATAAGAAGGCACAATTATGCTCATGATCAACACAAATTTATTTGAGATTCATTAGATTCATCAACAAGGGAAAGTTTCTTGAACAATCTCAGAGCTTTTCAATTTTTGTACACGTGTAACCATCTTGACGTGATTAAATCTAAAACTCAAGAAGATAAACAGGTTTCTAAGATGGTCTCTCGGGAAAATGGTTTCACTCAACCTTTATCGTAAAAGTTTACCCCCCTTATGCAAGAGTATTCTCATTGCATTTATACAATTTCACTCTCTCGGTCATCACAAAATTTTTCCCCAAAATTCTAAAGCTTCAAGAGAATATTCTTCTCTATTTTTTCTAGGTGGAAAAGTTGTGAGCCATTCAGATTTACTACTTTCATCAGATATGATTGGGGCACCATGCCATAAATTTTGATAGTATTTTTAATCATTCTTTTATTCTTTCATGTAAGAAATCCACTTTTTAATAATTCTCATGTGGCTCCATATGGCTTGATTTGACAAGCAATCCTTTTCACCTTTGAGAATACACCTTGAGAAATGAGTGCCCTTGCATGGATACTTGCATTCGTGTAGCTCAAAATGAGTTCCCTCACATGGATTATATCACATATATGTTCTGTGAGTCCAAGTCGAGATAAGTGAAAAGAGGAGCTAGCGGAAGCCTCCACATGTCTCCTTGGCACAACTACAAATTTGAAGTCTAGAGGAAGGTTCCCAAACAAGCGTGGGCACTCCACGTGTTCATAATCCGAGAGATTTGCATCAATCACCGAAAAATTTAAGCATGGGAAGGTCCAAATGGATGCTTCCATGTGTCTTTTTTGTGGAACTTCAAAGATGGATTCTAGAGGTAGACCTCAAACTAGCACATGTTGTGCATGTTCCTTGGGCCCAAGAAAGTTAACTCAATCATTAAGAACGTTTCAATATAAAGAGGAGCCAGTGGAAGCCTCCACATGTCTCTTCGGCACACTTTTGATATAGTGCCCAAAAGCGGATACCCCAATGAAGCGTGGGCATCTCATATGTATAGGGTCTGAAAAACTTGCACTGAGACACTTGAAAAGTCGAAGTATGGGAAGATCTAGTGGAAACCTCCACCTGTCTCCTTAGCACAAATCCAAAGGTAAGACCTAGAGGAGGGACCTCGAATGAGTGCAGGATCTCCACGTGTCTATGGTCTAACAAAGTTGCACCAGTCTTTGAAAAGTATGAGAATGGGAAGAGCTTGTGGAAACCTCCACATGTCTTCTTAGCGCTCTTTCAAAATTAAAATTTAGGGGAAGGTCCCCAAACAGATGTGGACACTCCACGTGTGCAGCGTAACCAAATAAATTCACTTCAGCTATTAAAAATTCTTAGTATAAAGAGGAGCCAACACAACCCTCCATGTGTCTCCTTGGCGCGCAACTCTAAAGGTAAGACCTAGAGGCAGATCCTCATATGTGTGCATGCCCTCCACATGGAAAATATCTCGAGTTGAAGCAGGACTGGGGGTGCTTTTCACATTTTTTGAGTTTTCAGTGCTGACTCAAACATGTGACATTATTTGGTCCTCAGTAGAATCGCGACTTATTTTATAACTTTTCTCCTTTGCACAAAAAGGCCAAAATCTTCAAAATGCTCTAACAATCCACCTCTCCGCCTTTGAATTTTCAAACCACCATGTTTCCTTTTACGGGCCTTAGGAATTCCTTTTATATTTTCATTCCTTTCACCATAATGCCTCAAAACACAAAAAGGGCCTACCATCCCACAACGGCTCTACTTATGACATGTGTACATCTTCGGGTCAAAGTAAGAAAATTGCCTTGCTGCTTCACATTGTTGAATAGACAATTAGAAACTATAGGGGTCGTGGGACCAATTTGGCATCGTTTACAAATGTAATAAAAGTGACAAGTTCACCAAATAGACCTATCATGCCACGTCCAATTAAAGAAGACCACGTATCCACGGATGTTGGGACAGATTTACAGAGGAGACACAATCATGGAAGATGCCCAATAAAAAAATTTTCCCCCGAAGAGAAGACTGTAAATAAACAAAGACTCAATGTGATCCACAACCCAAGGAAATGAAATAAAAATGGGAACCAAATGAAGGATAAATATTTCGTGCATCTATACGGGAGACAGAGAATTCTTCAAACCATGCAGATGATAAATTTATACCAAACTAGGAGAGATTAAATTGAACACCAACATTGGCTTCGACTCAAGGATGGGCACTCCTATGAGTTTTGAAAGAACAAAATACCATGTGCCAAAAAACCATTGGGAAACAGTCAAGAACAAGCTCTCAAAGGATAAAAAAAAAACCAATCCTTCCAAGATCGAACCGAGAAACCAACAAAACCAGCCGCCAAGGACTGGGATAAAGCAAAACAAAAAAGAATAAATGAAAAAGAACTAAAAGATGTACACTATACAATGATGCGTGTCTTGATTTTGAGAAATCAATCAAGGAAATGTATCAAGTGCCTTCCATTAACAAGCAACTCAAGTAATTCCCCATCTAAGTCTTTTAGGAAAAAAGTGTGCTCTCCAATCCGAATGTCAATAGAATAAGGGCCCATCCATAATGCATTAAAGTTTCCATGCTTTCCCTTATCCTCATGTCTGCTATCCCACAATAGAAAAATATCTCCCACACTGAAAACTCTTGGAGTTACCTTTTTATCAAATAATTTATTTAATTTCTCCCTGAACTTCACATGTCTCTGGTGGGATTCTCTTATCTCTTCATCTAATTTAACAATTTGATTAAAACGAGCATCATAGGGACTCACCTCCTAGTTCTCCAATTATTGGAAAAATTAGTAAGAAGAAAATTGCATATCTTTGGGAAGCGGGGATTGAGTTAGATACACCAACTAGAATGGAGTTTTTCCAGGTAGTTCTTTTAATAGTAATTCTATCGCCCAGAAAGAAAATTTAAACTGCTTTACCCCACTTCCATTTGTTTAATTCCAAGGTCCTTTTGATTATCTTCAACAAATTATTGTTACTTGATTCTGCTTGTCCATTACCTTGGGGATTCTAATTTGAATCATATGCTAAATTGATCCCATAATCATAACACGTGGCTACAAAAGGTTTGGCTCAAAAACTCAAGGCATTGTCAACAACTATCTTAGTAGGACCTCCAAACCTGTAAATTATATGATTCAAAATGAAGTCCATAACAATGTGGTGGGTAGATTTCTTAGTAGGGATTTCCTCCACAAACTCTGTGAAGTAATTAGTGGCCACTAATATCCACTTATGGCCTGCACTTGAAGAATCTTAAATCTAACCAATGAAGTCCATTCCTCACTACTTAAATGGGTCTTGAATTGATAAAGGTGCAAAGGGAGGGAGCTCAAGTTTTTAATCTTCTTGAAAAATGTTGCAAACTCTAAAAATTTCTTACCAAAGTAGAGTTGCATGTTTAAAAATAGCTAGCCACCGATGAACCAACCCTTAATATCTTATGGGTTGTGACTCTTCCAGCAAAATGCCCTCCATAAACTCCTCCATGGAAATCATCAATTATTTTTGGGGCTTCATCCTCAGTGATACATCTCAAAAGAACTCCCTTTGGGTTCTTCCAAGATAACCCATAATCAGTGATGATGTACTTCTAGGAGGCTAACTTAAGTGCTCTCTTTTGATTCTTTCTTAAATACTCGGGCAATCCTTTGTTAATGTTTGAGATAAAAATAATATCCTTGTACCATTCAAAATTTTTCACTTTCTCAAGAATATTCAATCTTTCTTCTTCAACCTCATTTATCTCAACTATTTGCAGGTTTCTTTCTACCATTAGCTTTTCTAGGCCCAATCCTCTGACCAATTTTGTAGTTTGGATGTCCATATCATATTCTTGCAATTTATTTTCCCATCGACATATTTTACTTGAAATTTCCATCTCTGATAGGATATCCTTAACCATGGTATGGGGAACATAAGCTATGACTTTAGAGCTCAAAATATATGGCCTAAAGATTTTTGTGGCTTTGACCAAAGCAAAGGCATGTTTCTCCATGATAGTATACTTCAAATCTACCCCTTGTAATGCTTTACTAAAGAAAGAAATTGGCCTTTCATCTCCTTCATCATCCTTTTGTAACAACACAGATGTAATAGTATTCTCTGAAGTAAAGGAAAACATTTGGAAAGCCCTTTTATAATCAGGAGCTACTAAAACAGGGGCATTCCTTAATGCTCCCTTAATCTCGATAAAGGCTTGAATAGATGCTTTTTCTGATCTCGATACTCCGATCCTTCTTTAACATATTGGTGATTGGGATAGTTAATTTATCAAAGTTGGAAATAAATCTCCTAAATTTTTTTTTCTGAAAAGGACTGAATTCCATTTTTGGTTCTTGGAATAGGAAGTTTGCTAATGGCTTCCACTCTCTTAGGATCAATCATGACCCCTTCTTTTGACACTATATGTCTAAGCAGATTTTCCTTTTGAACCCCAAAATGACATTTCTTAGGGTTTAGTGAGATACCATATTCCCTACATCTTAACAAAATCTTTTCTAAATGTTACAGGTGATCACTTATTTTCCTTGAAAAGACTATCACATCATCCTGATACACAACAATGAAGTCATTTATATATCCTGAGAATGCTACATCCATTTCTCTTTGAAATGTGGCTCTAACATTCATCAGGCCAAATGACATTCTTACATACACATAGGTACCCCATGGAGTAGTGAAAGTGGTTTTGATTCTCTCTGATTGCTTCATAACCACTTGGTTATACCCAGAAAAACCATCCAGAGTAGATGACGATTTCTAACTCAGTAACCAACTTCAACATGTTATCCATGTATGGCAAGGGATGGTTTTCTTTAATTGATGCCTTATTTTAATTTTTGAAGTCAACACACAATCTTATATCCCCATTTTTCTTTTGAATAGAGACTAGGTTTGCTACCCATGAGGATTATCTTGTAGGCTATATAAGTCCTCCATCACTTAACTTTTTCAATTTTGCTTACATTTTTTAGCAAAGGAGGGGATTAATTGGTCTTTGTTTCTTCCTAAATGGATTGGCATTGGCTTCTAGGGGTATTTCATGCTGAAAAAGGTCTTCCCTGTATGCTTTCAGTTTTGAATATGACCAAGCCAAGCAGTCCTAGTACTTTTTTAGCAATTAGACATATGACTGTTTTTCTTCTCTATTCAAGTTGTTGCCTAGCCAAATTCTCCTGGGTTTATCCTTTGTGCCCATGTTATATTCTTCAACATCCCTCAAGGCTGACATGTGTCTATTAATAATGTAATCAACATTATCAAAATTTGATTCTAGTGCAACCAAACCTCTGGGAATAGTATTAGTTTTCAATTGGATAATGTCTTTACCAAACAGGGTCTCTTTTCCATCATTTACACAAACCATTGGTTCCCAGTCCATACTTTGATTGGAAAATTCTCCTTTATTTTGTAGAAACCTTTGGACCTGAGCATCATCTTCAAACACCTTCTAATGCTTGATATTGTAAGGGACAGATGGCCTTGTCAATATTTCAATATCATATTCACAATAGGGAGACATTGTATAATTTTCAAACCTCGATCCCAATACTACAAATTTGTGTGCTATAGTATTATAGCTCCTATCATGATGTATGATATTGAAATATTCAAATATTTCAATGAAGTCCCAAACTACATGCCTATACTATTTCATTCTTTGATTCTTTGTTGCATACAGCTTTTCTAACTTGCTTGAATATCAGCTCGAATCTCCTTTAACGAAAATATCCTTGACACCATATTTCCAAGCAATCGTTAAACCCAACAATAGTGCTTTATACTCTGCAATATTGTTTGTGCACTAAAAATTGAGTTTAAAAGATAATTTAATCTCCTCTTATCTTGGAGATATCAAGACAAAAACAATGGCATTACCGATCTAGAACAAGCCCCATCAAACATCAAGGTCTAAGGAGAACCAACCTGCTCAGGATATTCACACTCATCAATTTTATGCTCCTTATAATCAGCATAGCCCACAAAGTTACTGACATCAACATCTGTGTACAATACTTCATAAGAAGCATTGTTAGGGTCCTCAATGATATGCAACATTTTTTCTCACCATATAACTTCACAAGGTTTCCCTCAATCGGTATGGTGGCGTATGACATATCCATTTCCACATTTCCACCCACACTAGCTTCTGATTTTCTTGATAAAAACATCCCCCACTTGGAAGGAAAGTCCACAATAACCACATTCATGGCCAAGAATTTTCCCGGATAAGCTGCCAATTATACTACTAATCCTTTGACATATGCAATTACTCATACTTCTCTTGAATCCATAGCAGTACATTTCCCAAAAGCTATTGTTACCTTGATATTTAACTGATTCATTACCTTAAGAGGCATTACATCACATGAGGTGCTTGAATCAAACATGCATATATGTACTAGCCTATCTTTAATAATCAAAGTGGTAAAAAATGGATTTGTTGGTGCTCAAATTAGTCTCACCCCATTTGTCATTAAAATTCCTTAGTTTGTGACCTCTGTCATGTTTTCTATCTCCTCAGTATTGGTGCTTGAAGACTCTGTCCTCCATTTGGTTGCCATGATCAGTCCCTTCCTTGGTCGAGGATCACTTAAAAGTCTAGAATTTGTTTTTCGTTCCTCTGTCCATCTAAAAGAGTCTGTAACTTGGGCATAAAACTTGGGTTTTTCCTTTCCTTTTATTTTCCACAGTCACATTTTGTTGTCCCTGTCATTTTTGTCCCAAATACTTGTGGAAATGTGATTGGATGTAGCTTGGAGGATCATATTTGAGCCTTATAACATTTCCAAATTCTCTTTCCTTGAAGAAAGATTCATTTCTAGGCTCAAATGGTGATTTTCCTACATTTTACAGTTTGATGGGTGTATTTGTCCCGATCAAATTTACTTCTTAGCATCAATGGAAATGTGGCCCTTTCGATTGGATACAAATGACTTAGTGGGGAACTATAAAATATCTAAAGTGCTCCTCAACCCAAAACTTGTCCACGTCGAGGAACGACGCTCATTTGAAAATTCACCTTTTTATTTGACCTTGAAGTTGCACCGGGGGGACATATGGAGGTTTCTACTACTTTGCCAAGACTTAGACAAATTTTTCATGTAGCTGGTATAGTTTTGGCGGGCCATGGACACATGGAGGGTCTGGCACTCATTTGAGGATCTACCTCAGGGTCCCACCTTAACAATTGTGATAGGGAGACATGTTGATGCTTTCACCGGATTTTTTTTGTACTTAAACTTTATAGAGCAATTTTCTAAGGCTGGGACATGTGGTGAGCCCACACTTGTTTAGGGTCTCCACTCTTTGGCACCATCTCAAAGTTGTGCCATGAAGACATGTGGAGGCTTCTGCCGGGTCTTCCCATACTTAGACTTTTCAAAAAAATTCTAAAGGCCTAGGACACATGGAGGGACCACACGTATTTGGGGACTGGTCCCTAATTTTTATTTTGAAGGAGCACCAAGAGGACACTTAGAGGCTTCCACTCACTCTTCCCTTTGCTTTGACTTTTCAATGGCCAAAGGAAATTATCTCGGACCCTAGACACATGGCACCTTCCACTGAACCTTCAAATTTTTTAATAGACTCTACTAGACTAAGACACGTGTTGAGCCCGCACTTGTTTGGGGTCTCTACTTTTGGGGACCATCTCAAAATGCACCATTGAGACACGTGGAGGCTTCCACTGGCTCCTTTTTACACCAAGACTTTTCAAAGTCCAAAAGGTGTTTTTCTTGGGCCCATGGTACGTGTAAGGCTCATGCTTGTTTGGGACTTTCCTCCGAGCTTCTCATTTACGCTTATGCCAAGGAAACACTTGGATGGCTATGATATAAAGTTGAAAATGGGCATAATCAATGGTTGCTTATGCATTTCAATTGTTTTTCTGCCATTTTTGCTCCAAATTATTGAAGACGCCAATACGTATTTTTTTCATCGTTCTTTGATGATATTCCTTGTCATCTCTATCTCTGTAAGGTGCCATTGAATGGATTTGAAACTTAAATTATGAGTCCAAGGTTTGTTAAGGTCAATATTTTGAAGTGGGAATTACCGGAGGAAATGGATGTGGAGCAGAATTGTAGAGGAAAGAGAGGTAAAAGTGATGAAATAATGAAAGTGCATGCGTAAAGATGAAAAGGCATTGCCTTGAGAGCAAAATGGATGACCTATCAAATCCAATTATGCAAAGGATCCGAAAAATGATTAAAAAGGGGATTTCTCATATGACATAATAAGAATGATTAAAAGGATTGCCAAAAAATTTATGGCATGACATCCTAGTCATTAATCGAGGGCCCAAGAAATGTGATCAGTTTACAAATGGTCCACTTGGTAGATTTTGGGTCTGAATTTATTAAATGTCACTTTCTGAAGAAAATTTTTAACAAGAAAAGGTCCCTCGAATATTCTTTGTTTTTAGGGGGAAAATTGAGTGAGTAAAATATATAAATGGAAAGAGAATACTCTTTAAAAGGGTTGGGAGGTTGAATTTTTAAGAGAAAAATTTGGGAAATATGTCTTTGTGAGAGACCAAGCCGAGATAACTCGTTATTTTTTTTTTTTTTTGTGTTAGATTTTCTATCGTGTCAATTTGGTTGCCGATGTTTAGCCATTGATTTAGTACTAAGATTTCGTTGGAAGATTTCCCCTTATGATGAATCTAAGCAATTTTGAAATTAATTTGTGTCTAATCTCTAGCAATTTGTGTCTTCTTTGTTTCAGAATGTCTGGAAATAGTTTCTTTCATACCTATTACAATGTTACATTGAAATCTTTGTGAAATCACATAGGATCTCATCCCTGTTGTAGTTTAATGGTATTTGCAATTTCATTTCAAGAAGAGCCTTCATCTTGGATGAGATAAACAAATTTAAAATCAATTCACTGTCATTTGTTGATAAAGATTGTCTATAAGTCTTCAGATGTACCTTAGGCGTGGTTGATCAGAGACTTTGGTGTTTAGTTGAGTCTTTCAATTCAAGCTTTCATGTTAGAGTCTCAAAGATTATGTGAAAATATGTTGATCTGGGCCTCCATTGAATCACATCTTCTTGTTAAAGGAACGTCTTAAGCTGCTTACAATTTTTCT
This sequence comes from Taxus wallichiana var. yunnanensis, assembly GCA_018340775.1. NCBI lineage: Eukaryota > Viridiplantae > Streptophyta > Pinopsida > Cupressales > Taxaceae > Taxus > Taxus wallichiana. Next base: position 418,780,652 of record CM031244.1, on the reverse strand, counting down.
TTTGTTGAGTTTTTCTTTTTTTTGAAGTACCTTCAAAGATCTACTATAATCAACTTTATCCTGCTTCATCTCCCACCAAAATTATTCAAAAACAATGAATCCACCCTCAGTTACCCCTGTTTTCCCTTTGTATCAATGAAGGAACAAAATCTACTTACTAAAATATGCAGGACAATCAAGATTTTTAAATGTCTTCAATAACCTTAGCCTTGTGTTGAAAGTATCTCCATTGTTTAGAAGTGGCAACTCTTAAGAGTTAAATCATGGAGTATTGAATGTATTTTCCCAAGATTTTCTTCATAGAATTTTTGTAAAACAAGGATATCTCCATATCCTTCATCAAACAAAGGTTACACTAAGGGTGCTCTCACCTTGGTCGAAGAGGAATGACCTAAATTAGTGAGGATAGATCAAATCCTCTTAAAGGTGCTATCCATCTCTCCACAAATCTGAGTGACAAAGGGCTAGTTAGATCTCATCCCTAGCTACAAAACGACACACATTATGATCTATCTGTCTCTAAGCTCCATGTCCAATATGTGTTGCTGCTTGGCTTGAAAGGGAGAACAAATTTGGATACGAATAGGATAAACATCCAATTGAGATTCAACAAGAGAAGTTCCCAAATATACCTCGGATGATTCACCCAGTTCCTCTAATGCTTGCGTTATTTCGATTCTGTAATAATGGGAGGAACCTCTATATTATTAACACTTTTTCCCCGATTAATCTTTTCTTCCTTAAATCCCAAATATTCAAATGCCCTTTTCTTATGCTCAGGGATCTTGAGTAATTCAACAATGAGAACAATGACCTTTATCTCGACTCAAGATTTGGGCTATGCCGAAGGAACGCATTTTGGTATGGTAGTATTAGGAGTGAGATTCACCACTTCATTTAATAGTATAGGAGTTCTCGAGTCCGGGCATGGGCATTAGCACAAGTTTTATTTGGGGTAGTTAGGCCTTTTCTAGATTAATATTTCTTAGGGGTTTCGCTTGGGATATTGTTAAGAACTTGAACTTTTGGCTTGGTTTGTGGCCCTCCCCCTTTTACAACCTTACTTATGGTGTTATATTCTTTCTCCTAAGAAACTACTACATTCATCTACAATTGCATGTCCTCTTTGGAATGGATCCGTCCATCATATTTTTAATCATCAAACCCCTTAAGTATTCAAATTAATGATTAGGTAGATCAAATGATTGAACCATATCAATTTAGAAAGTATTGATAGGAGGAAGAGGTAATACACTGGTGGGCATAATCCCATAAATGTTCAACAATTCTGGAACTTATCAATTCATCGAGGTTGGACCCTTCGTGAGTTTATAGGGCTCTCCATCATGCATAGATCATTATATGCCTCATCATCATTATCTTCCTCAAGCTTCGATCTACATCAAATGGGGAGTGTGGTTAGAATCACCTATCACACCACTTGATAACATTGGCCTCCTCCATAGTAATAACCTTGGAAGTCAAAGGATCAGAACCAATCTATTCTCTTGGGTTGAGGTTGTATATTTCCTTACCCCATGCACCCTATTTCTCAGTCATCTAGTCTATGATCACCTCTGAGATGATTTCCAAATATCTCCCGATCTTGCGGCTTATGTTGACCTTGAGAATTATGTCGTATTCCCTTTTCTTCTCTTGCCACTTATAGGATATCTCTTTAATTGCTCCAACCAAAGTTCTTACAACCTCTTCATGATCCACAACCTTTCTTGAATGAGTATTTTTAGGATTGATCAACTTACCACCTTCTCTCTTAGGAGGCTTTCCAACTACTTTGATGTTATTCTATATTTGTAAGGCCATGGTGAAATCCTACCTTAATGTTCTTAGGTTCTTATCTCTTAAGAAATAAGTAACCTTCTTATCAAAAGCATCAGAATACAAGACACATCACTTGGCCTTATGATTATAAGTAGCCTATTCAAGGTTTTATTAAACCGAGTATTGAAATCATGGACAAATTAGATAAAAGGAACCTAGGATCTGTCTTATCCCCATATTGCAATCTAAACGCATTTTCCATCTCATTCCATGAGTCTATTGAATTATCTAGGAAATACTTGTACCAGTCACTTGTATCCTCAAAAGTATGAATAAAAAAATTTACACACACGTCTTCAAACTCAATTTCAAAATCTTCCATCACATTAACAAAGGGTTTTAAATGGTGGTCACTAGTGATGGCATTATTTCCTTGAAATTTTGGCAACATATTTCGACATCTTGTGGCACCATATTGGGATATCAATCCATACCTCTTAAATCTATAGGTCCAAAAGTGTTGACAAAAAAAGGAGGTCTAGGTGGAGGTTGGGCCATATTGCCTTGAGGCGGTGATCTTGTATGAGAAACAAAATGATAGGGAATGAGGGTTATTTGGAGCACAGAAATATAGATTTACAAATAGATATTCTCTAATAGCTCGGTTTCTTTGAAAACCCTATCAATCTTGGAAGAAACAGGGAAAACTAAGAGGCACACTTTTTAGACACAAATGATGGCCCCTCTCCAGTTGGAGAACTCAAATTTATATAAATATTACTTGGTTCAAAATCACTTGAAGACGTATGGTAATATTCAACCATAGATTGATCACCTTTTAGAATTGATATCTCCTTTTTTGATTCTTGATTTCCAATAATTTTCTAGACTTGTCTTCTTTTTGAATTTGCTTTTCCTAGTTACGGAAATAACTTTTAGTAAAATCCCTAGATAATAAATACCTTCTTCCCTCCATATTTGTAAATATCGATGAAAAATTTCACTTGACACAGGTTAAGACACTGGTAATCATCAAGATTTCAATTCAACACGGATTCGCCACTGAGGATTTTAACCTTAGTTGTGTAGATGCACTATAAGTAACTTGCTAAGTGTCTATCAATGCTTAATTTCTACAAAGCTTCACATATCCAACTTTCCTTTACCCACATTTATTAATATTGATGCAAATTTAGTGCAACAACCATTAGAAAATGGAAATATTACACAATGAACTTGTAATCTTGCACAAATGTTACAAATCTCAACAAAGGTTGATGTTTAAACAACTAATTTGTACTTTAAACCATGCAAGAAACATTACCAGGGTTGGTATGTCTACACATTTGTTAAAATAGTCCTCGATAATGGTGCCACTTTGGTGTTGTTTCCGTAGAAATAGGTTTCGAAGTGATCAAATAATCATCTGCAATTAAAATAATCCCCAAAAATGGTGCCACTTCAATGTTGTTGTCACACAAATAGGTCTCGGTGTTCAAATAATCCCCGGTAATTTCACCACTTTGGTGTTGTTTCCACACAAATAGGTCCCTATGTTCAAATAATCCCTGCAATGGGTGACTCTTTTTTTTTTTTTTGCCGCACAAATAAGTCCCGTGTTTAGATAATCCTGAAACAAGTACCACCTCGGTGTTGGTATCCAAATTTATTCTCTTGTGAGGGTTGAGAAGCATCAAAAATTGGCAAGATGCTTAGAGAAAGACAAATCATTATAAGTTGTTTTGTATTGGGGGAGGGATTCGATTGACTCTGTGTGACTCAAGCATTCGAGAAATAGATAGCACCTCACTAACGGTTTGATCTACCCTCACTACTTTATGTTTATCCTTCAACCAGGGTGAGAGAACCCATTTTGTAACCCGTGTTGGTGAAGGATATGAAGAGATCCTTCTTTGCACAATTTTCATGAAAGCCTTGAAAAATATGATCAATACAACACAATATAACTCGACAAGTTATCACACTAGAGAGTGGAGATATTTACTAGACATGGTTTGGGTTACTAAAGACAATAATTGAATCGTGATTATCTCTACATATTTTGGTAGTGGAATTTGTTCATTTGTGGATACATAGTACAATAGGGGTAGTTCATGTAGGATTCATCATTTGAGAAATTTTTGGTGGGAAGTTAAGCAAGATAAAGTTGATTATACCAGATCTTTGAGATCCTTTACAAATATTGGAAAAATCACGAGACGAAATGATTCAAAATAGCCAAAATATTCATTTAACTATAAGGTGTGTATCAATGGAGTCCTAGAGATACATGGTTTCATACACTCTTCAAGAATTCAACACAAAGGCTCATGCTAAAGACTCAATTAAACCTTGAAATTCCTTGATTCGTTGTGCCTAAGATACACTCATAGGATTAAAAACAATATTTATCTACATAGTGACAGTAAAATTATTTTAAATTGTTTATTTCATTACCAAATGAAAGATATTCTCATAATGAAATTCCTAAAGCCAAAATACTAACACACGGATGAGAGCTTGTGTTATTCAAATGGATTTCAACATAAGATTGCAATAAGAACAAGAAAAACTATTTGAAAACATTCTGAAATACAAGCAGTAAATATGCTCATGATTAAGACAAATTTATTCGAGGTTCATTAAATTCATCAAAGAAGTGGAAAATTTCTTAAACAATCTCGAGATCTTGTCAATGGTTTCACACTTACAACCATATTAACATGATTAAATATAAAACCTAGGTAAATAAATAGGTTTCTCATACGGTCTCTCAGAAATTAGTTTCTCTCAAACTTTCTCGAAAATTGAACCCCCTTATGTAAGAGTATTCTCATTGCATTTATACAATTTCACTTGCTCACTCATCCCAAATTTTCCCCCCAAAATTCTAAATCTTCAAGAGAATATTCCTCTTTATTTTTTCCAGGCGGAAATTTTGTGAGCCATTCACACTTCCTACATTCATTAGATTATCGGGGCACCAAGCCATTACTTTTTATAGTCTTTTAATTGTTCTTTTATTCTATCATGTAAGAAATCCCCTTTTTAAAATTCTCGTGGCTCCATATGGCTTGATCTAACTAGTAATCCTTTTAACATTTGAGAATACACCTTGATAAATGAGTTCCCTCACATGGATACCTACATTCATGCCTCTATGAAATGAGTTCCCTGATATGGATTATATCACATATCTATGCTGTGAGTTCGAGTCGACCTAGTTAAAAGATGAGCCACTAGAAGCCTCCACATGTGTCCTTGGTGTAATTGCAAAGGTGAAGTCAAGAGGTAGGTTCCAAAACAAGTACACGCTCTCCACGTGTTCATAAGTTCAGAGATTTGTAATGCCCCCTTAAAATTTTGAGCATGCGAAGGTCAAGCAGATGCTTCTACATGTTTAATTCACATAACTTCAAAGATGGAGTCTAGAGGCGAGACCTTAAACTAGCACAAGATCTCCACATTCCCTAGGCCCAAGAAAGTTGCCTCAGCCATTGAAAAGGTCTTAGTATAAAGAGGAGCTAGCGGAAGCCTCCACGTGTCTCTTCGGCACACTTTTGATATGGTGCCCAAAATCGAGACCCCAAACAAGTGAGGACCTTCGACATGTCTAGCATCCAAAAATTTACACCGGACACTTGAAAAGTCTAAGTATGGGAAGATCTAGTGGAAACCTCCACGTGTCTCCTTGGTGCAACTCCAGAGGTAAGACCCATAAGTGGGACCTCAAACAAGTGTAGGGTCTCCAAGTGTCTATGGTCTAACAAAGTTGCACCGGCCATTACAAATTCTAAGCATGGGCGAGCTATTGGAAACCTCTATGTGTCTCCCTTTCCCTCTTTCAAAAGTAAAACTCAGGGGTAGGTCCCTCAATAGGCATGAGTCCTCCATGTGTCCCGAGCTCAGTATAAAGAGGAGCCAGCGGTAGCCTCCACATATCTCCTTGGTAGAACTCCGAAGGTAAGACCCAGAGGTGCATCCTCAAATGAGTTCCAGATATCCACATGGAAAAGATCTTAGTTGAAGTGGGCCTAGGGGTGTTTTTCACATTTTGTATCTCTGTAAGAAATTGTGCATTTTTAGACAATTAGACCCACCACCTCGTATCGAATTTTCAATGCTGACTTAAACATGTGACATTATTTGGTCCCCAACAAAATCGTGACTTATTTTATAACTTTTCTCCTTTTCACAAAAATGCCAAAATCTTCAAAATACTCCGACAATCTGCCTCTCGCCTTTGACTTTTCAAACTGTCATGTGTCCTTTTACGGGCCTTAGGCATTCATTTTATATTTTCATTCCTTTCATCATAATGCCTCAAAAATAAAAAGGGCCCACCTTCCTGCAATGGCTCGACTTATGACACGTCTACATCTTCATGTCAAATTAAGAAAATTACCTTACCGCTTCACATTGTTGAATAGCCAATAAGAAACTATTGGAGCCATGGCACCAATTTGAATTTTTTCACAAATGTAACAAAAGTGATAAGTTCACCAAATAGACCCGTTGTGTCATGTATAATTAAATATGACCATGTATCTAATGATGTTGGGACAGGATTTACAAAGGAGACACAATCATGGAAGATGCCCAACAACAAATTTTTTCCCCATGGAGAGAAGACTGTAAATAAAACCAAGACTCAATGTGATCCATGACCCAAGGAAAGGATTGAAAATGGAAACCAAATGAAGGAGAAAGATTCCATGCATCCATACAGGGAGACAGAGAATACTTCAAACCATACGGACTGAGAAATTATGACCAAATAGGGTAGGATTAAACTGAGCACTAACATCGGCTCCGACTGGGAATGGTCACTCCCTACAAGTGTCGTAAGAACAATAGACCATGCGATAAAAAATAAATTTGGCAAAGGAGTCAAGAAAAAGCTTCTGAAGTAGAAAAACAATAACCAATCCTCCCAAGATCGAACCAAGAAACCAACAAAAACCAGTTGCCAAGGACCGAGATGAACAAAAATAGAAAAAACGTAGAAATGAAAAATAACTAAAAGACAGTACACTGTACAATGATGCATGTCTTGATTATGAGAAATCAATCAAGGAAATGTTTCAAGTGCCTACCATTAACAAGAAACTCAAGAAATTCCCCATCTAAGTCCTTTAGGAAAAAAGTTTTCTCTCTAATCCGAATGTCAATAAAATAAGGGCCCATCTAAAATTCATCAAAATTTCCATGCTTTCCCTTATCCTTAGGTATGCTATCCTAGAATAGCACAAGATCTCTCCCACTAAAAATCTTGGAGTTACCTTTTTATCAAATAATTTCTTCAATTTCTCCCTAAACTTCACATGTATTTGGTGGGATTATCTTCTCTCTTCATCTAATTCAACAATTTTATTAATACGAGCATCATAGGGACTCACTTCTGGTTCTCCAATTGTTGAAAAAATTGGTAAGAAGATAATTACATACCCGGGGAAGTAGGGCTTGAGTTCTATACACCAACTCAAATGGACTATTTCTAGTAGCTCTTTTGATAGTAATTCTATCAGCCCAAACAAAAATTTCAATTGCTCACCCCACTTCGATTGTTTAATTCCAAGGTCCTTCTGATTATCTTCAACAAATTCTTTTTGTTTGATTCTACTTGTCCATTACCTTGGGGATTATAATTTGAAACATATGCTAAATTGATCCCATACTCATGAAACATGGCTACTAAAGGTTTGGCTCGAAAAATCATAGCATTGTCAACAACTATCTTAGTAGGCACTCTAAACCTATAAATTATATGATTCAGAATGAATTCCATAACAATTTGGTGGGTAGATTTCTTTGTAGGAATTTCCTCCACCCACTTCGTTAACTAATCGGTGGCCAAAAATATCCACTTGTGGCTTGCACTTGAAGAATCTGAAATCTCACGAATGAAGTCCATTCCCCACTACTTAAATGGGGCTTCAATTGATATAGGCTACAAAGGGAGGGATCCCGAAGCTTTTAATATTCCTAAGAAAAGTTGACAACTTTCACACTTTCTTACTAAAGCGAGTTGTATCTTTAAAAAGAGTAGGCCACTAGTAACCATCCCTTAATATCTTACGGGTTGTGACTACTCTAGCAAAATTCCCTCCACAAACTCCTCCATGGAAATCATCATTTATTTTTGGGGCTTCATCCTCAGTGATACATCTCAAAATAACTCCCTCTGGGTTCTTCTAAGCTAACCCATAATTAGTGATGATGTACTTTTGGGAGGCTAACTTAAGTGCTCACTCTTGATTTTTGCTTAAATACTAAAGGCTATGTAGATGTTTGAGATAAAAAAATATCCTTGTAGCATTCAAAATATGTCACTTTCTCAAGAATATTCAGTCTATCTTCTTCAACCACATTTATCTCAAGTGTTTACAGGTTGCTTTCTACCATTCGCTTTCTAGGCCCAATCCTCGACCAATTTTGTAGTTTGGATGTCCATATCATATTCTTGCAATTTACTTTCCCATCAAAGATCTTTTACTTGAAATTTCCATCTCTGATAGGATATCCTTAACCATGGTATGGGGAACATAAGCTATGACCTTAGAGCTCAAAATATATGGCCTAAATATTTTTGTGGCTTTGACCAAAGAAAAATCCCAATTCTCCATGATAGTATACTTCAACTCTGCCCCTTGTAATGCTTTACTAAAAAAAAGGAATTGGCCTTTCAGCTCCTTCATCATTCTTTTGTAACAACACATATGCAATAGTATTTTCTCAAGCAAAGGAAAACATTTGGAAAGCCTTTTTATAATCGGGAGTGGCTAAAATAGGGGCATTCTTCAATGCTTCCTTAATCCCAAGTAAAGGCTTGAATAAGCGCTTCTTCCCATCTGTACTCGATCCTTCTTCAACATCTTGGTGAGTGGTATAGTTAATTCAACAAATTTGGAAATAAATCTCCTAATAAAATTTATTTTCAAAAAAAAGGAATGAATTCCATTTTTAGTTCTTGGAATAATAACTTTGTTAATGGCTTCCACTCTCTCGGGATCAATCATGACCCCTTTTTTTTGAAACTATATGTCCAAGAGGATTTTCCTTTTGAACAAAAAAATGACATTTCTTAGGGTGTAGGAGATACTATATTCATTGCATCTTAACAACATCTTTTCTAAATGTTTTAGGTGATCACTTCTTTTCTTTGAAAATACTATCGATCATCATGATACACAACAATGAATTCATTTATATATCCTCGAATGCTACATTCATTTCTCTTTGAAATGTGGCTCTAGCATTCATTAGGCTAAACGACATTCTTACATACACATATGTACCCCATGCAAAGAGTGAATTTTTTTGATTCTCTGTGATTGCTTCACAACCACTTGGTTATACCTTAAAAACCATTGAGAGTAGATAACAATTCTTAACTTGTAGCCAATTGCAAACATGTTATCCATATTTGGTAAGGGATAATTTTATTTAATTGATGCCTTATTTAAATTTATGAAGTCAACTCACAATCTTATACCCCCATTTTTCTTTCGAGAAGGTACTAGGTTTGCTACAGATGAGGAGTATGTTGTATGCTATATAATTCCTCCATCCCTTAACTTTTTCAATTCTTCTTGCATTTTTCAAGAAAGGAGGGGATTAATTGGTCTTTCTTTCTACCTAAATGGCTTAGCATTGAATTCTAGGGCTATTTCATGGTGAAAAAGGTCTTCCCTATATGCTTTCCGTTTTGAATATGACCAAGCCCAGTGGTCCTGGTACTTTTTTACAAATTAGACATATGACTACTTTTCTTCTTTGTTCAAGTTACTACTAGCCAAATTCTCATGGGTTTATCCTCGGTGCCCATGTTATATTCTTCAACATCCCTCAAGGCTAGCATGAGTTTATTAATAATGCAATCAACATTATCAAAATTTGATTCTAGTGCAACCAAACCTCTGGGAATAGTATTGGTTTTCAATTAGATAATGTCTTTACCAAACAGGTCTATTTTCCATCATTTACACAAACCATTGGTTCCTAGTCCATACTTTGATTAGAAAATTCCCCTTTATTCTGCAAAGCCTCGGACGTGAGCATCATCTTCAAATACCTGCCAGTGTTTGATATTGTTAGGGATAGATGGCCTAGTCAATATTTCAATATCATATTCATAATAGGGAGACATTGTACAATTTTCAAACATAGATCCCAATACTACCAATTTTTTTGCTATAGTATTATAGCTCCTATCATGATGTATTATATTGAAGGAATCAAACATTTCAATGAAGTCCCAAACTACATGCTTATACTATTTCATTCTTTGATTCTTTGTTGCATACAATTTTCTAACTTGCTTGACAATCAGCTTCGACTCCCCTTTAATGATAATATCCTTGACACCATATTTCCAAGCAATCCTTAAACCCAAAAATAGTGCTTTATACTCTGCAATATTGTTTGTGCACTCAAAATTGAGTTTAAAATAAAAGTTAAACTCCTATTATCTTTGAGATATTAAGATAACACCAACCCCATTACCGGATCTAGAACAAACCCCATCAAACATTAAGGTCTAAGGAGAACCAATCTTCTAAGGATATTCGTACTCATTAATTTTATGCTCCTTATAATTGGCATTGCCCACAAAGCATCCGACATTGACATCTCGTGTACAATACTTGAAGAATCATTGTTAGGGTCCTCAATGATATGCAACATTTTCTTCTCACCATATAACATCACAAGGTTTCCCTCAATTGGTATTGTGGCATATGAAATAACCATTTGCACACTTCCACCCACACCACCGCCCATTTTCTAGATAACAACATCCCCCACTTGGCAGGACAGTTCATAATAACCACATTCATGGTCAAGCATTTTCCTAGATAAGTTGTCAATTGTAATACTAATCCTTTGGCATATCCAATTCACTGGAACTTCTCTGGAATCCATAGTAGTATATTTCAAAAATTGCTTTTTACCTTGATAATTAACTCATTCAATACCTCAAGAGGCATTACATTACATGAGACTCCCGAATCAAACATGCGATTATGTACCAACCCATCTTTAATAATCAAAGTGGTAAAAATGGATCAACATCCAACCGAGATTCAACCAGAGATGTTCCTAGATATACCTCGGATGATTCACCCAGCTTCCTCCAATGCTTGTGGTATAAATTTTGATTCTGCAATAATGGGAGGAACCTCTTTATTATTAACACTTTTTCCCTAGTAATATTTTATTCCTTAAATCCAATATAGTCGAATGTGCTTTTCCTATGCTCAAGGATCCCGAGTAATTCAACAATAGGAATAGTGACCTTTATCGACTCAAGATTTGGGCTATGTCACAAGGAACATATTTTGGTAGGGCAATATAAGTAGGAGATTCACCACTTACTCTAATAGTATAGGAGTTTTCGAGTTTGGGCATGGGCGGGAGCACGGTTTTATTTGGGGTAGCTAGGCCTTTACCGGATGTATCTTTCATAGGGGTTTCCCTCGACATATTTGTAAGAACTAGAACTTTTTCTTGGTTTGTGGCCCTCTCGTTTTGACAACCTTACTTCGGTGTTATATTATTTCTCCCGAGTAATTACTACATTCATCAATAGTTTCCTATCCTCTTCGAAAGGGATTCCTCCAAAGATACTTTTTAATCATCAAAGCCCTTAAGTATTCAAAATCATGATTAGGTAGATGAAAAAATTGCACCATATCAATATAAAAACTATTAATAGGAGGAAGATGCAATACCCAATGGACACAATCCCATAAATTTTCAGTAGTTCTATCACTTATCAATTCAATTGAGGTTTCCCCCTGCTTTGTGAGTTTGTAGGGCTCTCCATCATGTATAGATAATTATATGTCTCATCATCATCAACTTCCTCAACCTCTTGATCTACATCACATGGGGAGTGTGGTAAGAAACACCTATCACACCACTCGATAACATTGGCCTCCTCCATAGTAGCAACCCTAGTAGTTAAAGGATCAAGAACCAATCTATTCTCTTTAGGTTGAGGTTGTTTATTTCCTGACCCCATGGGCCCTTTTCCTCGGTCATCTGGTCTATGATAACCTTTAGGGTGATATCCAAATCTCTCATGACCTTGTGGCTTATGTTCACCTTGAAATTTTTGTACTATTCCTTTTTTTTCTCTCCGGCGCTTTATAGGATATCTATTTAACTGCTCCACCCAAAGTTTGTACAACATCAACTAAAAACCTTCTCTCTTAGGAGGCTTTCCAACTACTTTGATGTTATTCTCTATTTTTAATGCCATGGTGAAATCCAGGGCCTTAATGTTCTTGGGTTCTTATCTCTAAAGTAATAAGAAACCTTTTTATCAAATCATCATAATATTTTATCAAGCAGAACACATCACATGGCCTTAGGATTACAAGTAGCCTATTCAAGGTCCTATTGAACCATATTACCTTGAGGAGTTGACCTTGTAGGATAAACATAATTATAGGAAATGAGGGGTCTTACGAGCACGGGAGTATAGCTTTCAAAATAGATATTCTCTAATGACTTGGTTTCTTGGAAAACCCTATAAATCTTGGAAGAAACAAGGGAAAAGTGAGAGGCATGCTTTACGAGACACAAATGATGGCCCATATCTAGTTGGAGAACTTAAATTTATATAAATATTACTTAGTTCAAAATCACTTGAAGACGTATAGTAATATTCAACCACGAATTGATCACCTTTCAACACCGATATCTCCTTTTTGATTCTTGATTTCAAACGATTTTCCGGACTTGTATTCCTTCCGAATTTTCTTTTCCTAGTTCTCGGAAATTATTTTTAGTAAGATCCCTAGTGAAGAAATACCTTCTTGCTCGCTTGATTTACAAATATCGATGACAAATTTCACTTGACATAGGTTAAGATGCTAGTAATCATCAAGATTTTAATTTGACATGGAGTCACCACTAAGGATTTTAACCTTAGATGTGCGGATGCACTATAAGTACCTTGTCAAGTGTCTATCAATGATTAATTTCTTCAAAGCTTAATAGATCCAACCTTCCTTTACCCACATTTAGCAATATTGATACAAATTTAGTGCAATAAGCATTGAAACTAAAAAAACTACACAATGAACTTGTAATATTGCACAAATCTCACAAATCTCAATAAATGATGATGTTTAAACAACTTATTTGTACTTTAAACCATGCAAGAAACATTACCAGTGTTTGGTTATATGTAATCATTTGTTCAAATAGTCCTCGACAAAGGCGCCACTTCAAAGATGTTGTTGACATAAAAATAGGTTCCGGTGTTCAAATAATCCTCTGCAATTCAAGTAATCCCCAAAATGGTGCCACTTGATTGTATTTGTTGTACAAATAGGTCTTGGTGTTCAAATAATCCTTTGAAATTCAAATAATGCCTAGAAATGGTGCCACTTGGTGTTGTTGCCACAAAAATAGGTCCCGGTGTTCAAATAATCTCTAGCAATGGCACCACTTCGGTGTTGGTATCCAAATTGATTCTCCTGTAAGGGATGAGAAGCATCACAAAACTAGCAGGATGCTTAGAGACAGACAAATCATTATAAGTCATTTTGTAGCTAGGGAGGGGATTCAGCTAACTCTTTGTCACTCAAGCATTGGAGAAATGGATAGAACCTCACTAAGGGTTTGATCGACCCTCACTACTTTAGTTGTGCCTTCAACCAGGGTGAGAGGACTGATTACGTAACTTTGTGTTGGTGAAGGATATCAAGAGATCCTTCTTTGCACAATTTTCATGAAAACCTTGAGAAAATATGATCAATACAACACAATCTAACTCTCATGAGTTGTCACACTAGAGAGTGGAGATGTTTCTTAGACAAGGTTTGGGTTACTAAAGATAATAATTGAATCCTAATTGTCTTTGCATATTTTGGCAGTGGAATTTGTTCATTTGTGGATACACAATACAAACAAGGGTAGTTCATGTAGGATTCATCGTTTGAGAAATATTTCGTGGGAAGTTAAGTAAGATGAATTTGATTATACTAGATATTTGAGATCCTTTACAAATATTGGAAAAATCACAGATAAAATGCTTCAAAATAGCCAAAATATTACTTCAACTAGAAAGTGTGTATCAATGGAGGCCTAGAGATGCACGGTTTCATACACTCTTCAAGAATTCAACACAAAGGCTCATGCTAAAGACTCAATTAAACATTGAAATTCCCTAATTCTCGCATGCCCGATATACACTCATAGGATTACAAAAACTTTATCAACATAGTGAAAGTAAAGTGATTTTAAATTTTTATTTCATTCCTAGATGAAAGACCTTCTCATAAAGGAATTTGTTATGCCACAATACTAACACACAAACAAGATATTGTGTGATTTAGAGGTATTACAAGATTTGATTGCAATACGAACAAGAAAAACTATTTGAAAACATTTTGAAATACAAGCAGACACAATTATGCTCATGATCAACACAAATTTATTCGAGGTTCATTAGATTCATCAGTAGGGGAAAGTTTCTTGAACAATCTTAGAGCTTGTCAATGGCTATACACTTGCAACCATCTTGACATGATTAAATCTAAAACATAGGAAAATAAACAGGTTTCTCAGATGGTCTCTCAAGAAAATGGTTTCTCTCAAACTTTCTCAGAAAAGTTAACCCTCTTTATGCTAGAGTATTGTCATTGCATTTATACAATTTTACTTTCTCACTCATCCCAAATTTTTCCCCAAAATTCTAAAGCTTCAAGATAATATTGCTCCCTATTTTTTCCAGTGGAAATTTTTTGAGCCATTCACATTTCCTACTTTCATCAAATACAATTGGGGCACCATGCCATAACTTTTGATAGACTTTTTATCATTATTTTATTCTGTTGTGCAAGAAATCCCCTTTTTAATAATTCTCAGGTGGCTCCATATGGCTTGATGTGAATATAAATCCTTTTCAACTTTGACAATACACCTTGAGAAATGAGTTCCCTCGCATGGATTATATCATATATCCGCACCGCGAGTCCGAGTCGGCCTAGTGAAAAGAGGAGCCAATGGAAGTGTCCACATGTCTCCTTGATGCAACTTCAAAGGTGTAGTCAAGAGGTAGGTTCCCAAATGAGCGTGGTCCCTCCATGCATTCATAAACCAAGAGAGTTGCATCGATTGCTGAAAATTCAAAGGATGGGAAGGTCTAGTGGAATCTTCCACGTGTCTATTCGGTGCAACTTCAAAGATGGAATCTAGAGGTGGGACATCAAACTAGCACATGGTCTCCATTTTTCATGGGAAAAGAAAGTTTCCTTAGCCATTAAAAATTCTCGGATCAAGAGGAGCCATCAGAATCCTCCACGTGACTCTTCAGTGCACTTTTGATATGGTGCACGAAAGTGGAGACCCCAAACAAGTGAGGGTCTTCCACATGTCTAAGGTCCAACAAAGTTGCACTGGACACTTGAAAGGTATAAGTATGGGAAGATCTAGTGGAAAGCTCCATGTGTCTCCTTAGCGCAACCCCAAAGGTAAGACCCGCAGGAGGTGAAACCTCAAATGAGTGCATGCTCTCCATGTGTCTATGGTCTAATAAATATGCACCAACCGTGTTGAAAAGTCTCGAGCATGGGAAAAGCTAGTAGAAACCTCCACATGTCTCCTTGGCACTCTTTCAAAAGTAAAATTTAGGGGCAGGTCCCAAGCAAGTGTGGGCCCTTCATGTGTCTTGGGCCCAAATAAAGTTTCTTTAGCCATTGAGATATCTCAAGATAAAGAGGAGCCAACGAAATCCTCCACGTTTCTCCTTGGTGCAACTCCAAAGGTAAGACCCAAAGGTGGATCCTCAAATGAGCGCATGACCTCCACATGGAAATTATCGAGTTGAAGCATGCACAGGGGTGTTTTTCACATTTTGTATCACTTAAAGAAATTATGCATTTTTGGACAATTTGACCCACCTCCCCACTTTGACTTTTCAATGCTGACTCAAACATGTGACATTATTTTTTTGTAGCGAAATCACGACTTATTTCATAACTTTTCTCCTTTTCACAAAAAGGCCAAAATCTTCAAAATTCTCCGATGATCTGCCTCTCCACCTTTGAATTTTCAAACCGCCACGTGTCCTTTTGTGGGCCTTAGGCATTCCTTTTATATTTTCATTCCTTTCGCCATAATGCCTCAAAACACAAAAAGGGGCCACCTTCCCGCAATGTAGACTTATGACATGTGTACATCTTCAAGGTCAAAGTAAGAAAATTTCTTTGCCACTTCACATTGTTGAATAGCCAATTAGAAACTATTGGGGCCATGGGACCAATTTGGCATTTTTTACAAATGTAACAAAAGTGACAAGTTCACCAAATAGACCTGTTGTGCCACATTCAATTAAAGATGATCACATATCCATGGATGTTGGGACAAGATTTACAGAGGAGACACAATCATGGAAGATGCCCAACAACAAAAATTTTCCCCACGGAGAGAAGACTATAAATAAAACAAAGACTCAATGTGATCCACAACCCAAGGAAAGGATTGACAATGGCAACCAAATGAAGGAGAAATATTTCACGCATCCATATAGGGAGACAGAGAATACTTCAAACAATGTGGATAGAGAAATTTTAACTAAACAAGGTGGGATTAAATTGAGCACCAACACCTTCCTTGTCACAAGTTTTCTTGATATGTTTTCATTATCAACATATTTCTTCTTCTTACAATGATTCACTCCCGCTTCTCACCTGTACATTCTCTCACACCATACTTACTCCGCACTACTCCATGCACATAATATTTTTCCTTTCCTCATCCTTCGTAATTCTCTAATTATCCACTAAGAAACAATGACTTTTTATGATTTGAGCCTCTTTTATACCAGATTATAATTTTGAATTATTTTAAATTTGGCCGATGAAATGAATTTAAATGCCAACATAGTTTGTCATAGTTTGATTATCAAAGTAAGAAATATAATCATGTCGAAATAGAAGAGGTCGACGGTATTCTTCAAGATCATAAACCAATTTTAATTTCCTTAGAATAGTCATCCTGCATGATCATAAATAATGTATTCTCTATCATGAAATGATGCAAGTTTCTCTAAATAATGGAGAATAAAAATTTATTCTATTTGGAAAACAATTAGTGGTCTATTACACTTTAATAATATTATTTTGATTCACAAAGTTCTATATTTTTATTGCTCCATATTTTTGAATGTTTCCCCATATCATTCATACAGCTAACTCGAACTTCATTATACTATCAATATCGGACAATCATACACGTTAATAGATCGAGCTACATACCAAACATACTACTAAGCTCTAAACAATTTATACTTCTAGCCTTTGATGACCAACATCACAGGCTAGCTCTTGAAAATATATAATGTAGGAGATCTCTAGACCATTAACACTTCAACCTATGAATGATCAAAATCAAAACCAATATCAAGACGAGCACCTTCTAGTAGGGCTTCCTACGAGTTGAAAATAATAGGCATTGTGATCTAGCTTATTAAGACCATTTAGAAAAACCTTTGACATAAATGAAAATAGAATTCTTCCAACAATATGTTCTTCTTATAGCTCCTCCAACTTACTTTGACATCAATGAGAAAAATTCCAACAATCTCCCCTTTGTAATTAATGGAAAATAACCACCTCACATAGAAATAAATTATGAATGTATCATGCTACTCCTCTCTACAATAATCCCCTTTCCTCAAATTTTTCTTCTCATTGTAATTATCCCCCTTTCTTTAGCTCTCCCCTTTGATATTAATGGAAAAGGAGTAAATTTCAAACCTCTCCCATTTTGAGTACGCATTCGTTGAGATTTTTTTGAATTAGATTCACTATGATAATGAACTTATTAGACCCCCATATTTTTTTATTCTTTCATACAAATTAATGTAGATGAACTCTATTTCATGCTCCAAAATCCTCCAAATGTTGATTCCTTCTCCTTTTGTACTCTTTTCTATCATCGACATTGTGAGATAAATATACTTAAACATTGTAGCTTATCTTGAAGATAGTATTTCTTTCCCATGTCTCATTTTGTTTCTTGTATACCCTCTTCCTTTTCTATGAACATCAACTTTTGGATGCTCCTAGAACTACTACGCAACTTTGAATATACATTCTTTCCATTAAATTTCTCATTTTTATCTTCTTGTTTCCTAGCATCATTAGTTTAATCTTCAACAACATACTTCTTCTTTGTTCTTCTCACTGGCATGCCAACATATTCAATGGATTATTTATTTGATAGATTATCCACTATATCAATGACATCCGTTGAATTTCCTGTAATAACTTATTTATTTTCCTTGGCATCATTTAAAACCAACACCTTAGATTTTCCCAACACCTCTTCACCTTTGATTTCCTCATTGTAAGTCCCCAAGTATGTAATATCCATCTCTTGCATAGAATTTCCAAAACCATGTCATCTAGAGTCTCTTCTAGAATCAAGTTACAAGCTTTCTTTACTTTTATATCAATGGTTATTTGTGATCTCATTATTCCAATGAGGTCTCTTTTTTAATCTCACTTTATTTTGAAATACATTGTGAACTAAAAATATATATACCTACTCCTATGTTGAGTAAATAATTCAATATTTAATATACTCCCAAATTTATACCTTTCATTCATTTTCTTTTCATCATTGACATTGTAGGCCTATACATCAAGCACTTCTTATGAAAGCATAATTTACCCTTTCTTTGGATTTTCCAACTTTTTCTTCTTCTTCCAATTTATTTTGAATTCACCTTTTTGATTAGCATAGGTATCCACTTTATTATTTTGATAAAAGGGATTACTTATATACTATCTTACTAAATGTCCATAATTATTTCAATTATAACATATAATATCTTCTCATAAAGGAGTAAATAAATTATAGCTTCTACCTGATAAATTGTGTGCAACTATATTTTCATTCAATTCAAACTCATTCCTTACATGTCCTTTAAAATATTTTACTTTTTGACCAAAATGATTGCAAGAAAAATAATATAAATAAAGTTATTTCGGTAATTGATAGACTTATTTCCAAAGAATGATCTTGTGTGGTTTCCTAATGAACCATTCTGCCACTTGTTCTTGCATTTTCTGCACTCTTGAACAATATTTTTATTCATAGGAGCCTCATCTTCTTTCTTTGTAGTTTTGAGAGATTATAATTTAAAATTCTTATTAATATCCTCTTTTTTTATTTGTATACAAGAATCATCTTGATGCATGACAGCCCTTGATGATTTAGAATCTCATCTATCACTCTATTTCTATTTTCATACTTAACGTTTTTTTTCAATTTAGTATTTGTATTCTCTAATTCCTTGTTTAGGATTACAAATTATACTTAAAAATTAAAAAAATTGTAGTATTATTATTCAACTTGCTTCTCACCTCCTTATTCATATTTTCACATCTTTTAATTGAATGTGTTGCTTCACGATAATATTTTCGTATTCCTTAAGATATGTTGACTAGTTTTTCTTTGCAAAACTATACTCTTATTCAATTTTTTGAAACTATTGTTTTTGTTCCAGATTATTCTTTTGTAATATCATGATCTAATATAGAGAAAAATGAGATCTTCTTCAAGATCTACTTCACCTTTAACTTCAATATATTCTTCATATTTTGAAACCATCTCTCCTTCACTTTCTTCTATCTATATTTCTATAAACAATGATTATATCTTTCCATTGGTAGAGATGATTTCACTAAATTCTTCCGATGAGATATTATTTTCCTCCTTCATATAGATGTTTATCTTATGGTTTTAGAAGTTATTTCATTTTTCATGTTTACCTTACTTATAATTCTTCTTAGAATAATCTAACTTGTTATCTTCCTTCATGTTGTCATTTTTTTCATTATCAATATTCTTATTTTTTGTATACAAACAATTAACAACATAAGACACTACTTTATCACAAATAAAACATTTTACGAGTAACTTAATTTTGTATTTTCATGTTAAATTCTTTATCTTTCTGAAAAAATGAGCTCCTTCCTTGTATGGCTCATTGTTAGACTAGTTATGTGGCTCAAAATTATTTTTATTCATCTTCTTTGAGGCTTTAAATGATGTCTCACACTTAGATGATTTATCATTTTCAATTCTCATCTCATATGATTAGATAGTCCCACGCAACTCATCCATTATTAGGGCACTCAAGTACTTCGTTTCTTTAATAACGAGACACACTTTGGCATAAAAATTCAAAGGAAGATATCTTATCACTTTTTGCACAACAAATGCATGTTAAAATTATTCTCTAATCCCTCTCATGGCATTGAAAATTTCATGTCAACGTGAATAAAATAGGATACAATATTTTTGTCACCCTTCATCTTGAAACACTAAAATTGACATCTTTGTGTTTCGCGTTTTCTTTCTTCACTTTTCCATCTCCTTCATAAATGTTTTTAATTTATCCCATATTTCGTTGGCTGAAAGAAAATGCATCACCCTAAAAAAATCTAATAAATAAAATCCACACAATATTATATTCATAGCCTTTGTATTTCTCTCACTTGTGTTCTTTCCTTTTCAGTCTTTTGGAATATTTTTTGGAGCTGTATAAAAACTTACAATTGATTTACAAATGTCAAAATCACAAGCCATTAGATAGGTGCACATCCTTATAATGCAAGTATCATAATTAGTTCCAACAAGCTATGGACCTCTATTTGAGGAGAATCCTCTTGACCTGCAATGTGTTCTTCTAAGATCTAGATTTTAGCCTTTAAACTATTTTGAAGGAGAATCCCCTACTATTAATTGAAAAGAACATGATAATACTTAGAGGGGGTGAATCAATGTTATATAATTGTGTACTTATTTAAAAATTTGATACTCATAACAACAATATTCACATAATATATAACAATTAAAACACACAATATATGTGGAAACCCTATCGGAGAAAAACCACGAGAAAAAAATATTTAGATATAGTATCCAAATCCATTCCAAAAAAATATCAAAATGAATTTATAAACACCAACCTACTGGAGACACCAATCCCAATTAATGAGCACTAACTCAATGGAGACACAAATCCCCAATGATGAGCACTATCTCAACCAATTCATGACCAACAACTCATTAGAGACACTAATCCCCAATTTTTTTCTACTTTACACTCAATAATACTACGTTCAACCTTATGTAGTTGCTAAAACCTGATGATGTTAATTTCTTCATACTTACAAATTACATAATGTTTCAATTTAATTAATTTATATTTTAGTTCTTCCTTCATGTTACTCCAGAAATATCTATATCTAAATTCTCTTATTTGTTGTTCCCTTTTCACAAAATAATTCAAATTATATATTCATTATAGTGCTTCTTTTGAAGTTTACCCACTTTCCCTATTTATACAATACTCCATATCTTGCTTATTCTTCCCTCCTCTTCGACAATTTTATATTTTTTTCATCTTGAGTTTGATGTTTCTCCTTTCTAACGTATCCTTTAACTACATTATCCTATTAGTAGTTCACTATCTCCAAAGAAAGTTTTCTTAGTCGTAAGAATGCATCAACTTAAAAATGCATCTTCATAGTGCGCTCCATCTCTTCTTATACCGACAACTCACTCCATACTTCACTTATCAATTTTCCACATACTACACAACCACTCACCTCTACCCACTTTCATTCCTCAATACACTTTCCCCAAACCCTTAGGATTCACTCACTTTCTTGTTTCTCTTATCCCATTTCACATAATCTTAGTTTTTGAGCTCTCTAATTATTGTTTCCTTCTCCTTCCTCTTCACAAGTCTTCTTGATCTGTTTCCATTATTCACTCCTCTCTTATTATTAGAGTAGTTTGATTTTTCTCCTCACCTCGCGTGTTCTCACACACCGTACTTATTCCACATTGGTCCATGTGCACAACAGCTTAAAATCTCATCCTACTTCTCTAATTCATAATTTTTTCCATTTAGGAACACTAACATTATTTCTAATTTGAGTCTTTGTTATACCTAATTATATATTTTAATCATTTTAAGGTCAGCCCATGAATTGAATATAAACACCAACAAATTTGGTCATAGTTTTAATACCAATGCAAGAACTATACTTGTGCTAAAATAAAGGAGATTGATCTACATTCTTCAATATCATAAAACCTATTTTCAACACCTTGGAATAATTAACATGTGTGATCATAAATATTTTCTTCTCTATCATGAAATAATGTAGTTTTCCATAAATAATGGAGATTAAAAAGTTATTCTGTTTGGAAATCAATTAATGGTCTCTTGTTATTTAATAATCTTATGCTAATTCATATAGATTTGTCTTATTATAACTCCATATGTTATAATGCATCCATAGATCATTCATACAAATAAATCCATACTTCATTCTACTATCATTGAACTTATTCAAATATCATCACCTAACCATCATACTGCTAGCTTTGATGTCAAACATTGGATGTGATCTCTCCGTGAATGAGACCTGTACTATTATATATATATATATATATATATATATATATATATATATATATATATATTACCAATTTAATAGGTGGGATCTAGACATGGTATGTTATAGGTGAGATCTAGACCATTTACACTTTGATATCTAGATGATCAACATCGTAATTAAGGTCCATACGAGTACCTTCTAGGATATCTCTCGGAAGAGCTACACAATGAGCTATTGAGGATACACATTATGACCAAGTTACTCTGAACCATTTATAAAAAAACTTTAAGACAAATGACAAGATACTTCTTTTGTCAATTTTTTCTATTGATGTCTTCTTCAACTTCCTTTGACATAAATGAAAAATATCCCAAGAAGATGTTGTTTACACAATTTTACATTCTTTTATAAATATGTGTATATATACATATATTGAATGAAAATAGAAAAAAATCTCGCCACTCTATTTGTCTCACATATTTATTAATTTTATTCAAAAACTGTGATAATTTTTATTTTCAAAATCAAAGAATTTTTTTATCGAACTTTATCGCTTGGTGAACATGAATTTTTTTTTAACCTCCTTGAACTTAAATAAGAACTAAAAATATGTGAATTATCTTGAAGCAATGCAAATAATTTTTAAAAGAAATTATAGGTTTGCAAGGTGTATGCCAAAATTATATACATGTCATATTTTGCATTTCCAAGGAAGACTACTCAATCGGGTTCAAAATTAAGAAAATGAAAGATACTACATTATGAAAACATGATCGTAAAGTGTCTCACAATGTTTTTTTAACATATTATAGTTTTGATATATTATATTGGTGTGCATATAAGTCTCAAAAATAAATGTTGTAGGCAAGAAATTGATAAGAGGAAAAGACACTAACCGTTATATTTGCAACATTTATTTGGGTTACATATCGTGTCTCAATTACTTTCTTGGAAAAAATTACCCATGGAAGCTCCATATTCATTCAATATGACTATGTAATCCTAATATATAAGTCATATCATTCATTTCAAAATGAATTCACACATAAAAAATCAGGATATAGACTTGAAAAGGGGAAAAATGATATGGCATAGAGAAGGTGCTATTATTCATCATCCTGTCTGAAAATGACAATGTGTTAGGCCTTGATTCTTATTTAAAGTTATAAATTTCTTTCCTAAGTACACGAGCCATCAATATTTAAGTGATAATTTTCATTTCCAATTAAAATTATCTTGTAGTAACTTAGGAGATCTAAGCTTATTCAAGCATAGGAAAATTATATTTATGTACTAAAAAGGAACATGGAATGATGTTAATGAAATTTTAAAATGCATAGATGTTATGATCACTTTGAAATAAATATGATAAATAGGGATCTAATGGGGTTTGAATTTCTAGGTAATAATGCACCAAAAAATATGAAATCAAGACAATAATGTTAAAAGGCAATTAAAATAGTTAGAAGTGTTATAGAAAGGGAGAGAGTAGGGTTCCAAAATGGCTAAATATAAAACTGAAGTTAAAAAAATCATCATGTTTTTTTCATCAATTTCATACATGATGAAGGATAACATGAAAATGTTATGTGAACCCTAAACTAGTACAAAAATATATGCGTAAGCATAATTTCAATACTTCATCTCACAAAAACACGTGTGTGAATATTATTCCTAAAATATCTTATCAATGGAATGAATATTTTTATGTAAACAATTAAAAAATCGTACACTAAACTAGATCATAACTTTAAAACAGGTTAATCCATCTAATCCATTACTTTTTTGACCCCTTATGCATAAATGATGGATATTTTTCAAGAACATGTTCATAACTATAACTTCGTAATAATCTACCCATTGAATAATAGTTTAGATCTATCTTGTGGTATTCTTGTTAAGAGAAAAAAGTAAATATTAATTTGATCCATATTCCCTTATATCAACTATAGACATTTTTGGTATCCAAATTTGTTCTCCTTTCAAGTTGAGCACCATCACAGATTCAACATTGAGCTTAGAGACAGAGATAGATCATAAAGTTTGTCGCTTTGTAGCCGGGGATGAGATCTAACTAGCACTTTGTCACTCATATTTGTTTAGAGATGGATAACACCTTCAAGAGGATTTGACCTATCCTCACTACTTTAGGGCATGCCTTTTGACTAAGGTGAGAGGACCCATAGTGGAACCTTTATTTGATGAAGGAGATGGATATATCCTTCTTTTCAGCACAAACTTTATGAAGAAACCTATAGGAAAATATGGTTAATACTCTAGAATTTAACTCTCAAGAGTTGTCACTTGTAAAATATGCGATACTTTCAAAACAAGGATACGATCAAGACATTATGAGATCCCGATTGGTCTAAATATTTTAGTAAATAGATTTCATTCCTTTTTTGATATAAAGGGAAACTAGGGGTGGTTCAGGATGGATTCATGGTTTTTGAATAATTTTGGTGGGAGATTAAGTAGGATATAGTTGATTATACCAAATCGTAGAGAGAATTCACAATAATTAGAAAGCTAAATGACAGAAAGCTTTGGAATAGCTAAGATATTCCTTCAACCGTAAGGTGTTCTTCAATGGAGGCCCAGATCAACATGTTTTTACACAATGTTTGAGAATCTAGCCCGAAGGCTCAAATTAAAAGACTCAATTAAACACCAAAATCTCTGATCAATCACGCCTAAGGTACACCCAAAGAATTACAGACAATATTTATCAACAAATGACAGTGGAGTGATTTTAAATTTGTTTATCTCATCACAGGATGAAGGCTCTTCTTGAAATGAAATTGAAAATTCCACTAAACTGTCATAGGGATGAGATCCTATGTGATTTCACAAATATTTCAATGTAAGATTACAATAGGAACAAAAGAAACCATTTGTAGACATTCTGAAACAAAGTAGACACAAATTGCTAGAGATCAAGAAAACTAATGTCAAAATTGCTTAGATTTATTAGTAGGGAAAGCTTCCAGAGAAATATTAGTGCCCATCGATGGCTATACATTTGCAACCAACTTGACATGATAGAAAATCTAAGATAGAAGAAATTAATCGTATCTCGATTGGTTTCTCGGAAGACAGAGCTCTCTCAAATTTTATCTTGAGAGTTTAACCGCCAACCATTCGGAAGAGTATCCACAATACATTTATACAATTCACCGACTCACTCATCCCAAATTTTCCCCTAAAAAGAGAATAATATTCAAGGGACCTTTGCTTGTTACAATTTTTCCTCAGAAAGTGAGGTTTAACAAATTCACATCCTGAAAGTCTGCCAGGTGGACCAATTATAAATTGATCACATTTCTTAGACCCTCGACTAATGACTAGATGCCACGCTACAACCTTTTTGGATGTCTTTTTAATCATTCTTATTCTGTCATGTAATAAATCCCCATTTTAATAAATTTCTAGAGGCTCTATACAATTAGATCTCGACAGTAATCCTTTTTGCTCTCGAGGAAACACCTTTTTCATCTTTTGCACCCGCAACTTCCATATTCATCATTTTCCCTGTCTTTCCTCCTCGTAACTCTATCCCGCATCCAACTTCTCTAGTAATTCATATTTTTGCATGGGCCTAAGAAATTCTAACTTCAAAATATCGATCTTAAAAATCCTTGACTCACAAATTAAGTTCTAAATCCATTCAATGAAACTTTACACAAAAAAAAAAGCGACAAGGAATTTCATCAAAAATGCTGAAAAACAATGTGTATTTACATCTCAAGGAGTCTTACGTAAAAATGGTATAAAAATAGGTGAAATGCACAAAACCATTTATTCGGCCCTTCTCTACTTTTTTTTATAGTTGTCCATGAGTTTTCTTGAAAAAACTACAAAGGAGAAGTACATGGGCAAGTTTCCAATAAAGCACGAGCCTTCCACATGCCCTGGGCCCAAGAAAATCATCTTTTGGCCTTTGAAAAGTCTCGATAAAAAGGAGCCAAAGACAAGCCTCCTCGTGTCTCAATGACACACTTAGAGACAATCATGGGCTCACCATGTGTCTCGGTCCCGTAGAGTGTTAAAAATGTGAAGGATTAGTCAAGGTGCCATGTGTCTAGGGTTCGAGACAATTTTCATTGGCCGTTGAAAATTCCAAGCAAGGGCAGAGTGAGCGGAAGCCTCCAAGTGTCCTCTTAGTGCTTCTTTAAAATAAAATTCAGGTACCAGTCCCCAAACAGGTGTGGTCCCTCCATGTGTCCCGGTCCTTAGAAAGTTACTTTGAAAAGTTTAAGTATAGAGTGGAGCCGACTAAGCCTCCAACTATCTCCCTGACACAACTATTAAGGTGGGACCCTGAGGAAGATCCTCAAATGAGCATCGAACTTCCACATGTCCATGGTCTGTCAAATCTGCACCAACCACATGAAAAAATGTCTAAGTGTTGGCAATGTAGCGAAGCCTCCATGTGTCTCCCCGGCGCAACTTCGAGGTCAAACTGTTGATGTCGAATCACACCACCCCTGGGACTCTGTAACTCGATGGGTGGCAGATTCTCAGTGTGATTGCATAACATGGAGCTTTTCCCAAGTGTGGGACCTTGCGAAATCGGAAAAGCTCTCCGGATGAAGGCCGGTTCCTATTCCTCTGCTCGTATGCACACGTAAAAATGCAGAGGTCTACTCAAAACCTAATCTAATTTTCCAAGGAGATAGGGGAAGAAAATGCGAAAATAAAACCTAAACTAACAGAGGTGATGCACCGAGGAATGAAGAACACCTGTCTTGCCAATAAACACAGACCAAAAAAAAAAAAATGTAATGCAAGATCACGCACAGATAACCAGATTTACAGTGAAAGATCAAGAAGATGCAAATAAACACCGAGAGGGTTGATAATCATCCACGTACATGCATTAATTTGCTCCAAAGATTGATACAACACACCGCAAAATGCCAAGAGGCAAAGCTGCATTACGCTTTTAAATGGGAGGTTTTAACTCCACGATTCACTCGCCAAAGAGAAGAAGGGAGGGGCAAAACAAGAATGTCCAACCTTTAGAAAGAAGCCCTCCTTACAATTTATAGGAAGAATGAGAGGGAGAAGAGAGAGAAAGTCCAAATCTACCCCAACCACCTCAAAGTTGTATTTAATTCATCTCATTATGGTGGTAGGTGAGGACCATATCAAACCCCAAAAGTGGCAAACTGTATTTTGCATTTTTAAGAACTTGTTCCCACCCAATTAAAGATATCTAGTTCGTAGTTAGGTAGAGGACGCCGTAGGCTTTCCGAAAAGTCCAACCTTGTGTGAATCGGAGCTCCTACCAAAAGTTATGGCCATCTAAATATCTCGGGTCGTGGTCCGCTTCCCGCGCCGCTCGTAATGTCAAGCGCCTCCCAAGGTGCGCCTTGGCGCATCCATATGCATGTTGACAATCCTTTTCGTGCACCAAAGGCACAAATATGTTTGTGTCGACAACCCTTTTGTGCGCCAAAGGCGCATTCATTTGCATGTCAACACTCTTTTCTGTGCGCCAAAGGCGCAAATATGCTTGTGTCGACACATGTTTACGTGCGCCACTTTACCTGCGCCAAGGGCGCAACTTTTTCCGTGTCAACATTCCTTTCTGTGCGCCAAGGGCACGTCTATTTCTATGTCGACATCTTCTTCTATGCGCCAAGGGCGCATTTACATTTGTGTCGACATCCTCTTATGTGCGCTAAGGCGCAACTTTTTCCCTGTTGACACTCATTGTTATGCGCCATTTCCGTGCGCCAAGGGCGCATCCTTACATTGTCGACATCCATTTCTGTGCGCCACTATCCTGCGCCTTGGCGCATACATTCTCATGTTGACACTCATTGTCATGCGCCATTTCCGTGCGCCTTGGTCATGTCAGGCATTTGAGCTTCTTTGATTTCTCCATTCTCCTGCTTGTCTATATCTACCCGGGGGGAAGATATATACAACAATTTTGGCGACTCAACGGGATCACCTGCCTGCTAGGTAGAAGATCAGTGGCCTTTTAGCAATCCATTGGGCATGGAGTCATAAGCAATAACCTGAAACCAACCTGATATCTGATCCCAAGCCTGATACCGCAACTTCTTCTCTGACAGCATTCTGAATTGTAGAAATCAACCTGAGAGCAACAAAACCTGTGCCGAAGCACTTAGGGAAACAAAAAACCTAACTACCACAAGACAATGTGCAAACGCACTTAGAGGAATTGAAATCTAAGCTAATATTTACAAGGGTAGAAATTTTCTTTTTTCAGTAGCAATGTTTAAGATAGATTCCGTTGACCGGAATCGAAAGTTCTTCTCCATCCAATGTAGATAATTGGAAGGCATTGCTACTCTTGCACCCCGTGACCATGTAGGGGCCACTCCAAATGGCGTCAAACTTTGAATGCCTTCCTGGCTTTGCCCGATCTGCATCCCATTTCAGAACTAGGTCCCCTTCCTGGAAGGTCCTTGCTCTTGCTTTCTTATCAAACCATCTTTTCACTAAGGCCTGATCTTTCTCAATTGTTTGAACTGCATGTTCTCTAATTTCTTCCAATTCCATCAACTCTGCATACCTAGCCTCCATTGGTTCGAACTCACCAACTCCAACCGCTTCATGAATTCTAATGCAGTAGTTCTAATGATATAGGCACATCGCCTCTTTTCCATAGACCAACTTATAAGGGGAATTACCTATAGACCTCTTTGGTGTTATTCTGTCAGCCCATAATGCTGATTTTAGCTTGGTATGCCATGTTCTTTGATTTTCATCCAGAGTCCTCCTGATGATTCTTAGCAAATTTTTGTTCGTGGACTCTGCCTGTCCATTACCCTGCGGGTAATAATTGGAAGAGGTGCTCAAGTAGATTCCATTTTTGACAGCCCATTCCGTGATCTTGGAACCTACGAATGCCAATGCATTGTCTGATATAATAGTGGCCGGCACACCAAACCTGGTCACTATTCCTTCGTAAAATTCTAGTATATTAGACTCGTTTGCCTCTTTGAGCGCTACTGCTTCAGTCCACTTGGTGAAATAGTCCGTTGCCGTGAGAATCCACTTGTGGCCTTGGCTTGAGTTTGGATTAATGACCCCGACGAAGTCCAATCCCCATTGCATAAATGGTTGGTCAACCAGAATTGGGTGCAATGGAAGTGCTGCTTGTCTTTCTTTGCCTGTGAAGAGTGCACATTTCTTGCACTTTCTTATCCATGTATAGCAGAGCATCAAGACTGCCGCCAATAATACCCTCGCTTCATTATCTTGAGAGTCAAGTACTGTGGGGCAAAATGTCCTCCAGAACCTCCATCATGAAAATCTCGTAACACCCTCTCAATTTGACCTATCCCAATGCACCTCAATAGAACTCCATTGATGTCTTTTTTAAACAAAACACCATCAACAAGCACATATGGAATGGCTTGTAATCTGAAGTATCTCCTCTTTGCTTTGCTCATCTCTGGAGGGCATAGGCCTGTTTGTAGGAAGTGTATCATATTATGAGTCCAACAAGGAGTAGGCACGTCATCATTTTCTTGTTCTTGACCATCCTGTAGTACCAAGGTAATCTCCTTTTCATCACCAGCTTCAACTTGTTGACTCAAGGCTAGCTGCTCACATAGTCCCTTCCCACGTACTAGTTTGGTGACCTTGATCTCGATGTCATATTCCATGACACGAGTTATCCATCCTGCACGTTTCTCATTCAGATCCTTGTTTAGAAGGAAGTCCTTGACTCCCGCATGAGAGACTAATAATTGGATCTTGTTGTTTGAGACTAGGTGCTTGAATTTCTTTAAGCTTCTGATTACCGCAAGGACATGCTTTTCAATGAAAGAGTACCTAGTTTCGTATTCCTCCAAGCTTTGACTGAAGAAAGCAACTGGTTGTTCTAACCCTTCTTTGTTTTGTTGTACCAGGATTGCAGAAATTGTGTCTCCACCACCAAAGGCATATAGCATGAATTCCTTAGAGAAGTCTGGATTGACGAGAGTCAGAGCTTGAGATATAGCCTCTTTTATTGCCTCAAAACTTGCCTTGCCTTCAGATGTCCACTTAAATGCCATGCTCTTCTTTAACATCAGTGTTATTGGCTTCGCAAGAGCTGCAAAGTTTGGAACAAACCTGCGGACAAAATTGATCCTTCCCAAGAAGCTTTGAAGAGCTTTCTTGTGACTTGGCAATGGCAATGCTTGAATTGCTTCAACTCTTTCTGGGTCAATCGTCAACCCCTCCTTTGAAACAATATGGCCTAGAAGTTTTCCCTCGTGAGCCAAGAATATGCATTTTTTGGGATTCAATGATACCCCAAATCTTCTACACCTCTAAAATACTTGCCTCAAATGATAGAGGTGATCCGCCGCATTTTTGAGAATACAAAGATGTCGCCAAGATATATCAAAACTATTTTATTGATCAACCCTCAATGCCATATCCATTGCCCTTTGAAAGTGGCCCCAAAGATTTGATAGCCCAAATGGCATCTTCTTGAGGCATAGGTCCCCATTTGGTGGTGAAAGTCGTCTTGAATCGGTCATCTTCTTTTACCATCACCTGATTATACCCCGAGTAGCCATCTAGGAGAGAGAACCTCTCTCGAACCGGATACTACTTGCAATATTTGTTCCATCAAGGAAGTGGGTAATGATCTTTGAGAGATGCCCTGCTGAGGTCTCGAAATCTACACACAACCTGATTTCTCCACTCTTCTTCCTGACCGGAACCAAGTTTGCAACCCAGCTTGAGTGCTTGATCGGGAATATAATGCTTGCCTCTATCAGCTTATTTAGCTCTTTCTTCATTAGAGGCTCAATGTGAGGGTTGACCGGTCTCTGTTTCTGCCTGACGGGATTAGCATCTGGATCCAATTCTATGGTATGTTGTGCCAAATTTGGATCGAATCCTCTCAAGTCTTCGTAGCTCCAAGCGAAGACATCTGGAAATTCTTGGCAAAGTTGTATGAAATCTGATTTCTCCTGTTCAGTGGCCACTTTGCCAATTTGAAGTGTTTTGTCTTCCCCAACCGGAATTGGCTCTGAATCTTCTCTCTTGACCTGTATGTTTGCCTTTTCCTTACGAAACTGGTCGTTAGGGTTGAAGATAGACTCCAATGTTACCAAACCCTTAGGAAGCTTGTTTGTCCGCAGCTGTACTACTTGATCCCCATACTGCTGCTCTAATCTGTCCTGATTCCTAGCTGAAAATTCAGCCTCTTCTTGTAAGAAATTGACGATCTGTTGATCGTTCTCAAACACCTGCCAGCTTGTGTTGTTATCTGAACCACTGCCCTCACAACCACATGGATGTGTGGCTGTGTTTTTTCTCTCCTGATGCTGTCAACCATATCAAATGTCGCTCCAATCACCGCGAGCCTATCTCAAGCGGCTTCATTTTTCTTCCTGGGTATGGATACAATGTCGAAAGCTTTGAAATCCTCAATGAGGTCCCATACCCTATTCTTGTAGCTCCTTAGCAAGTCGTTCTTTGTAGCATGTTGTCCCCTAACTTGGTTGACGATTAGCTCGCTATCTCCAAACACCTGCAAGTTCTTTATGCCCCTTTTCTTGGCCCAATGAATTCCATGAATCAATGCTTCGTATTCACCGTGTTGTTTGAACAGGAAAACTGAAACGAAAAGCTGAAAAATATTTGATGTCTTGTGGTGAAATCAACATCGCACCACCTCCAGCACCTTGTCTGCTTCTCGAACCATCGAAAAATAATTTCCAAACTTTGTTTTCATCCTTTTGTTCAGGCTGAATGATGCCGGGAATGGGTGAATTTTCTTCGTGTATACAATACACGCCCAATTCAGATTCTTCAATTTCTCAGATGGGTCAAATTCATGACTCTTGTTTTCCCATTCATCCAAAGTTAAATCAGAATTCCTCGACCTTAGTACTGCTTTCTAGATCACTTGAACACTCCTCCCGATCAAAACCGAGCAATTTGCATTGATAGGATTTGGTACATGAGGCTCAATATGGAAATGGGCAATTGGTTCTGACTGATTGATTGCTTTTGGCTCCATACCTTGTCCTAAAATCATGTGTGACCAATCTGCAGATAAATATCCACCGATTTTTGTAGTGAAGTCCCTTGATAGACACAACGCAAAGAGTGGCGGAAGGTCAATCACAGACACATCTTGTAGAACTGTAACATTAGGACAGAATGTAGTGTTAGGCTTAACCCTTGATGACCCCAACTGCCTTCCTACCGCTGCTCCATCTAGTCAGATTTACTCCTTTCAAAGATCGCTCATATTTCAAACCCAAATGATCCGCTATTTGCTTCTTCGGCATCACCGAACTACTTGCCCTTAATCAATCATGCAGCTTGTGTACCAAGTGGTTTCCAACAATCAATGAAACATAGAATGGTGGAGGCTTCAAATTTTTCTTGCCTGCCCCCATCATGTCAGCACCGCATTAGTGAGAACTTTCTCATGTCCCCTGGTTTGATACATTTGTGGCGTGACCAATTAGCCATCAGCAGCTTGCAATAAATCTCGTTGCCTCGGATCGCCAAAGTGATTCCCACATGGAAATGTTCACATGTGTCTTCTTCATTTGATCGATGATGTTGAAGGGGGATGAATTGTCCTTTTGCTGTCCCTTGCTTGGCGCAACCTTTTCTGGAGCTTGAACAGGTGCATGTGTTGCTACAACAGGTACCTTAGGTTGATTCTGCACATTTGGAGCTGCGTTTGGTCTACTGACCCCTTGTTGTGTAAGAGTGGGTTGAGAAACAACCGGATTACATGGTTTTCCCTCTCCTATATTTCTCTTCTTTGACCGTGTGTCAGCAGCCATGCCTTGAAAAGGCTCATTGGTTAACTCCACGTAAGTCTTCCGCTTGCCAATTTGCCAATGTGGTTTCGCTGGAGGTCCTTCTTGTTGTGTTTGTTGCTTGCCGCGATTCTCCTCCCGGCTTGGTTCTTGAGCAACACCAATGGTTTGCACCATCAAGGCCCGATTCAAGGCACCATTGAAACATGCCGACTCGATTGTGAGGTAGATTGCAAGGGTAACACCACTGTACTCCGTGCCATGTTATTTTGTGTCGGACCAAGGCTTTTGAGGACGCGTGCATTTGGATCATACGGTCGAAATGGCCTCGGCAGCTTGGTCAGTCCTTGGTTCTCGTTTTGATTGCAGCCCGAGGTGGTGGTCTATTTTGTTGGTATGGGGGCCTAGCTTGCACTCGTGCTTGAGGCCGATACGGTCTAGCACTTTGAGCTTGCTGTCTTTTCGATAGTCACAAGCTCATTTCCAAGGTTCTGCAATTGTTTCATGACCTCCTGCAATTCCTTTGAAGTATTTGAAGAAGTCGACGCCTCATTATTGCTTTGATTTCTAGGAGTTGGAATGGGATTCAACTCGTGCTTGATCGTTGTAGGATTTCCCATGTCCGGATAGAGAGGCATTGTGGCCTTGTGCAGCTTTCCGGC
Source organism: Taxus wallichiana var. yunnanensis (assembly GCA_018340775.1). Taxonomy (NCBI): domain Eukaryota; kingdom Viridiplantae; phylum Streptophyta; class Pinopsida; order Cupressales; family Taxaceae; genus Taxus; species Taxus wallichiana. Next base: position 418,747,001 of record CM031244.1, on the reverse strand, counting down.
TTGATCAAACAGTTCTCTCGCTTCCGATCGTGTCATAGACCCCAGCGCTTGTCCCTCCCATTGATTGGATCATCATGGCTATGTCTCGAATTTATAGCCTTTAAGAAATAAAGGAATGCTCCTTCGGCAAATTGGTCTAACAGCCTATTGGGATCTCGTCCCATGTCCGTTGGAATCTAAAGTTGAAATCTGCCATTTGTTCGTTAGAGCCCTTTTGATTGTTGTCACTGCTCCAATAAAGATAAATTGTCCGCCTCTCCCGAATTGGCTGCAAAGAGAGCAGAACAAAGTTGGTTCCAATTGTAATAGAGCCTCGCCGTAAGGCTCCTAAACCATCAGAAGGCCTTTCCTTTGAAAGATGAAGCCAACAATTTGACTGCAACATCCATTTCATTTATTTCGTGGATTGCACATGCATTAGCAATATCCTGGATGTGATCAATAGGAGTAGTATGATTTTCTCCTGTAAAATAGGGTATATTCTTTAGTGCCGCAACCGAATTTGATTCTCGAGCATTTAGGGCAAGTGGACTACTGCCCGTGAAATTTACAAAGGGATTCGGTGGTAGATGTGCCATTATGATTGGCCTAAGAACCCTGGTCGATGCGAGAAAAGGCCTACCAGGTGGAGGTGTAGACAAAGTCCTGTTAGGTGGAGATGGTGATCTTTGTGGTCTTCTTCCTCTCCTTCCTCCTCCTGGTGATAGTTGCAATTGGACAAATAGCCCCTCTTCTCGAGTATTAGACCTGGTTCGAATTCTTCTCATATGCCTGGGCAACTTTTGCTGCTACACCACTGAATTCTACCCCTTCGGAGTCGCCAGATGTGTTAGAAAGTGAGCCTCAAAAGGCTAGATCCTGCCAAGTTACACACCAAACCTGACGATATTTAAAAATGGAAAATTGAAAGACCCGTATTTTTGATATTTTAGAGTTTGGAACTTGATTCTGGAATGACAGTCCTGAAAACCCAAAAATGCCAGACTTCCGAAAACCTGAAATCCGAAAATCAAAAAACCATGAAATTTTGAAAGTCAAAATCTCAAAAATCTAAGAATACCCTTTTGAAGATTACCCCCAGATCTATCAGCTGGTGAAATTTTGACTTGTTTCGAGCAAGTTAAGTCCTTGAAAATCGATTTCAAAGTTCAGCCTGGAAGGTGAAAATATGAAATTGTAAAACCTGCAATTTTTTAAGTCCGAATTTCTTGAAAGTTCCTTCGAAACTATGGAATGACTTCTGGGTCCCACCGGGCGTGCCAAAACTGTTGATGTCGAATCACAAAGACCCCGGGACTCGTAAACTCGATGGGTGGCAGATTCTCAAAGATTGCATAACATGGAGCTTTTCCCAAGTGTGGGACCTTGCGAAATCGAAAAAGCTCTCCGGATGAAGGCCGGTTCCTATTCCTCTGTTCAGATGCACACGTAAAAATGCAGAGGTCTACTCAAAACCTAATCTAATTTTCCAAGGAGACAGGGGGAAGAAAATGCAGAAAATAAAAACCTAAACTAACAGAGGTGATGCACCGAGGAATGAAGAACACCTGTCTTGCCAATAAACACAGACCAAAAAAATGTAATGCAAGATCATGCACAGATAACTAGATTTACAGTGAAAGATCAAGAAGATGCAAATAAACACTGAGAGGGTTGATAATCATCCACAGACATGCATTAATTTGCTCCAAAGATTGATACAACACACTGCAAAATGCCAAGAGGCAAAGCTGCATTACAGTTTTAAATGGGAGGTTTTAACTCCACAGATTCACCTGCCAAAGAGAAGAAGGGAGGGGCAAAACAAGAATGTCCAACCTTTAGAAAGAAGCCCCTCCTTACAATTTATAGGAAGAATGAGAGGGAGAAGAGAGAGAAAGTCCAAATCTACCCCAACCACCTCAGGTTGTATTTAATTCATCTCATTATGGTGGTAGGTGAGGACCATATCAAACCCCAAAAGTGGCAAACTGTATTTTGCATTTTTAAGAACTTGTTCCCACCCAATTAAAGATATCCAGTCGTAGTTAGGTAGAGGACGCCGTAGGCTTTCCGAAAAGTCCAACCTTGTGTGAATCGGAGCTCCCAGTCAAAAGTTATGGCCATCTGAATATCTCGGGTCGTGGTCTCTTCTTCTGCCGCTGCGCTCGAAATGTTGCGCCTCCTGAAGGTGCGCCTTGGCGCATCCATATGCATGTTGACAATCCTTTTCGTGCACCAAAGGCACAAATATGTTTGTGTCGACAACCCTTTTTGTGCGCCAAAGGCGCATTCATTTGCATGTCAACACTCTTTTCTGTGCGCCAAAGGCGCAAATATGCTTGTGTCGACACATGTTTACGTGCGCCACTTTACCTGCGCCAAGGGCGCAACTTTTTCCGTGTCAACATTCCTTTCTGTGCGCCAAGGGCGCGTCTATTTCTATGTCGACATCTTCTTCTATGCGCCAAGGGCGCATTTACATTTGTGTCGACATCCTCTTATGTGCGCTAAGGCGCAACTTTTTCCCTGTTGACACTCATTGTTATGCGCCATTTCCGTGCGCCAAGGGCGCATCCTTTACATTGTCGACATCCATTTCTGTGCGCCACTATCCTGCGCCTTGGCGCATACATTCTCATGTTGACACTCATTGTCATGCGCCATTTCCGTGCGCCTTGGTCATGTCAGGCATTTGAGCTTCTTTGATTTCTCCATTCTCCTGCTTGTCTATATCTACCCGGGGGGAAGATATATACAACACAAACCAAAAGGTGAATTTTTTAGATGAGCATCGGCGCTCCACATGGACAAGATTTGAGTTGAATCGGTCTTTAGTTTCAAAGTACCCCTTTGAGCTCCAACCAAAGAGGAACATTTCCACGTATGTTGGGACAAAAATTGACAAGGAAAACAAAATGTGACTGTGGAAAATGAAAGGAAGGAAAAAACCTAAGTTTTCACCCAAGTTACAAATTATTTCACATGGATAGAGGAACGGAAAATAAACTCTGGATTTAAAGTGATCCTCAACCAAAGGAAGGGACTGATCATGGAAACAAAATGGAGGATATAGTTTTTATGCCTACATACGGGGAGATAGAAAAGATGAAAGAGCCCGCAAATTGAAGACTTTCAAGGAAAAATGGGGCAAGATCAAATTGAGCATGAACATCATCTCTAAATCGAGGATGGGCACTCCCTATGAGTGCCAAAAGAACAAATAGTAGACCAAGTGCCAAAAAAAAACCTTTGGAAATGGAGTCAAAGAATAAGCTTGCAGAGTAGAACAATAATAACCAACTCCCCAAGGATGAACCGAGAAACCAACAAAACGGCCGCCAAGGACCAAAGCCAAAAAAAATCAGAAAAACACAAAAGCGAGAAAAGAAACCAAAATAATAAACATTGTAAAATGGAGAGCATCTTGATTCAAAAAACCAATCAAGGAAAATCTTCAAGTGTCTGCCATTTTGGATATGACCATGCTAAGAAGTTATGATATGTCTTTAACAGCTGGTCATATGATTGTCTCTCTTTTCCATCTAAGTTGCTATCTGACCACATTTTTTCAGGCTTACCCTTTGTGCCTGGGTCAAGTTTTTTAACATCTTTCGAGGCTACATCAAACATAAAAGTATCAGGAAAATCATCCTGCTCATGATACCTGCATTGATCAATTTCATATTCCTTGAAAGCAACATAGCTCACAGAGTTATCAATATCAATATCTGCATGTAATACTTCATAAGAAGCATTGTTGGGGTCCTCAATAAGATATAACATTTTCTTTTCACTAGGTAACTTCACAAGGCTGCCCTCAATTGGTATGGTAGCATAACACATTTCCATTTGCACACTTTCACCCACACTAGCAGCCCATTTTATTGATAACAACATTCCCCATTTGGCAGGGCAATCAACAATAACAACACCTAGGTTTAAATTCTTGCCCGGGTAGGCTGCAAGTTTCACTATCATACCCTTAACACATCCAACCACCGGCCCTTCCCTAGAATCCATGGCAGTGGACTTCCCATAAGTTGTTTTCAATTTGAGATCCAACTCATTCATGACCTCAAGAGGCATAACATTGCGTGATGCTCCAAAATCAAACATACAGTTGTGTAACAACTTATCCTTAATAATCAAAGTAGTGAAAAATGGATCCACCTTAAGATAAGACTCAACCAAGGATGTTCCCAAATATACTTCAGGTGGCTCACCTAGTTCTTCTAGTACTTGAGGTTTTTCTAACTTTACAATGGTAGAAGGAGTCTTAACATTATTTGCATTACTACCTTGGGTAATATTTTCTTGTTTCAATCCCAAATATTCGAATGCTTTGTTCCTATGCTCAGGGATTCTAAGAAATTCAAAAATAGGAATATAAATCTTGATCTGACTCAAGATTTGGGCTATGTCACAAGGAACATATTTGGGTAATGCAGTGTTAGGAGGAAGGTTTACAAATTCATCTGATGGCACAAGATTTTTATAGTCTGAGTATGGGGAGGGACACAAGTTTTATTTGGGGTGACCAAGCCTTTGCCAGATGCATCCTTTTTAGGGGTTTCCTTAGGGATACTTTGGTAAGCACTGGAATTTTGGTTTGGCCTGAGGCCCTACCCCTTTGCAACCTTACTCCTGGTATTATATTATTTTTCATGGCCAACCACAAAATTCATTAACAACTACCTATCCTCCTTAGAAGGGATTCCTCCATCATAATTCTCAATCATTAATGCCCTCAAGTATTCAAAATCATTATTAGGTAATTCAAAATCTTGCACCATATCAATTTCAGAAGTATGAGTGGGAGGAAGAGGTAATACCCGGTGAATGTAATCCCATAAATCTTTAATAGTTCTAGAAATCATCAACTTAGTTGAGGTTTCTCCATGTTGTGAATGCGTAGAGGAATCCATTATGCATGTATCATCATTTATCTCATCATCATTAGTATCTTCCTTAAGTCCCCTTTCAACAACACATGGAGAATGTGGAAAGAAACAATTATCACACCACTCAGTTTCATGAGCTTCATCAACAACAAAAATTATGACAACTAAAGGATCAGACACTAGTTTGTTTTCCCTAGCTTGGGGTTGTCTATCTCCCATCAGTCTTTTACCTCTGTCATCATCGATATCTAATCATTTCTAGGATGATTTGCAAATCTGCCTTGTCCTTGTTGCCTATGCTAACCTTAAGAGAATTTTCCAATTCCTTTCTATTCCCTAGCTAGCTTGTAAGATATTTCTTTGAAAACTCTGACCAAAGTTTTTACAACTTCCTCAAGATCCATAGCCTTACTTGATTGAGGCTTCTCTATATTGAATAGATTGATACCTTCCCTCTTAAAAAGCTTACTAAATGATTTGATATTATTTTTAATTTGCAAAGCCATGGTGAAGGTCTGCCTCAATTTTGTTGGGTTCTTGTCTCTTAAATAATAGGCAACTTTCTTATCAAAAGCATCAGAGTATTTTATCAAACAAGAAACATCACTTGGCCTTAGGATCACATGCAACCTATTTTGGGTCTTATTGAACCTTGTATTAAATTCATGAATAGACTCATTATGATTCTTTTTAATATTTTCAAATTCTGATAAAATAAACATATGGTATGTTTTATCTCCATACTCTAATCTAAAAGCGTTCTTCATTTCTATCCAATAATCAATGGAATTATCTAGAAAATATTTATACCAGTCCCTTGCATCTTCTTCTAGAGTATGGATAAACAATTTCATCTACACATCCTCAAATTATATTCCAATGTCCTCCATCATATTGAAAAAAATATTTAAGTGTTGATCCCCAGTAATGTCATTATTTCCTTGAAATTTAGGCAATCTATTTCTAACATCTTAGGGCACATCATTTGGATATCCAGCCATACCTCTAAAATCTATAGGACCAAAAGTGCTCAAAACAAATGGAGGTCTGGGTGGGAGCTGGGCTATATTGTTTTGGGAGGTGATCTTCTTAGGAGAAACAAAATGATGAGGAGTGAGGGCTCTGTGGGGCATAGGAATACAATTCTCAGAATGGATGTTCTCTAAATACTCTATTTCTTATAAGATCCATTCAACTTTGGAGAATACAGGGATAGAATGAGATGCAAATATTTCAATTACAAAATAAGTACCCTCTCGAAGTTGGATAATTTGGATTTACAAAGAGACTACCTAATTCGGTAAGCACTTGAGGAAGTATTACAATCATCAATCACAAGCTGATTAGTTTCACCAATGGATATCTCTTTTCTTGATGCTTGATCTCCAACCTTCCAAATTCTTCTTCCTTCGGAATCATACTTTCCCAACTCTAGAAACAACCTTCTACCAGTGGTCCTTGGCCAAGAAATATCTTATTCCTTCTATCTTTGTAGAGATTAATGACAAATCTTACTTGATATATGTTAAGACACTGGTATTTATCAAGAGTTCAAACAACACGGAGTCGCCACTAAGGATTTTCACCTTAGTTTGTGCAAATGCACTATGAAGGACGTATTAAATGTCCTGTCAATACCAAATTCATGTAAAGATTACAATATCTTAACTTATTTTACCAAAATTTGTCAATGATGATACAAACTTTTGTGTAATAATTGTATAAGATGGAAGTATTGCACTTAGAACTTATAACTTTGAAAAATTCTTATAGATCTAAAAAGATAATGATGTTTCAGCAATTTATTTGCACTTAGATCATGTAAGAAACATTACCAGGGTTGGTACGTTAACACCATTATTGAAAGAGTCTCTGATAATGGCGCCATAAGTGTTGTTTCCGCACAAATAAATCTCGGAGCTCAAATAATCCCGACAATGGCGCCACTAGTGTTGTTATCCAAATTTGTTCTCCTTTTCAAGCTAAGAAAAATCATAGATTTGACATGGAGCTTAGAAATAGATAGATCATAATGTGTGTCATATTTTAGCTAGGGATGAGATCTAACTAGACCTTTGTCACTCAGATTTGTGGAGAGATGGATAGCACCTTCAAGAGGATTTAACCTATCCTCACTAATTTAGGTTGTGCCTTTCGACCAGGGTAAGAGGAACCATAGTGTAATCTCTTTCCAATGAAGGATATGGAGATATCCTTCTTTTGCAAAAAATTTATGAAGAAAACCTTGGGAAAGTACGGTAGATACTCCATAATTTAAGTCTCAAGAGTTGTCACTTCTAAAAGATGGAGATACTTTCAAAACAAGGCTAAGGTTAGTGAAGACATTATGAGATCTTGATTGTTCTACATATTTTAGTAAATAGATTTTGTTCCTTTGTTGATATGGTTCGGATGGATTCATGGTTTTTGATTAATTTTCATGGGAGATTAAGCAACATAAATTTGATTATACTATATATTTGAGAGACTTCACAATAATTAAAAATCTAAATAACAAAAACCTTCAGAATATCTAAGATATTCCTTCAACCAGAAGGTGTGCTTCAATGGAGGCCCAAATCAACACGTTTTCAAAAAAACTTTGAGAATATAGAATGAAGGCTCGAGTTAAAAGACTCAATTAAACACCAAAATCTCTTATCAATCACACCTAAGGTACACCGAAAGACTTACGAGATAATCTTTATCAACAAATAACAATTAAATTTGTTTATCTCATCACAGGATGAAGGCTCTTCTTGAAATGAAATTGCAAATGCCACTAAACTATCACAGGATGAGATCCTGTGTGATTTCACAAAGATTTCAATGTAAGATTGTAATAGGAACAAAAGAAACCATTTGCAGACATTCTAAAACAAAGAAGACACAAATTGCTAGAGATTAAACACAAATTAATTTAAAAATTTATTAGATTCATCAACAGGGGAAAGCTTCCAGAGCAACCTCAGTGCTCATCAATGGCTATACATCTGCAACCAACTTGACATGATAGAAAATCTAACACAGAAGAAATTAACCAGTCTCTCTCATTGGTCTTTCCTAAGATGAACTCTCTCAAATTTTTCTTAAGAGTTTAACCCCAACCATTTTCAAGATTATCCTCATTGCATTTATACATTTCACTTTCTCACTCATCCCAAATTTCCCCCAAAAATAAGAATATTTGAGGGACCTCTTCTTGTTACCATTTTACCTTAGAAAGCAACGTTTAAAAATTCACATCCGAAGCTGCCAGTGGACCAATTATGAACCGATCACATTTATCATGCCCTCAACTAATGACTAGGATGCCATGCCATAACCTTTTTGGCATTCCTTTTAATAATTCTAATTCTCTTATGCAAGAAATCCTTGTTTTAATCATTTTTGGATCTTTTGTACAACTCGATATGACAAGTATTCCTTTTAGCTCTTGAGGAAACACCTTTTTCATATTTTTCACCTGCAACCTCCATCATTTCATCCTTTTCCCTCTCTTTCCTCTATAACTCTATCCCACATCCAACTTCTCTGGTAATTCACATTTTAAGCAAGTGCCCGAGCAATTCCAACTTCAAAATATTGACCTTAACAATCCTTGGACTCACAAATTAAGTTTTGAATCCATTCAATGACACTTTATAGACAAAATGACAAGGAATTTCATCAAAACGATGAAAATAATGCGTATTCGCATCTACAGGAGTTTTGGAGCAAAAATTGGTAGAAAAAAGGTGAAATTCACAAAGAACCATTGATTCTACCACATGTTTTCTTATACAAGGGCAATTTTCCAAACAAGCACGGGCCTTCGAATTTCCCTGGCCCAATAAAATTATCTTTTGGTCTTTTAAAAGTATCGGTATAAAAATCACCGAGTAGAATCCTCCACCCATCTCAATGATGCACTTTGAGATGGTCCCCAAAAGTGGAGACCTCAAACAAGCATGGACTTACAACGTATCTCGGTCATGCATAGTGTTAAACAAGTTGAAGAATCAACAAAAGGAGCCATATGTTTAGGGTCTCGAGACAATTTTCCTTTGCCGTTGAAAATTCCAAGCTTGAGCAAAGTGAGAGGAAGCCTCTAATTGTCCTCCTAGTGCTTCCTCAAAATAAAATTTAGGGGCCAGTCCCCAAACAGGTGCGGTCACTCCATGTGTCCCAGGCCTTAGAAAATTTCTTTAAAAATTTTAAGTATAGAGTAGAGCTGGTGGAAACCTCCACGTGTCTCCCCAACGTAACTATTAAGGTGGGACCCTGAGGTAGATCCTAAAATGAGTGCCGAAGCTCCATGTATCCATGGTTTGCCAAATTTGCACCACCACCCGCATTAAAAAATGCCTAAGTCTAGGAAAGGTAGTGAAAACCTCCACGTGTCTCCCCAATGCAACTTAAAGTGAAAACAAAAACGAGAATTTTTAGATGAGCGCTGACCCTCCACATTGACAATTTTTGAGTTGAATCGGGCCTTAGAGTTTTAAAGTGCCCCTTCGAGCTGCATCCAACTAAAAAGGGCCACATTTCCATTGATGTTGGGACAAAAATTGATAGGAAAACAAAACGTGAATGTGGAAAATGGAAGAAATGGATAGAGGAACAGAAAACAAACTCTGGATTTAAATTGATCCTCGACCAAAGGAAGGGACTGATCATGGTAACCAAATAGAGGACAAATTTTTCATGCATCAATACTAGGAGATAGAAGAGACGACAAAGTCCGCAAATTGAAAAATTTCAAGGAAAAATAGGGTGAGATAAAATAGAGCACCAACAGACATAAAAAATAATTATTTCCACACGAATCAAAAGTTAATAAAAATAAGGCATGAAATCCTACATTCTATCTTCCACCATAAGCACATAACCCCTACATTAATCTTCCTTTTCTTCTACACATAAAAATTATAAGGCCTCTAAAAATATGGTATTGTAATACTATTTCTCATTTTAACAAAGCATGGTCTCCCATGACATCTCTCTAAGGCATAAATCTATGCATGCAAGCCAACAAAACCTGCTTCCCACCATAAACATTAATTCGAAAGTGTGGCTTTCCCAAGAGCTTGAACACTTGGGAAAAGGAAACCAGCCACCCATGCATCATAAAAAAGTGATTGATGGCTACAAGATTTCCAATGGTCTTTCCTTTCTAAGAATACTTTTCCAACCATCAATAAAAATACCGTAACTCGATTCTCGTGGTAAAGAATTCCTATCAGTGTAATTACATCTGGGTTATAATTAAATAGTTTAATAAAAAATGATGAACCAAATGACCAATTTTCTAGAATTCCCCTCATTCACCTTCTACCTACATATTTTCATATGTATTTAACAATATTGGGTGTTTCTTCCTTGGAAGAAATGCACCGCTTTATGGTTTTAGTTCATCTTGGTTTTCCTTTCGATGAAGAATTGAGATAAAGTGATGGAAATAAACTTCCTATGGTATCCCGTACATTTAAGATCTATAGTTTAAGGCCTAAATCTGATTAGAGTTGTGATACTATGTTGGAAATTTGTGTGAGAGAGATAAGCATAAAAATGAAAACATTTTCTTAAAAAATTTATTCCATTGCATGATCATGCAAACAAAAATGTAATCCTGCAGAGTATGGTTAAATAATTTTAACTACATAAATATATTGCATGACACATACATTCTTTATTATGGTCACTTCTTTGATTGATGCACTAAAACTAGAAGTTGGATACCTATGTTGGTACCTCCAAACTTCATTAATATACCAAATTTACCAAATATATTATTTGTGAGAAAGGGCATCATGGTTAGTAGATTTTCCATTCCATTTATAAAATTATGGGGTGAATGCCAAAGCCAAGTTTTCTCATAATCCTCATTACAAGGAAATTGACCTAACCCTCACAAACATTTACAAAGTGGTCAATATAGTCAATTGTTGAATTTTTTTAAAAATTTATAGTGGATAACTATGTTGGTACCTCCAAACTTCATTAATAGACCAAATTTACCAAATATCTTATTTGTGAGGAAGGGCGTCATGGTTAGTAGATTTCCCATTCCATTTCTAAAAGTATGGGTTGAATGCCAAAGCCAAGTTTTCTCATAATCCTTATTACAAGGAAATCGACCTAACCCTCACAAAAATTTGTAGTGGTCAATATAGTCAATTGTTGACAAATTTTTAACACTCAAATAGTGAAACGCACCGGTGGGTAAAATGGGCGGAAAAGTGGAGGTCATGAGTTCAATGTTTTCCTTAGAGTTGTGAAAATGTACATGGGGGATAGGCTATTCCATCGGAAGGTTCAAATCTAAGGTTTTAGAAAGTCAAAACTATAGTAAAATAAGTAGTTGGCCCTTTGCTAAAAAAACTTGTAATAGTAAAATAATTTTTGTCCAACACTGCTTTGCACCACCTTACAACTTCATCAATTTCAAAAGGACTAGTGTCACTTAGTGGCATTTGGTTGTATTAACTAACTTAATCTAAATTCGTATAAAAAAGAAAAATACTATTATTAACATATAAGAAAAGGATCTTTAAACAACATCAAATTTATATCACGATGGAAACTAAATTGAACTCTTTACACGAAAAAAAAATTAATTAGAGAAATATAGTTAGATATAATTAAATATAAACTTTTGAATGAATAATTTAATTAGAAGATTATACTTAAATAAATTAAGTAGAAAAGTATAATTAATACAATTTTAATTATAGAATTATATGAGAAAATATAATTAAACCAAGATTAATTAGAAATGTTAAATTAAATAATATAATTAGTGAAGTTTATTTAGACCGGTGTAAGTAAAAATGTCATTAGAGAATTATATTAAAAAAACTATTTGTTGGATTGATTTAGTTTTTCATTCAATCCAAAGATCTTTGGCCAATATTTTGTAAACATGCAAAAGTACAATATATCGTACTTTTCTAAAAAATCTAGATTTAAGAAACTATACTTAACAAAGTTGAAATAGTTGACACAAGGAGGAATTTTTTTCCAATAACTACTACCTTACTGATACTAAAAGTTATACATGTGATGTTTCCCCCTCCATTGGAACTAAGAACTATGTCCATATAAGTGTTGTATTTGTGAAAATCAATCAAAATGTTCTTGAGGAAAATGTTGAATCTCTAACATCAATTACGACTACTAAATGTGCCAAAATTTGTGACACTATCTCAACCACTACTTTAAATACACATATAGTCAAGGAAAATGATCTTCTCATCATGTGTGACCTTAAAGATAAGGTCAGTAACTTAACTCTAACTATAAGTGATCAAAAAAATTCTATGAGAACTAGGTTATGAGCAATACCAAAAAGGGAATTGAGTGACTAATGTTTTAGATACATTTAAAAATCACCTCCAATAGATGTATTTCCACATTAAAAACTACTTATGTAATCATATTCTCAAAAAAAATTGCACCCTTGTAGTTTTTGACCCCATTGTATGCTATGATTAAATTGAAACTAAGTTAATGAAAGAAAACTAACACTAAGTAGATTCCTAACTTAGTTAATCAAACATAAACATCAAGATAAAACATAAAGGAAAAGTATAAACTAGTGCATATCATATTAAAAACATCAAATCCATTCCTATCATTTGATATTTAGATGTAATTTTTGATTATAGATAATTCTTTTAGAGATCCAAACTTAACTATGTACAATTTAAGGATTTCTCCTAGGAAGAGGAAGAGATCTCACCAATATGGCTTATTTTCAATTATTTTTCTTATCTTACTACTGCTAGCCAAGTAGAATAGAAAAAATGTTGTTGATCAAAAATCATTCCAAGACTGAAATGTTCTTATCATATGTGGATATTCTCCAAGGCGATGGTGTAATTTGAAGGATGTTGTACTAGGTTATCTATATAGCTTTCTTGTTTTGGAGAATATTGCATCCGAGTTATTGTGGGATAAAAGGAATGGAGAATAAGAAAGGGATAAGTATTATTAGAAGAGATTAATAAAATATTAATGAATCATTGTATTTGGGGGTTATTTAATTAATCAACTAGGATTAATTAATAGACTAATATAAGCTTAAGAAGCCATTTAGACAAAAAATTAGAAGAATTTAAAGGATTTGAAAGGGGAATTTAACCACTAGGAAGGTTTATTTATTAAATACTAGATTAAAAGGATTAACTAATTAATAATGGATAATTAGTTAATTAAAGGAGTATTATAAATAACAAAGTGTCGTTAATTTGCATCCGTGGATGAAGTATGAGACTAGTTAATTAATGAAGTGTCACTAATTGATTGAGATGAAGGGGAGTGTTAGCTAATGAGTGGAAACAGCACTAATTATAGAAAAATGAAGGGAAATACGGAAATTAGTGAAATTTTAGTATTATAAGTGTGTACTTAGATTGAGGTTTCTACATTTTCCCCTCTTAGATGTAGTGTAGTGTACGCAACACCATTTCAATGATAGTAGACAATTATAGAAAATTTGAAGGGGTAGAATAAAAATTAGTAGTATGGATTATGTTCCCCCGTCGATTTTCAATGGGGTGATAGAAGAGGTTGATTAATACTAAAAATAATATAATAAATATCATGTAAGAATAAAATCATATCGTGACAACAATCTATGTTTTTATTAGCATATCTTGTGGAAGGAAAACTCATAGTGAGGTAAGGGATTCGAACCTAGCTTGGTTGGCCATTTTTAAAATTGATTGATTAAGATCGCATGCCACAAGTGGAGGAATCAAGGAGGAGGGTGAAGAAACAAAATGGAAAATGATGGGTAAAATTTTAAATACAATGGAAGTGGGAAGATTGTGACATAGTATACGTACCATCTTGGTTTGGAAATACCTTTTTATTTGATATAAGCATATAAAAAAGGGTAAAATGACATGAAGAGAAATAATACTATTTTTTCATTGATAAAGAAATGAATTAAAGAAATATACATAAATAAATTTGATACAAGAAAGTACAAGAAAGAAAGAAAATAAACAAGCACAAACAAACATACTCAAACAAACAATGTTCAAGAGAGTTGTACTCAATGTTTTTGTTATCCTACTTTGGTTCCCAAATGTTTGAATTATATGAAAAGGGTTAAAATGATTCCCAAAGCAAGGATACAGGAAAGGGAATAGAGGGAGGACATAAAAATCCCATTAAAAAGCAATGTGCACGATTAAATTACACTGAACAATGATATATGCTGGTAAGATGAACATAGAAAGAAAAGTAACTTTGTTAATAAAGGAAGATCACAAGATTATCCACATGTCGTGCACTAGAAAAATAAAGAACTAAGGTAGAATGGGTTATAGGATAGTTGTTTTTAGGATTGTTTGTTTTGTGAATGTTTTAGATTTATAATGTTTTACTAATGTTTTTATTTTTGGAGGTTTTGCCAATGTTTTTGAATTTTTGATGTCTTACCCATGTTTTTGGATTTTTGAGGGTTTTACTAATGTTTTTGGAATTTTGAAGGATTTTGTGAATTTACATAGATTTTCAAAAGTTTTCAGAGGCTATGTATTGGAAAATTAAGATGCAAAGATGCCCCTAGTGATAGGTGACAATATACAAGAGCATATATATAAGAAGAAGATAAGCTAGATCAAGGCCAAAATGAATAAATTTAATGTGATGATGAACTCAAACTAATCAATTGATATGAAGAAATGAGCATGTCGCTTGTACAAGCTAACCTAGAAAGAAGTGGAAGATTGTTTATCATACAAGGGGACAAATTTCTCGTCAAACATGGTAAAAGGAAACCATATACACACGGAGGTGATAAGTGGATCAAAATAAGAGTTTGAATGTTATGGAAGGATATGAAAAAGGTAGTTAGAAGACTCGTGATGAAAATAGAATGAGCCAAAGGCATAAATTGTTAGAAAATATAGGTCTAAACTAAAATTATAAACATGGTCAAAATAAAACTGTAACATAATTCTAGACACCTATGATTACACCCGAGGCAATTTAAATACTTAAATTGCACTAATTATCACCTTTCCTACAAATTGGTGACATATCATAAAAGGAGTTCATCTTCTCTCTTATCGTCATTAATTAACAACACTACGATATATAATTAAGTCGCCTATCCAAAAAATACCTAGTTAACGACCTTCTGTTAATTAATCCCCCATTCTATCTAGACTAATTAATTATCATTAATTAATTAGATTCCCCTATCATTTAACCAATAAATCAATATTTAATTTATTTAATCCCGTTCGATAGTCTAAATCATGCTAGTATTCCTCTAAATGCTCCTATAAGCTTGTACATCTATTAATTAAATCATATTGATTAATTAATGAGCCCCCTTTATCCACATGGGTAAGTAAAGGACAAGCTAAACCCTCCTAAAGTGAATTCAACCCTATCTAAACCCCCACTTATCCACAACTAACTCAACATCCCTATTATCCCACATGCAAAGGAATGTAGTGATTCCTTTATCCAATGGGCTATATAAAGAGCCCTCCTCCTACATTTACACTTACACCTAAATTCCTTGAGAAGACAAAAGAAAAGAACATATCAAATAGACTATAAGCTTCTTTATTATTCTTGAGAAATTCACCATTTGAAGAGCTAATCCCCCTTTCTTGAATTTTCTAGCCAAGTTCTTGGGTCATATAGGAATACTCAAAGGGTCTTGTAGCCAAGCTTTGATGAGCTCCCATTCCTAGGATCTTGAAGATCAAAACAATCAATTTGATTTCCATGGAATCTACATAGGTCCATTTACTTTTTGTTGGTAATCTAGAGAAGTAGAGGTTTGAATACTTTAGCATGTTAATTCAAAGTTAATGCATTATGCTTAGTATTGATCTTGTTTAGCTCTCATCTTGATGGTGCCTAGATTTTGACTTAGCTTTGTTATAAAACTATTTAGGTGGTAGTTCTTATTCATCTAACTTAGCTTCAAAAAAATACATGCACACATATGGCATGCCCGGTGGGACAGATCCCTAGTCCCTTAGCATTTTTTAGCTTGAATTCTATTATTTTGGCTAACCTTTGATATGCACATGTAGTAAATAATGTTCAATTTCTTGGGATTTTTGCTAATATTATATGTGTAGGTTCTCATTTATAGCTATCATTTTAATGGGTTATTGCCAATTTCAAGATAACTTGTTAAAATTTGAAGTATTGTGAGCTTTTTGTGTTTTTTCCATACTTTGGTTGCAGGAGTGGTGCATACACACTTATTCTCGTGCAGTCTTTGGCACACTGTCGAAGCTTGAATCTTTGTTTTTGACCTTGCACACATGCACTAACCTCGACGCACATACCCTAACCAAGGTGTAGGTGAACTAACCCAGGCATGAACTCCATTTCGTACTCTACCTTCACTATAATGCAAAAACCTATCAGACCGGTGCATACACACTAACCCAAGCGTAGGTGTCTCTCTGGTGGCGCAGGCACTTTTTTCGTAAGCACAAGTGTTGTATCGTAATTTGGCACTATTTTTATCAGTTGTGACACATGCGCCATAATTGTAGCACAAACATCTCTTTGGTGGTGTAGGCATTCTGTCGGATACTAATACTACTATTTACCTCCTTGGTGCACATGCCCTGATCCTAGCACACACGCCTTTCTAGTGGCGTAGGTGCACTGTAAGTCAAAAAACATAGAGTGGCACATCCACCCTAACCCACGTGCACACACCTAAACTCAGGGCGCAAGTGTCTTTTAGTTTTCTTAAAATTAGGGTGTTAGGGTGCTAACTTCTTTATAGGTTTTTATCTAATTAATGCCTATTTTTATAGGGTATGTTTACATGCTTTTTCTAGATTAGATAAACCTTTACATGTTTTCTTATAAGAATAAGGTCACGTATGCTCTTCCCTCGCATCCCTTGGGGTGATCTTGGGAATCAGAAATGATTCTTAGGTATTTTTGATGCTTTGAAATTCTTAGGAATATCTGAATTGGAATGGGTTAACTTGGTGTGTTTGAATTAAGTGTTTTTCCATTTGATATCTTTTTGGATTTTGGAAACATCACGTATGCTTTTCTCTTGTATCCTTGGATGATCTTGAGAATCATAAATGATGTTTACTCTTTTTATGGAAAATTACTAAACTCGTTGTGTAGGACCAAAACACATGCTTGTCAAATAAAGGTGGAATTGAAATGAAGTTAAAAACTACTAATACATTTGTTGTAGATGTTTCCAAAATATGTTCAAGCAAACCACATCTAAATTAAACAAGATAAAAAGAACAAAATATTCATTACACCGCATTATAAGTTCGAAAAGGGTACATCCCTATCCACTCAACTAGAACATAACCACTTTCGCATAACTCCTTAAGCTATAACAATGAGGGTCCTACCAGAACTCCAAAGTAGTCCATGCAAGAGGGAACCTTATGGATGAAACTAGAAGTGCTCCGCACTACCTACTTGACTAGTATTACCTAGTGAGATAGCATTACCAGTTGTCCATATGACAACCCCAATGAGAGCACACATGGATGCACTAGTTTCCCTTTGTGCTTGAAGGGGGTAAAGTAAAGCGAAATACTCCCAAGATAGTCAGGACTATTTGGGTAAATCGCGCCCGCTTAAGACAACTTTGTAACACCTAGGAAGAGTTAACCACCTAGGAAGATATTCTTTGGCTAGGAGCTCACTTTGACCATTTAAAAATAGTGTTGATTTGTGAGCCATCATTCATCATGAAATGTGGGACGTGTTAGTTTTGTTTAGTTTTTCACTTTCCTTAAGGCGAGGTGAAACTCTACTAAAGTAAAGCCAACATTTTTCATCCCCATTTTGATCTACTTCCTTCACATTATTTTGACACTTTGTTGATCAAAATAAGGGTGACTACCTTTGCGTTACCAATTGATTGTTTCTACTAGTTTTTTGTCTTTTTCGCCCATCCATGTTTGTGGTCGGGTAAGTTACACATCTAAAGTGTGCGGAGGAAAATTCATATCATTGGTGGCCTTTATAACCTTGATACCCATGTCGGATCATCATCATAGTTAGGCATGGTTCATCATCTTGAACTTCCTTAGAAATGTTACCTTGTTTGTATCGTATCACTACAAGTTTGTTATTTACGTGATGTTACTTGTAAACTTGACCTAAATATCTATATTGTAAGGTTACGCTATACACATTTTAAAAATTCTTAGATATACTTTAAGCTTTTAGTTTTGATTCTATTACCACCTCAATTTTGAAGAGTGTTATGTGTTAATACTTGTGCGAGTTATATCAATATCATCTTGATATAAATACCTTACTTTCTCGAAAAATTTTGTGAACATATTTTGGTGACATTGATGTGGAACACGCAAAAATTATAACTGGCACTTTTTGGGATATAGGTATTAATTGAATTTGAGCTTGCTTCTAGTATACCTTATTAGGAGGTCACATTAACTTCTTATATTTACTTACGTCTTGTTCATTCCCTTGAACTTGGCATAAGTGAGGACATCTTGTTAATTATCTTGTGACACCAACTACTTTTTGAAGCAACAATCTAGGAAGTACTTCATTCATTTGATAGGATTAGGTACCAAACATTGTGTCACTATTGATTTATCACTCTATCACATTGGTATTCTAACATTTATACTCATTCATATTCTTGACATTCATCTTGCATTTCACTTAGGTGTGGTCACAAATTTTTGAACACATTTACAACTTACCTTAGTGAAACTATTGCACATCATGGCTCCTAAAACATGATTAGGGCTCAAGAAGCAAACATACGAGGAAAAAAAAGTGCAAGCTTGGGAAGCCTCAAACAGAAAAGGGTCAAACCCTTTTATTGGACATGATCTAGGGCCTCTATTTTCCACGGAAAAAGAGATAGAAGACATGGTCGATCATAGTGGTGACGAATTGGAATCCCCACATGCGGAGTTTGAATTTGACCCCACCTTATTAGATGATTTCCTTTTTAGAAACAAGGATAGGGTGCTAGTATGGGTTGTAGAATTGTGGGCCAAAATGCCCACTGAAAATGAAACAATCCCACCTACAAATAACGCCAATGAGGAGGAGCGACCTCTTATCAACATAGAGGATATTTTAACACACGAGACATGCTTCTACCTCTAACACAAGAAATGATAATGTAGTGGGACATAGAATACGCTTTATCAAAGTGCCATGTAAAATTATGTTAGGACACGAAAATGTTGAAGAACCTCCATAATATGAGGAAGAAGAGGAACCTTTAGAAGAAGAAGTCACCATTCAGTAAAAAATTAGTAACCTTAGCCAATAATTAGCCTTGCTAAGCTCTCACGTAAAAAATGAAGAAATAAATTATGTCCAAAAGCCAAGGCCTAAGGTCAAAATCAGTGAACTTCATAGGGAAAATCAAGGAGAAGATAATACGGAGTATCATCGTGTATATATCCCTGCTTCTCCTACTAAAGAACAATTGCTCACACAAGAGGTACAATCTATGAAAGCAACACTCACAAGTCTTCAAGAGAGAAATGTGGGGAGAATTAGAAAGTACCAATATGAAGAACTATGTCCCCATCCTTTTGACAAAGCTATGACACTTAAACCTTTCCCTAAAAAAATTCAACATGCCGAAATTCAACAAATATAGAGGAAAGGGAAACCCATGAGATCATGTCAAGGATTTCTATATGGCATGTCAAGAGGTATCCTATAGTGATAATTATGTCATATGAATTTTTCCCAAGAGTCTAGGAGGTCAAGCCTTGGAGTGGTTTACTCATTTACCTCGGGGGTCTATTTTTACCTGGCCAGAATTGGTAGAGAGGTTTGTGTGTCACTTCTCATACAATATAGAGAGTGATATCACCATGAAAAACTTATGTGGCACAAAAAAATCGTAACAAGACTTTCACCAGCTTCCTACAATGGTGGAGAGGGATAGCTAGCCACTTCCCTTGTGCTTTCCCTGAAAAATAGCTGGTAAGTATCTTTGTGCCCAACCTAAATCCAGACATTGCTTTCCACCTTCAAATGCATTGTGTTCATAATTTTAAGGACGTTGTTGAAAAATATGTTCAAATAGAGAACTCCCTTATCACCAAAGGAACTCTTAAGTCACAATCTAAATATAATCAAAGTGTTAAACCTACGGAGAAGCCGAAGATATTTAACAAAAACAAAAACATGGTGGGAGATGGGATCACAGATTCCAAATGTGTACAAATTCTTCAGAATGGTCAACCTTTTAAACAGACCAAAGGACCTATTCAACCACCACCTAAGAAAATAATGTTCACCCCTCTCAATGAGCCTTTTTCGGTTATATTAAGAAAAATAGATGCGACTCACATGGTGACTTATCCCACGAAAAACCCTTTGATGATAGTGCTCTAAAACCATCATGGTAAAAGGAGCATGACTATTTGAAATTACATCAGGTCAAGGGACATAAAATAGACAAATGTCTGTGACTTCATCACTATATCCAAGACCTCATTGACAATAGGGAGATAGAGGTGGACGATCTAGAAAAAAACTTAGATAGCCAACGAAAGGATGGGGATACATAAAGAAACATTCCCCAAACATGGTAAATTAGAAGAGTCAAATCTGGATTGGGGAGATTCATCCCAGAGTTATAAATAAGAAAATTATTTATATACTAAGAGAGACAACAATCATTATGATTCGTTTATTGGATATATTTTCTCTCCTGGTGACCATGTCAACACCATCCAAATCAAGGGAAAGGATTACATTGTAGTAACAAGGTGTGGCCACCTCATGATTCCTAAATCCTCTCTGTCAACCTTGTAAAATGTTAGGTATGACCTCTTAGAGAAACTTGAGAAAACATCTACCAAGATTTCGATCTTGGATGTTCTTAAGATATCAAGTGTGCATAAAGACATTTTGTACCAAACTCTCTAGGGGTCAGGAGTGCCACTAGAGGTAGATCCTACACATCTTCAAGCCACAGTAGCAAACATTGTACCAACTAAACACATTGCATTCAATCATAGGGAAATCCCCATTGTAAATCCAATGCATAATCTCCCTTTGTATATTGAGGTATTTTGTACTCATAAGAAGATCAAACAGTGCTTGTGGATAATGAATCGGGTTAAACATATACACCTTTGAAGTTGGTTAGGCAAATTGGTATGACATACTAAAGCACACTTTGAGTTAAACATTACACTATAACCGCTTATGACAAGGTAGAAAGGGAGTCAATAGGAATAATCATGTTGCCCATGGAAGTTGGTCCCACTTGTCATCAAACAAAGTTCCATGTCCTAGATTTGGAACTTTTGTATAATATGCTTCTAGGTGACCATCGATTCATGCTATTTAGGTCATACCATCAATGTTCCATCAATGCATTAAAATGAAGAATGAGAGACACACTATTACAATACAAGCATTCGAGCCCTTCGCTCACTGCAGAGATCTCAATAGTTTTGCACGTAAGGGTACATATGCATGTCCCTCCACTGATATAGTCGTTCCTCTCCAATCTGGGCCATAAAGTCCCGAGTAGATTCAAATTCTCTTTGTTCTTACACCTATGGTGCCTCTAGATCTAGTTCTCCTTTTGATTCATGGGAGATGAAGATCCTAGAATACGGCATGGAGAATGTAATGTACAAAAAGGCCTCTTAGTTTTAGACCTCTCATTGTCACCTAAGACTAGAGGTCAACCCAACTATCGTTTTCGGATGACCTAGAAATGAGAAAACTATTGGGTCATTTTTACCTGGAGGCTTGTTAGCTGAAGAAAAATTATTGGATCCACCTATGACTTGGGTCCCAAAGGATACTCAACCAACCTACTATCAAACCCCTAAATACAAGAAATCTAGTAGAATGATGTACTCCATGGGCTACAAGGGCCTAGGATGTGCAAGAAATGAGTAGGGATAGCGAGAACTAGTGTGTCTCCCACATTTTAAAATAGAAAGATATGTCATGGGAATTCATCCTTATGTGGCACATCCCAATGATCAAGATGCTACTTGCTCTGAACATGAGGATAGCTCTGACTATCTAGATAGTGATACACATTCTCATTATATTCAATATGTGGATCTTGCCTCCACAAACCTATTCATGAATACCACCGTCCTAACAATAACCCCAATGGAGCCTACACTTTACCTCACTTACCCTTCTCTTGTTGAATGGGACCAACAACGTCATATGTCGGTAGATCTATTTGAGAATGATGAAGATATCACAGAGTTCATGGGCATTTGGGATACAATTGCCATTCGAGACAACAAAAAGGGGCTTCTATATTGACTTGGATACCTATGCATAATTTGGAGAGGAGGCTACGCTTTGTGGTCTATAAAACTTAAGAAAAATGAGGGAAAAAGTTCCAAAGCAGAGCCTTAGAAAAATGTAAGTCCAAGTCACACAAAGTGAAATCTCTTTGAGGCACTTTGGTGGAAAAATAGGTGTAAAAATCAAAGGACAATAAAAGTGACCATGTCAAGGATGAAAAATTCATGGAGACATCCTTGGAAAAAGATCTCAACCTTCCTCCTGATCCTATGCACATGGAGGACTTGTCAAAATTAATGGTAGAGGAAAATATCGATGTAAACATTGGCACTGAAGAGAACCCAAAAATAGTCAAATTAGGATCTTCACTCTTGGCACGGGAAAAAAAAAACATTCACCATGCTGCTATGGGATTTTATATATGTATTCTCATGGTCCTATAAGAATATACTACGCTTAGATCCAACTTTGGTTGTGCACAACTTGGTTGTACATATAGACATTAAGCCTATTAAGTAGAAGCTTAGAAAATTCACCCAAGGGTGGCTCTCCTAGTCAAAGAGGAATTAGAAAGATTTCTTTCAAGTAGGATTCATTCAGCCCATTGATTACTTTGAATGGATATCCAACATTGTCCCTGTCTAGAAAAAGCCTGTCGGGATCAGAATTTGCATAGATTTTAGAGACATTAATAAGGCCTACCCTAAGGATGATTTTCAGCTACCAATTATTAGTATGATTGTAGATTCAATAGCAAGATATGAGATGTTTTCTCTTATGAATGGATTTTTAGGTTACAACCAAATTAAGATAGTTGATGAAGATTAACACAAAATGGATTTTACAACTCCTTGGGATACCTTTTGTTATCATGTCATACCATTTGGTCTTAAAAATGCAACAACTACCTATCACAAGGCAATGATGGTAATTTTCCATGATATGATCCATGATATCATGGAAGACTATGTGGATGACATTCTTCGAAAATATAAGACAAAGGAAGATCACGCTACTATTTTGTGGTGTATCTTTGAGTGCCTACGAGAGTACAAGGTCCGGCTGAACCCAAAGAAATGTGTGTTCAGCGTGTTATCAGGAAAATTGTTGGGTTTCATTGTATCAAGAAGGGGAATTGAGGTAGACCCTGCTAAAGTGTCTGCTATTACTGAGATGCCTCCTCCTAAGAACATTAAGCAATTATGCAGCTTGCAGGGAAAAATACAAGCTATTTGCCACTTCATCTCCCAGCTTGCTAACAAGTGTCATTTGTTCACCCACCTTCTTAAAAATGATGTCACCCTCATCTGGTGACCACGAAAACAACAAGCCTTCTCCTTGCTTAAGAAATAATTATCCAATCCACCTGTCCTCATGCCTCTAACTCCCGGTGAGCCGCTCCTACTTTATATCTTTGCTACACAATTTTCTATTAGTGTGTTGTTCGCCCAATACAACCTTGGTCACAAAGAAAACACGGTGTACTATCTCAGTCACAATCTCATCGCTTATGAGCTCAAATATCCCTAAATTGAAAAATATTGTTTGGCTTTATTTTCTACCTTTCAAAAACTTCACCATTATCTATTGAATACGAAAACCAAGCTTATATCAAAAGTTGACCCGCTCGAGTACTTGTTGTCTAAAACCGCCCTCACATGAAGAATGGCTAATTGGATCATTCTACTAAGTGAATTTGACATAGAGTTTGTGCATCAAAATTTGGTTAAAGGACAAGTACTCATTGATCAATTAGTAGAAGCACCTTTGCAAGGCACTAAACCTTTGAATCTGGATCTGCCAGATGCCTCATTGCTATACATTGAATAATATGTCGTGTGGCAGATACACTTTGATGGGTCTTTTACTTTTCATGGTTCAAGTGCAGGTGTGGTCCTCATTACTCCTTTTGGTGACCCCATACCTCAAGATTTTCATCTCGGTTTTCCTTACATGAAGAACATCATAGAGTATGAGGCACTCATTGCAGGATGAAGCTCACCATCAAATGGGACATTCATCATGTCAAGATTGTGGGTGACTCTCAGTTAATTATCAAGTTAATGATGAATACAAGGTTAAGGATGAGAAAATCATACCTTACAAGAAGCTAGTAGAAAATCTGAAAGAGTATTTTGTGTGCATCACATTTGAACAAATTCCAAGAGCACAAAATAGATCTGTAGATGTTATGGAAATAGTGGGTTCTATGCTCCACATTCCACCGGAAAGTAATGACATGCCATTCTTTGTGGAAAATCTATGCCAACCTGCGTATGACATGCCAGAATCATGTCTAGCTTGTGATGTTGTTGGTCCCAATTCCCCATGGTATGAGCCCATCTTTACCTATCTCAAAGACAACATGTTCCCTCCCAATATCTCCCATTTCTATAAATAAAGCCTAATTTTCCGATAACCCATTATACCATTTTACGAGGTATGCTTTATCATTGTGGCTATGATGGGAATCTGATTACTTTGTATTGATATGACAGAGTCGGTCCAAGCAATCAAAGAGGTGCATGAAGGGGTGTGTAGAGCACATACTAATGGAATGGTTTTAGCCAAAAAATTGTTAAGAGTAGGCTATTATTGGCCTACCATGGAAACCGATTGTTGCAACTATGTAAGAAAGTGTGTACTTTGTCAGAAGTATGGAAATTTCATCCATGCTCCATCACAACCGTTGCAACCCATCACCACCCCATGGCCATTTTATAAATGGGGACTTGATTTAATATGGAAGCTTACCCCTACTTCATCTAATGGCCATACACATATCATCATGGCTACTAAATATTTTACCAATTGGGTGGAAGCTATCCTTTTAACCTATGTAACAGGAGCTTAGATTTCCAAATTCATCATGAATCATATCATTTGCCGGTATGGCATTCTTGTAACCATTGTTACTGATAATAGAAATTCATTCAAGAATAAAATAGTAAAGGATCTCTGTCATCGGTTCCAAATCAGGTTAAAATGGTCTATGCCATATTATCCCCAAGGTAATGGATAGGATGAGGCCACTAATAAGACTTTGGTGTGAATAATGGAGAAGATGGTAAGTAAGATAGGTCGTAATTGGCACTTGCAAATCCACCTAGCTCTTTGGGCTTATAGGACCTCTATTAACACTCCTATGGTGTAACACCATATTTCATGTTATTGGAACAAAATCTATCATCCCATTAGAAATTGAGCTTCCTTCCCTAAGAATATCTCTTAGGGATTATCTGGATAAAGATGAAGATTACCGAGTGGCTAGACTGATAGAGTTAGAGCTCCTAGATGAGAAGTGCATCTGCACCTTTAATCACCTCAAAGTGTATCAGAACAAATTCTCCAAAAATTACAACAAAATAATCATACCTCGTCAATTTGAGGTTGGTGATTTGGTCATGAAGGAGAATCAATTCAACACAAGGGCAGAACGAGAAAAGAAAGGAAATTTCGAACCACATTGGTTAGGACCTTATGTTATAGTGGCCAAGTATGGCATAGGAGCATACAAACTCACTCACCCCAATGGTGATGAGCTCTGCAAGCCCATGAATGCCATGCACCTTAAGTGGTTCTATGCTTAACCATGACACAAAATCATAAAATGCAAAATCAAGAACATGGAAAAATAATAAAATTACAAAAAAATCAAAAAAAAAAAAGAAAAGAGAAAACTGGTCATCCATAAGTGAAAACCACATAATTGTGGAACTTTGGATAAGCCCTTGGGTGAAAACTGGTTTCCAGGACCTTGGGAGGATTCATTGTTTACAAGAATCTTAAGGGTATTTTTACTTAGCTTGGGGCTAGTTCTGCTTTGGGATTCCCCGTGAGCGTAATCTTGTCAAGCCTTGTTCCGATTTGTCTCCGTTTGTTCATCCGTGAAGGGCATGGTCTTTATCTATTCCCCATATTATGCTAGGGGCACTTTGGAAACTTCACCTTCTTGTTTATAAGCATGTGGTTTTTTCCCTTGTATATTCCCCATCTAATGTTGGGGGCATCCACACTTTCTTGGTTACCTATGCATAGCTCAGGGAACTTGATAGAAAAACACAAAACAATAGAAAATTATTTCACAAAAACACAAAAAAAATAGAAAATTATTTTACAAAACACAAAAAACAATAGAAAATTGTTTCCAAAAAATACAAAAACATTCAAAAAGTTAGAAAACCACAAACAATAGAAAATTATTTCACAAAACAATTCTTGCCAAAAAATTTACTTTAGTTACTTACATCATCTTGTTTATTGCTTTAATTGATTGTTTGTATAGTTGCTTCATGTTTGTACATTTGTATTGTTTGTTGCTTGGGCATGCTTTGCTAGGATTCATATTTTCTTGATTAGATTAGATTTATTCCTACTTGTGCATATTGAAGTGTGTTTTTGCATGCTAGTGAGTCATGGTACATTGTTGTATTGGTTCATTATGTTCTTTGTTGGCATTTGATTGTGTTTTCTTTGTTGCATGTGCATCATTTTGTTATCACATCATCATATTTCCATCAATATCATCACATCTAACATCATCTATACATCATATATCAAGAAAAAGATAGGTATACATCATACATGAATGATAAGCTAGTCATCGCATATCGTATCATCAAATGGGGGCAAGAGGAATCACAAATATCAAAATCTATACCCCCCACACCCATACAATCATATCATCCCATCCACTAAGTCTGGCACATCACATGAGAAAATACATTTGATATACTCTACAAGATTTGTCATCCAGAAATCAAAACACATGCGCTATATCAAAAAATCAAGATACATATACATGTGAAATCAAATCATCTAACATCACAAACACATCTATCTATCCATGAACTCCATCAAGAAATAAAAATAATGTCCATCTCATAAACACACGTGTTAGGTCAAAATGTCCATATAATACATATGTATTGTATATTTGTATAAAAATGTATATACATAAGCTGTTATACATCAAAAATGCCTTCATCTCGAGGTGTACAAAGGGTATGATATACATTTATAAATGAATAAAATGCCTTCATCTGAGATGTACAAATGGGATGGTATACATCAATCAATGATTAAACTACCTTTGTCGAGGCATGTGTCAAAACTACGGTACATCAAAACTACCTTCATTAGAGGCATGCGTCAAAACTGCGGTACATCAAAAAGGCCTTCATTAGAGGCATGTGTCAAAACTATAGTACATCAAAACTACCTTAATTAGAGGCATGTGTCAAAACTGTGGTACATACATCAAAATCCTTCATTAGAGCCATGTGTCAAAATTGCTATTCAAATAAAGAATGGTGTACATCAAGCAAAAGCTACTCATAGCCTTCATCAAGAGGCATATGTGTCAATATAATCATCAAGGCTGACTCGAGCCCTTAGATGGGGTGGCTGGTCTGTCTCGTGGTGGTAGCATAGCGTGAGCATCACTCGGTCTCCCTGCCTGTCCCCATGGCTACTCCACTGAGGCCTGAGGCCTCTCGACTGGTCCCTTTGCTCATTGACCGCCGGCTATAAGAAGGTTCCCATAACTCACCGAAACTACCTCAAAATATAATGATCTATAATAAGATGCTTTACCCTCTACTATAACTAAATATTTGTGTGTCCAGGATGTCACTACTATGCCATTTGTGCGTTGGAAAGACATTATCTCTCGATGACGGTCGGGAAATCTCACTTGGTCCACTACATGCTCTACTCTCAACCTATCTCACTCCAGTATCAAAGAATACAAACTAGGCCTATGTCTAATGATATAGGATCATCACCTGATCCATCTGTGAGGCCATCTATCATATCTACTGAAATTCAACAAGACTTTGTGACCTCCCTGGCTAGCTTGAGCTCGAGCCTGATCCCGCTCAGATGCCACTGCTAAAATATAGACTCGGACTGGTCTCTCTCTGCTTTTGGCATGGTCTCTCTATGTTCGGGCCCTACCGTAGCTGCTTCGTAGGGTGGCTATTTATGCCATTCGCTACACCACCGGGCCTATCCCTATGCCTCTCTAGATGACTGTCCCCTGCTCTCGTAATCTAAGATGGGGAAATTGTGCAGGTGCATGTACCTATCCGAAACCTTCTCATCATGTGGTAACCCATCAAATGGATCAGCTGGGTCATGGGCTGTTGCATCACCTCTCTTGTCCCAGCCATGATGAATCTCTCTCAGTTGTTGAGGACTTGCTACCCAGGCCTCAGCTAGGATAGTCAAGCACCATGGTAAAACAATAGCATACCAATCCCAATAATCCATAGTGGTGCCCGGATCTCCAACTTGTCACACTGGATCCCATACCTGGGAAACCACCGGTAAAAAATGGCCCTTGCTTGGGTCACCTATATGCATTGCCCCATGTTTGGCCTCTCAGAGTCTCGACGAGCATACCACAAGTCCGGGTGGGGAACCCCGCACCATGCTTAGTTGTCGCCGACCTTTTTCCACCCCGTATAACTCAATGATGTAATCAGTAATACGTAGAAGGAAATGCTCAAATGATCAAATGATGAGCTCAACTACATCCTTTGGCCACTATATCTACCTCGTATAGTCTTCATATGATAGCTCATGAAACTCTCGATGATATCTTTATAAACTGCCTAGGTGACATCGTATGTCACCACCTACTGAAACCCATGCCATATAAGATGATTCCTCTAGAGCTTAGACATGTAGAGTGCATATAAGGTTCTTGATGGTAATGTGATCCCGCACCCAAATCCGCAGCAATGAGGAAGGCCCCACCGTCTTCCTCGATGGTGGCGGGTAATAAGATGTAGGTCCCAGTAAAGATGCGCCAATATGCACTGGCCCCATCAATAATGTTCGCCACTGAAGATCCCATGTACTAGTGTTATTAGCCCTTTAGAAAAGGATGTCCTCATCTTATCGGTGAGAAAAAACCCACTGATAGGTGACATAATGTATAAATGCCTTTAGTGTAGTGTTGAATCATTGATGCACTCATGAAATGCAAATGATCATCATATGTCATGTGGTATATCATCTATGTCAAATAGATCATTGATAGCTGCCCTAATCTACCCAAGGTCACTAGTATACCCAATTAGTGAGTCTACGATAGGCACGTGGAGAATCCTCCACATTTCCTCCAAGGCTATGGTAATCTCTCCAGTAGGGAGCTTGAAACACTGGATCTCACTATGCCACCACTTAGCCAATGCAGTAAGTAGCCCATGATCTAAAGTAATAGATGGCATCCAGGATACGGGGCCTAGGCCCACCACCTCTAGGAGTATTGCATGCTGGTCTCATTGGCATATGCTCGCATCCAACTCTTCAATACGTGAATTACACTCACGTGTCTAAAATACTCGGTAAATATCTTTTTAAAATAATTCCATGTGCCGGTTACTAAAATTTCCTCTAAATTCTTCCTATCATTTTTAGGGTTAACCCAAAAATCCTAAATTTTCTTTTAAGTGCCATCTTCCAAGTGTGCATGTGTGCCGTTTGGGGTGTGTGTGCATGCTTTTGGGTGTATACGCACCCTATGGCATGTGCGTCATCCTTTCAAAGTGCATATGTGTGCACGTAACAACCTATGGGTGCTTGTGCTATCATCTGGGTGCCTGTGCATGTGTACGTGTGTAGACCCTTGGTGTGTGCACTACTGTGTGTAGTGTGTGCATGTGCATTCACATGTGTGGCATATGTGGGTGTGCGTAGGTGTATTTTTGTGTGCTTGTGCATGCGTGCACCTACACTAAGACACCTGCACCTCAATTTGGATCTCGGTGACACCTTTAGTGCACTTGTGTGCACGTGCATGCGCACCGACATGAACCCTAACCTAGATTCCTACTTCTAAGGGCATTAATTGTGAAATTGACAAAAAGGTTAGGGTACTCAATATTACACCATCGTCTACACGCCACTTTGTACCCTCGGTGTGTTTTCCCATCTCAATGGGTCTCGTGGCTCGCCACCATTGTCCTCGCTCGTTGTCGAGCCTCGCTATAAAATCTTAGTGGTGGTTACTAACAAATGAATTAGTCACGGTGATTTCCCCCATGTGGGGTGTGTCAAGCTATTTTTCACCAATCGTGATGCCTAAAGGATCATTTTGACCTCCATTTTCTCCTTTTTTCACCGTAAAATAATTATTTTTCTTTATTTTTCATCGTCATGGGGCATTTCTTTTTTCCATCTAGTACCCCTTTCTTCTCACTAGTAAAATTTTTATTGCTCTTAGGTGATTTTTCTTCTTATCCACACTCTCTTGAATGATTATTTTATTAATTTTCTTTTAAAAATAAAAATTAAATAAATATTTATTTTTATCAATTTTTCCAATACACAGGGACATTATTTGTCGTTTGTTTCTTCTTTCTTCCACTTGGGAATTTTCTTTTTCATCTAGGCACTTCATTCTATTTCTTCTATTTTCTTCTACTCGTCCATGACATTTTTGAAAACACAAAACAAATATATATATATATATTTTAAAAGTCCTAAAACAAGGCAAAATTCTCCACAAAATCCTGAAAATGTAAAAACTCGGAAAATAGGTAACATGCTTTTTACGAGTGAAACTTGTGTCTTACGCATGGTATTTTTTCCATATTCTACTAGTTTGTTTCACATCTTCACCGATCAACATGACTTTTGGATCACTGGATTCACAACCATTCACAAAGCTAGCTACTTACGTCGTCTATACTTTGGGGCACGTCTTGTTGCTTGGTACTATTTTGTTCTACACAAAGCTTTCTACTTAGACCCAGTGTCCATCATCATTTCCCCTTACATGTATCCTTTCTTGGGGCATCATTTTTAACCCTTGTCATCAATCACGAACATGTGGTCCACTTCAAATTGATAAAAAAAAAATTTGTACAACTATTTTAACGATTGTTGGGTTGGATATGTGCATTCACACTTGTTTTCCTATTAAATGAGCTTTTTTCCTTCTCATATTACATTGCATTATGTATGTTGCATGGATTGGTGTTTTCAGCAATGGACAATTGTTCATAGTATGAATTTTCAAGTCATTCTTCTTTTGTCGTACGCTTCTATTTTTCATAAGGACTGATGACGTAGATATTTTGGCAATATGATGACACTAAAGTTGTTCAAATACAAATGCTAGAGGCTAAGTTCTTCTACATCACTTTCCTTTCACCCCTAATCTTCCATTTCATTGGGGCATTCTACCCCCGCCCATTCTTCTACGTCTATTTCTCACTTTTTTCGATCATTGATCGTCTTCCTTCATCACCCCATCGACACTCAAGGGGCATCTCTCACTTATACTAATTTTTCTTCTATCCTTTAAAATTTTATCCATCTACTATCTTTGAAGTGGCGTCACTTACGCCACCCAAAAGAGGGGAAAATTTAGACACCCATAATTACACCCGAGCAATTTAAATACTTAAATTGTGCTAATTATCACCTTTCCTGCAAATTGTCAACATATCGTCAAAAGAGCTCATCTTCTCTCCAATCATCATTAATTAATTACACTACAATAATTAATTAAGTCACCTATCCAACAAATATTCTAATTAATGACCTTCCATTAATTAATCCCCCTTCTATCTAGACTAATTAATTATTATTAATTAATTATCTTCCCCTTTCATTTAACCAATAAATCGATATTTAATTGATTTAATCTCCTTTTATAGTCTAAATAATGCTAATATTCCTCTAAAATCTCCTATAAGCTCCGCACATCTATTAATTAAATCATCTTGATTAATTAATGAGGCCCCTTTATCCTTATGGGTCACTAAAGGACAAGTTAAACCCTCTTAAAGTTAACTCAATCCTATCTAAACCCCCTTATCCACAACTAACTCAACATCCCTATTATCTCACATTCGAAGGGATGTAGTGATTCCTTTATCCATTTGGCTCTATAAAGAGCCCTCCTCCTACCTTTACACTTACACCTAAATTCCTTGAGAAGACAAAAGTAAAGCACATAGAAAATAGACTATAAGCTTCTTTATTATTCTTGAGAAATTCACCATTTGAAGAGCTAAGCCTCCTTTCTTGCATTTTCTAGCCAAGTGCTTGGGTCATATGGGAATAGTCAAAGGGTCTTGTAGCCAAGCTTTGATGAGCTCCCATTCCTAGGTTCTTGAAGATCAAAACAATCAATTTGATTTCCATGGAGTCTACATAGGTCCATTTGATTTTTGTTGGTAATCTAGAGAAGTAGAGGTTTGAATACTTTATTATTTCAATTCTTAGTTAATGTATTATGCTTAGTATTGATCTTGTTTAGATCTCATCTTGTTGGTGCCTAGATTTTGACTTTGCTTTGTTATAGAACTATTTAGGTGGTAGTTCTTATTCATATAACTTAGCTTAAGTAAAAATACACGCACACAATAATAATCTTGGTGATCATCTAGATCCATGGTGTGCAAGTGGAAATTAATTACTTCTTGAAGTGAACATTTTATAGGTAACAAGTGAGGAACAACTATCTAATGTGTAGGAATGATTGATTATGAAATTTATTGTTGAATGGAGGGTGGAAGGAGAGCTATAAATTTCTATGTTGCACTAGCTTGACATGCATAGCCCCAAAGGAGATGTATTTTATTCTATTCGCAACATTTCTATACTTCCATCTAAACATCCACAAATTGGTAGAAATACTAGAAATGCCACTAGAAAGCATCTATTTACTTTTTATTAATTTTTTTACTTTTCTAAAACTTAATTCATCTCTCACGACTTTTTTATTAGGGGTTAAGAAACATTTATGGCTTGATGGAAGGAAGTGTAATTGATTGCGATGACAAATTTTTCATTTGTCAAAAATACACATTAAAGGTCTTCAAAACAATTTTATTAAAATGTGTGATCTAGTGAGAGGTTCTCTAAGACGTCAGTCCTCTTTATTTTACCATGGCAATGAAGGAATAAGGTCAAACAGATATAATAGAGATAAATTACACAAAGATCATCAAAAGGAAGAAAATAGGGGATATTTGTAGAGCAATATGAAAAGAAAGGAAAGAACATGCACGTGTGTGCATTACATAATTGTAATGTTTCATCTTTTTACCTTTGATTTTTTTAATGTTCTAGATTTTCTAATTTTTTGACTATTTTTTTATTTTTTATTTTATTTTTTTGTTAAGGGAAAAATACAAAAATAGAAGATTCCAATATGGATAGACAAGATGAAAAATATAAATGATAAGGAAGGAAAAATATGATAGGATGGATAGAAAAATTGGGACCAACAATGTCACTTGGTGTGATAGGATTCCAACAACAATGTTTGTGATTTATTTGATGAGGGTGAATAGGAATTTTTTCTTATGAAGAGTGATATTATATCCAATATCTATGATCATTGTGAGATCATAATCTATAATTGAGTGCAACTTATCCCGAACACGAATTTTTATGTGGGATCTCGAGTTCCCTATTGATACATTTTTGTACTTTACACTACACTTAGCATTTTCATTGATGTGGATTTTTTAATTGTGTTTAAGAATTCGATTTGTGCATCTAGGATTTTATTGGATGTTTTGATCTCTTAGGTTTTTTTATTTTATCTTAATGAATAAATTGTTTATTATTTTTACAAGCTAATAAATGATTTAGTTTGTCCCAAGAAGTGGGAGAAGAAATTTCATGCTTACGATATATGATATAAGTCTCGTGGATGATGGTGGGTTTGTAATAGTTGTTGATAAAAGGAATATATGATGGAAAAGGAGTATAAGTTCCAAGGATTCAAGAGAATGGGCTACTGTGGAGGTGAACCATGAATCGAAGATGAAGGGATACTAGGATGTTGTCCTATGATGGAAGATGATGGGCTACTAAGAAGTGACCCATAAATAGATTATGAATAGATACTAGGATGTGGCCAAAGTATAGAAGATAATGGGATACCATGATGTGACTCCAATATAAAGGATAGTGGGCTATCGGGAGGTATCCCATAGATAAAATATAATGGGCTACTAGGACGTGACCATGGGAGATATTGTGATTGACGATTTTTAGATGAGATTAATGATTAGGTGATGAGTAGAAAGGACGGGAATAAAGGATAAACCTCATCATTTTTTCATGTAATTGGAATTGCGAAGATGGAAGAATAAGAGGAGTTTATTTTTTGATAATATTAGAATATTTCTCTATTTTATGATCATAGATATCTTCCTCTTCCCCAAAATACGTAAATGCATCAAGGTTGCAGAAGAGAATCGCTTCGTTTTCCTCTCAAGGAATATCATTGTGTAGCCCCATAAATTTTCTGATTGCTTCTTGATTTTGAAAGAAATCGATCAATATTAGTCGGTATTGGTCGATGCTAGAAGGTTAATTTGTAGAAAGGGGTCAAACAAGTATTGACAATTTATTCTATGTTTAATGAGAGAGAGGATGGGATGGTTTAAACTTATTTTTCAAAACAAAGGAATTGGATAGGAATTTGAAAATATGTCTGAGCACATCATTTATTGTAAATTGTTTGATGTGGACAAAAACATCACTCTTTAGAAAATTGATAAGGATGATAGTATAAAACATGGTTGAAAGGGCTCAATGGTTGAAGTGGAATTTTATTTTGATTGATATAAGAATATGAATCAAGAGACAAAGTATATGTTTATTTGGATGTCTCGAAAGTAGAATTAGATGTGGATTTTGAATAGGTTGGTACTAGTTTTCCTAGAAGATGAAAAAGTGTAGATAGGAGAGAAGGATTATGCAGCATGTTAGTGGATTCCGACGTAGGAGTGGATGAATGATTAGAAAAATTTGGAGTTACATGTATCTTCAAAGAAGGAAGAAATCATGGAGGAGACTGATAAAGGGGGTACTACATGAAAAGAGTGGACCGTGATGTAGGATTTGAATTGGATGAATGATTGGATGAACTTTGAGTTACACAAATCTTAAAATGAGGAATATTTCATTGAGGATAATGATTAATGGAGTCATTTAGGAAAAGAGAGGATTGTGACTAAAGATTCAAATTACATGTTCGATTAGAATAATTTGTGACGATACAAATCCTTAGAAGTGAAAACGTCATTGAGGTGATTGATTATTCCTTTGAAGAGAATTTATTGGATGAGGCTGAGGAAACTAAGGAAAATAAGAACAATATAACTAATGAGGATAATTAGAAGAATAATACTTGATGACATGTATTAGAAAGATACAATCGAAAAGGAGAATCACAATCATACAACAAACTAGAAGAATCGGAATCATACCATGAACTAGAATAATCTGAATCATATCATATACTAGAAGATCAAGGTTGGGAAGTAGATAAAAGAATGGGTTTTCTCATGTAAAGTACCAATCAAGTTTTAATCATGATGGGAATATTTTTTTGTGAATGCCTAGACAAATGTAGTGTGATTTAACTCCTTCAAAGTTAAGGAAGTTCCACATTTATTCAAACAACGTAATTGTACTACCCACTCCTCTTCAAAACCTTTTTCTACTTTTTTGATGCTCACTAGTTGCCTACGTACATGGATGTTGATATATTATTTTGGATAACATTTGATTAGACCATGTGGACATTGATTATTATTGTGATTTGACATTAATCATGTGTTATATGGATACCTAGATGATCTTGGTGGACATCATAACACATGTGATTTAGCATTATTTTACTATATATCTTGACATCTTGGTTTCATAGCGATTTGCAATTATGTTTTATTGATTCACGATGATGAATGATTATTATGTGATGAATGATTTATATGTGTTTTTATACCCTTGATGTATTGATGTGGCCTTCAGGCCAAAGGTTGTATTATTTGTGTTTTCAGGAAACAAAATCACACAAACAAGGTAGGAATAGGAAGGACAACCATGAAGGAATGTTGCTTTGGTTCACAACACTTTGTCACCATTGTAGTTGTTGTATTTGTGTTATTTCATGTGATATTCTTGTTTGACGTATTTGTGAGGCCTCAATGGGGAGAACCTCACATGTGACCATGGTTAGGTATGTGTATATATTCCTATATGTTTTCTTCTAGTTATGTTCTGTAATTATTTGTGGATGTTGTGATTTTGATTAAATTTCTAATGTACCTTTCAACCCTATGTTCTATGTGATTAGTGTACCACTTGTAATTATGTAAATTGTTGTAGGAGCTAATGTTTCTTGGTATGTCTCTAATGTTTAAATTATGATTTGGTTTAATTGTGTTAATTATAAGGGTGAATGGCTAATGTGATGATGATGGCTTTTAGAGGGTAGATATTCCTTGGAGTATTATTTATTTCTTTCACCTCCTTTAATGAATTTTTAATTTTGACATTGGTATGTGTGCCATTTCTAAGCCCAATCTCGAATTTGGGCTTTGAGCCAAACTTTGAGAGCTTGGGACAATTTTAATTTTCCCTACACTTTTACACTTCCCTCCTAACCTAACCTATAAGATAAGGGGTCAATTTAGACCCTGTATCATGAAGAATTGAGAGGAAAGAGGTAATTATTACCCTCACATTTTGATCCTCTAAATTAAACATTGAAATGTGTTAAAATGATCTTGTGTGCAAATTTGGTTATGTCATATCCTCAACCACTTAATTATGATACTTTGAAATTTTTGTTGAAAGGGTTATGTGGTTGTTACAGAGATGAAGTGTCATCCTACATGGAGCCAAATCACCTCTCCCTCCTTCTTGTCTTTATATATTTTCCTTCTATGTTTTTGGAGTTACTTACTTTGTTATTTTGGACTTGGAATTGGAAATCATTGGCTTTGAGTTCTTGTTTATGTAGAGAAATTTAAGGGAATTGCTTGAAAGGGAGATTGCATTTGTAGTGTCCAACAAAATGACCAACAAAAAAGCAAAATAATTCTAAAAATAATAACATGATAAGTTAAAATGCTAGTATGGTGTGGGCAAGTGGAGGAGTAAGTGGGAGTGGTTGGAGGAAATCATGGATCCCATGTGAAGGCACGTGGGTTGGTGTGTAGGTAGGTCAAATTTGTGTTAGGTAGGGAAGTGTGGCTAGAGATTGGCGGTGGATGGCATTGACATTGATGCTATCACAATGTCTGACCAAATGAAAGAAGGGACAACTTCTCATGGAATATGTTTCCTGCAGTCCACATAAGACATGGTTTCCTCACATGAAAATCTCACTATTCCACCTATGCAATTAATAGGTCTCCAACCAGATCAGTTTACCTTTGCTAGCATCCTCCCATCCTATGCAAAAATGTGAGTTGTGGATCGGGGTTTTGGTATCACGCAAAGAAAAAAATATGGAGGAGTTTTTTCAGATGTTGTAGTCGTAGATCCTCTGGCTGTCATGTTTGTAAAATGAGGAAGTGTAGACTAGGCAGTTCAACTGTGTTAGAAAAATATCTCTAAAAAAATGTGTGGTTTGTGGATAGCTTTGACCATAGGATATGCACAAAATGGTTTGTTGAAAAGGATTAGAAACTTTCAAAAAAAATGATTGGTAGGTACAAATCCAAATCCCTTCCTCCTATAGTCACATACAAAATAGAAATTGAGGGAGGAAACTTTGAAGGGGATGAAAAAAATGTCTAAATACACTGCTATTTCCTTCAGTCTTCTTGTCTGAGAGGTTGGTTCTGGTTTTGAAATGGTGTAGCGCCATGTTTTTTTCTAAGCTTATTGTTTTGGGCATGCCTCACCATTTCCTTTGTGGCCATTTGGGGTATTATGGAAATTTGGCCTGTAGAGGATCTTGCACAGTTTTGACCACCATTTTATAGGGATTATGCATTGCACTGTGTGAGCTAATGCCCAAGGACCTTGTTTTTCTCATTTCTGTTTCTCCTACTCGCGGGTATGGCTCGATGAGAAATCCTTGACTTCAAAGGCGCAGATCTAGCTCACTAAGTCTTCATTTTGAAGGTAATATCCATATTATATTAATGATTGGAAATCCTAACCTTCGTTGGCTTCTATTTTCCATCATTCATTGTAAAGGAGTAGGGAGGATTTCTCTAAGAGTGACTTTCCTATTTCATGTTCTATTGGAGTACTGATTTATGGAATAGCTATAACATTTTTTTAGGAGTGGCATTCCTATCATCTACATCATGACCTTAGATACCCTTATGAGTATGAACATATCTATGACTAGAAATAACCATGAGGGATTTAATGAAGTATGAGGAAATGATAAGATGGTAGAAAAATATTTTGAATGGTAAGGAATATAGGGGTAATATAATAGAAGTTGTCAAGAAATTGGAGGAATATCAATTGGGTGGCGATTAGGGAGTTGGTGTGGTATATGGTCAAAGGGAAATTGAAAATTTAATCTGGTCATGGTGTGTGTCTTATTTTGTGGGCATTATTGACTTGGCATATGGAAAGGTGCATGTAACATTATGGTTGGATGATTTGAGTTAGCATTTGGTGAACATGTCCTTTTTCTTCGTCAACCCCACATCAACTCGTTTAATCTAGGAATGGTTTCCTTACCTATATCTTTTATAATTTTTGTATAACTTGGTTTTTCATTTGAAATATAAAAAAAAAACCATTAGATGTTTAAATATTTTTTTATTTTGAATAGATGTGTATCACAAAACAATAATATGTCACCTTGTGACTTATGCATTACAAATAAACCTTGGTGTAAACCTTAGTCTTAAACCCACTTTCTTAGATTCTTGAAAAATCAGTAATCAAAATGGAAAGTTACAGCCCCTTAAGTGGTCTAGTTGAGTTTGAGGTT
Source organism: Taxus wallichiana var. yunnanensis (assembly GCA_018340775.1). Classification (NCBI taxonomy): domain Eukaryota; kingdom Viridiplantae; phylum Streptophyta; class Pinopsida; order Cupressales; family Taxaceae; genus Taxus; species Taxus wallichiana. The sequence continues at coordinate 418,708,121 of CM031244.1, read as the reverse complement.
GTTGTTAAACCTTGTCATCGTCCTTTTGTAAAATTAGGTAAATTGTGATATTTGAAGACTCGGAAAATAACCTTCTAGGCCCGAAAAAGGGATGGAAATTTTAGTCTGATGTCCCTCATTTTGTGGGGAGTTGTATCAAGCTTTAAATTGACCCAAATCGAAGATTTTACTATCTTCGGTGCTCCTCTAGGATATTTTCTACCCCATTTTTGCACTTTTAGTAAGTAGTTAAAATTGATAAGTCGGGTTTCGTATCACTCACCATTTTACCCCTGAACAAAAAAATTCCTATTCACTTTCACAGACCTCTAGTAATCTTACAAGAAATATTTTTGTAACCTTTAGGTTGGTGAAAAACACTATTCTTGATAGTTTGACAAAGACATTTTGTAGGCCTTGGATTATAGTTTGACTATGTCAAAACTAGACCAATTACAACTGATGGTTCTAGAAATCATGTCACTATTTGAAAACCTTTTACTAGTTCTCATTCTAATCGAATCTGGTGAACTATGCATATATACGAGAACTTTTAGGAAGATTCCCATCATTGTGTGTCTATCCATCAAACATTATATTTGGACGTGGTTTTATGAGCCCTCGAAAGAACTTTTGATCGTTTACAACTAGGTCAATTATGACCGATGGCCTCGTAAAACTAGCCGCCAATCATAAACCATTCACCAGTTCTGTATTCCATCAGTTCTGTGAATTCTTGGTGTATAGGAGGAAAATTAGAAACTTTCCTATGCTATGTTTGCTTACTGGAAGACAACGTTTGAAAGTTGTTTCTTAGCCTCCGAGCCTAAATTGAAAATGCTTTGCAACTAGTAAGAAAACCTAAAAAATAAGAAAGTTGTAGGAACCCCATCGGGTTACCAAATCCTTGTGGAAACTTTTTGAAACTTGTAACTAAATGTTTGAAACTCTATCATGTGACTTGTGTGAAATTGAACTTTGATCCAATAGTGGTTCTCTCTCTTCCTTATCTCTTCTCTATCCTTAATTAAAAGTAGTGAAGTAAAGTGAAATGAAATAAATATGTGTCTCTAACCCTCTCCTTTCGAATGCAAATTATTATTATTATTATTATTATGTAGATGGGGAACTAAAAACATTAATTATGCTAGATCTAGGTGGATTCCATGCCAACAATTTATCATTGATTTCATGCTCACATGTTTTTGCATGATGCAAGTAAGATGGCGAAACAACGTGGGTGTCATTCATTGTATATTGCTAGATTTAATGTATGTTAATAGAAAGAAATTTTTATGTATTGTTATGTTACATTAAATTTATATATTTAAATTTGGAAATATGATTGAGATCCTACTTTTGAAGGAGGTCTTTGGGAAATGTGCATCTAACTAAAGGTGTCCTTTTGATTCATATTTACATATGGGAAAAAATAGGTTTGGATATATATATGATAGATGAAACTATAGAGGATATTTCAACATTTTTGAAGTAAGAAGAGGTCTATAATTGAATTTATACAATATTTTATATGCTAGGGTTTAGGGGAAATGTTCCTCTACACATGGGGTGTTATATTGATCCTCAAATTTTGTATTGTAAAAGTTAGATATGTATGCTAAATGAATTTGAATTTAAAATATTGTAGTGCATTTCTAGTGTTCAATAGATGATTAATTAATTAGTGTGTTGTATTATTACCTTGAAAATTTAATAAAGAGATCTAAACAAAACACTCAACCCTAGTATAAGACTCGTGTATAACCACCCTTAATGCATGAATTCTTTTAGTATACGAAACTACAAACTTATGATAAACTACAATATCTACACCTGATGACACCTTCTCGGATTTATTAAATAATATCCCTAGTTTGATTTATCATCATAGTCAGTATGTTTAGTGACATCATCGTAAACCCAACGGTTAGGAACGACATGGTCAAACTATTTCTGGTGTAAGAAGAACTAGGACTTCCTTAGGATCCTAGTGGACTACCAATTGTCACGAAGTTATATCTAGAAATTAATTTTGTCATCAAATGAATTCCTTGTGGGATCCATACGACACAAAATGGAGCTACTGAAATAATTGTACTATGACTTAAACTCATGTTAATGATCTCTTTAGTTCCTCTCAGCTAAATCCATCACCTTGGTCTTTCATGAAGGGTGTTTAGCATAAATATGTAATCTCACCTTTAACTCATATATATTTAGCGTGTAGATCCTTATGTATAATTGGAATTAAATAAAATCTTAGATAATTAAGGGGTTAACTTGTGGGTGGAAATTGTACATAACTCTTAGAAAATTCAATTGTATTTAAAATAAGTTGACTTAAGAGAAGTGTAGAAAAAAGGGGGTCTCGTTAACCCATGTTCCCAGTTTCCCTTTGTACCCTAGTGGGTGGCCCAAAACCAAACAAGGGTAGTAGGTGATATTCCTATGATTGATCTCATGGTGGGATTTAAATGACACAAGTGGATGTCTTGGTTGCAGCATGCATTTAACACTACAATGTATAAGAGAAAAGAAATGGGATGTCTCGTACTAGATTACACTCCTGGTAGTAGCGAATCCATTAGTGAAAAGTATGTGTTATTTTGTCTATGATTGTTATAAAACAATGTTAGTAATGAGATCATAGTGCATTTTAAGAATAAATCATATCAAAGCAAAATGAGATTTGAGGTTAGAAATAATTTCACACTTTGATTCCTTGTAACTCAATTAAACATTTTCATGTGTCATAAAGAATATAAATTTCCTTGGTAAGACAAAACTTCGATAAAACAAAATATATATATAAATCTAAATAAAATTTCTTCATGTGGAAATGTTCAATGGATTCAACAAGTTATTGAACTATATTAACTATGGTAGGGAAATAAAGATATCGTGATCGAAGAATGTTTATGGGAAAAAGGTATCTTGAATCTAAATCTCCCTAAATCCTAAGATTTATTTCTTGACATCATGTCAGATTAACTTATGTAACAAAGGTAAAATTTAAACATTGAATAATTGTTTGAGAAGAATAATATTAACATAAGAACAAGAGAATTAGGAGAATTGTATGCAATTTGAAATATGGAAAATAATTATGTAAGTTATATAGATTTTCATAAGGGATCGAGCCAACTTAAATTATCAAACTAAAAGTTGAATGTGAAATGAATTTAAGAATCTATAGGTTGAAAAAGGATAAAATTATCCTTGCACAATAATTTTCTTGGAATTCTAATCATAAGTAAGATGCAATCAAGGTAATGATGTAGTGTGGGTTTGCCAATACTTAGGTCCCGTTCTTGTTGGGTTGGGTCATTGCTAGCATCCATTCATTATTGAAAGTGTGGAATCGATATGCATATGGTGTTGCCATGTGTCTATGTGATTTGATGACTTATGTAGGTTTCTTATGTGTTTTTGAGTTTCTCTACTTGGAGCCCTTGTGGTGTTGTGTAGTGAGCAATGTAAGTAAAAAAAATTATTCTAGTATTTTAACTGTTGTATTTGTGTGTGTAAAATGTTGGCATTACACCATCAATGAAAAGGAAAGGTATTTATCCTATTTCATTTTCTTGTTTTATTATGTATGATTTTTTTAATTTAGATGCATGTTTGAGTGTTTGTTTTGTGTTTGGGTAGTTTGCTTGAAGAAAGGTGTAGGAAGAAAGAAAATTGGCACAAGGAGGAGGAATAAGGGAGTTTTTTGAGGCTATGGAGGGAGTGTGGGTATGGTTTTCAACTTTTGAAGGCATAAATAAAATTCTTGATTATTTTTGTATAATTCCATGAGGGAGTGATAAGAGAGTTTGAGGGAGTGATAAGAGTTTGAGGGAAGGATAAGAGATTATGTGTGATTGTTGTTATGGAGGTTTAAGGTGGACCCCTAACCCACTTGGGAGTTATAATATGGATCCCCATGTTTTTTTCTCCCATGGCTCTAAATTGAGCCTTTTTGATGAATTTAAGTTACAAGTTTTTAATGTTGTTCATGTGTTGAAGTAAAATTCTTGTATGTGTATGTGCAAATGTGGAAGCCTTGTTCTTGTTTCCATGGTTGTGAATGTGTTACATTTTTTCATGGTTAGGGCTCAAGTGAAAATGAGGGGGTTTTCTTCAAATCTTCATTGGATTCATGGTTGGGAGGAAAGAGTTTCGTAGCTCTCTCCCTTGTTTGTGTCCTAAAGAAGTTGCAGATTCAAAGGAATGAAAGGGAGTTACAAGAGTTATTGTAAATCGAGTTGCATATTATAGTGTCTAAGAAAAAATTTCCTTTCTATCTTAACCATTTTGGTGGAGGGATTATAAAACTTTCATTTTAATTAGTTTTATTTTGTATGTAATGGAATTAAAATTGAAAGTACTATAATTTTAAGCTATGGTTAAATTTGTATGTATTTAAAGCCTAAAATTAGTTGGAAAACATTTTTTTGTGAATGCCTAGACAAAGGTTGTGTGATTTAAATCCTTCATAATGAAGGAAGTTCCATGTTTATTAAAACAAATTAATTGTAGTTCCCACTCCTCTTCAACACCTATTTTATACTTTGTTTATGCTCATTAGTTTCCTAAAGCCATAAATTTTTATATAGTATTTTGTATAGTATGTGTTTAGACTATATGGACATTGATTATTATTGTGATTTGACATTCATCGTGGATTATATGGATTCCTAGCTGATCATGGTGGACATTTCAACACATGTGATTTAGCATTATTTTACTATATACTAACATCTTGGTTTCATAGCATTTGCGATTATGTTTTTATGCATTGTCTAACCATGTGTACTTTGAAATTATAGTTTATTGATTCATGATGATGTGTGATGATTATATGATGAATGATTTATATGTGTTTTTATCCCCTTAATGTATTGATGTGGCCTTGAGGCCAAAGGTGGTATTATTTACGGTTGCAGGAAACAAAATCACACAAACAAGGTGGGACTAGGAAGGCCAACCATGAAGGAATGTTGTGGGTTCACAACATAGTCACCATGGCAGCTGTTGCATTTGTGTTGTGTTGTGTCATATTCTTGTTTTTCATATTTTTCAGGTATCCATGGGGAACACCGCACATGTGACCATAGGTAGGTATGTGTATGTATTCCAATGTACTTGTCTTGTAGTTATGTTTTCTAGTTATTTGTGGATGTTGTTATTTTGATTAAATTTCTAATGTATCTTTTAACCCTATGTTTTATGTGGTAGTGCACCCCTTGTAATTATGTAAATTTTAGTAGGAGCTAATGTTTCCTCTAATGTCTCTAATGTTTAAATTGTGATTTGGTTTAATTGTGTTAATTTGAAGGGTTAATGGTTAATGTGATGATGGTGGCTTTGGGAGGGTAGAGATTCCTTGGAGTATTATTTATTCCTTTCACCTCCTTTCTTGAATATTTAATTTTGGCATTGGTATGTGTGCTATTTCTAATCCAAATCTCGGATTTGGGCTTTGAGCCTAATTTTTAGAGCTTGTGGCACAATTTTAACTTGTCCCACACTCTTTACAATTCTATCCTAACCTAACCTATGAACCAAGGGGTCAATTTAGGCCTTTAATCATGAAAAATTTAGAGGAAATAGGAAATTACTACCCTCACATTTTGATCCTCTAAATTGAACCTTGAAATGTGCTAAAATGAACTTGTATGCAAATTTGGTTGTGTCATATCCTCAACCACATATTTATGAGACTTTTAAATGTGTCTTGAAAGGGTGATATGGTTTTGAGGGAGATGAAGGGGAATCCTCCATGGATCCACATCACCTCTTCCTCCTTGACTATTTATATGTTTTCCTTCTATGTTTTTCGGGTTACTTACTATGGAATTTTTGAATTGTAATTGGAAAGGAGATGGTTTTGAGTTCTTTATTATGCACATAAATTGAATGGAATTACTTGGAAAAGGAAGGTTTCATGAATGGCGAGGTATGGTATTTATACGATTTTGTTTTCTTGTTTTATTGTGTATGAAATTGTTGAATTTGAATGCATGTTTGTATGTTTATTTTGGGTTTGGGTAGTTTTCCTTAAGGAAGGTACGGGGGAGATAGAAAATGAGAACCAAGGAGCAGGAATAAGTTAGTTTTGTGAGGCTATGGAGGGAGTGCGGGTAGGGTGTCCCACCTTGTCAAGGTATAAATAAAAGTCCCGATTATTTTTTTATAATTCTGTGAGGGATTTATAAGAGCTTGAGGGAGGGATAAGATATTATGTGTGATTGTATTATGGATGTTTAAGGTGGACCCCTAACTAATTTGGGAGTTATAATATGGTTCCCCATGTTTCTTTTCTCCCATGACTCTAAAGTGATCCTTTGTGATGAGTTTAAGTTGCAGGTTTTAATGTTGTTCATGTTCTCAAGTAAAAAATGTTTGTATGTGCATGTGAAAATATTGGATCCTTGTTGTTGTTTTCGTGGTTGTGAATGTGATGAATATTTGTAGGTTTGGGGCTCAGGGGAAAATGAGGGGGATTCCTTCACATCTTCACTAGATTCATGGCTGGGAGGAGAGCATTTTGTAGCTATCTCCCTATTTATGTGCTAGAGAAGTTGCAGATTCAAAGGAACAAAAGGTTGTTGCATGAATTGTTTTAAATGGAGTTGCATATTATAGTGTTTGAGAAAAAAATTCCTTCTTATCTCCACCATTTTGGTGGAGGGATTGTATAAATTGCATTTTAATTAGTGTGAATTTGTATGTAATGGAAGTCGATTGAAAGGACTCTACTTTTAAACTATGGTACAATATTTATATATTTGAAGCCTAAAATTATTTGGAAAACATTGTAAAATATTTATTCCTTCTAAGTATTAAAAATTTTGTATTATTTTTTATTATTTCGATATCTTCCTTCTTTGTAAAAATATGCATTATTTGCAACGGAAAGGAATGCAATTTCTGTATTTATTGAATTGAAATGACCGAATTATTATAATCATTGTAAAATCTGCAAGATGGAAATTAATTGGAACTTGGTAAATTATTACGAATTTTAGTTTGTAACCTTCTAAGAAAATTTTGAAATTAAATTTAAGGGATTAAATCTATGTTTGATTGATTGATACTATGGATTCCTTTCTCTATTTTTGTCTTAGTTTCAAAGAAATTGTTTCTTTTACTTCCTATAGTTTCCTCTTTGGAATTAAATCTGTTTAAATGAATCTTTGTACCTCGAAGGAAATCTTAAACCCTTTGAGGAAATGTAAATTTGGCAACAATAATGTTCTTCCACATCAAGCTATGATTTCCTTGCAAACCGGATATTAAATTTAGATATAAATCTTTGAACATGTACATGTATATATATATATATATATATATATACTTAAGGTATATGTGTGTAGACACACACACACACACATCAAAATAAAAGACATTACACATTTATATTTATCTACAGATTGGATTAGCGTCGTTTTGATTAAATGAAGAGTATTTATACAAAATCAAACTATGAATTTTGTATATATATATATATATATATATATATATATATATATATATATATATATATATATATATATATATATATATATAAAACATATATATGTATATTATATATAAACACAAAAATAATTAATAAAAAATGGAGTATTATAGAAATTTGTTTGGATTTAAGTTATTGAGGAACTTTAAATAATAAAAAAGAAAGGATGTGGGGGTGAACGGTTTGGTGACCCACCCAACCCTTCGTAATAAGGGGGTGGGTTAGCCAAGATGTCCACCCAAAAATATGTAAGTAGGAGGTGGGCAAAGCATAGCCGAACCACCCCCCCAACCGTAAAAAACATTCGAGAGCGAGACCGCATTCGTTAAAACGTCACATCCCTAAACTAGGTGGAAATACCATGTTAAAAACATAAAAACTATAAATAATATATATATTTTTATATATAGACATATAGTTGTGTGTACATACATACATAAATACATACATACATACATACATACATATCCATGTATTGTGCATACTAAAAATATTTGAATCGCTTACTATATACATATATATCTCAATGCCTAATCTAAGAGGAGAAAATGTGGATAACCAACAAATAAAACTACAAATTTATAAGAATATGGAAGATAATAAAAAAAAGAATTGATTTGTGCTATTGGAGAGAATATCCTCTCATTGTATTCCACGTTGCTTCATTTCCAAAATAGTTTACACCCAAATCCTCTTACCTCCATTCTTGTTCCTTCTTGAGCTTGACCTATGTAAATTGAGGCAAATTTAGGGTAAAGTTAAAGGTAAAGAGGCTATAAAGAAACATAGGGAAAATATGGAAGCCCTAAGATATAAGGTAGAGGATTAAATGAATCGCATCTTGTTGGGATATAATTCTCATCCCTTAGTGATGGGTGAGTAAAAAAACTTTATGAATTTTTTTAAATTAAAACTAATCAAGCCATAGGAGTATGTTATCATCCATGTAGGAAATTTAATGGTAGGAGATAGCTATTTAAGTGTTTTATTTAAAATATGTGCATGGGATGTTTATGTGAATTTTATTAAATGGAAATATAAAATATTAAAGGGGTGCATATGTCTAAGTAGTAAATTAAAGGGGGTTAGCATGGGTTTAGTGTATACTATTAAAGCCTAAGTTAGGAAATGAATTAAATCTAGCTTAGTCTGTAATATTAATATGTGAGGTGAACCCTTAATGGGTGGAGTTTAAATTAATTAAGGAGTATAATTTAAATATGATTGTGTTAAACTTATTATTAACTTAAGGAGGATAAATAAATGAAATAATTTAAGGATTAATTAATGGAGTGTGCATATTAATAAAATATTAAACCCCGATTAAATGAATTAAATTTATTTCATTAGAGAGATGGATTGGATAAATTAATAAACCATTTTTAATCTTAACTAACATATTTAAAATTGAAATTAACGTCCTTAATGTTGCATAAAACAATTTGGTCATAATTTTTTTAAGTGTTGTCATTTGGGTGTGTTTTGGCGTAGCAATTTTTGGGCATCATGGTAATGGTGGAAAACTCGACATTTCACAAATATAGGGATGGATATGTGATTTTAAAAGGGAATCTATGGAAAACATACATCGTTATGACACAATTTTGAGAACCTAACAAGGCTTTGTAAAAAAACATTCATGTGTGAATAGTCAAAATTGTTGATTAGAAATGCAAAAACACAATTTAAAAACTTAAATTGAGTTTTGAGAAAACCAAATTTAAATATTAAAAAGGGTGTTGACCTGATTTTGATAACGTAACAATATAAATTTCCACACTTAAAATAAGTTTTGATAAATAAAGGTTTAAGTATAAAAATGGTGGATACATTGGGAGCAATGTAACAATACAAATTCAACATATAAATGAATTATAAAATAACAATATGTAAGTATTATAAAGGGATTGGCACAAGAAAATAATCATAATAATGCACTTTCAACACTTAATTAAAGTTTTAAGAAAATAATGTTCAAGTATCAAAAAGTTCAATACAATGGGAACAACGTAACAATAAAATTTCACCACTTAAATCAAGTTTAAGAAAACAAGATTTATGTATTAAAAAAGGATTTATATAATATGGGAATCATAATTAATACAAATTGATAATAATCCTAGAATTAAAATTTCCCAATGTTTTTATTAAAACAAATACCAAAATTTGAATAGTGTAACAACATAATTTAAACGCTTAAATAATTTTTGTAAGGGAAAAATAATTAACTCGGTCCAAAAGTGGTTTACACAATTTTTTATCAATTCAAATTGCATTCTTCTCGAGTAATAATGCCGATAAACCAAGGCATTTATTATTGGGGATGAAAAGTATGTGCACCAACTTTGCTTGAGATTTCCTTGTTTGAATAACAAAATAAAAAGTAGGACAAACTATTTCTATTTATGATTTATGATGAAAGATATGAGGCACAAATTCTATGGAATTTCACCTTGTTCGATAAACAATTTTTTAAGTCCAAGGAATATTTGTTTTGTAATGGCTCTTTGAAACTTAAATATTTGAATATGGTAAAGTTGTCCCTATTACCAAATGGATCCATAGGATTTTGTTCTAAAAACTCACAAATCTCTTCTATAAGAGATGTATGCTTTTCAAAAATAAATTCTAAAGAAAGGATCTATTGGTGCTCAATTTAATCTCACCATGTTTGTTTGAAATTTATCAATCTGCATGGTTTGAAGTATTCTCTATCTCCCTATATGGATTCATGAAAACTTTCTCCTTCATTTGTATGCCATTATTAATCCTTCTCTATGGTCATGGATCATGTTTAGCCATGTATTATTTGTAGTTTCTCTGTCCATGAGGAACATTTTTAATTCTGGGCACGAATTGTGAAGTTTCCCCTGCATTTTATTTTTCCACGGTCATGTTTTCCCTATCAAATCCTGTCCCAACATCTGTGGATACATGGTATTTTCTAATTAGAGGCAGCATGACAAGTCTATTTTGTAAACTTTTCACTTTTGTCACAATTTAAAAAAATGCCAAATTTGTCCCACGGCCTTGATAGTTTCTAATTGCCTATTGAATAATATGAAGTGGTAAGGAAAGTTTCTTACTTTAACCCCAAAGATGGACATGTGGCCTTTTTTCAAGTTAAAAGCGGGCAAGTGGGTCACCGGAAGACTTTGGAACTTTTAGCCTTGTTTTGAAAAAAGGAGTAAGGTATAAAAGTGAAGCATGACACCCCAAGTGCCCAGATAAAGCCATGTGCCGAGTATACATCAAAGACAAAAGGGTGGGTCGCTAGAGTTATTTTAGAAATTTCATATTTGTTTTGAAGTGGCATAAAATGTAAAAATCCCCTGTAGGCTAGCCTCAACTAAGATATTTTCCACGTGGAGGGCCTACACTCATTTGAGGACCCGCTTGTTGGTCTTACCTTTGGAGTTGTGCCAAGGAGACACATAGAGGCCTCTACTTGCCTCCTCTTTATACTTATAATTTTCAAGAGCCCGATGAAATTTTTTTAATCCTGGGACATGTGGAGGGCCCGTGCTTGTTTGGGGAACCGCCCCGAATTTTACTTTTGAAAGAGCGCCAAGGAGGTTTCCACTAGTTCTTCCCATGCTTAGAATTTTCAACAAATCTGTGTAGATTTATTAGAATTAAATGGACATATGGAGGGCATGCACTCATTTGAGGATCCACCTCTGGCTCTTACCTTTGTTGTTACGCCAAGGAGACATGTGGAGGATTCCGCTATATCTACCCATACTTACACATTTCAAGTGTCTGATGTAATTTTATTGGACCCTAGGCATGTGGCACCTTCCACTAGTTCTTAAAAATTTCAACAACCTTTCCAAGCCGAGACATATGGAGAGCCTGCGCTTGTTTGCGGTCTCCACATTTGGGCACCATATCAAAATTGCATCGAAGAGACATGTGGAGGATTTTTCTAGGTCCTTTTTATAATGAGACTTTTGCAATGGTCGAGTAAAATTTCTTGGGCCCGTGGCACGTGGAGAGCTCCGTGCTAGTTTGAGGTCCCGCCTCTAGACTCCATATTTGAAGTTGTGCCAAATAGACACGTGGAAGCATCCGCTAGAATGTCCCATACTAAAATTTTTCAAAGTGACTGATGTAACTCTATCGGGTTATGAACATGTGGAGAGCTCACACGTAATTTAGGAACCTTCCTCTAGACTTCACCTTTGCAGTTTCACCAACGAGACATGTGGAGGCTTACGCTAGCTCCTCTTTTCACTTAGGCGACTCGCACTCGTAGAGTGGGTATGTGGTATAATAAATGTGAGGAAACTCATTTCTGAGAGGAAAGAATGTAGCTATATATGTGAGGGAACTCATTTCTCAAGGTGTATTCTCAAAATTTAAAAGGATTACTTGTGAGATCAAACCATATGGAACCACCCGAGAATTATTAAAAAGGTGATTTCTTCCACGACAAAATAAAACAATGATTAAAATTAATGTCAAAAGTTATGGCATGGTTCCCCAATCATATTTGATGAAACTAGGAAAAGTGAATGGCTTGTAACTTTTCCACCTGGTAAAAATAGAGAGGAATATTCTCTTGAAGCTTTAGAATTTTGGGGGAAAAATTTGCGATGACCGAGCAAGTGAAATTGTATAAATGCAATAAGAATACTCTTGCATAAGGGGGTTAACTTTTCTATGAAAGTTGGAGAGAAACCATTTTCCCGAGAGACCAGCTCATTTTCCTATGTTTTGTGATTTAATCACGTCAAGGTGGTTACAAGTGTACAACCATGGAAAAGATCTCGAGATTATTGAGGAAACCATCCCCTCGCCGATGAATCTAATCAACCTTAAATGACTCTATGTCATCATGAGCATAATTGTGTTTGTTGTTATTTTAGAATGTTTTCAAATAGTTTTTCTTGTTCCTGTTGCAATCTTATGTTAAAACCTGTCTAAGTCACACAAGATCTCTTTCGTGTATTAGTATTGTGGAATTTTCTATTTCATTATGAGAAGAACTTTCATCTCGTTAATGAAAAAACAATTTAAAATCACTTTACTTTCACTATGTTGATAAAGATTGTTTGTAAGGGTATAATTGTATCTTAGGCATGACGAACTAGGGATTTGTGACGATTAATTGAGTCTTTAACAGGAGCCTTTGTTTTGAATTATTGAAGAAAGTGTGAAACTGTGCATCTTTGGGCTTCCATTGATACACACCTTCTAGTTGAAGGAATATTTTTGCTATTCTCAAGTATTTTGTCATGTGAGTGTTCCAATTTTTATAAAGGATCTCAAAGATTTGGTATAATTAACTTTATCTTTCTTAACTTCCCACTAAAAATTTCTCAAATGATGAATCCTACATGAACTACCCCTGTTTGTAATGTGTATCCATAAATGAACAAATCCCATTGTCAAAGTATTTAGAGACAATCAACATTCAATTATTATCTTTAGTAACCAAAACCTTCTCCAGAATCATCTCCACTCTCTAGTGTGACACCTCATGAGAGTTTTATTGTGTTGCATTGATCATATTTTCTCAAGGTTCTCATGAAAATTGTGTAGAGAAAGATCTCTTGATATTCTTCACCAAAACGGGTTACAAAACGGGTCCTCTCACCCTGGTTGAAGGCACAACCTAAAGTATTGAGGTTAGATCAAACCCTCAAAGTGAGGTGCTATCCATTTCTCCAATTCCTTAGTAATAAAGAGTCACCTAAATCCCTCCCTAGATACAAAATGACTCATATGATGAGTTGTATGTCTCTAAGCATCTTTCTAGTTTCGTGATGCTTCTTAGCCCTCACATGATAATCATTTGGATACCAACACCATAGTGGCACCATTTTTGGGGATTATTTGAACTTTGGGACCTATTTGTGTGGAAACAAAACTGAAGTGGCATCATTACCGAGGATTATTTGAACTATGGGAACAATTTGTGTGGCAAAACATTGAGGTGACACCATTTCCACAGATTATTTGAATTTTGGGACCTATTTTTGTGGTAACAACACCAAAGTGACATCATTGGTAGGGAAATTTTTACAAATGTGTACACATACCGACCTAGTAATGTTTCTTACATGATTTAAGTATAAATAAGTGTTTTAAATGTCATCCTTTGTTAAGATCTATAATATTTGTGTAAGATTACAAGTTCATTGTGTAATATTTCTAGTTTCTAGTGGCTATTGCACTAAATTTGCATCAATAGTGATAAATGTGGGTAAAAGAAGGTTGTATCTATTATGTTTTGTAGAAATTAAGCATTGATAGACAGTTGGAAAGTTACTTATAGTGCATCTACACAACTAAGGTGAAAATCCTTAGTGGTGACTTCATGTTCAATTGAAATTTTGATGATTACCAGTTTCTTAACATGTGTCAAGTGAAATTTATCATTAATCGGTGCAAATATGGAGGGAAGAATATCTTTCTTCACTAGGGACCCTACTAGAAAGTTATTTCTAGAACTAGGAAAGACAAATTCAGAAGGACGATGAGTCTGGAAAGTAGTAGGAGATCAAGAATAAAAAAAGGAGATATCAATTCTGAAAGGTGATCAATCTGTGGTTGAAGATTATCATACATCTTCAAGTGATTCTGAACCAAGGAATTTTTATATAAATTTGAGTTCTCCAACTAGAGAGGGGCCATCATTTGTGTCTGAAAAAGCACGCCTATTTTCCCCTACTTTTTCTAAGGTTGATAGGGTTTTCCAAGAAACTCAGTTAATAGATATTATCTATTTTGAAAGCTATATTCCTATGCTCCAAATACCCCTTATTCCCTATCATTTTTATTCTTTTGTAAGATCACCACCTCAAGGAAATATGGCCCAACCTCTACCTAGACATCCTTTTATTGTCGATAATTTTGGACTTATAGATTTAAGAGGTATTGAAGGATATCCTAATATGGTGCCACGGATGTCGAAATAAGTTGCAAAAATTTCAAGGAAATAATGCCATCACTGGTGACCAACATTTAAAACTCTTTGTCAATATGATGGAAGATTTTGAAATTGATTTTGAAGACGTGTATGTAAAGTTGTTTATTCATACTCTTGAGGAGGATGCATGTTATTTGTACAAGTATTTACTAGATAATTCAATAGATTCATGGACCGAGATGAAAAATGCCTTTAGATTGCAATATGGGGAAAAGACAGATCCCGTGTTACTTTTTTCTGAATTTAAAAATATAAAGAAAAATCCAAATGAATCTATCAATGGCTTCAATACTTGGTTCAATAAGAACTTGAATACGCTACCTATAATCCTAAGGCCAAGTGATCTGTCATGTTTGATAAAATATTCTAACGCTTTTGATAAAAGGTTGCTTATTACTTGAGAGATGAGAACCTAGAAACATTAAGGAAGGATTTCACCATGGCCTTACAAATAGAGAATAACATCAAAGTAGTTGGAAATTCTCTTAAGAGAGAAGGATTTAAATTGATCAATTCTAAAAGCCTCAATCAAGCAAGACAAGGCGTGGATCGGGAAGAGGTTGTTAAAACTTTGGCTGGAATAGTTAAAGAGATATCCTATAAACCGGACAGATAAGAAAAGGGGATATGAAAATTTTCCCAAGGTCAGCACAAGCCACACACCAAGAGAGATTTGGAAATCATGCGAGAGGTGATCATAAACCAGGCTTGCTACTATGGAAGAGGCCAATGTTATCGAGTGGTGTGATAGGTGTTTCTTACCACAATCTACATGTGATGTACATTACGAAGTTGAGGAAATAGATGATGATGAGGCATACGATGATCTCGTGTATGACGGAGAGCCCCGTGAACTCACAACAAGGGGAAACCTCAATTGAATTGATAAGTTCCAGAACTATTGAATATTTCTAGGATTGTGTCCACCGGTATTACCTCTTCCTCCTATTAATACTTTTGAAATTTATATGGTGCAAGCATTTGATCTACCTGATCATGATTTTGAATAATTAAGGGATTTGATGATTAAAAATTATGATGGAGGGATCCATTCCAAAGAGAACAAACAACTGTTGATGAATGCAGTAGTTGCTTAGGAGAAAGAATATAACACCAAAAGTAAGGTTGTCAAAGGGGTAGGGCCACAAGCCAAGCCAAAGATTCCAATCCTTACCAGTATCCCTAAGGAGACCCCTAAGAAAGATACATCTAGAAAAGGCCTAATTACCCCAAATAAAATCTGTGCTCCTGCCCATGCCCAAACTCTAAAAACTCCTATACTATTAGATGAAACTGTGAATCTCCCTCCTAATACTACCCTACCCAAATATGTTTCATGTGACAGCCCAAATCTTAAGCCAAACCAGATTCAATGTTCCCATTGTTGAATTACTTACAATTCCTAAGCATAGGAAAAGGGCATTTGAATATTTGGGATGTAAAGAAGAGGAAATTACCCAAGTAAAGAGAGTAAAAAATGTATATGTTCCTCTTATCATTGCATAATCGAAATATCATAGGTATTAGAGGAACCGGGACAATCACCTAAGGTGTATTTCGAAACTTCTCTAGTTGAATCTCAACTTAATGTGGATCCATTTTTTACCGCTTTGATTATTAAATATAGGCTGGTCCATAACTACATGTTTGTTTTAGGAGCCTCATGTAATGTAATGCTTCTTGACGTAATGAATGAGTTAAATATCAAGGTAATAACGAATTTTTTGAATTGTACTACTATGGATTCAAGAGAAGTTCTAGTAGTTGGGTATGTCAAGGGATTAGTAGTGCAGTTGGCGATTTTCCAGGAAAGTGCTTAACCATGAATGTGGTTATTGTGGATTGTTCTACCAAATAGGGGATGTTATTATCCAGAAAGTGGGTAACTAGTGTGGGTGGAAGCATACAAATGGACATGTCATATGAAACCATACCAATTGAGGGGAACCTTTTGAAGTTGTATGGTGAGAAGAAAATGTTATATCCCATTGAGGACCATAACAATGCTTCTTATGAATTATTGTATGCAGATGTTTATGTTGATAACTTTATGGGATATGTACTTTTTAAAGAGCATGAAATTGATGAGTGCAAGTATCCCGAGCAGATTGGTTCTCCTTTGAATCTGATGTTTGATGGAGTTTTTCTATATCTAGTAAAAGCACAAAAGATAAACCTCGGAAAATATGGCTAGGTAACAACTTGGATAGAAGATAAAAACAAGCATATGTCTATTTGTTAAAAATGTATCAAGACTTGTTGGCTTGGTTGTACTCAGAAAGGGAGGAACTTGAAACATTTCCTTGAATGATTTCTTAGAATCAAGGCATGCATCATTATACAGTGTATAATATTTTGTTTTTGTTCTATGTTCGTGTTTTTCTATCTCGGTTTCTCCCGGTCCCCGGTGACTAGTTCTTGTTGGTTTCTCGGTTCGATCTTAGAAGGATTGGTTATTGTTTTTTTCTTTGTAATCTTGTTCTTGACTCTTACCTCTTTGGATTTTCGGCACATGGTTTGTTGTTGTTATGTTGGTGCTCAATTTAATATCACCATGTTTATTTGAAATTTCTCAGTCTGCATGGTTTGAAGTATTCTCTATCTCCTTGTATGGATGTGTGAAAAATTTCTCCTTCATTTTTATTCCATTACTAATCCTTCTCTATGGTCATGGATCACGTTTAGCCATGTATTATTTGTATTTTGTCTGTCCATGAGGAACATTTTGAATTCTGGGTGTGAATGGTGAAGTTTCTCGTGTATTTTATTTTTTCACGGTCATGTTTTCCCTATCAAATCCTGTCCCATCATCTTTCGATATGTGGTCTTTTCTAATTGGATGTGGCATGATGGGTCTATTTGGTAAACTTGTCACTTTTGTCACAATTGTAAAAATGTGAAACCGGTCCTGCGGCCCTAATAGTTTTTAATTGGCTATTCAATAATATGAAGTGGCAAGTCAAATTTCTTACTCTTACCCTAAAGATGGACACATGGCCATTTTTCAAGTTAAAAGTGGGGAGGCGGGTCACCGGAGGACTTTGGAACTTTTAACCTTGTTTTGAAAAAGACTAAGGTATAAAAGTGAAGCACGACCCGAAAGTGCCCATATAAAGCCACATGTTGAGTATACATGAAAGACGGAAGGGTGGGTCGCCAGAGGTATTTTAGAAATTTTTTATTTGTTTTGAAGTGTCATAAAATGCAAAAAGCCTCCATAGGCCTGCTCTCGGCTAAGATATTTTCCATGTGGAGGGCCTACACTCATTTGAGGTCCCGCCACTGGGTTCGATTTAAAGCACAAGAGAAGAACTTATGTGGTGTTTATCCAATTATAATGTATATAACAAGCAAATAAAATGAAAAATGTTATAATAAAGGAAACCTTGAATGTTCTATAAGGGTAAATATGAAATTTATCTATTCATTTCATAATTCACGTCAAGACCTTTTCTAAGAAAAAGTGAATTTTTTTAGTTTGGGAGTAAAATTTATGGTCTTTGAAAGATAATTTACACAAACTTTTATAGTCATGGGTACACACTTAATCTGTACTAAATAATGTCACAAAAATCTTAAATTTTTCCCACCAAGATCCAATTTTTCTAGTAACCCACCTCCTTTTGATGTGTAAAGAAGACTCAACAAAGATCAAAAACTAACATACATACTAAAAAATTGAATATTTTAAACAAATTGAAAGAAATAGGATGTAAAATGATGTTTTAAAAATTAAAAAATGAAGAAAGTTTGAATTTTTCCTATCAAGATTCAATTTTTAAAGCAACCCACATCCTTTATATGTGAACATAAGACTCAAAACAATAAACCATAACATACATTCTTAAAAAAAAATTTTATAGAAAATTGAAATAACTAGCATGTAAAATGATGAAAAATAAATCTTTTAAAATGAAAACTTGAGGAAAGCTTGAATTTTTCTCATCAAGATCCAATTTTGACACCAACCCGATTTTTATTATTTTTGAATAATACTCAACACTATCAAACACTAACAAAAATTATTAAAAAGTAAGAAATTCTAACAAATTGAGAGAAATAACATGTAAAATGATGAAAAATGAATCTTTTAAAATGAAAACATGAATAAATCTTGAATGTTTTTTATCAAGATCCAAATTTTATAGCACTTCACCTCCTTTATACCTACAAGGAATAATCAACATATGAAAACTCAATAAAGCATCCTTATAAACATAATTTATGTCAATATATTTGATAAGGGTTAGCATGCAAATGAGAAAATTGAAATTTACGAAAATCAAAGAATGTGCATAAGACAAAGGAGTGTCCCACTTTCAGTTCCATATGCATGCTATGATTAAATTGAAACTAAGTTGATAAAAGGAAACTAAAACCAACTAGATTCCTAACTTAGTTAATAAAACATCAACATCTAGATAAAGCATAAAGGAAAATCTTAAATGAGTGCATAAAACATACATAAATTAAAATGGATTCCTATCCTTGTATATTTAAATATTATTTGTAATTATAGATACTTCCTTTAGTGAGCCGAACATAACTACGTATGATCAAAGGATTTCTCCAAGGAGGAGGAAGATATCTAACCAATATGGCTTAACATAATTTTTGGATAGATTCTTACTACTCTTATCCAAGTAGAATATGGAAAATATTTCTTCATCAATAATCCTTAGAAGATTTAAATTATGTTATTATATGCAAGCATCTTATAAGGACATGGTGTAAGTTAAAACATGGTGTAATCTTGGGTTCTTTATATAGCCTTCGATATTTGGAGAAGCTTGGATACTAGTGAATGTCGGATAAAGGGAATGTAGAATTAGAAATGCATAAGTATGATTAGAAGATATTAATAAATTATTAACAACTCATGGCCCATGGGAGTTGGGGGTGATTTAATTAATCAACTAGGATTAATTAGTAGACTAATATAAGGTTAAGAAACCATTTAGAGGTGATTTAGAGTGAAATTTGTAGAATTTGACAGGTTTGAAAATGGGGATTTAACCAATAACAAAGTTTATTAATTAAATACTAGATCGAAATAATTAATTAAGTAATAATGGTTAATTAGTTCATTAAAAGAGGATTCTAACTAATGAAGTGTCATTAATTGTAGCATCTAAGGTGAAGTATGAGAATAGTTAATTAGTGAAGTGTTTTTAATTGATCGAGATGAAGAGGAATGTTAGTTAATGCATTGAAAAATAACTAATTATAAAAATGACGGAAAGAGGACAATTAGTGCAATTTAAATATTACAATTGCGTAGACACATTTAGGTGTCTACACACATTTCTGCCATAAGAAGGCATTTAATGGTCCATCCTTTACTATTTCACACCCTTGTAGTTATTGAATAAAAAATAACTTTTATTGCATGTTCTTTACTAATATTTCTTGTTTTTCATTTATATTTTAATGTTTTTAGCAAACTAATGTTGATAGAGATTTTCTTCATTGTTGTAATTACATAAAGGAATTTTATATTTGTGTATCATAAAAACAAAAAAGTTATCCTAAAATATTGTATGTGCTTTACGTTTCCAAGGTACTTAGAAAATGTCTTCATATAATTCTCTATCCCATGTCTTAAATTACACCATAAGGAACACCAATTTGGATTTTTATAGTTTTTATGTGATATTTGGGTAATATATGTATTAGAGGCATTGTTTTTAAAACAAAAACAAAATAATTGATTATTTATGTATTAAAAATAATGCAAAGAATGAAAAATTGTAGAACATTTTATAATTTAGAAACACGAAATAACTAAGGAATACAATATTTTATACAAACGGTAAAACAAGATAATAATCAATATGTTCTTCTTTCATAAACTTACTTTTACCATCTACACCCACAACACATATTACATGCCTTTTTTTCAACAATACCTATTAATTTTAATACTATACGCTTGTTTCCCAAATTAGATGCATCCAAATTTTTATAGACAATGTATGCTTGTGATTTATGTTCACAAATCAACTCCCACTATATTATTCCCTAATACATATTATTCTACAAATAATTCAGCTAATTTGAATGATTTTTTCCCCTCTTTTATAGGAACAAAAATTAAATTACCTAAAAATAAACATCCATGGTGTCTCATTGACCACATTCTCTCATTTATATATGAAATTCACTTGTGAAACTACTACAAAAGAATCTACACATACGAAGAACACATCTACAAAACAATACAAGTGTTGAATCCCTATAATCAAAATTGGTGTATTGAAGGTAGAGTCATTAGAAAGGGAACATTTATACATGTACAAAAGCAAAAAAAATGTTTGATCGGTTTTAAAATTTGATTTTATTGACAGGTGATGGTATAAGAATTACTATAAATTATTTTGATCTAGCAAAAAGGCATTCCATATCTAGATACGAATATGTAAGTTGTACAAAATTATAGATGGCACATTACAACACACTAAAATGAATATAAAAATTATTCCACATGATTGGAGGTAATCCTAGAATTTAAATCGTATGTCAAGACCAATATAAACTAAAAAAATCATTCGATAATTTTATTTTCATTTCAAAATGATTGCGTAGGAAAATATTGAATACAAAATTCCCTAGTAGATATTATTACAATGGATCTATCTATTTTCCTAACTTCAATAATTAGAAAAGAGATGGAACCTACAACCAAAAGTAAACAATACTCCTAAATGATAGATATTGATATTCCATTGATTAAACCCTCTAGGGTGTCTACTTTATGAAAAAGGAAAGATTTTGGCTAATATGTGTTTATTGCACATTTCAAGAAAACAAATTATTGCAATACGAAAAGGTAGAGTAACAATGTAGCATTAGCTCCAACACATATTTCTTCATCAATATTTATATTTTTGAGGCTTGTTGACTATGAGCTTTTTTTCAATTCAAATAAGAAAAAAACTAACATCTCCATTAGTAAGTGTTAAAAATATTTGAAAAACAATATTGATGAATCGAAGATATTTTATGCTAAAGCAACAATAATCCACTTCAATATTATATATTTTTGTTACTCTTCTTGCATTACAATTACAAACAAAAAAACGTATGAAAAAGTTTCAAAAATGTATGATCCACTTTTCATTGTAAAAAACTATAATATAGATGTAGCAAAATATAAATATCAATTGGACTTCATAGTAGAGGAACACCATAGAAAAAACTTGAGTCGATACTTTTGAAGATGTCGTAACACCAATCATGGGTGTCGATGACATGAAATGCATATTATAAAGGTAAAGGTTGATGATATCTTTCCTATTCTTAGGTCATTTATCTTTCAAAAATAGCACTTCACACTATCGACAAAATTGGAGCCCTACTTCAACATAAAGCATATATGATGCACTATTCTCAATGCCTACATTCAATAATCCTATTTGAAAATTCCACCTTCACCACAAAATCCAATACATCAACCTAGTTATCTGAAACCCCATGTAATTTTATCCAAATATAGATGAAATCCCATCACTATGTTTACCAAGAATAATTTCTTTATAGAACACATTGAAAACATAGAAAACATTATATGTGCTACTTTATGATTATTGTTATTATTTCACATTTTAGTGCTTACAATTACATGTTTTATAAAATAATTAGTGTTCTCATAACCCTCTCTTATATAAAATGTAATCACTTGAATTCTAAATGAAGTAGAAGATGAAATTTAAAATATTATGCTATGGTTATGTTATGTTACATGCAATAGATATGATTATTTTTAAGGATAAATAATATGTGTATCATTTCTATCATAAACTATGAATTTTATTCACACGAGTTGTATGATAGTTACTATTATGGAAGTACTCCCATCAATCAATTTTCCCACAATGATTTCTCTCAGTACAACATATTGAACATCGAATAAAAATGTATATAGTACTTGATTCTTATTCGATTGTTCAACATTGAAATTTTTACGCTTCCATCATTCATAATAGGATTAGTGTTCTTATTACCCCCTCTTAAATAAAATCTAACATCATATATACTTAATGAAGTACAATACGAAATATAAAAAGGTTAGGATTTTTTAATTTACGTTGCATGTAATAGATTTACTTGTGTTTTAAGGAATAACAATATATGCTTTATTCCTGTAAACTATGAAATTTATTCAAAAAGATGGATGATATTCAACTAATTTAAATGTTATATTCATTTTTAAATTATATATTCATATAGAGTTTTCTAATATTTGTTTAAATATTTATGATTCTTACTTGCATAAAATTCTTAGGTCCTAATTTTATGTATCTCGTATTGAAGTTGTCTTTATCTGACAACCTAAATTTTTCTTCCCTATGCTCACTTTAGAAAGAAGAGTGGTAAAGTACGATAAAAAATTAATAAATGAATGATTTCATATTATAAAAGCAAAAATTTCCAAAAAACATACAAGATTGATGCCTAAAACTCAACACAATATGAAGGATATTGCCCCGAAAGAAATTCAGAAGAAATTATAGTAGGGAAACATCAGGAGTTATAACATTTGCCTTTGGAGTTCTAACTAATTCTATTCAAACATTACTTTGAATGATTTAGATGTGAAAAATATCATGAATAGGTGAAAAATATGTTCCAAAAAAATTTAAACCCAAAATCGACTCCTAAAGGACTCAAATAATATTTTTTTAGTGTTTTCTAAAAATAGTAAATTTGTGAAATATTCACATATGTAATTCATGGAACATGAACTAAATAATATACCTCAATATTGGTGACCTTCCACATTTTTGTATATGTCTCTTCATATTTCCATAATTAGGTTTGTAAGTATATGGAAACTAAAAGTGGAGGACACAAATATTCTAAAAGAGATAGCTATAGTAATCATAGTATTCTAAGAAATATACATATCTTTTCAATCAGATTTTTACTTTTATATCTAACACAATTGGAAATTATGTCCTTTAATCCTAAAAACCATAAGTTATGGATCGATGGTATCAGATTGAAGTTATCTTGAGAGTGTATGATTCGTAGAATGAGGTCGAGATATAAGGAGCTTGGGTGGTGAACACAAGATCCTTCAAAATACATGACTTCTCATTGCAGTGACCTCAAATGGTGGAAAAAACTAGGAAAATTATCCTCTCAATAAAATGGTGAATGATTCTCTCATGGAAAAAAATGAAAATATGTTACTAAAATTGATTGATATCCTTCAACAACTACAAATGGTAAATCCTAATTCATCCTCTCGTGAGCCAACCCTTAAGAACCGTAACACTATTCAAGGTTAAAATAAACTTTGATACCTATTTTTATGGGTAAAATAAATACTAATGCAAAAAAGTTATTTCAACCAATCATCATCCTACTTTTTAGTCAATAAATTCATTGATAAGGACAATATAACATTTATCTCTTGAAATCGTCACTTTAAGTTGAAAATTGATGTGGGTTGTATAAGAACAGGCTCAATAGGGATAAAAAGGAATCATAGAGGAACCCACATGGGATGATGTTTTGTATTCCATAAAGAAATAATACTACCTTATTTGAGCCTATGATGATATGTACATAGAGCTATAATAACTCCATAAAGGCAAGAACCAATCACTTCAATATTAGGCTCATAATTTTCACTCCCACTATGAGAGAATGAGGGCATTTAAAATGTAAAGAAACTAATACTCAAATATCAAAGTTGCCTACAATGATATATATGAGATTATATGGACTTATTTACATTTAATATCCCCGGCAAGGAATACAATTTCGAGACCAAGTTTGACTAAAAGCATAGAAAGATAAATACAAGAAACCAATCCCTTAGGGGAAAAACTTATAAGAAAGTGAAAAATCAAGTTTTTGTTGGAAAAAAATGAAGCACAAGGAAATAAAACATATAAGGATAAGATAAGGTAGTTGTGAAACCTCCATAATAATAATTATCATTCAAAGGAACAATATTGTTCCATCAATTCCATACTAATTGATCAATTCAAAATATTCATCACCCATTGCTCCACAAAGGTGACACAACATGAGCTTAGAGATGATGAAGAATAAATTATATATGTTGAAATATATGTAAAAATTTCCACATTACAAGTCAATAATATGGAAGAAAAGGATAGGCTATATCATTCTAGGCTTTGGGTAAAGTGTAATACTCTACATTATATTTTTAATAGTGAAAGTCAAAATAATTTAATTTATGTTGATATTGTGAATAATTTGAACCTTCCTATAAAGACACATCCCTAACCATATAGTATCAATTGGTTGAAACCTTAAATATATCTCCATGTCACAAAACAATCTCTCCTCCCATATGTATTCAAACCCTTCTAGGATGAAGTACTATGGCATGTTTTTCCATTGGATATTTATGATGTGCTCTAGGGCCATCCATCCATGTGGGAGAGACATGAAATTTATGATTCACAACCTTTAAGGGTGATCATTAACATTCGGAGTCAGTAGTATTGGATATAAAAGGTTATCCCCTCTAACTCAACTTCCCCCATTAATGCAAAAAAATGTAAGAAGCTAGTGGAGAAAAAAAGAAGTTTTCATCCTCATCATCGTGCCAAAACCTCATAGAAGATTGTTTCAGAAATGTTGATCACACATTTAGTGAAATAAAAAATAATCATCTGGAACAAATCATATTTGATTGTGATGATATATTCTAGTCCCCCATAAGGGTGTCACTTCAATGCGAGGTAAAACATGTTATTGATTTAGTTCCGATCTCTCCTTTACCCAAAAACCATTTGTATCACAAGTTATTCCTTGAAAATAATCGATCAATAGGAAGATCCAAGAGAATATTCTAAAGGGACACATTAAGTTGATCTCTTCACACTTTGGAAGCCAATGTTTAATAAAAACAAAGAAATATGGAACATAGAAACATTGTATTAGCTATCATGATTTGAAAAGAATTATTATGAAGAATAAGGATATCGCTAGATTCCTATTGAGCCCACAAATTTTTGGAAGACTGCATTTAATTCCATGCAAGGTCTATTCTAATGGTTGGTCATGAATTTTGGATTAACTAAAGATCCTAAAACATTGATGAGGGTGATGAATGACATCCTATGGACCTACAAAAAAAACCTTCATGGATTTCTACTTGAGATGGTATATTCATCTATATTCAAACATAGGAATAAAATCTACAATATGTTCAAGAAGTACATAGAACCGTTCGAAAGCACAAAGTTGTATACAAATGTATTAAAATGCACATTTACGATGAGGAAGGTTCAATAACTAGGATATTTTTGTTTGAACGATTCCATGTTGACCCGATAAGATTTAAGGTATTTAAAATTGACATACTCCAAATAATCTTACGAATAATGTAGCTTCTTATTTATTATCCACTTGAACCAAGTGACTAAAGGAGGAACCAAGGATACATTATAGTGGGGTGAGGTGTAATAGAGAGAATTATATTTTTGAAAGGAATATTACGCTCGGTGTTTTTTCTCTCCTTACCTAACCTACATCAACCTTTTAGATTGAGGACAGATGCATCTAAGTATACCATGCGAATTATTATAATGGAAAATATCCACACTATTTCATATAATAGTGAATACTTCAATGACATATTTAAGAAGTATCCATCATATGATAGGGATATTTATGTCATAATCTAATCATGCAAGCAATGGAAATGCTACATTCTAGGGAAGGAGATAGTCATCCAAATAGACCACGAGCCATTAGAGTTTCTTTAGAAGGAGAGAAAGGTAAAGAATGAGAGACACAAAAAGTGGGCCACATACACCCTATAAAAAAACATAAGAAGGGAAGTTCTAATTTGGCAAGATATTTCCTAATATTTTCTCTAATTGTATCTTTCACAAATATCCTTGAGCTCTGTGGATATTAGACCTATAGTTTATGTAATTAGTATGAGAAAGATGCTGATTTTTCAAATACATATAAATATCTATAGGGGAAAACATTTCCCTTATTTTGATATATAGGATAACCTCCTCTACCAGATGAGACACATCTATGTTCTATCTATTGAATAAGAGAAGATGAAATGTGAGGGAAACTTTACCAGAAATCTAGACACTTTGGTATGGAAAAATAACGACATTACTCAAAAAGTAGTTTTGTTTTCCCAATATGCGCAGATTGATGTGGTTAATTACATCAAGACTTGCACCCTATGTGTGATTGCCAAAATATATAATATGATGCAAGAATTATATAAACCATTTATTGAACCAACAAAAATTAGGAATCCATCTCAATATACTTCCTCTAAAATTTTCCAAATTTGAAAAATGGAAATGTTTTTGTTTTTTTTTCTTGTATTTGATTAGATTTCTAAAATGTATAAACCGATAGCTTGTAACAAACATATTTCTTTCAAATAAAATGCTAAATTTTATTTTAGTCATGTATGGATAAATTTTGGGCTACCAAATTATATCATCTATGATAGAGATATCGGTTCTTAAGCATCTTCTCGGTCAACTCTATGGGAAATTATGAGAACTAACTTCATGAAGTCCATAGACTTCAACCCATAGAATGATAGGGAAATAAAGGTGATTAACCACTTGATTGTACACACACTTTGTATGTATCACTCTAAACACCCACGTACATGGGATGAGGTCCTCCTTACATAGAACATGGATATAACTAGGACTTGCAAAGCTCCACCAGTACAATATATTTGATGTTTTTTATGGGTTCTATCCTATGGAACCCATTGATGTGTTCATTCCAAAGTGCATATAATGGAATACACATCTCATGGAAGAAATAATGAAGGAAAGGAAACAAGGTTTGTTAAATAGATTAAATATACTCATCAATAGGTACATGATATTGTACATAACATGAAAATAAGTTATAAACAATGTCATGATATACACAGGTTCGAATCATTTTTAGGCATGATATAAGGTTTGGTTATAGATTTAAAAGTAAATACCTTCAGGTGTAGACACGAAAAGTTGGTATTACTACCCTCTTCATGCCGCATCCACTCTCTTTCACCATGGTCACCCGTTGAAATTAGCCTTTTCACTCCTAAATCCAATTTATTAGAATTTCCAAATTCCATACATTATACCATAATTTAATTTATTTCCCATAATTCACCCTTAATCAAAATTAATTAATTGCTAATCATATTTAATTATCACATCCCATTTATTATCCCTAAACCTATTTATTAAATTCTTTTATCCTCCATAAGCACCCTATTTAACATCCCTAGGTTCTCACCTATCCTCTTTTAATATTTTCCTACCATCAATCTTCCATAAATGCCTCTTTTATCTTCTATAGGCCATAATTTAATGATGTCACCTCTCAAAGGCATTTATTTAATAAATTAAATCCTTTAAACCAACTTTTATCTAGCCCAAGGTTCCTAACCACATTCATTTAATAATTTCATCCCCCTTTTCCTTTATTTAATAATTTTATCTCCCACCTAACTTTATTTAATGATTTCCTATCCCTCTCATCCATCCATCCCCCTGTTAATACAACCATACCCCCTCCTTTGGATAGAGATGAAGAGATAATTATTTGAGAGAATAGGTATTCGTGTGGACTTGTTGTGTTTACTTATCATCTTCAAGCCTAGTCATCGTCAACCTAGCCCAATCGACGTCAACCCTATCTATAGTTATCAAATCTATCCATTTCCTTGCATCCTTTTTGGCTACTCCTATTCCATATCTCTTGTAGGTTTTTACCAGGCATCATAGTGTTATATCAATATCAGCTATGCAATCGGACTCTTTAGATCTGTAATTTTGATCATTTTCTTGGTTCACCTACCTCTAGTACCCATCGAATGGACCTCAAAGCCTAGGTTGCAATTGACCCACTCAAGTATGACTTATTTAATTTCAATTTAGATCAAATATACTTCTATTATCTTAGACCTATATTTTACATTTACGTTATCTTAGATTATACATTTAATATCATATCTATAGCCATTTAATTTATGTATCTTTATCAAACATGGGAGTTAACATCCAGATAAGGAAGTTCACACTTCTATAAATTGACTTCATCATGAAACCCCAATCTATCATCTAATATATTTTTCTTTGTAGTTAAATTTTTGTGTAGATTCATCTAATTCGCATTGTGGAGGAGTTCATTTTTGCACCCGTCCATCATCACAATATTATCCCAAGGTACCTTAAACGCTTACATGTGTTGATTTTATTTTAGTCATGTATGGATAAATTTTGGGCTACCAAATTATATCATCTATGATAGAGATATCGGGTTCTTAAGCATCTTCTCGGTCAACTCTATGGGAAATTATGAGAACTAACTTCATGAAGTCCATAGACTTCAACCCATAGAATGATAGGGAAATAAAGGTGATTAACCACTTGATTGTACACACACTTTGTATGTATCACTCTAAACACCCACGTACATGGGATGAGGTCCTCCCTTACATAGAACATGGATATAACTAGGACTTGCAAAGCTCCACCAGTACAATATATTTGATGTTTTTATGGGTTCTATCCTATGGAACCCATTGATGTGTTCATTCCAAAGCATATAATGGAATACACATCTCATGGAAGAAATAATGAAGGAAAGGAAACAAGGTTTGTTAAATAGATTAAATATACTCATCAATAGGTACATGATATTGTACATAACATGAAAATAAGTTATAAACAATGTCATGATATACACAGGGTTCTGAATCATTTTTAGGCATGATATAAGGTTTGGTTATAGATTTAAAAGTAAATACCTTCAGGTGTAGACACGAAAAGTTGGTATTACTACCCTCTTCATGCCGCATCCACTCTCTTTCACCATGGTCACCCGTTGAAATTAGCCTTTTCACTCCTAAATCCAATTTATTAGAATTTCCAAATTCCATACATTATACCATAATTTAATTTATTTCCCATAATTCACCCTTAATCAAAATTAATTAATTGCTAATCATATTTAATTATCACATCCCATTTATTATCCCTAAACCTATTTATTAAATTCTTTTATCCTCCATAAGCACCCTATTTAACATCCCTAGGTTCTCACCTATCCTCTTTTAATATTTTCCTACCATCAATCTTCCATAAATGCCTCTTTTATCTTCTATAGGCCATAATTTAATGATGTCACCTCTCAAAGGCATTTATTTAATAAATTAAATCCTTTAAACCAACTTTTATCTAGCCCAAGGTTCCTAACCACATTCATTTAATAATTTCATCCCCTTTTCCTTTATTTAATAATTTCATCTCCCACCTAACTTTATTTAATGATTTCCTATCCCTCTCATCCATCCATCCCCCTGTTAATACAACCATACCCCCTCCTTTGGATAGAGATGAAGAGATAATTATTTGAGAGAATAGGTATTCGTGTGGATTTGTTGTGTTTATTTCTCATCTTCAAGCCTAGTCATCAAATCAACCTAGCCCAATCGACGTCAACCCTATCTATAGTTATCAAATCTACCCATTTCCTTGCATCCTTTTGGCTACTCCTATTCCATATCTCTTGTAGGTTTTTACCAGGCATCATAGTGTTATATCAATATCAGCTATGCAATCGACTCTTTAGATCTATAATTTTGATCATTTTCTTGGTTCACCTACCTCTAGTACCCATCGAATGGACCTCAGCAGCCTAGGTTGCAATTGACCCACTCAAGTATGACTTATTTAATTTCAATTTAGATCAAATATACTTCTATTATCTTAGACCTATATTTTACATTTCTGTTATCTTAGATTATACATTTAATATCATATCTATAGCCATTTAATTTATGTATCTTTATCAAACATGGGAGTTAACATCCAGATAAGGAAGTTCACACTTCTATAAATTGACTTCATCATGAAACCCCAATCTATCATCTAATATATTTTTCTTTGTAGTTAAATTTTTTGTAGATTCATCTAATTCGCATTGTGGAGGAGTTCATTTTTGCACCCGTCCATCATCACAATATTATCCCAAGGTACCTTAAACGCTTACATGTGTTGATTTTATTAGTTTTATTTAGTATCTAGTTCACTAATATGAATAAAATGGAACAAAAAATTGCAACATTTTTGCACGCCCGTGGGACCACCCGCTTAGGTGAGTCTCTTGAATTTTTTACATTTTTTATTTTCCATAGTTATTCTATCTTCCACTAACATTGTGGATAGAGGATTTTCTTTTTCTTTTTCATGTTAGGATTTGGATTTCTTAGAAATTGGTTTTTACTTTCTTTATTTTGAAGATCATATAAAAAAGGAAAAGAAAAACAAGGTATTCCCTTCTTTTCTTAATTTATCCTTTTTACATCCCATTTTTCATTCCTTGTGTGATTCTCCTCATTGAATATCCATATTTGGTTTTGGGTTTAAAATGAACCTCTTTCATTCTTTCTTACAAATCTAATATAAGTAGGGGTTTAATTGGTTACATCTCACATTTCTTCACATGCATCCAGTCACAAAAATTAATTCACACATCAAAATCAATCCGTTAGTAGGTGGACCTAATTTGGATTTGATCATCAACTAGGGAATCTACCATGGTGTTTTGGCCATGTTATAAATCCTATATAGACTTGGGCCTCACAAATATTTTGGTATATCGAGGACTCCACAACCAAGAGTACCTAGAACTATCCATAGAAAACTATTTCTTAGGTACCCTCATCATCCACTTTTGTCTTTTTGCATATTCGATTAATCATGAAGATAAATTTTTTTCCTTGATTTGTTTATTAATAAATTACATAAATAAATGTTCACCTATTTCTCACCTATTGTCACCCTTTCTAAAATGAAGACAACACAACAATCTATTCCATCCAATGATATCCCTTCATCCAATGATCTTTTCCAACAAGATTCTAAACTTGAGACCGCACTTTGATATCCCAACCTTATGTTTCCATGGTATAGCTTCATGAAGATCGTGTTATCAAATTTGATCCCCATATTGAAACTAGTTATCGCATCTCTCATTAGTCTTGTTCCTCTAGACCAGATACACCTCCATCTCCTATGCTTGTAGAACATCTTTGACATCCTTCCATCACCCTTTATGACTACTTATTTCATAGGTCCTCTGTAATACCCCAATCCTACCAATCCACTCAATTAGTAGATGCCACTTGATCCCCATCACCTCATGTCAATGTTATCACCACTTCATATGTTATTGTCACTAGTATGCCTATCCAACCATCTCAACCTCCTAACACTCATATTATTACTTATTATATCCTCAACAATCAAATATACCCATCTCACAACAACTCATCCAATCTCAACAATCAAATCACATTCATGTTTCTCAATAACAATCATTATCACAACCCATCCAATCCTATCATGTTATTATTTCCTAACATAAAATATTATCCCAATCAATTCAATCTCAACATCTTAATTATATCCTCTCATATCATACATTTCCTTCTATATCAACATACCCTTTAGCTTCTCAATCCTATATATAAAAATATTCATCAACTTATCATATCACATAGCCACAACCATTTACTTCTCATCAAACCACTTACAATAATCCTATGCATGCATTAATGAATAGGTTGCCTAACCTTTAAGCCACTACCTTGACATCTAAAATCACATTCTCCTACAAACAAATCTATGACGAAACTATGAATCCATCTTTCCCTATCAATCCTTTTCCTTCTCATTAGGAACTTCAAAACATCACAACATTTAATAGTAAGAAAGATCCCGACAACAATTTTCATGTTTCTAGGCATGTATATTATTCCATTTCCCATGATCAAGACCTCATGCTTCACACTTTTCCCATGTCCTTGGCTGGTCCCGCATTGGATTGGTATAATGGCATCCCTCAATAATCATTATTTTCATTTTCCCAACATGTGTAGATCTTCTTAGAACACTTCTCAATTAACATTGCGGTAAGGTCACTATTACGTATGTATATGCTATTCTATAATTACGTAAGGATTTTATCACATAATTTTTCACACAATGGTGTTGAACCATAAATTAATTATCATTTGTCGCTCCATAGACAAAGCTCATTGAATCATTTTCACACTCTTTTACAAAGAATAGCTTATCCACCCTAAAAATCTAATCATTTCATACATTTGAATAATCCTTCACCATGGCTCATAAACTTGAAACTTGTGCCATTTGGCAAGGCCAACTCAAGCTTCAATCAAACAAGCCCAAGACCGAGTTCATCAAACCATTTACACATAGTGACAAGTCTAAAAATTCCCCAATACCATTGTGGTTTAATCTCGATCCATATATACCTTTCACATGAGTTATTCCCAAATATTTTTTAGACCATCTTCTAACTATACCACTTTAGGGGAATCCTATAGTTTTTTATTTGAGAAATTGATGGAAGTGTAATTCATTCAAATTCCCCCATATGACCCATAGATGACTCACAATCGAAGCCCACTTTGTATCATGAGGGCCAGTATTATTATTATCATTAAATTATAGCTCAAGACATTGAGAAGTTTCATTCCCTCAAATATCACATCTAAAAACTTATAAATTAGAAGGATATCTAACTAGACAATTCCACCATATCACCTAGCTAGACCCACAACACATTTAAAAAAACATTTCCTAATAAACCACAAATAAATAAAACCATCCCTCATATATCTCAATCACCAAAATCGACGCTATCAACACCATTAACACCATCAATTAAGAATCTCCATTATTACATATATCCACTTCCCCATCAAATACCACATCTAACCCTACATTAGACATTATGACTACATGTACTAATTTTTAAATATAAACACCAATCACATCCATAAATATCATGCCTATGTCGAATTCTACTACTTATCCTATATCTATATCCACTCATACCTATGCCACATTAAACTAAATTTGACCGTATCTAATACTTAATCAACATCTATCATCCTCAAATATGTCATAATGGATTCATCCTTAAGACCTACTTTAGACCCATTGATATCCACAGATCTATCCCTAGACCTCTCACATCTATTTCTTCACCCACATCTACATCAAACACACTTATTACTACATCCACACCACCTATATATCTACAACCATCTCAACCATACCTACAATGACTATATCTTAATCTCTCAAATCTAGTCCTTCACCCATATCTATATCAAAAACTTTATTGCTACATATTCATAACTCACTTTCCCATTGATCCCAACTATAGCTATGTCTAAAATATCTATTTCTACAAATTCATTTATAACTATCTCAACATCTACCTTCAGATCTTCATCACATATACCTACATCTTTACTTGTTTCCACACCATAAATTATATCGTAATCCTTCACACTTAATTCTTCATCAACATCCACTCCTCTATTTATACCCACTTCCACACCAATCGCATATTCTACAAAACAAACCATCTCTACACCAACGATATTCATCACTCACTTCCCCATCAATCCCAACTATAGCTATGTCTTACACATCTGCTTTCTACAAATTCACTTATAACTATCCCAACATATACCTTGAAATCTTCATCACATGTACCTACATCTTTACTTATGGCCATACCATCAATTATATCTCAATCCTTCACACCTAATTCTTCATCAAAATCCACTCCTATATTTATACCCACTTCCACACCAATGGCATCTTCTACAAAACCAACCATCTCTACACCAACCAATACAAAACCTATGCGGTCCTCAAATCATTTAGACCTAATCAACCACATCATTTGAACACCTCTTCCTTTAACAATATCTACCATTACACCACAAGTATTAAGAACCTCCAGTCAAGATCATTGACATCCCCTTTAAGGGAAAATATTCACAATCAAAATCCAAGGCTCTTAGCTTGCTTCCCCAAAAGTATCTCATGCATCCTTATAAAAATATAGACACCCCCACACCTAATATCAAGTAATCAAATTCCACATAATCTCTATTAGGAGAACCCTCATCCATCTTAGGGCCAAGCCCTTTATGTAAGAATCCTATCACCAATAAATCTTGAAACACCAAGAGATATAACTTACCTCTCACATCTACACCTCCAATGCAAAAATGTACTTATTCCTCTAGATCCAGATCCACATTTCATATAAAACCTCACAAGAGAAATCTTCCTACACCACTTCTATTGGATCTTACACATAAGTTCTTATACATTTTATTCAATTATCTGATATCACACTCCCTCATATCAAATAATTTAATCAACATAGCAAAAATTCATCATCGTTCAATTCCAATTTTGTTTGTGCTAATCATCGAACACCGGATCATGACACAACACTATGTAAGGCGCTAAGGGCTATCGTCATGATCATATTGAGAAAATTAATTTCTTGTCTAGGGATTTCATCTCTTTATCCAATATCCTATCCACCATGAATCCAATTCCCATTTTTGTTTCTTTATCCACCAAATTATCTAAGTCCCCTCACTCAACCACTACTTATGTGGCCATTTCTCATCCACATGTTACTCCTCCTAAAGAGGTTCCTCCTTCTTCATCAATATGTTTTTCTTACTAATCACCCCTATGATCTTAAATCATCTATCTGATAAAAATATAAAGTCACCATCACTACTCCTTCGAATAATCTCATGCCATCTCTCTCTCCATGTCTTCTATTTTATCGTCATCCAACTTACTTAGTGTGAGGCATCATCCCTCATTAGGGGAGTACCCACCCCTTTGTACCAATCATATTTCATCTTCTCCCTCATCCACATATCTCATTCATATCGATGCATATTACTCTCCATTAAACATCTCCTTGATATCTGGGGGGACTTAACTCTAGGACCATTCTACTATTAGATTAGTTCCATTCCTATTATTCCCCGACACTTTCTTATATATCTCTAATCTTATCCAATTCACTATCTCATCTTATCCAATATACTTATTTATCATCCCATCCAATCTTATCATAAGTGCACTTTTTGTGGCCATATTTGTGCCTCCCTCAAGGCACCATATCTAATCATAAGTACACTTTTGTGGAATTATTCTCCTCACTAAGATGTATGTTTCTTCACTTTCTAACTTTTTAAGGGTAGTGCATAGTTTTTATAATTTATCTCACCCCATCTAGCTATCACCTTATCTAACCATGAATTTAACATCGGCAGCCTTTTCCTTTAAATAGATTGTTTATCCTCTAAAAATGAGCCATTGTGGAAATTTTTCCCCAATTATATTGGACCTTATATTATCACACATAAGTAACAGTCGAGAGACCATCATTTTTCCTCTCTTAATGGTAAACTAGAAGTGGAACCACTTAACGCATTGCACTTCGAACCATTCCATTGTTAGCATACCTAGTAGTGAAAACTTAGTCATATCATTAGCTCATTGCTCCATCATTATCCATTTCTATCTATCATTATAATGATTTCAAATTATGTGGTCTAGTGTCACCTTCCTAGTCACGACCTTAAGTATGGGTACCACCTTGGTGAGAACTATGTGATCATTACTTCCATAACCCTCTTATTTGCCTATTAGAACCATACAAAGGGTCCATAGGTGTCTCTTGCACATCTTCACATCCCCTCGTTATTTATTTACTTACATATACCCAAATCTTCCCCTCTCAAGAAAATATCAAATGTTTATATCTCATTGTATCTTATCCAAAAACAAGCTGATCTATGGAAGGAAATGTTTTCATATAATATAAAAAAGCTTAAACATAGATTGATACCTCGAATGATAGCTATCATGAATATTTTACGCTTCCATTACAAAAATTAGACCACTTGCTCGAAGGATGGATATTGTATTATATCATGGCAGTGAAGGCTTCCCATGTTAATGAGCCTTCTACATATCCAAAAGAAAAATCATATAAACAATATTGCAAACTTCTTCTTGAAGGCTTCCCACATTGATGAGCCTTCTTGCATATATCATCTTTATTATATATTGCAAACTTCCCTCATTGATAAATTTGCAATCTTCCCTTTACCTAGAGCTAGTTCATAGTCCTAGGAAAAACCACCTATGGAGAACCTTCTTCCTACATAAAAGTGTCATCTGAACCCATTTGTTGTGTTGACACTAGGTTAATAAGCTTATTTCATCCATATTTCTCTCATGATCTTTGTTATAATTAACTATCATTGGTTTTGTTTTAACATTGGATATCAGTGGTAAGTGCATTGTCTTAATTTTCTCCTTTATTATTTACCTACAATTTGGTTCTAAACATTACTTCCTCATGTGCTCCTTGATAGCAAACAATATCATTTGTACCCTTTAGTTACCACTAATCAATTCATGTTCCTTTTCTTCCATCTATCTCATCTGATCTCTCTCATCCATCCTATCTATTTTATCCCATCCAATATTCCATCTTTTTGCTCACCTTATCAATCTTCTCTCATCCCATCTTATCAACTTGTCTTATCTCATTCAAATATCATCCAATATAACATCTTATCCAATCTATCTAATCTTAAGTCCACTTTTGTGGCCTTATTTTCGTTCCATCTCAGGGCACCATATCTCAAATTTTCTTGAGTTACCTTTTTGCCACATTTGTGTCCTCTACTTTGGGCACCATCATTTTCATCATCATCCTTGTCCTATTTGAACACATATTATTCACCGATCCCTCATGTATGAAGGATTTAAAATTATTATTCTCACATTTTTGGTCATATTTTGATTTCTTATTTTGACCCATTGGTCCCATGGATTTCACATCCATTTGAGTGGATTCCCATTATATTACCTCTATCTTGTAATATTTTTTTTGACTCACGGGTCTCTAGGACATTTCCATCATCTCCTTTGAGGTTGTAATTTTTCCTTACCAAATGACTCATAAAATCATGGCCATAGTTTTTATTAGTGTTTGAATCGTTCTTACATCTTCCATTATCCCCTCATCTTATTTTATCATCCTTTCCATCCTTCCTATCTACCTCTTTCAAACTTGTCATTGATTCCCTTTTGTGTCATCGATCTCTAGTTTGAGGAGGAACACCTAATCAATTCTCCATCATCGTTGATCTTAATTCTTCATATCTCATCATTTTTTCCTTCGGATTTCTTACGCAAACCACGTGATAGACAATGAAAAATGTAAACACGAAAATTTGGTTTCATAACCCTGTTCACCTCACGTTGTCTCTCTT
The DNA here is from genome assembly GCA_018340775.1 of Taxus wallichiana var. yunnanensis. Lineage (NCBI taxonomy): Eukaryota > Viridiplantae > Streptophyta > Pinopsida > Cupressales > Taxaceae > Taxus > Taxus wallichiana. The sequence goes on along the minus strand of CM031244.1, from coordinate 418,670,507 downwards.
TCACCATGGTCACCAATTATAATTTCCACTTTCCCTCCTAAATCCCATTTAATTAAATTTCCTACTTCCCTACATTTTCCCATCATTTATTTTATTTCCCTAATTCATATTGTTATCTAATTTTACTACTCGTGTGAAATTCGACAAACACAACCTCGGATAGAGAAAATAGGAGGATCGATTCAACCATGCGAGCTCACATTTTTGGCTTGAGATGAGTGAGTTGAAGTGGGATGAGAACATCTAAAAAGAACTTGGGAGTTTGATCTATTTTTTCGAATGAATCAATTGTAAAGTTTGAAATTCAAACTTTGGAGGTGTTGTCTTTCAGAGGCAAGTCAAGGTATATTTTGAGGACTCAAGTGAAAGAAGCACGAAAAGGGGAGAACTAATTAAAAAAATTGAACTCCAATTTTTACAATTCTAGGTTTCAGAGATTGAGAGGTTTCAAGAACCCAGGAAGGTGAACAGTGCTATGAGCCTGAAGACATAAAGATCTTAAACATGAAGTTTGAATTTGAGATTTCAGAGTTTCAGAATTATAGAACATTTTTCTCTTAGTTAGAAGAAAAGTACTCAAAACCCCAAAGCCTGAACTCCACGAAAATCCCGCAACCTCCAAAACCCCAAACACAACTTTGACAAACCCGAAAACACAAAGGTTCGAAACTTGAAGTTTGAATTTCTGACTTCGGGGTTTCAGAACTTCAACTCTCAAATCAACTTGCCTTATGAATAGTCGAGCAACCTTTAATGTATAAAAACCTGAAGCTCCAAATCTTGAAAGTCTAAAATTTTGGATTTCACAGGGTGCAATATATGCTCGATGTCCAAAAAGGAGATCAATCACATGAATTTTAAAATTGCAAGAACTTTTGACTAAGATATCGATTTACACAAATTCAGATTTTTGGAAATATCTCGTGTCCTCTATTTAAATATTTCAAAATGTTGAAGTAAAGTTTGCTAATTTAGAGGAGTGATTCAAATTTCTTACCTACCCAAAATGAAGCGGTATGGGCTTCCATTCTTCCCCAAAATGTAAGGTACAATGGTGTATGGGCTTTGCATAAATTCCGATCACTCCCACAATGACAATGATGGATTTTGTAGGAGATTGGAAAGAATTTTCATATTTTCTTCCATCTCTCTGCTCATTTCTTCCTCTCTAAACTATAAGAGGTTGTATTGTGTAAGAGTTAGTAATTGTCTCTCCTCCCATGCACCCCATTATTTTTGTGGCTTCATAGATTCCTCTAACATCTCGTAATGGTTTCATGCATGTTTCTCGCTTTAACAATGTAATTTTTCTATCCATATAGAGTAATAAGATTATGTATGTGTTGATCTATTCAACATCTCATGGTTTATTGTATTCATCTTATCTTTCATTGTGCTTGTTTAATATGTGCATTTCCTTGGTTATTACATGATTTTGGTGTGATGTGCTCATTTAGGAATGATGTATTAGATGTAAGTTAGTATGTGTTACACATCCATGAAACAAAGCTACGGAATGAGAAATAGCAGAGATAGATTTATCTCATATTATTCTGTCTAAAACAAAGCACACGTACAGTATATATAGGACTGAAATCTGAACTGACTCCCTAACTGAATTGAGAAGATCCACAAAAGTGGCAGAGAATAATGGAAGAAGAGATAACAAGATAAGAAAGACAACTAATCTAATAACCAACGTATCCTAACATTCCCCCCCTTATTACATTATTCTTGCAAATGTGACCTCTGAAAGATTCAAATTTCACTTTTCCAAGAGATTTAGTGAGAATGTCAGCAACTTGTGCTTCAGTAGGATAGTACTGGAGCTGAATTTGATGGTTCAAGATGTGCTCTCAAATGAAATGGCAGTCAATTTCAATATGCTTTGTTCATTCATGAAAGACTGGATTTTGCACGAGCTTCAACACACTCTGATTGTCGCAATAGAGAATAGGTGACTATTTTTCAGGAATTCCTAGGTCATCCATAATGCGACGTATCCATATCACTTCGCACACAGCTCCTCGTGCGGCGTGATATTCTACCTCTGTGGATGAGATAGAAACAACATTCTGCTTCTTGCTTATCCACGAGATAGGTCCAAATCTGAGATGAAATATGTATCCTATAGTTGACTTCCTATCATCAATAGATCCAAAGATGGTCCGAGTCGACATGTCCTCAGTAGAAAGAATTGATCATTCTTTTTATATTCCGCACCATAATTAGTTGTACCTTCTTTCTCTTTTGAGCTGGGACATGCATGTATCTTGTCAGGCAACCAAATACTCGCAAATGAGAAATTGATGGTTTTTACCACTACATACCTCTTAAGGCGTCTTGTTCAAGAGAATCTTTGTTGGTGCCCTGTTGAGAAGATATACAACTATTTGTACTGCTTCAGCCCAATAGCGTTCCTCTAGCTTTGCAATTGATAGCATGCAGCGAGCCATCTCCATCACTATGCGATTGCGACGCTCAACAATGCCATTTTGCTGGGGCGTGTAGGGAGTAGTCAGGTGCTGCTTAATGCCGTGTTGGTTTAGGAAGGCCAAGAACTTCTTTAATGTGAATTCCCCCTTCGATCTGAGCGGAGTAGAAGAAGTGGTTGTCCAGGACTTTTGACAACACAATGATAGAAGTTCTCAAAGTGTTGAAGATCCTCACTTTTCTCGCTTTAGGAAATATACCCACATCTTGCGAGTGGTCATCCACGAACAATCGGAAGTATTTGTATCCCGAAAACGGCAGTAATGGGCCGTTCAGATCGGTATGAACTACCTCCAGACACTTCTTGGCATGGAAGGTGCTCGCTTGAAACGGATCTCTATGTTGTTTTCCTGCAAGACAACCAGGGCAAATAGGCAAGGAACTGGACAATTTGGGTAGTCCACGGACCATTGCTTTTGAACTCATCTGGTGCAGTGAACCGACCGACAAGTGTCCATATCTAAAATTCCATAAGGTAGTTGATTCTATTGTTGAAGCAGATAAAGCTACTGCAGAAGATGAAACAGTATCTAAAGCAAATAACTTATCTTTTACAAAGGCTTTAGCAAGAACCGTACCTTGTCGGGAGATTAAGCATGATTTAATGCCATTTTGAACAATAAATTCAACCTTAAGGTGATGATTCAAGAGCTGAGTAACTGACAAAAGATTGCTAGTCAAGCCAGAAACATATAGTACCTTTGTAAGTGTACATTTTCGTGGCCCAAGAGGAATGGTCACATTCCCTATTCCTTCTGCAATGTACTCTTTGTCATCCGCTATCCGAACTCAATCTCCAGTTGGCTCTTCGTGTAGTGAATCAAACAGCTTCTTGTCACCTGACATATGCTTTGCTTGCACTAGAGTCTATCAACCAGACTTTCTTCGTGGTGAGAAGTTTGAGAGACGAGTACTAGATTCTTTACTACTCCTTAATGTATCTCTTGTTATTAGTGTAGGTTTTCATGTCATGTATCCTTTTACCCCTATCCCCTTAGAAGCATTAGATTAGGATTAGTCATTAGTTTTTCCTACATTAGGAGTACTTAGTGGCATGTTGGTGTTGACAATTTTTGCACTTGTACAAAACTTGGTAACTCAAAACTTTGTTACAATGGAAGGAATTGGTAAAATGGACCTAACTAAGGGGTTGCATTACAATTTTATTTATTTTTAGTTACAACAATTGATTAACTACATGTAATTTGCAGCTATGTGTGATGTTACAAAATGTAACACCTCACATAGACTACCATTCTATGTTCATCTTCAACAAGGAAACACAAAATCCCGAAGGACTAATGCATTTCCTTGATGAAGGGGGAATCAAAGTATAGGTGAAATGCTAAATTTGGGAACAAAAAATAGAGTTAAAGTTTACAAGAAATATATTTCATTATTAAATTTACAAGTAGATAAAATCTCATTACTGATGCATTTTTAAATACATTTAATTATGTGATTGAGTTTTTTATCTCATTATACAATCAATATCCATCATAAAATATGAATGCGAAAAGAATTATACAACTAAGTTATAGAAATTAATGTTATTTATTCATTTATTCATGAAGAAATACTAAAAAAAGAAGTACATGTGCATAAAGTTAAAAGTAAAATAGTATAGAAGAAACCCAACATTGCCTTGGGTTTTTATTCTAATATTCTTGTATTTTGTCCAAATCTATCTTTCATCCAACTCTCCTAGTGACCACAATGTACCTAGAAAATAAAATAAAGGGAATCAATATTGAGCTCATGGGTTGATTTCTAAATATCTAAATACATGGAAATGGATTTATAAATATCGTAAGCATAATTTACATCATAGAAGAAACAAATTTGATAAAGCAATATCTACAGTATCACATATGATTCCCATAATCATTAAAAAAATGATTTAGAGAAAATAAAAACTATGGAACATAAGAGAGGCCAAAAGCTTAATTATTTTCTAACTATTTTCTTAAGTGTACAGGTATAGGTAGTAGATGAAGAAATAAAATTTATTTTTCATAAATGATTACCACACTAAAAGGAAATACTTCCTAAAAGAATGTAGATGGTACAAGTTTATGAGTTGTTCCATAAAAACAAAATGCAAGAAAAAAAATTTTTCATCAAATTATAGTTGAGTATAAATTACATAATGAGTATCAAATCTACAACAACTACTCAAATAAGGTATGATACATACAAAGGAGGCATTAGAACACTAAATAATATGTGAGAAAATTGAATACAAGTAATAGTTCTTGTTTTTGGAACAAATTATTCATCAAAGCACACAAAATAAGAAAGGGTATCTTCAAGTTTTCATTAATAATCCTCTATAAGAACTCATGAAAAGGATTGTTATAGGAGATACCAAAAAATGAGAAAACTCTAATGATTTAGATGAAGCAAAGGATTAAGATTAAAATAATAGTGAAAGTAGATGAGCTTCATCAAGTCCCATGATAAATTCAAAATTCCAAATAGAATGCAATTATTTCATTTTAGAATATAATATTTTCATCAAATCATAGATAAAATAAATGTGCATCACATAAAATTTCATATCTATAGTCCCTGAGAGAAAATTGCCGAGATTTCAAAAGAAGGGAATATACATCAAGATACTAACTTTCCAAGATTTAAGGAACAAAATTTACAAGTTCACAAAGTCATTTTTCAGAGGTTATGATGGTATTCAAAAGTGACGGAATCCAAAGAAACATTTTTAGACAATTCATCAAGAACAAGCTACAAGAAGCCAAATCTACAAGTCTTCCATGATATATCAACAAATGCAAATGAAAAATTTGTGCCTCAACTAAGTTTTAGATCCAAAAGAAGCTACAAAGTTGTCATTTAAGGTATGGACTAAATATAGTAATACAAAGAGTAGATGAGTTGAACTTTGTAAATGGTAGATATAAGATAGATTATGGTGATGAAATACAAGTACATAAAATTTCAACTCAAAGTGAATAAGATGTAGCTACTCAATAACCAAAATCTCAAATGATCAAGAACAGATGAAATTTATAGCTCATGATATCAGTAAGGCATAGTCACATTTTTAAAATACAAAATCCAAGTGATTCAACACAGTTTGAATTAAGGAAGTGAAATTCACATAGTAAAAGTTCACTAGAAAAGTAACAGGTGTTGCCTTCACATATAATATGAAAGAGAAAAGTTCTAATTGCAAAAACAAATACACCTTCCAATATCAAGACTCAATGATAATAGCTATCAAAGGAAACAAATTTTATTTAAAAGGGTGACATTTATAGCTTACAAACAAACCTAAATGATCAAGTAAGAACTCAGCTACAAGTTCAAACTGAAGAGAGAAATAGGAAAGGCTTATAGCCTTAAAATTTTCTAACTGTTACTTCACATGTGTAGGTACAATCAAGAAGTAAAGAGAAATGTTAAATATGCATGCTATTTTTAAGGGTACACTTTCTTGCATCTACAGAAGAAGCATTCAATAGAATAGAAATAATTCAAAGTAAATATTATGAAAATATAATTCATTACCATTAGATTTAAGGCATATGAATCTCAAGTTTCTATCTTACAGAGCTTCAGTTTTTCAGTTGTGTAATAAAGGCATCACCATCATTCAAGACATAATATTTAGTATGGAATATATACACTAATTAGAGCTTCAAAATGATTCAAGTAGAGATACTTTAGCTCTTAAATATGGTGACTAAATCAAACTTCTATAGATTTTACAAAGTAATAATCAAGTAGGATCAATGGAAGATGTCACCTTAAGTCAAATTAAGAAGTGATATCACTTCTTGAAGTCAAGGTTTCATCCATACAAAGACATGATAACATAAAAAATAAAAATGCTCACAATAAATACAAAAGAAGCATTCACCTATAAACAAACGACACATCCAAAAACAACATGTAATAGGTTTTCAAATCCTTTCACATTCAAATTCTATGGTATCGAATAGATCTACAACTAGTGAGAAATAAATAGGTCAAGGTTATAAGTTTAATGTAGCAACAAAATAAATAAAATGAGCCAAATTACTGGATTTAATGAAGATATTTTGAAACCCCATAAGTTCTATCAAATGCGAAGAAATTAAAGATACCCAAAAAATTTGAACTCGTTTGATAAAAACACAAAAAAAAAACTCGGTTCCCAACAAGCACAACAACAAATAAGAAATGTGCTCGAGATTTGAATGGACAAGTAATAATGCATTGATGAAAAATATTCAATGCATTTAAATAAATAGAAATGAGCTCGGGCTCAAGACCAAATGTTGCGCAGACCCATATCCGGGTGGAGCTGAATTAGTGTACTAATGTAAGAAAAATAGTTACAATAACATCTTATGTGCTCATCGATGTTAATGAAACTTCAAATAAACTATAATGTAAACCTTACACAAAGTAAACCATAATTGAATTTAATAGATCAATGTTTACAAGTCAATAAAAGATCAAATAGAGCTCAATTTATCAGAAGAATGGAGAATTTAGCAACGTATGTGTAATACAAAACCGAATCCATCAACACAAAAATTCAATTGGAAGGTTTCAATCATTTAAAAGACATCAAGAAAGTAGAGAATAAGAACTCATATCTATATAAAAATTAGAAGTTATAGCTTTCGAATGAAACAAAGTTTGAATAGATGCAATTTTTTAGTTTTAGAGCAAGAAGAGTTCATTTTACACTCCACGGACCATCTCATTTTTAAAAAAATTCATTAAACTCAAAGAGGAAGTGAAAAATTACGAATTCGGGTAAAATATTTAATACGAGTGAACGACAAAGACCCATAATTATTTTTTAACTCAAGGCTCAAATTTCCCATCTAATGGAAAAAGGAATAGCAAAAGGGAAGAAATGAGGAAGAATCAAAGAAATGCAGACAAGCTGAAGCTTGTCTCAAAGCTCAACGCATAAAAATCATAAGCTACTAGAGCTTGAAGATTCATTAATGACAACAACATGAAATCATTAAAGCCACATCTCATTTCTTGCACAAACAATAGAAATGACTAAAACCATGAGAAGATGCAATGTTACATATAACCAAAGAGAGCTCAAACTTACAATAAATGTGGTCACCTCTACCAAAATTTTCTCAAAAGCTATAAACAGAGAAAAATTAACATAAAATATGGATATTCAAATCCTTGGAGAAATAATTTGTAGAGGAAAATAAATCTCAAGATCAAACAAAAATAGTGGTGAGAAGTAAAATGGCCAAGTGGCTTCGCTACTTAAAATGAGAAAATTATAAGCTTGATGAGCTTTTAATCAGACCTAGCTCATCCTAAGGTAACATCAATGACGAAGATCAAATCTTGTAGGATCGAATGGAGCACGTTGAATTCCTAATACAACCATCTAGTGAGAGAAGGGTTCAACATCAATGATCAAGATCACATTATGCAAGATCAAACAATATATGTTATAGGGCACACAATGATTACAAGATACAAATTGATAGTTTAGATATCACCAAATTACTATGATCAACATTGTCGGACCAATAATGAATTCAATGCAATCAAACTACTCTCATCTTCTAGGTTCGAACCAAGTTGAAATATTGATGGTTGTGATTTAATGAAACAAAGATCAATGACCAAAATATCACCCATCTTATTTACTACAGGGGTTAAACCCTAATCATGGATTTGAAGATCGACGATCAAGATCAAATGGTATAGGTGTTCAACGACAACATCAAAGTCTTGATTTCCTTTACAAATCAGGGTTAAACCCGAGTTAAACCAATTACTACCAATATTCTCAAGGGTTAAATCATCATGGAGAGGAGGCCAGCCCTATTGTTAAAAAATCATTTGCATTTGAGCTCTTAATGGTGCAAAAACTATAGATAAGAAAAGATCAAATGCCGACCAAAATGATTAGTAAAAAGGTAAGCCATTACTTTATATATGGTCAATCAAAAAAAGGCAGAATAATATTGTCATGATTATGTTAATCAAAGGGGCCGAAAAATATTATACATGCAATGGTGATAAAAAAGGGGGCCCGAAAATATTATAACTCATTCCATGATTATTATGCCAAATGAGACCCATGACTATAGTCTAACCAAGTTAATCAAGTGGTCACCTTTTCAACCCATGATGACACCAAAAGGTGAAGTAACATGCATACCTATGTCAAGTCAAAGGAATCAATATTCCTTAAACAATCCAAATTACCTTAATATCCTTGAATTGCAGAAGGAGGCACAAGTGGAAATTATTCATGCAAGGGAGGTGCTTTTGCATCATGATCATGGTGGTCCCCACAAGAGGGAATATTTTGAGTTGAGGACAAATACATTATTTTGGTTGCAAGAGAATAATATTTTGCATGTAACCTCAAAGGACAAAGATGTCATTACCAAGCATAAATTATAGATGTCCACATCGAAATCAAGAAGACCCTTTTCACATGTTAATTACCTTATTTTTACAAATAATTGTAATATTTTATTTCACATGCTTACAGTGGTCCCCACACATTGGCTGAATATTTTTCAAAGTGTTAAAGAAAAAAGAATTATTTTTTATCACACAGGGGGATTAACTATTTTGCATGTGCACCCATGGGGGAATAATTGAAAAGGTACATAAAATTATCATTGCAAGTGGATTAAGTTGTAATTGTCACATCAAATAGAAGGAGACAAAAAATGTATGCACATTAGAGACGACTTACACAACAAGGAAGGGCTATTATTAGCTGAATTATTCATTAATTTTAGATTGGTCAACTACACTTGGATTGAAATTTATTTTTGTAACTAAGGCTATTAATGCCTCATTGTAATCAGCATGCCTATTTTAATTTATTTATGTATTCCGGATAAAGGGGAAAAATTAAAATGCATGAGAGAGTACAAATTATAGCCCATTTTTAGGATGGGATGGGTGAATAATCTTGTTATTTATTGTATGCAATTTCAAGGAGTGGAGGAGGACTTTTGGATCTAGGAGTATTGAAGTAATTTTCTACGAGTTTTTCCTTGAATGAGAACTGATTTTCTACCTTTCCAATTATTTATAGTGGTGTGTATATATTTATTAATTATTTTGAATGTCAATTCCCTTATTCATCATCTTACCTTCTTTGTAAATCTGGTAATTTTGGCATAGTATTTGTGTGCATGTTTATCTTATTATGTTGTTGTGATTATTCCTCAATACACAAATTACTTGGCCTTAATATTTTTTTGAAAACCATTGGTTTGTGCATCCAAAATTCATTCTCAATTTTATTGTGCATATGCTCAGGAAAATCCCTCAATAAGTTTGGTGTTCACCCCCTTTTCATTTCATTACAGACATCTTTTACCCTAAAACCCCAAGAAATTAGTTTAGGATACATTAAAAGGAAACAACCTTAAGAATGGAGACTCACCTCAACAATAGGTATACCCATAGACCTGAGGTGTTTCCATTGTATCTACGAAAGTGGTAGATTCAAATAAAGTTTTGATCCCTTGTTGTCATCTCTCAACTAGGGTGAAATTTCAAGAGATAATAGTTTTAAGCATGCCCAATGGGACCACGAATCATATCTACAAAGTGGATTAGAGTAGATTACAACAAATTATTATAGATTTATAGTGAAAGAAAGTCACTTCTAGAAGTAGAAAACCTCCAGAAATTTATTCTAAAAATCAAAATATTTATTTGGCAACTCTATAAGGCTGATTTCATACCGCTTTTGTAGCATGATCTATGTCTAAAGTTACTACAAGATCATCCATAAGATGAATTCTTGCTGAGTTTATTTCTTTACCTCTAAATTTTGCTAGAAGAAGAAGAGTTAGCAATACCTTACCTTATAATAGGTCTGGTTTTGGCAACCCTCTTCCTAATCTTCCTTCACCATGTATGAATCTTGTTGTTCAAATCCCAGCTTATTCCAAAGGCTCCATAATCACCTAGAATTTTTGTGTCCTTTACTAAAGGTAGCATTTTAGTGATTCAAGTGTATCATGATATTCCCAATGTTGCCATGAAAATTTTATCTTCATTCACTGTTCAAAATAAGATTACTCCTACGAGATCACATTAAAGATGTTATATCCCTTTGTGTCGTCCATATTATAACTCATGAAGATGTAGCCTTAAGACTTTTTGTTGCATCATTTAAAGCACAAATTTTGCAATGGTACAAAGCCTTAGAAATTGGGAGTATAAGAACTTGGGATGAGTTAGGAAAGAAATTTATTAAGCAATTTCAAGATCATTCTGATCATTTATCCCTCATAGAAAATTTGTCTAAAACAAAAAAATCTCCTCATGCATTTATGACTAGATTTAACATCTGATTTACTAGAACTTGGGAAAGAATTTCAGCCAATGTTAAGCCTCAAGCTGACCATGCATTTTTATATTACCTCATAGACTTAAACAGGTGATATTTCAACCATGATTCAATCTATGAGAGGAGAGACTCTCAAAGAAGATTATGCACGATTGCCAATAGGGGCTGAAAATAGCCTTATCCAAGTAGGGAAATTAGCACAAAGGCCTTTAATGCCTTTTTATAGAAAATTTTTCACCTATTCCACAACCTATTACCATTATAGCGTATAATGTTTTTACTCCATTGGATGATGTGTTTAAGGCCTTATAGACTATGGGTAATAAGTTAACATCTATTGATAACAAACTAGCTCAGCCTAGTACACCTTATCAAGCTCCCGATCAACAAAATCATCAAAATCAGTAGAATTGGCAACCTTATCAACAAAATCAAAACTATAGACACTCATATTAGCTAAGGCAATTTGACCCAAAAACTTGTAGTTCATCTAATGCTCTTGTTGTAGTTAAGATGGTTCAAAATAATGGTGTCAACCTTGTAATTGTTAAAATTTCTCTAATCTAATACACAAAATACATGAAATAACTACACGAGACAATTAAAATCAGCAACACTATATTATTCTCACACTCATTTTTTATTAATTCACAATTTAATTTTAGTAAACTCCATTAGATAGGAGATGTATAGTAAAAATCCTCACAACAACCTCTCGTCTATATATACAACCACACACCCATATGGTTTCAAACTCTCACTAATATAATAATAAAACAACACGAATTGTTTTATTATTCTAACTTACTAACTTACCATATACTAACCACATTTTACGTTTACTATTTACATTTACATAGTAAATGTACTTTCACTAATTTACCATAATAATAATAATTACACATGTAATTATTATTCACCTACACATACAAATGGAGCACTAAGATATATTTCCTAACATTACCCCGTTAGTGCGAATATGGGGAAAACTTTCCTTTCTACTTGCACTTACTTTCATGATCTGATGATTTTACGGGATGATCATAAACCTAATAGATGGTTTTTCATAGGGTTGACCATAAACTGAAAATGATGGTTTTGCATAGGGTTTACCAACAACCTAAAATGGTGGCTTTACAAGTTGTGTACCAAAAAACTAAAAATGAAGATTTTCAAGTGGTTTACCTAAAACCACATCATGATGTGTTAATTATAATTATCATCTCTCATCACATTTCGATGCATGGAAAAACATAGTAAATATAGCTGCTCACATATAGAAAATACCATAAATGTAGAAAACTAGAAATGGAACATTGAGATCATGTTCCCCACTCAATGTGAAATTTCCTTTATTCGGCAAAAACCAAAATAGTAACACTGCAACAAAACACTCTACCAAACACAAAGAAACAATAGGAACACACTATATAAAAAAACATCACCATAGTTGATATGGCCTCATCATTGGTGACTAACAAGAGGTCGTTGAATGACCTCTAATCTCCTATGCCTCTTTCCTCAAAGAACTTCACTTAGTATAGTAAGTCTTCAAATTATAGTCAATTTCATCTCATTATTTGTTCATCTTCATTGTCTGAGCCTTCTTCGGTGACTATATTTGCTTCATTTTTAAGATTTCCATTGAGCAAGTCTTTTGCTCAATCTCTACAAAAAGACTTAGTATGACCCATTTTCTTGCAATAGAAACATTCAATTTCATCCTTATTTTTAGAAATGTTTGTATTTCTTTTTACATACAAAGCATATTCCTCTTCCATATCTTATTTAGTTTTTTTCTCTTCAGCTAGGAGTGCTGAAATCATGTCCTCTAATGATTGAGAAGACATTTTCCCTAGAGTAAAGACAACATTATTATACTTGGATGGAAATTTTTTTAATAATATGGATTTTACATCTTCATCATCAATAGGAGCTTTAACTTCTGCTAGTTTTCTAAGAAGAGATATCAATTCATTTATATGACTTGAAATTGTGATTTCTTCATTCATTTTCAATTTGAATGATTACAAATTTAAAGAGAATTTTGCATTATTTTCTCTAGCCCCAAAATTTTTGTTTAGTAAATCCCATATTTTTGGAGAATATTTTTCTAAATCTACATGATGTAATTCAAATCTAAAAGACCAAGTTCAATAATTTCTTTGGCTTTTTCATCTCTAGTTTCCCATTCTACAATTTTGCTTACATATGTAGGTTTTTATTCGAGTAATTTAGATTCTTTTCCATCTACTATCCTCCATAGGTTTTTATTCATTAACTCGCATCTAGATTTTTACTCACCATTTATGGAAGTTCAGCCCATCAAATTTATCTAATGGTGTATCCATTTTAATGAATCTAAATATCCAAAAAAATTGAATGTAGATTTGAATTACCTTTGATTCTCTTATTTCTTCAAAAACAACAACAGTGATCAATGTGTTGTATAGTAAATTACATGTTTCTCCCAAGCGATGAACTGGTTTGCTGAAATTTATTGTGTAGCTTCCAATATAGAATATAATTCCATGTAAAAAATTGTGGATAAAACTAGATCACAATACAACTGTTATGAGATCTTCTTTGAGACATATTTAACCTACCCTAGTACCAAAAGTGTAAATTACTCTGATCTAATACACATAATACATGAAATAGCTACACAGATAATAATTAAAATCAACAACACTATATTATTCTCACACTCATTTTTATTAATTCACAATTTCATTACACTCCATTATATAGGAGATGTATAGTAAAAATCCTCACAAAAACCATACACCCATATGGTTTCCACCTCTCACAAATATAATAATAAAACAACACTAATTGTTTTACTATTCTAACCTACTAACTTACCACATACTAACCACATTTTAAATTTACTATTTACATTTACATAGTAAATGTACTTTTACTAATTTACCATAATAATAATTACACATGTAATTATTATTCACCCATACATACAAATGGAGCACTAAGATATATTTCCTAACAATAATCGACCTCATTCAGCTACCAATTATTCAAATGCATTCCCGAATATAAGCCTTGTTGCACAACTTCAACCGGATGCATTATTCATGCCTCAAATGGAGGGTGGGCAACAATAATCTCATAGTAAGAAACCACCACAATAGAATCTAGTCACCTTTGGAGAAGAAGATTTTATGGCAGTCATAACTAGGTCTTAAGAGAAGGCTCAGGGATAAAGAAAACCAAAATAGACATGTTCAGCCTACAATTACTAATAAAATAGGAAGTAAAATTAAAAAAACAACAAACAACTTTGTTGTTTCTCGAAAAAACAACAAGCAATTTAGCAAAAAAAGAGAAGAAAAAATAATTACAACTTTGATCCTGGAAGACTATTCATACCTCTAATTTCAAAACATGTTAAAGTAGAGTTAGTTTTTGCTAAAGCTTATACTAAAACTGTACAATATGTTTGAAAAATTGTTTCTTCTTTTAATAGTTTTGAGGTAATGAAAAATCATAATATTAGTATTTCACCGTGAGATGCTCTAAGTATTCCAAGACAACAAGAGTTACTTTCTCATGAGCTTGCTAAGATGAAGATTTCATCAAAACCAATAGCAAAAGAAGCTCAAAACTAGACATGGTTCTTGGAACAATGGAGCAAGATCACAAGAAAGAGGTCAAGTGGATGGTTAAAAAGGTTTTAAATGTCCATGACATCAAGAAACCACAACCTTTCTATTTATATTTGATTATTGGAGATCATTTAGTTCACAACTACATGGTTGATAGTGGTGCAAGCAACACAATTATGCCAAAAGAAATTGTAGAGAAAATGGGCCTGCGGTATGAACGTAAAAAGAAAAGTCTATTACAACTAGACAAAACAACAACCAAGACAAGCTTAGTATCATCATAATTTTTGAGGTAACCTTACATAATTTCCCAAATGTTACTATCTTACAAGATGTTATTGTTGTAGATTTACCTCTCTACTTTTCCTTATGCTTATCAAGAGACTTTACAACAAAGATTGGATTATATAATTCCTCATATTGGTCTTGTTTTTGCTTTACTACTACATGTTTGATACGTACATTGATTCTCCCTCGAAGTGAGTAGCATCACTATTTTGACAAGAAGCTTAGAGGAAAGAAGAGCACGTTGTGTGTCATTTTGTAGCCGAGGAAGGAATGCAACTTGCTCTTTGTCACTCGGATGTGGAGAAATCGGTAGCACCCTTAAGAGGATTTGATCTATCCTTACTAATTTATGGTTGTGCCTTTCAACCGGGGAGAGAGGATCATTTTGTAGTCTGTTGTTTATGGTGGAGATGGAGATATCCTTATTTGAAAAGTTATCAAGAAGACCTTTAAGAAAACATGATCAATACAACAAAATTTAACTCTCATGAGTTGTCACCCTAGATAATGGAGATATTTTCTCGAGTAAGGCTAAGGCTGCTAAAGACAATGAAAACTCGATTACTTCTATACGTTTTGGTAATAGAGATTATGCATTTGTAACACATAGGAAAAATAGGGGTAGTATGGATAAAAATTTTTGTTTTTAAATGGATTTTGGTGGGAGGTGAGGTAGAGTGGATTTTTACTCACTAGATATTTAAGAGCTTTACAAAAATGGAAGGCTTGACCAAAAAAATGCCTCTAAATAGCTAAAATGTACCTTTAACCAAAATGGTGTGCTTTTAGTGGAGGCCCAGATCAACACGTTTTCACACAAAATTTAAGGATCCAAAATGAAGGCTCAAATTAAAAAAATTAATTAAACACTATCAACCTCTATTTTATCATGCCTAAGATACCCTCAAAGGATAACAAACAATCTTAATCATCATGCTAGGAGTAAAATTATTTTAAACTTGTTTATTTCACTATCAAATGAAATCCCTTTTGAAAAATGAAATTGAAATTACCATGAAACTATCACAAAGCTAAGATCTTGTGTGATTCACAGAGATTTCAATGTAAGATTGCAATGGGAACAAGAAACTATTTGCAAACATTCAGAAATGAAGAAGACATAATTTTTCTCAAAATCAAACACAAATTTACTCAAATTTGATTAAATTTATCAGTAGGGGAAAGTTTCTAGAACAATCTCAGAGCTTGTCAATGGTTGTACACTCGCAACCACCTTGACATGATCAAATTTAACACAAAAGAAATAAACAGGTTCCTTAGATAGTCTCTTAGAAAGATGGGCTCTGTCAAACATTTTCTCTCAGGAATTAGCTCCCAACCTCTAACACTCCAACCTTTTACATGAAAAATTCATGCAATTTATAACATTTCATTTACAATAGAGTTTTCCCCCCAAAACTAGAAACATTCAAAGCACCATTGCATGTTACGACCTTGATTGTGACTCCCAAAATAAGATTTGCAAAAACATTTCAGGTGTACAGGGAAAATCTCTCCAAATATTTCTAGCATTCAATTCTTCACCTGGTAAGTCATTCTTCATCTCATGTGCCAACTACTTCCTCCTCTAATCTGTCAAATTTTGTTCTTTGCATGCCAAGGAAGGAAAAACTGGAAAATCAGATCGAGGCCAATAGTCAAATCACATCTTAATGGTAAAATATGTTTTTAATATTTTTCCCACAGCAAACCAAGATATCAATAGGTCTCTTACATGTCATGGAAAGAAAGATAAGGTCAAATTTGATAGTCAGATTACATTTTTAATGGTAAAAGGCATTTTTAGACCTTTCCCACTAAACCAGGATATCAAATTAATGTTCCTCTTCATTTGGCGTGTAGGAGACTACAAGAAATGATAAAAAACCATAAAAATCACATCCCCGGAGAGCTTTGGAGTAGAAATGGTGGAGAATCGAGATACGGATGTAGAATTGTTGTCAATTTTCCTTTTGAATTTGGACTATCCATGTGGGAGATATGAGTTAAGATGGGCACAGGGATTTCTTTTTACTTTTTTACACCTTCTAGAAAAAATGCAAAATTTCTCAATTTATTCTAGCCCTCCACCTTTGAAAAATGGGCTTGACACGTATCCCAATGTGGGTCCCAAAGGAACCTCAACTAAATTCTCTTATTTCACCCATTTTCGAAAAAGATGAATTTTCTAAATTTTCTCCACAACTCCGCCCTTCTCGCTTTTAGTTTCGATGTGGGTCGTGCAGAACCATGGTTCCTTTTACACTTTTAAACCCTTTATCCACAAAAGGAATTTTTCCAAATTTCCCTCAAAATTCCACACCTCTATCGTTGATCAAGCATATTTTGACTATTCTGTATCGGGATTTTGGGTCATTTTGATGACTTTAATCTTTTGGACAATAAGGGGCAAAAATCCATGTTACCTTCGATGGTCTACCTCCCCACCTTTTGACTTTTCAAACTGCCACGCGTCTCAATGCCACATCTTGAGATGGTCCAAAAAATTAGATACCATGAATGAGTGTGGGCTCACCACATGTCTCGATCTTGTAGATTCTACTAAAAATCTTAAGAGTTCAGTGGAAGGTGCCATGTCTCCAAGGTTTGAGATAGTCTTCTTCGGTCATTGAAAAGTCCAAGAAAAAAGGGAGAGTGAGTGGAAGCCTCATATTGTCCTCTCCCGGCACTTATTCAAAATAAAAATCAAGGTCGTCCCCAAACATGCACGGTCCGTCCACATGTCTTAGGCCCTTTAAGAAATTCCTTGAAAAATTTCTAAGGAAGGAAGACCCGAAAACCTCCATGTGTCATTATGGCGTAACTTCAAGATGTTCCCAAAAGTTGAGATCCCGAATGAGTGTGGGCTCATTACATGTCTACGGCTTTGCCAAAACTATATCAGCTACATGAAAAAAAAAAATTAAGTCCAGCCAAAGCAAATGGAATCCTCCACGTGTCCTCCTGGCATAAATCAAATGCCAAACAAAAAGGTGAGTCTTCAAATGAGCATCGTTCCTCCATGTGGACAAGTTTTTGTTTAAAACGATCCACAAATTCTTAGAGTGCCCCATCAGAGCCACCTCCAACAAAAAATGTCCATGATTTTCTTGATGTAGAGATTTAAATTTGATGGGTGAAACACACCCTTGAAGCCGTAAAAATACATGCAAACTCCTGTTTGAGCCTGGAGATGAATTTTTTTTCAAGGACAAAGAATTTGGAAATTTTGTAAGGTTCACACATGACCCTCTAAGCTATATCCATTCACATTTCTTCAAGTACCTGGGACAAAACGACAGGGACAACAACACATGACTACAAAAAATGGAAAGGAAGGAACAACCCGAGTTTTACACCCAATTGATAGACACCTTCAGATGGAAAGAGGAACAAATCAACAAATTCTAGGTTTTTAAGTGACCTTCGACAAAGTAGGAACCAATCATGGTAACCAAATGGAGGATAAATTTTTCAAGCACCAACACGGGAGATAAAAATGTGACAGAGGCCGCAAAATGAGGGATTTTAATGGCAAATGGGGCGAGACTAATTCGAGCACCAACACCACTTATGAAACTAAATTTACTATAAATTATGATCCTTTGGCTAGATTTCATATTGAGGCCCATGATTCAAATGTTGCAGCAAATTATGAAGCTTTAGATTAATCTGATTTTGATGTTACAACACATGTTTCTATACTAGACATTGTTTCTAATCTGTTTATGGATGAAAAAACTGAAGAATAACATGCTTATGATCCTTTCAAAGAAATAGAGGAAGTTTTTTTTGACATCTATTGCTTGCATGAAAAAAATTCACCAATTCCCTTACTTTCTAAAATGGAAAAAACAATAGAAGGGCTATGGAGTCTTCATTTCGATGGAGCTAGAAACAAGAAATGATAAGGTACAAGTTTGATGCTCATTTTCCCTATAGAAAAAAGTTATTTTTCAGGTCTAAGTATGTAATTTTCATGTACTTGTAATGTAGATGAATACAAAGCATTAATTAATTTCTTACAATGGGCTAGATAAAGCGGTATCAACACTTCACAATTTTATTGTGATTCGAGTTAGTTATTAATCAAGTGAAAAACTTTAATGTCTTGAAGAATTCATTGCTAAAATCTTACAAACATAGAGTTTCAAACTCAATCAAATAATTGGATGTTATTAACATGCAATCTATTCAAAAACCTAAAAAAACATGCAAATAGACTTGTAGCACTTGTTGATAGCTTCGACGTGCTAGATAAGATCAAAAAGAGAAAAGTACATCCACATATAACACTAATTATAATACCCTCAATACACTGATAATTAAGGAAATTGGCAAGTTTTGAAGATGATGAACAAATCTATAGATTTCTATACCAAGAAGCTGAATTTTCTGTGGTAAATTAGGAAAAATTGCAACATATCCATGGTGATTAGATTTTTCATTTAATGACAAAAATTTGGCTCAAGGACTAGTCACACTAGAAGATATTTTCAGTTCGATGACAAGTTAAGAAAGGAAAAAGGAAATATTTCTACTTAAGTAGATAACTATGAGGAGATCTTGGTGGATGATGAAAAGGAACTATTTATCAGAAAGGTATGTTCCTCAAATGAAAAACAATCATTTATCATTTTATGTAAAGAATTCATAGATGTTTTTACTAGGATATACCAAAATATGAGAGGTCTTGATCCCAGCTTTAGCTCGAAGACCATAAAATTACAACCAAATTTCAAGCCAGTTAAGCAAAAACAAAGGCCTGTTAATCTAAAGGTTGAACCATTAATGAGAAAATATTTTTACAAATTGATTGAATCAGGTATTATAAATCAAGTTAAACATTCAAATTGGTTAGATAATATTGTTCCTTTTCGAAAAAGAATGGATAAATAAGGCCATGTGTGGATTTTAGAGATCTTAATAAAGCTTCATTAAAAGATAATTATTTGCTGCCCAACATGGATCAAATTTTAAGAAGAGTTTCAGGAGAAGACATGTTTTCCTTTTGGATGGCTATAATGGATACAATCAAATTCTTATGGGTGAAGAAGAGATATACAAAACAACCTTCACCACAAAGTGGGGTAGTTATGCTTACAAAATAATTTCTTTTGGACTTTTCAATGCCAAAGCAATGTTTCAACGTGTAATGGACATGGATTTTCATAGTTTATTAAATATATGCATATTGGTTTACTTAGATGATATCACCATATTTTCAAAAATACTAATGAACATATAATGCATTTAAGGAATACTTTTCATCTTTGTAGACAGCTTGGAATATCATTGAATCCCAAAAAGTCTATGTTTTCAAGACATCATGGTAAATTGTTTGGTCATATTGTTTCTAGACAAGGTTTATCTATTTATCCTTTCGAATTAAAGCTATTTCATGACTATCATTACCTCATCATAAGAAGTCACTACAAAGTTTTCTTGAAAATATATACTTTATTAGAAGATTTGTTCCATATTTTACAGCATTAGTCAAGCCATGTTAAAGAAAGATATGGAACAAAATATGGAAAATATCCTACTCTTGCAAATCCAAATTTTCATAATGATTTTATAATGTATGCACTTGGAGGAGTTGAGACTATTTCAGCTATATTAACTTAGGTTAATGATGAAAACATTGAGCAGCCAATTGCTTTCTTTGGGAAAATTTTGCATGACTACGAGACAAGGTACACTTTTCTCAAAAAACAAGTACTTACTATAGTTATAGGATTAAATAATTTCATGTACATGTTTTCCAATAATAAGATACATGTCTTAGATCCTCATCCCAGTGCTAAAGCATTCTTTTTAAAAAATAATTAAATGAGAAGAGAGAAGGTCTGGATTACGAAGGTTATGAAGTATAATGTTGAAATTCATGTTGCAAAACTAGTTTGAGGGAAAGGTTTTTCTAAACATCTAATTGTTAATATGGAAAAATATTAGGCCGTAGAATTAGAAAATTTAGAATAGCATGCTTAAATTACATATCCACAGTAAGAAATCTTGTTATAGCTTGAAAACTAAAGAATTAGAACTTAATTCATAAGTTTAGGAATCAAGAAGGATGAATGATTTGGTTAACTACATAAAACATGGTACTTATTTAGAAGGTATGGACAAGAATAAATCAAGATATTTCTTGTTACATGTTTTACCCTATGGTTTCATTGATGGTGTGTTATTTAAAAGAGATATAAATGGAATTTTGCTGTGATGTATTGATTATGATAGAATTCAACAACTACTATATGAATTTCATGAAGGACCTCCAAGAGTTCACTTTTCAACAAGTAATACATCCTTAAAAATTATGAAATTTGGTTACACTTGGCCCACCATATTCAAGGACTGCTTCAAATGGATTAGAAAGTTTAAGAAGTGTGTTTTCTTTGTTGGAAAAGAACATTTAGCTTTTCTGCCCCTGTAGCCTATTTCAATGGATCAACCATTCATGAGGTGGGGTCTTGACTTCATTGGCATGATAAATACACCTTCGTCTCAAGCACACAAGTGGATCTTGACTGCCACAGATTACTTTACATGCTAGAATGAAGAAATAGCATTGAAAGAAGCTAATAAGACTTCAATTTTATCATTTTACGAAGGTATATTCTACATATTTGGTGATCCAACAACTATCATTTTAGATAATGCCTTAGCATTTCTTGGTGAAAATATAACATATTTGGCTGCCAAGAATGGAATTTATTTAATTACATGGTCTAATTATTACCCACAAGGAAATGGATTAGCTAAAAGTACTAACATTTTTTTTTAGAATTATCAAAAGAACACTCAAGGAGACCCAGAGCTTGGCATCTCGATGTTAAATTCAGCACTTTGGTGACAGAGTGACTCCTAAAATATCAGTTTGTAATTTAGTGTACAAGATTTTGTATTGACGAGAGGAAAAAATGCCTAGCTTAGTTGAGTTTTCCACATTGGATTTACTGCAATAAAAAGAACTAGTTGAGAATGAACCATTTCATGTTCGTTATGAAAAATTAATGGAGTTACAAGAGCCAAGAGGTCAAACTCATCTACACATGGAAAATAATCAAATATAGATCAAGAAAACATCGATAAGAAGGATAAGTTCAAAGTCTTCAATGAATCGAGACATTGTGCTAAAATGCAATGCTAATCATGCAAAGCCAGAAACCACACAAATTTTGATACAATATAGAGTGGTCCTTATAAGATTTTAGCTTGCACAAGTACACAATGCATTTCAGATTTCAAGGCTTAATGGAGAGGAAACTCCCATTCCTCTGAATGGTATGTTTCTTAAAAACTATTATTGAAAATCCTAGAATGTTTGGTTAGAGTAGGATTTCCCCTTCAATAAGTGTAGTTCATTCACATTGCAATTTTTTTCAATTAAATAAGTGCACTTGTGTACATGATCCGGTTCACTAGATCATTTCCAAGTTTTTTTTTTTCTGAAAAGGAAGTTTTAGTTTTATGCTTTAACTCCATGGCCAATGGACAAGAGAAAGGTAGTGGTGAACAAGCTACCATGTAGCTTTTCTCATAGGATCACCCAAAATGTAGACAATTTCTACACTTGTGTAAACATGGGCAACTCAAAACTTTGCTATAATGCAAGGAATTGATGAAATGGACCTAACGAAGGGAATGCATTATAATTTGATTGTGGTTTCAAATTGATAATTGATTAACTATTTGTAATTTGTAGCTATGTGTGTTCTTACAAAATGTAACACCTCACATAGATTGTCATCCCATGTTCATCTTCAGCAAGGAAACAAAAATTCCCTAAAGGACTAACTCATTTCCATGATGAAGGAAGAAATCACAGTATAAGTGAAATGCTAAATTTGGGAACAACAAACAGAGTTGTAGTATACATGAGAGAGATTTCATTATTAATGTTACAGTACTTCAAAAATCATTAATTTTTCATGTTTTAGTAACATGTAATTATGTGATTGAGTTGTTTATGCCATTGTACAATCAATATCCATCATAAAAGATAAATACGAGAAAGAAGTATACAAATTAGTTACAAAAATTAATGTTATTTTTTATGAAGAAATTCAATGTTTCTCACACAAGCCGTGGGATGTAACTCATAACTACTAAATAAATAAGTACAAGTGCATAAATTTAATAGTAAAAGAGTATAGAATAAACCCATAATTTCGTTGGGTTTTTATTCTAATCTTCTTATCTTTAATTCTAGCTCCTATTTTCATCCAACTCTCCCAACATGCCACAATGTACCTAAAAAATAAAAGAAAGAGCATCAATATTGAGCTCAGGGTTTGATATGTACTCATGTACTATCTAACTACATGTAAATGGATTTATATATATTAGTTTCATAAGGTGAATTAGAGACATATAAATTTGATAAAGTAGTATCTACAATATCACATATTATTCCAAAATCATTACGAAAAAAAAGAGAAAAGAAAAACTATGGAACATAAGATAGGCCAAAATTCCTAATTATTTTCTAACTATTTTCTTAAGTGTGAAATTACATGTATTAGATAAAGAAAGAAAAAATATTTCACATAAATGAATACTGTACTAAAAGGAAATACTTTCAAAAGAATCTAAATGGTACAAATTTATTAGTTGTTCCAAAAAAAGGAAAATGCAAGAAGAAAACAAAGTTTTCATCGAACATTTTGATCAAATTACAATCACGTCTGAATTACATAATGAATATCAGAATCTATAGAAAATTATGAAATAAGTTATTATCCATAGAAAGCACAAATTGCAACACCGAATCGGAAGTAAGAAAATAGAATACAAGTGAGAAAATGAGAAAGGGTATCTTCTAATTTTCATTAACAAACCTCTACAAGAACCCATGAAGAGGATAGTTATAGGAGATACCAAAAAATGAGAAAAATTTAAGGATTTAGATGAAGAAAAGGATTAATTTTAAAAGAATAGTGAAAATAGATGAGCTTCATCAAGTCGATGATAAATTCAAAATTTTAAAAACAATGAAATTATTTCATTTGAGAATATAATATTCTCATCAAATCAAAGATAAAATATGTGCGTTAACTAATATTTCATATCTATTGTACCTAAGAGAAAAATGCAGAGATTTCAGAAGAAGGGAATATGCATCAAGAGACCAAATTTCCAAGCTTTAAGGCAAAAAATGCACAAGTTGGCAGAGTCATTTTTAGAGGTTATGATGGTCTTCTAAAATTGTTGGAATCCAAAGAAATAGTTTTCAGAAAATTCATCAAGAACAAGCTACATGAAGCCAAATCTACAAGTCTTCCATGATATATCAAGAAATGCAAATGAAAAACTTGTTCATCAACTCGTTTCATCTAAAACAAGCTACAAAGTGGTCATTTAAGGTATGGACTTAATATAGTAATACAAAGAGTAGATGAGTTAATCTTTGCAAAAGGTAGATATGAGATAGATTACGGTCATGAAATATAAGTACTTCAAAGTTCAACTCAAAGTGAATAAGATGTAGCTATTCAATAACCAAAATCTCAGATGATCAAGAATAAATGAAATTTATAGCTCATGATATCAATAAGGCATAGTCACATTTTTTAAAATACAAAATCCAAGTGATTCAACAATGTTTGAATTAAGAAAGTGAAATATACAAAGGAAAAGTTCACTACCAAAAGTAATGAGATGTTTCCTTCACATATAATATGAAAGAGTAGATTTCTAATTGTAGAAACAAATACACCTTCCAATATCAAGACTCAATGATAATAGCTATCAAAGGAAACATATTATATTTAAAAGGGTGATATTTCCATATTAGAAACAAAGCTAAATGTTCAAAGTATAGACGTAACTACAAGTTTATACTCAAGATAGAAATAGTAAAGGCTTACAACATTAATATTTTGTAATTGTTACTTGAGATGTG
The DNA here is from genome assembly GCA_018340775.1 of Taxus wallichiana var. yunnanensis. Lineage (NCBI taxonomy): Eukaryota > Viridiplantae > Streptophyta > Pinopsida > Cupressales > Taxaceae > Taxus > Taxus wallichiana. Next base: position 418,645,864 of record CM031244.1, on the reverse strand, counting down.
TAAGTGTAGTCGAAGTAAAGAGTAATGTTAAATATGCATGCTATGTTTAAGGGTAAACTTTCTTGCATCTATAGAGTAGAATTCAGGAATATAAATACTTCAAACTAAAGATAATGAAAACATAATTCATTAATCAAATAAAACTTATTGCCATTATATTTCAGGTATATGAATCTCAAGTTTCTATCTTATAGAGCTACGGTTTTGAAGTTGTCCAATAAGGGCATCACCATCAAAAGAAGACACAATATTTAGTATGTAATATATATACTAATTAGAGCTTCAAAATGAGTCAAGTACAAATACTTTAACGCTTGAAGGTGGTGACTAAATCATACTTCTACATAGTTTACAAAGTAATAATCAAGTAAGAGCAATGGAAGATATCACCTACAATCAACTGAAGAAGTGATATCACTTCTTGAATTCAAGGTTTCATCCATACAAAGATATGATAATAAAATAACAACTACTCACAAGAAATGCAAAATAAGCATTCACCTACAAACAAATGATACATCCAAAAACAACATGCAATAGGTTTTCAAATCCTTTCATAGTCAAGTTCTAAGGTATCGAATAGATCTATAACTAGTGAGAAAGAAATAGCTCAAAATTACAAGTTTAATGGAGCTACAAAAGAAATAAAATGAGCCAACTTACCAGATTCAGAGAAGATATTTTGAAACCCTAGAAGTTCTATCAAATGCAAAGAAAGTAAAGATACCCAAAACAAATTTCAAACTTGGGTTTGATAAAAATACAGAAAAAATAAACTTAGTTCCAACAAGCATGACAACAAAGAAGAAATGAGCTTGATTTTTGAATGGACAGAAGAAATAATGCATAAATGAAAAATATTTAAGGCATTTAAAGAAATATAAATGAGCTTTGGGGTCAAAGATGAAATGTTGAATACCCATATCTGGGTGGAGCTCAAGTAGCTTACTAATGGCAGAAAAATAGTTGCAATAACATATTATGCACTCATCAGACATGAACAAAATTTTTAATAAAATAGAATGTAAATGTTACATAACGAAAACCCAAATTGAAGTTCAGATATTAACTTTTACAGGGCCATCAAAAATCAAATAGAGATCAATTTATCAGAAGAATGGAGAATTTAATGACATATGTGTAATACAAAATTGATTCCATCAAGACAAAAATTCAAGCAAAAGATTCCAGTCCTTTTAAAAATATCAAGCAAAGCACAAAATACCAACTCGTATCTATACAACGAATCAAAAGTTATAGCTTTCAAATGAAACAAAGTTTGAATAGATGTAATTTTTAGTTATAGACAAATAAGAGTTAATTTTACACTCCATGGACATCCTAGTTTTACAAAGTTTTGAATGAAACTCAAAGAGAGAAGAAAAAACTTACAAATTCAATGTCAAATATTGAATGCAAAGTGAATGGTGAATACCGTAATGAGAATTTAAGTTCCCATAAAATAGCAAAAGGAATCACAAAATGGCGGAACTAAGGAAGAATCAAATAAATAGACAACTTGAAGATCATCTTAAAGCTCAACGCATACAAATAAGAAGCTACCAGCATTAAGATTCATTAACAACCAAAACAAGAAATTAAAAAAACCATATCTCATTTCTTGCACAGATAGAAGAAATGAATTAAACCTTAAGAAGATGTAACGTTACACAAAAACACAGAGGTCAAAATTACATTGATTGTTTCCACCTCTACCAATGTGTCTCATAAGGTTGAAACAGAGAAAAAAAGATGTAAAATACAGATAATCGTAGCCTTAGAGAACCGATTTGTAGAGGAAAATCGAGCTCAAGATCAAACAACAATGGCGGAGAGCATAAAAATGTCTAGGGCTTCGCCACTCGAAACGAAAGAAAAATGAGAAAATAATAAGCTCGGTGAGATTTTAATCAAACCTAACGCGTGTTCATTAACATCAATGGCCTAGGTTAAATCATGTAGGATCGAATGGAACATGTTGAATGCCTAACCTATCCACCCGATTAGAGCAAGGTTCAACATCAATGATGAATATCAGTTCGTGCAAGATCTAATGGTATACTTTAAAGCCCACGACCAATTACCAAAATGAAGATCGAAGGTTCAGATATCATCAAAGTACTATGATCAATGGTGTCAGAACAATAATGAATTCAATGCAATCCAACTACTCTAATCTGTTAGGTTTGAACTAAGTTCAAAGATTGATGGTTGTGATTTAAAAAAACAAATATCAATGTACAAAAGATCACCAGTATTTTTATCATAGGGTATGAACGTTAATCATGGATTTGAAGATCAATTACGAGATCAAATGCTACAGGGATATCAACGAACATAGTCAAAAATTCTTTATTTCCTATGCCAACAAGGGTTAAACCTGAGTTAAACCAATTGCCACCGACATTCTAGAAGGGGTAAGTCATCATGGAGAGGGGACCAACCCTATTATTCAAAAATCATTTGCATTGACCTATTAAAGGTCCAAAACTACGAGATAAAAAAATTCAAATCCTTACCACAATGATTAGAAAATAGGTAAGCCATCATTTTATATATGGTCAATCGAAAAAGGTTGAATAATAATGTCATGATTATGCAAATAAAAGGGGCTGAAAAAATTATAAATGCGATGGTGATAAAAAGGGGGTTTGACAATATTATAAACTAATTCCATAATTATTATGCCAAATGAGACCCGTGACTATAGTCTAACCAAGTTAATCAAGTGGTCACCTTTTCAACCCATGATGACACCAAAAGGTTAAGTAACATGAACACCTATGCCAAGAAAAGGCTCTTCTATTCTTGAAATAATCCAAATTACCTCAATATCCTCTAATTACAAACGAATACACAAGTGGAAATTATTCATGCAAGGAAGGTTCTTTTGCATCATGATCATGGTGGTCCCCATAGGAGGGAATCTTTTGAGTTGAGGAAAAATACATTATTTTGATTGTAAGAGAATAATATTTTGCATGTAATCACAAAGGGACAGAGATGTCATTATAAGCATGAATTACAGATGTCCACATCAGAAATCAAGAAGACCCTTTTGACATGCTAATTACCTTATTTTTATAAATAATGGTATTATTTTCTTACACATGCTTATAGGTGGTCCCTACTCATAGTGTGAATATTTTGTAAATTATTAAAAACAAAAGAATTATTTTTGCTAACATAGTGGATTAATTTTTGCATGTGCATCCAAGGGGGTAGAATTACAAAGGTGCCTAAAATTATCATTGCAAGTGGATCAAGTTGCAAAGAATCACATAAAATAAAAGGAGAAAAAAATTCCATTCAAATTTGAGAAGACTTACACACACAAGGAAGGGCTATTATTAGCAAAATTATTTATCCAATTTTAGATTAGTCAACTACACTTGGACTGAATTTTTTATTAAATAAGGCTATTAATGTCTCATTGTAATCATCATGTCTATTTTTATTCCTTTATTTATTCATGATAAAGGGTAAAATTTTCATGTGTGGGAGAGTATAAATACTAGTCTATTTTTAGGATGGCATGGGTGAATAATTTTATTATATATTGTGTGGATTGTAAGGCATAGAAGAGGAATTTTTGACATAGGATTTCAAGCAATTTTTGCAGCTTTTACCTTGAATGACAACTAAGTTTCTTCCTTTCTAATTATTTGTAGTGGTGTGTATATCTTTATTAATTATTATCAATGCCAATTCCCGATTAATCATCTTACCGTACTACAAATCTAGTAATTTCTAAATAGTATTAGTGTGCATGTTTATCTTATTGTGTTGTTGTGAATAATTCCTCGATACAAAAAGTATTTTTCCTTAATATTCTACTCAAAATAATTAGTTTATGCATCCAAAATTTATTCTCAATATTATTGTGCATATGCTTAGTCAAAGCCCTCAATAACTTTTTGTATCACCCCCTTTTAATTTCAGTTATAGTCATATTTTACCCTCAAAACTGTAAAAAAATAGTTTACGATACATCAAAAAGGAATCGAACTTAATACCGAAGACTCACCTCAATAATAGGTATACCCACGGACCTAAGGTGTTTCCATTATATCTACGAAAGTGAGCGATTCAAAGAAATCCTAGAACCTATGCTTTCATCTCTTAACCATGGTGTACTTTTGAGAGATAACAGTTGGTTAGAAGTAACTACCGGCCTTCTCCAAACATCTATCCCATTTCACAATGACCCACGCACAAGATAGATCCATGTTAATCAATCACACTTTGAATTCTTCATGTTAAACTAGGTAATTCGGGGTGATGTGACTTCTCCATAACATATAATTTATCCAATTTAATTAATCCCTAATCATATTTATTTATCACATCCCATTTATTATCCCTAAACCTATTTGTTATCAACTTTCATTTTCCTTAAGTACCTATTTATAATCTGTAGGTTCTCACCTACCTTGATTTTATTTTTTCTTACCATCTATCCTCCCTAAATGTTTATTTTATCTTCTCTAGGCCACCATTTAATTGTTTCACCTCTCTATAGCCTCGTATTTAATAAATTATATCCTCTTACCATCTTTTATCCAACCCCGGGTTCCTAACCACCTTCATTTAATAATTTCATCCCACTTTTCCTTTATTTAATACTTTTACATGCCACCTATCTTTGTTTAATGTTTTCCTGTCCACCTCATCCACCCATCCTCCCTAGAAACATAACTATACCCCTCCTTCTAGTAGATCGAACAAGCAATTCTTTGAGAGCTTAGGTATTGTTGCATTTTTTGTTTGTATTTCTCATCTTCATGCCTAGTCGCCATCAACCTAGCCCAATCATCATTGACCCAATTTGTAGTTATAAAATCTATCCATTTTCTTGTATCCTTTTGATTTCCTATTGTTCTAGATCTCTTGTTGGATTTTATCAGTCATAATAAGTGTTGTATCGAGTCGATATGTAATCGGACACTTCGATATACATTTTTATTGTTGTCCTAGTTCACCTACCTTGAGTAACCATCGACTAGACCCTTATATCCCGGTCACCATAGGCCCATGAGGTATTATTTATTTTATGTCAATTTAGATAAAAACCATTTTATATTATGTTAGACCCATCTTTTATGATTCTTTTATCTCAAATTTTTTGTTTTATATCATATCCATATCCATTTAATTTATCTATTTTCCCGAACATGGGGTTGACAACCACATAAGTAAGTTCACTCTTATTAGAACTCGACTTCATTGGGAAACCCCCATCAACTATATAATCCATTTTTTTTTCTAGTTATATTTTTTGGAGATTCATCTATCTCATAGTGAGGATAAGTTCATCTTTAAGCCCATCCATCATCACCATCTTAACCAAACCCACCTTAAACCCTTGCATGTTTTTTAATTTGCTTGGTTATATTTAGTATCTAGTTCACTAATATGAATAAAATGAAGAAAATATTTTCCAACATTAGGTATGCACATGAAAATTTTACCTCTATGGTATGGTCCATATAATGTTTTGAAAAAGTGCGACAAAATGATCTTGAGTTAAATCTTCCACCCTATCTTTGTTTGCATCATATATTCAAGGTCGACATCCTCAGACCATATCATCAACCTTTTTTCGACACCTTGGTTGTAGCATAATAGTTGGACATATCTGAACTCAACCCATAAATATTTTATGTAGGTGAAGAAGACTATATTGTGGACACTTTCACCAAGACCATGAGAGGATGTCCTATTTAGCAATATCGTGTGGTCAAAAATGAAAATTTACTTATTAAGGTGATTGGATGAATAAATACTAGATCAAGAAAAGTAACTCTCAAACTTTACTAAAATAGTTTTTATAATGGGGACCATTATTTCTAAAGGAGGAAGGAGTGATCCAGGACATCAATCCAGAAGTGATTATAACAAGGAAAATTATGAGAGTCATAACATTTTCACCGTATCCCGTGATTAAATCTGTTAAAAAAATTTCATAAAGGCTATAATGTGTAGGATATGGTGAAGATGTGAAAAACTATGTATGGTGTTGGCAAGAAAAATTTTCAAGGACAAATTGATGGACTTATTTCCAACACTCGAGGAGTGTAAGTCCCTCTAATTAACGATGCAGCTTGTCATATGTGCATATGCGATGTAATAAGTGAGTTTTATCCTGGTGGATTTTCAATAGAGGATCCAACAGGGTAAATCCCCTTACCCTATGAAAAAATCTTGCAGATATCCACAAGGGAGGAATTTTATAGGAAAGTAGGAAAAGGAGTGAGAAAGTTAGAAAAGAGAAACTAATGCTGCAAGTAGAAAATTAGAGACTTGCATACACCAAAGAAGAAATTTCATTACATGTACTTGAATTTAGAAGAAAACAAATTTGAATAATAAAGAATAAGACCAAATGGTGTTGAATGAGAAAAAGTACCACTAAACTCCTTACTTAAAAAAGGATAAAATTCCTTCTTCCTTTATTGAAGCTCAAGTAGAAATTGAACATAGAATAGTAGTGGAAGACATTTTAGAGTAGGGAAAATGGAAGAAATTTGCTATCTTCTTTTTCTATCTTAAAGCAAGGATATCTCCCTTATAAATTCACAAAAAAAAAAACTTGAAAATGTAAGAAGTTGTATAAGAAGAAGTTAAATGAGGATATTTCTACAATTTATTGAAGAGTAGGGAACTCTTTATCTTCTTGGTGACTTTTCACACATTTTAACCTAAATTATTTAAACTATTCATATTCCACTTAAACATTTAATTCCCTTTTATAAAATAAGGTGACTTAAGTTTTACATTATGTTTCTAAATTCACTTTAAGTTATATTAAAAAGTGTAAACCTCAATGTAAAAATATAAAATTAAATAGAGAGAGAGTGTTACGTAAGGAGAGAAGATAAAAGAGATATAGAAGAGGAAGAAGAAGAAGAGAGAAGGAGGGGGAATTATGTAGAAGAATGATCTGCTTTCTACAAGTGGATTAGATCTTGTTCCCTTACTTGGTTTCCACATTGCGCTCCTTAGAAGGCCTCTATCTCTCCAAGATCCTTGCTAAAATGAACTATTGCAAGTTTAAATTTGTGAGCATGAGGAATATGAACACAACTCAAGGTATCTGTCCATCCATCAGCCACATTTTTGATATTTTTGCACTTCTTGAACCATGATGAATGTTTCTCTTGTGATAAGTGCAATAGAGGCCCAAATCTCTTAGAGGAATTCGAAGGTACCCTTAGTGAAGGAAAATGGATTTCCTACCTCTTTCTTGACATATTCTTCAAATGGACCAATCAACTCATCAACATTTGTGTCCTTTCCCTGCTAATTCTGGTACTCCACATTTATGAATTTTCTTATTTATACTATCCTGCAACTTGTATGTTTGTTCATATTTTTCCTCAAGCTCTGTGATGGCCCAATTGATTTCCTCAAACCTTATTTCCAAGGCCCTCACCCATACACATGACAAGTATTCTAAAGGATTTTAAAAATATTCTTGTCGATCAACTCCTAGCAATGAGTGTTGCTCATTTCATCTACTACTAGACCCAAAGGTTCCCAATAGTCCCTTTATTTCTCTAAGTCTTCCTTAAGTGTCCATGTCCTATTTACTGTAATACACATGTAAACAAAGAGTTTGATCGCTTCTTGAGCACTCGAATTCCCTTTTTTAGAAATTGAGTTGATCCATTGATTATTCGCTTGGCTTGTATTGTGAACTCGTCCATCCGCCGAATGGATTCTAGATTGAATCTTTTGATGGGAGAAACTTCGTCAATGGGGATTTTCATGGCATTGGGATCAATTATATGTTACACATCGAATGAAAGAATTTGTAATTTTTCCTTTTTTTCATTAATCCTCTTCTTATACTCATTATTCATTTCCACCATGCGAGAAAAATATTCTTGATACATGTGAAAATCCCCTTCATCTCATCCGATAGTCAAATAATGATTACTCTCATCTAAGATAATTCAAGGTATTGATTATATGATTCCCCACCGTAGAACCATGAGTCTATAAGTGCAAGATTTCTTGATCTTTTTCTTTAACCAATGAGACAATCATTGATAGGTGAAGGGTGTAACTTTTTCACATTGCGAGTGTTAGGGGAAATCATTTCTTACATCTAAGGGAACATCTCATCAGATTCATGCTCAATGACAATGGAACCAACCATTCCTTTCTCCTGGAGGAGGACAAAAATCATCAATGAGGGAGGTGTGAATGTCAACAAAAGGTAAGACCCCTTGTGGTGGTTTAAAGACCCAATTACCCAAAGGTGTCCTTGACAAAAAGAAGACCTTCATAGGATGTCTTAAAATTGCACTTAGCAACCACAGGCTTGAATATGCGCAAAGGATCTTGTCCTCTTGCCGTCCATTATAAAATCATTTACCGTCTAGTCAACACCATGAACCCAGCTGTTAAGCACGGCACGTCCAAGGGCAGTAGCGTGGTGACCCACGTTAACTTAGAAACTCAGAAGATTGAACCTGAGTTAATCTCATGGTCAGACATCAAAGTTCCAAAGGAATGGACCCTTGCAAAAAAGTTTGTGCAGACATCTCAGCCAAAGCTTCAAAATGCAACTGCAGTAACAGAAGGCAGAAATGATGTGACACTCAGTTTTAGAAGAAACTCAGATGTTGGCAAAGCATCTGATAGTGATAAATCTAAAAGGTTCTAAATAGAAGCAATTCTCGTAGCTTCTACATCTTCTTATTTTTCAGTTGGTGAATCATCCAAGCCTCAAGAGGCTAAGAAAGAAGATGAAAAGATATTTTTATGTAGCCATAGATCATTAACCCATGATCCTTCTACTGACTTTTTATGGTGCACAGATTGCGAAAAGTTAGTCAGTCAGAAGTACGCCCCTGTCAACGGGCCTACAATAAACATGGCTTCAACAAGTACGAGGACTCCATTTCCTCCTACAGATCAGCATGAGCTGATTTCACCTGATGAGACTCAAAAGGCCGTATTCTGGTATCAAAGAGCAGTCAACAAAGAAATAGAGCCATCTGAAAGCTCTAAAATGCTCAACTGGACCAACAAGGCACTACTATCTGTGAATGAAGAGGTATGTTCTCAATCTGAAAAGCTTTCAAGTTTGGAAAGAACACTTAAAGCTATAGAATTGAGAAAGAAAGGAGACACTGCTGGTGCTTTAAAATTGTTAAATTCTAGATTTGATAAAATGGAAGAATCTGTTAAGAGAATAGAAAGCACAACACATAGTCTTGCTACAAGCCTACCAGAGGCAGTCACACATAGAGTCACAGATATTGTTCAACCCTTGGTTGATCATACAGTTGGTTTGAAAAGTACAATCATAGCCAGAACACAACAAACAAATGAATTGTTAGAATCAGGTCTGTCACAAATTCAGGATGAAAATGAAAAGACACATAGCAGGATAGATGATATCCAAAAGTGTCTAACCCAAGAACTTCCCAAGATCTTTCCAAAGATCAATGAGTTGAATAGTAGACTAACACCTAGAAAAGAAGGTGATTGGTCTCAAGCCGTCTCATGGACAGAAGTCCAGAATCTAGCCAGTCCAACTCCAAAGAAGTCATACAAGGAAGTTCTAGAAGAGTATAAACCTTTGTTCTTTAAGGACAAAGAAGTAAACATGCTAAGCATAGAGGGTACTGAATCTCACATTGAGAATCCAGAATTCACACCACCATTGTTTGATGAACATATGGGTGAAAGCAGGACTACTCTGGTTTCCACTCAACCACAAAGGTCCAAACACTTCACCAAATTTCTACAGTAGTAGAATGCAAGTCTCGTGGCTGAAATAAAAGAATTAATCCATGCCATGATAGGATGGGGCAACACTCAAAAGAAACCTATGGCGGAACACCCCGAATATTGCTGCCACCATAGTTAATGGCTTTGTCGGCATTCTTAAAGAATGGTGGGATGTACTTCCCAACAAAGCGTAAATCTTAGATTCGAGTTTCACTGGCCTCACAGCCGGCTCTTATCGAGAGAATTCATCGGCAATATTGACGATGATAAGATGATGAACACAGCGATGTTCCTCAGAGCTCGCTTATGTGATATGACTCGCATTAAAGAATACCAATGCTTCATGCAGAAGCTATATTACAGTTCAGGTAATATTAACGATGAGACTATGCGTCTCAGTTATATAGAGTCATTTCCACCTTTCTTTGCTACACAATACAGAAAGGCCATGCATGGAATGAAAACTTCAGAGTTAAGTTTTGGGCACATCAATCAGATAATAGATCAGTGCAATGCCAAGTTGTGCAAAGAAAAATGGGAACGCAAGCAAGCGTTCAAACACCAAAAAGCTCTCAGCAATACTTTCTGCAATCAGTATGCTTTAGAACCCTTTGGTTGTCCCGAACTAGAAATCCAATCTTCCAAGAAGAAATCTTCTTGCAAAGATTGTCTTTTTTCAAAAGGGGGTGAGTGGCGGCAGAAAAAGAAAAAAAAAATACAGAGAGCAGTTCAGAAAAGGAAAGTATAAAGAGCAGTTCCAGAAAGGTAAGCCCAGAACGAAATATAAATTTCGTAAGTATAAACATTTGGGTAAATCAAACAGGTTTAAACCTACCTGTTATATTTGTAAAGATGCTCATTATGCTAATCAGTGTCCACAGCGACATACAGAGAAAGGTAAGGCAAAGGTAAATGCCTTAACCAGTAAAGGCATAGAAGAAGAAGAATATGCTTTTATTTCTGACACTGATAGTTTATCATCTGATATATCTTATGTCTCCATTGAAGGAGAAAATTGTAATAATATTCAGCATGCTTCATCAGATGAAGATAGTACTGATAGTGGGTATAGCTCAATTCCTTCCTTTACTCATTTCAGTATAAATATGGTATCTGACTTTGTTCATCCCATGATACCACCAAGTGCAGACTTGCTCAGAAGACAAGTCGAGAGCCTCCAGTCAGTCTATAACAGTTGTCCCCCTTGGGACACGACAAGGAAAATAGCTCTCCAAAAGAGCTCAGAAATCTGCAAGACAGATACTTAAGACAGAATGAATTGGAGCAGAGCCAGGCACAAAGCAGAGCTGAATCAGAAATAGAAGAGCCCTTTGAAGCATTTCCAATACGGCCTCCATTCCAGCAGAGGATCAGGCAAAGACAAATTCCCACCAGGGGAAGGTTTGGAGCATGGCGTGGAAGAGGAAGAGGAATCAGTCCTCCTGTTTACTCCTCTTATGAGCCAGGACAATCATCAGAAAATCCAGCTTCAAGGCAGATGTACAAGACCTGGAGAAGATCCAGGATTGAATTACTTGAGAAGGTGCTTGCTAAGGCAACTGAAGAATATAGCAAGCTCATAGCTGAGGAAGAAGATGAAAAAGAAGATTCCACAGAGAATCTTGAAGAAACATACCATAATCTGGCAACAGGAGATGACCAGCCATCACAGCCAAAGGTATGTACATTAAGCTGCACCCAGAATCCCTTTATAGCAATCACTATATGCATTCCACATATAAAGCCTTATGTATTGGATGCCATGATTGACACGGGTGCTGAGATTAGCCTAATCAGACAGATACGCTCTCCCTAGTGATTGTTGGGTTAACACCCATACTAAGATCAGATTTGATAAGAGAGAGGTAGTCTGCAAATCAATGGCTAAGGTTAAGTTAGATGTTGAAGGACATTCTATTGACATAGAGTTCTATCAACACAATATGGAGAACTATGACTGTCTTCTAGGAGTTGATTTTCTGCAAGCAATGTAATACATTCAGCATCTCCCAGAACAGTATACAGTTGTTTGAGCCTCCTGTCTCCATTCCCAGAAGATACTCTTTTCAGAGTATTGTTCCTTTACCTCAGAAGGTAAAGACTGTCAATAATACCTGGATTCATAAATCTATTTCTAACAATGCTGTTAATATTGAAGAAATAGTTTCCAGGATCAAGAAGAACGTCTGCAGCGAAGATCCACATGCTTTCATCAGCAGAAAGAAGCATTACTGTTCTTTGGATCTTCAGATGATCAAAGATGACAAGGGCAATGAAGTGCTACCAAAGTTCAAAGCACATCATAAAGGCATGCCCCCTGCAGAGAGAAAAGAATGCCAGGGTGAAATACAGAAACTGATCAAAGCAGGATTCATACAAGAATCCAATTCACCATGGGCATGTTCAGCCTTTTATGTGAACAAGAGATCTGAACAGATCAGAGGAAAGAAAAGGCTTGTAGTGGATTATAAGCCACTGAATAAGTTTATAACTGCTGTACAGCATCCCATTCCAGCCAAGGATGACATCTTGAGAAGAATCAAAGGATCTCATGTCTACAGCAAGTTTGATTTGAAGAGCGGATTTTGGCAAGTGTTTTGCAAAAGAAGATATGTATAAAACCGCTTTCATTGTACCAGGTGGTCAGTATGAATGGAAAGTTCTTCCATTCGGTCTCAAGACAGCTCCTTCTATTTTCCAGAAGATCATGGACAAAATCTTCGGTGAGTTGTCTGATTTCCTAATTGTTTACATTGATGACATTCTCATATTTTCTAAGTCACCAAAGGAGCATTTAACTCACTTAGAAAAGTTTTATGAGACTGTATATAAAAATGGGATCTGCTTGTCTCCCACTAAAATGGAAATCTTTAAAGAAGAAATAGACTTCCTTGGTATCCGTATCAGTTCAGGAACAATTTCTATGCAACAGCATGTGATTACAAGTATACAGAATTTTCCTGACCAGATCCTAGAGAAACAACAATTGCAGCGTTTCTTAGGATGTATCAACTATGTTGCTGGTTTTTACCAGAACATAGCAGCTGATCGTGTACTGCTAAATAGTAGACTCAAGAAAAATGCTCCTGGATGGAATCAGGACATGACCAGAGCAGTACAGAGGATTAAGAAGCAAGTACAAGAACTCCCGGCAATGTCACTTCCAGGACCTGGCAAGAAGATCATTGAATGCGATGCCAGCGAACAATTTTGGGGAGCTGTACTCAAGGAAAAGGCCGAGAATGATAAAGAGAAGGTATGTAGGTTTGCCTCAGGAGCTTTCCAAGGTTCTGAGTTAAATTATCATTCTTCCCATAAGGAATTATTAGCTGCTAAAAAGGCCATCAAGGCTTTCTTGTTCTTCGTGCAAAATGAAGAATTTATTTTAAGATCTGACCTCAAAGATTTCAGAAAAAGGTTAGATGGCGGAGATCCAGCTAATAAGGTAGCCTTCAACAGACTCCAAAGATGGGGTCTTTGGTTTGACAACTTTGAGTTCCAGGTAGAGCACATATCAGGCAAACAAAATGCTCTTGCAGATTTTGTCAGCAGAGAACTCAACACTTCAAAGAATATCAGCGTTACACAGGTTATCCATGAATCCCATGGCACTGTATGGGATCATCGACATGCAAAGGAACAAATTGATGCATTAGTCCTCTGTGACAACAGAATGTCACAAGAAGCTCAAACGCTTCTAGTCTCTAGAGATCTGATTACTACACAAGAGTTCGCAATGTCTGAACTTGAATGTAAACTTTATGATCCTGACATACCAGGTCATGAGTTTCATACTTTGCAAGAACCCTTGGTCAAATGTTGCTTAAAGTGGCAATGGCGATCTCTCTATGCAGTCGAACAACCGGATTTCCTACCTGTCGAAGGTCTCAGACTCAGGCAGCTGATACCGAGAAAGGACACATTGTGGCGGTTCGAATTTTCAAGGATGTGGCCTGAAGAACATCCTTTTCAATCAGACATATGGAACCGACCTCCTTCTCTGGGAGACAGGAAGTACATCTCTTCTCACTTCAAGTACTTTCTTTCAAAGTTTCTCCCTTCTAAGTTATCTAACTCTCCTCTGTTAAATGTGCATCCGGATACAGCCAGAAATATCATTATTCAATGTAAGATTCCATGGTATGTTAAGGCACATTATTATATTAAGATTAACCACAGGAATTTGGTTGAAAGACCAAATGCTACTCTTTGGAGGAGAATTCTTCTGCATCACACCATGGTCGTGCGACCACCAGCCTCCTGATCAAGATCTCAGAATCCTTGATCACTATTTGTTTCCTACACGGCGCCATTTGAACCTGACACAGATGGAACCGCGCAGATGTCTCGCATATGGTTAGAGCAACATGAAAGGTTACTTCCTGGAGCACCGACAAGAAATGATTCCACATCATCTTCTCGATGATGATCCAGACCTGCCAGGACCCTCTGTCCTCTTCGAATAATTTAGTGCGCTCCGCACTATCTGTCATGATGATAGGCATGTTATCATCTTCCTTTCCAGGATTCCTTCTTATCCTGCTTTTAATAAAGTTATCCGACAGGCTTGTTGTCGGTAGTTAGCTTTTGTAGGTGCGTGGTGGACCCATTGGCATCTTTGTACCTTTGGGTGGTGTCGTGTCTTGCTTTTGGTGAGTGGGCTGTACTCACTGAGGAATCTTACCGATTACCTCTTGCTCCGGTTTCCGGTCTTCCCGTATCCGGTGAAAAGCTTTGAGTTGCCTATTTAATAGCGCATCCTCATTTCATTCACTACACTGGATTTGGACTAGATCTGAATACGCTGGATTAAGAAGATACATCTGGAGTAGAAGAAAAGGAAGGATTTCAGAATTCAGAGTCTATAAATATATGTCTTCAGAAGTTAGAGATGTTTAAATCATGTCATGTACTTGTCGAGTTAATGGAAGTTTGAAGTTATTGAATATAGATCATTTTGATGAATTTGAGAATGTGTTTGATTCAGAAGATGTATTTGATGTTGTAGTAATGATATTAGTAGATTTGTTTGGAGAAGATGCAGAGATAGATATTCATTTAATATTTGGTCGAATTGAGATGGTTAATACGAGTCTATGTGTTGTTACAAGTCGAGCTAGAATATAAGTTGATGATCATTATGTTGTCTTTTAGATTTACGTTTTGATAATTTTAAGGATAGTTTGTTAGCAGAAGATCCAAATCGGCCTTCATACGTATTAAAGTGTCCTTTGAGGTTTACCCTAATTACCCAGTGTCTTTAACAAAAGAAGACCTTCTGCAAGATGTCTTAAAATTGCACTTAGCAACCACAGGCTTGAATATGCGCAAAGGATCTTGTCCTCTTGCCGTCCATTATAAAATCATTTACCGTCTGGTCAACACCATGAACCCAGCTGTTAAGCACGGCACGTCCAAAGGCAGTAGCGTGGTGACCCACGTGAATTTAGAAACTCAGAAAATTGAACCTGAGTTAATTTCATGGTCAGACATCAAAGTCCCAAAGGAATGGACCCTTGCAAAAAAGTTTGTGCAGACATCTCAGCCAAAGCTTGAAAATGCAACTGCAGTAACAGAAGGCAGAAATGATGTGACACTCAGTTTTAGAAGAAACTCAGATGTTGGTAAAGCATCTAACATTGATAGATCTAAAAGAATACGAATAGAAGCAATTCTGTAGCTTCTACATCTTCTTATTTTTCAGTTGGTGAATCATCTAAGCCTCAAGAGGCTAGGAAAGAAGATGAAAAGATATTTTTATGTAGCCATAGATCATTAACCCATGATCCTTCTACTGACTTTTTATGGTGCACAGATTGCGAAAAGTTAGTCAGTCCGGGCAATACGCCCCACCCGGGCCTACAATAAACATGGCTTCAACAAGTACGAGGACTCCATTTCCTCCTACAGATCAGCATGAGCTGATTTCACCTGATGAGACTCAAAAGGCCGTATTCTGGTATCAAAGAGCAGTCAACAAAGAAATAGAGCCATCTGAAAGCTCTAAAATGCTCAACTGGACCAACAAGGCACTACTATCTGTGAATGAAGAGGTATGTTCTCAATCTGAAAAGCTTTCAAGTTTGGAAAGAACACTTAAAGCTATAGAATTGAGAAAGAAAGGAGACACTGCTGGTGCTTTAAAATTGTTAAATTCTAGATTTGATAAAATGGAAGAATCTGTTAAGAGAATAGAAAGCACAACACAGAGTCTTGCTACAAGCCTACGAGAGCAACATCACACATAGAGTCACAGATATTGTTCAACCCTTGGTTGATCATACAGTTGGTTTGAAAAGCACAATTATAGCCAGAACACAACAAACCAATGAATTGTTAGAATCAGTGTCATCCACAAATTCAGGATGAAAATGAAAAGACACACAGCAGGATAGATGATATCCAAAAGTGTCTAACTCAAGAACTTCCCAAGATCTTTCCAAAGATCAATGAGTTGAATAGTAGACTAACACCTAGAAAAGAAGGTGATTGGTCTCAAGCCGTCTCATGGACAGAAGTCCAGAATCTAGCCAGTCCTACTCCAAAGAAGTCATACAAGGAAGTTCTAGAAGAGTATAAACCTTTGTTCTTTAAGGACAAAGAAGTAAACATGCTTAGCATAGAGGGTACTGAATCTCATATTGAGAATCCAGAATTCACACCACCATTGTTTGATGAACATATGGGTGAAAGCAGTACTCCAGGTTTCCAGTCAACCACAAAGGTCCAAACACTTCAGCCAAATTTCTACAGAGTAGAATGCAAGTCTGTGGCTGAAATAAAAGAATTAATCCATGCCATGATAGGATGGGGCAACACTCAAAAAGAAACCTATGGCAGAACACCCCAAAATATTGCTGCCACCATAGTTAATGGCTTTGTAGGCATTCTTAAAGAATGGTGGGATGTACTTCCCAACAAAGCAGAAATCTTAGATTCAGGTTTCACTGGCCTCACAGCAGCTCTTATCAGAGAATTCATCGGTAATATAGACGATGACAAAATGATGAACACAGCCATGTTCCTCAGAGCTCGCTTATGTGATATGACTCGCATAAAAGAATACCAATGCTTCATGCAGAAGCTATATTACAGTTCAGGTAATATTAACGATGAGACTATGCGTCTCCGTTATATAGAGTCATTTCCGCCTTTCTTTGCTACACAATACAGAAAGGCCATGCATGGAATGAAAACTTCAGAGTTAAGTTTTGGGCACATCAATCAGATAATAGATCAGTGCAATGCCAAGCTATGCAAAGAAAAATGGGAACGCAAGCAAGCGTTCAAACACCAAAAAGCTCTCAGCAATACTTTCTGCAATCAGTATGCTTTAGAACCCTTTGGTTGTTCCTAACTAAAATCCAATCTTCCAAGAAGAAATCTTCTTGTAAAGATTGTCTTTTTCAAAAGGGGGTGCTTGGCAGCAGAAAAAGAAAAAGAAAAATACGAGAGCGATTCGAAAAGGAAAGTATAAAGAACAGCTTGTAAAGGTAAACCCGAACGAAATATAAGTTTCGTAAGTATAAACATTTGGGTAAATCAAACAGGTTTAAACCTACCTGTTATATATGTAAGGATGCTCATTATGCTAATCAGTGTCCACAGCGACATACAGAGAAAGGTAAGGCAAAGGTAAATGCCTTAACCAGTAAAGGCATAGAAGAAGAAGAATATGCTTTTATTTCTGACACTGATAGTTTATCATCTGATATATCTTATGTCTCCATTGAAGGAGAAAATTGTAATAATATTCAGCATGCTTCATCAGATGAAGATAGTACTGATAGTGGGTATAGCTCAATTCCTTCCTTTACTCATTTCAATATAAATATGGTATCTGACTTTGTTCATCCCATGATACCACCAAGTGCAGACTTGCTCAGAAGACAAGTTGAGAGTCTCCAATCTGTCTATAACAGCTGTCCCCCTTGGGACACAACAAGGAAGATAGCTCTCCAGAAAGAGCTCAGAAATCTGCAAGACAGATACTTAAGACAGAATGAATTGGAGCAGCCAGGCACAAAGCAGAGCTGAATCAGAAATTGAAGAGCCCTTTGAAGCATTTCCAATACGGCCTCCATTCCAGCAGAGAGTCAGGCAAAGACAAATTCCCACCAGGGGAAGGTTTGGAGCATGGCGTGGAAGAGGAAGAGGAATCAGTCCTCCTGTTTATTCCTCTTATGAGCCTGGACAATCATCAGAGAATCCAGCTTCAAGGCAGATGTACAAAACCTGGAGAAGATCCAGGATTGAATTACTTGAAAAGGTGCTTGCTAAGGCAACTGAAGAATATAGCAAGCTCATAGCTGAGGAAGAAGGTGAAAAAGAAGATTCTCAAGAGAATCTTGAAGAAACATACCATAATCTGGCAACAGGAGATGACCAGCCATCACAGCCAAAGGTATGTACATTAAGCTGCACCCAGAATCCCTTTATAGCAATCACTATATGCATTCCACATATAAAGCCTTATGTTTTGGATGCCATGATTGACACGGGTGCTGAGATTAGCCTTATCAGACAGTATGCTCTCCCCTAGTGACTGTTGGGTTAACACCCATACTAAAATCAAATTTGACAAGAGAGAGGTAGTCTCTAAATCAATGGCTAAGGTAAAATTAGATGTTGAAGGACATTCTATTGACATAGAGTTCTATCAACATAATATGGAGAACTATGACTGTCTTCTAGGAGTTGATTTTCTACAGCAATGTAATACATTCAGCATCTCCCAGGAGAATATTAAGTTGTTTGAACCTCCTGTATCCATTCCCAGGAGATACTCTTTCCAGAGCATAGTTCCTTTACCACAGAAGGTAAAGACTGTCAATAATACTTGGATTCATAAATCTATTTCTAACAATGCTGTTAATATTGAAGAAATAGTTTCCAGGATCAAGAAGAACGTCTGCAGTGAAGATCCACATGCTTTCATCAGCAGAAAGAAGCATTACTGTTCTTTGGATCTTCAGATGATCAAAGATGACAAGGGCAATGAAGTGCTACCAAAGTTCAAAGCACACCATAAAGGCATGCCCCCTGCAGAAAGAAAAGAATGCCAGGGTGAAATACAGAAACTGATCAAAGCCGGACTCATACAAGAATCCAATTCACCATGGGCATGTTCAGCCTTTTACGTAAACAAGAGATCTGAGCAGATCAGAGGAAAGAAAAGGCTTGTAGTGGATTATAAGCCACTAAATAAATTCATAACTGCTGTACAGCATCCCATTCCAGCCAAGGATGATATCTTGAGAAGAATCAAAGGATCTCATGTCTACAGCAAGTTTGATTTGAAGAGCGGATTTTGGCAAGTGTTTTTGCAAAAGAAGATATGTATAAAACCGCTTTCATCGTACCAGGTGGTCAGTATGAATGGAAAGTTCTTCCATTCGGGCTTAAGACAGCTCCTTCTATTTTCCAGAAGATCATGGATAAAATCTTCGGTGAGTTGTCTGATTTCCTAATTGTTTACATTGATGACATTCTCATATTTTCTAAGTCACCAAAGGAGCATCTAACTCACTTAGAAAAGTTTTATGAGACTGTATATAAAAATGGGATCTGCTTGTCTCCCACTAAAATGGAAATCTTTAAAGAAGAAATAGACTTCCTTGGTATCCGTATCAGTTCAGGAACAATTTCTATGCAGCAGCATGTGATTACAAGTATTCAGAATTTTCCTGACCAGATCCTAGAGAAACAACAATTGCAGCGTTTCTTAGGATGTATCAACTATGTTGCTGGTTTTTACCAGAACATAGCAGCTGATCGTGTACTGCTAAATAGTAGACTCAAGAAGAATGCTCCTGGATGGAATCAGGACATGACCAGAGCAGTACAGAGGATTAAGAAGCAAGTACAAGAACTCCCGGCAATGTCACTTCCAGGACCTGGCAAGAAGATCATTGAATGCGATGCCAGCGAACAATTTTGGGGAGCTGTACTCAAGGAAAAGGCCGAGAATGATAAAGAGAAGGTATGTAGATTTGCCTCAGGAGCTTTCCAAGGTTCTGAGTTAAATTATCATTCTTCCCATAAGGAATTATTAGCTGCTAAAAAGGCCATCAAGGCTTTCCTGTTCTTCGTAATGAAGAATTCATTTTAAGATCTGACCTCAAAGATTTCAGAAAAAGGTTAGATGGCGGAGATCCAGCTAATAAGGTAGCCTTCAACAGACTCCAAAGATGGGGTCTTTGGTTTGACAATTTTGAGTTCCAAGTAGAGCACATATCAGGCAAACAAAATGCTCTTGCAGATTTTGTCAGCAGGGAACTCAACACTTCTAAAATATCAATGTTACACAGGTTATCCATGAATCCCATGGCACTGTATGGGATCATCGACATGCAAAAGAACAAATTGATGCATTGGTCCGTTGTGACAACAGAATGTCACAAGAAGTTCATCCATTTTTTCTTTTGCCATTGGCTTTTCTTCTTGCATTTCTATAATCAAGTCTTCCTCTTGTAGTGGAAGCAAACGAGACTTCTTCTACCCCGGCCTTCTTTGGTGAATTTTTGTGAGCGTATGTTTCCATTTATGTGGCCTATCTTTGCAAACTTTCTCTAGAGTGTCTAGAACTTGAAGTCACCTCTACAACTTTGGAAAGTTACTGATGGGAATATTTCTTCGACCTAGAGGAATTCCTCATGACCGGATGATCATAGTTCTCTTCTTATGAAACAAATTTATCATATTCCTCACAACCTTCTTATTCCACTTCTTTATATCCCCGATTCACGAAGATACCAATTGACTAGAGGAAAATGGGACATCTTAAATTCCACCTAGTCAAGATCATACATATTTGTCCCATCATCAAGAAAACTTAAATTTATTCAATTCAACAATTTTCATCCTCGTATGGTTATTTTCCCGTACTTCAAAATCATTAACACAACTTTCCCAAAGACTCGCTTAATTATGGCTCATGTTGCAATTGTAGGACATAGAAAGAGTCAAGATATTCTCGGATGTCGAAATTAGGCCTGAAAATATTAGAATGTAAATTCAAATGAGTGACAACACCTCCAGATGAGATGTGTCATTTCAGCTCTTACACATGAATACCCCGAGAGAGATAAGAAATGAAATAAATTTATTCTTCCTACTCCTAATCATGTTATTCACTTGAATTATCTGTCTACAAAGATCAAATAGTATAATTGAATCGCTAAGATACTTGGGGAACCTTAGTGGATCTTGATCAAAGTAGGCAACCCGGAGGTAGGAGAAATGTTTAGAATTGGATGAAATAAGAGTCATACTTCTTGATTGGAGACAATGCTTGTGGCGACATCCTTTCCTAAAAATCACCTTCCAAGATTTAAACCACATACATTATGAATGCATTTTTCACATGAGATAAATTCTAAGGATTTCCTCAATTACAAATTGTGGAAGCTTCTCAAATGTAGGTACCTTGGCAATAATGTTTTGCATGTGGGTCATTCCTTTGAAATATCTTGAGCTAGCAATGAGATAGAACAAGTAAGAAGTCATGTGAAACTTCTTCATCCTAGGTACTAGAGTAGTTACACATGGAGATTGTCACCGATGACCTCCCCACGGTAATTTTTTTACTTTCCTTTTTACACCATCAAGATGAAAAGGCCCATCCAGGTCTTGAAATCATCTTGTGCTTGCTTGACCCATAAATCTATTGAGGAGTGTGATGGTATCTGAATATCCCTCTCGAAACTCACACCTTGGAATATTTTTGGTCATCCTTGAGAGACTTCTTCCTATCTTTAACAACGGACCAAGTGCTACCACTTGTGCTTATGCATCCATCATCTCCTAATCATGCAAGGCCTTGTCCTTTGAGATGATGACCATACTAGGTGATGTCGTGATTTATAGAGAGAGTAAGATGGTTCTAGGACTGATGACGACCATTTTTGTACCATTTAAGGCTTGGATTTTCTTTGTTCCAAGTTCATAATGATGAGAGAAAGCTAAGATGAACTCAAGTATTTTTATAGACATGGGGTGTCCCACAACTACGAACAATCCATTTATCAATACTTGATCCTTGCTCTTTGGATGTCATCTGATCTCTTCAGTCATTTAGGTCCATTTATGAGACATCACTATATTCTATCTCATACTCACATGTGAAGGGATGTGTCGGCTTCTATCCTATCCACTTATGTTTCATGATTTCCCGAGAAAAAGTAACTCCCTCGAACCTCAACCGGATGTTGCAAATCTGATTTCCTTTTCTCCTTGCATTTATCTCACCCTTAGTTTCAACTTTCTATTTTTGGAAGATTCTCATGGGACCACTTACTATTTTTAGTAAGTGTCAAAATTTGACAAAAATGATGTTTTGATGAATCTTCAAAGATCTCCTCGTAGGTTCTTCACTTGATGAATTTCCAAAAATAATAGTCCCTTATGTAGAATACTTGATATTTTTTAAAATTAGAATTCTAGAGGTTAGATTGATATGGAACAAAATTTTCTGATATGATTTTTTTCCCAATATCGCGCCTCTAAAATCTTGGACATACCCACTCAATAGTTTGCGAGATTTCAAACTTTAAATTTATGACACTAACACTTCGGACATGCAACCATTAATGGAGCTTGAAAATTACAAGTATGGATTTTTCCTTTCTTCAAGAAGGAAATCACATTTTTATATGGAGTTTTACTTCTTTTTCTTTCGGTCTAATGTCATTTCGATACTACTATTGGTTTGACGAGAAATCAAGATTTTCTCCATTGGGTCGAAAGAGGATTTCTTCCTTGTGAATGTTGTATACTTTGCAGACGAGGGTGTAAAGATGTTTTTATTAATTATTTTTATATAGGAATGGATCAAAATATGGTTTATCAAACTATGCATCTATTTGAAACATCTCTTATAAAATCTATTTTATGGCAATGGAGATTTTCACTATTCTTCTTCTTCATTCTTAATTTCTTCTCCTTAGTTTGATGAAATATTCTTCTCGTAAATGTGTATCACCATAGGAAAGAGGATATTATTTCTTTGGTGGAGCTTTTCTGAGCTTTTATAATGGTGGAATGGTGGTAGGAAATTGTAGATGAGTTTGCAGATGAAGTTGTGTATGTGAATGTTAGATGTTAGATGTTAGATGTAGGAGGGAATTTTTTTATTTTTAAAAACCACATCAAAGAGACAGTGAATTTTCATGTCCCTTACATCCCTCACCTAAAAGGGTTGTGAGGGACATCAATTTTCACAAACGACCTTATCTTAACACGTGGTAGAGATCCCACAACAGGGATTAAATCCAAAAATAGGTTTAAAGCACCGAGGGGTTGGAAGCGGTCACATGAGGGACCTTAAGGCATCATGGAGGTGCTAGGTGAATTTTTTAAACCTTGAAATCCATCACATTAAAGGGACATGAGAGACATCATTTTTCATGACACACCAAGTGATGACACATGGTAGTGATTTCATGGTTGAGAATGAAGGCTCGACAAAGACCTTAGGGTGGAAATTAACTCTCGAAGAGGTTACATGGGTGACTAGGAGTCTCCTTAGGGGCTAGATGAATTTTTTCATGTCTGATGTCCCTCACCTAAAAGTTACATTAGGGACATCAATTTTCATGCCATGCAAGGTGATGACATGTGGCGGTAATCCAACAAAGTGAGGGCTTTGAGCTCGTGCAAGCACTGAGGGCTGAATTGGTTATCTTGGAGGTTGCATGAAGGTCCAAATAGCTTATAGGGGATAGGTGAATTTTTTCAACCTTTATGTCCCTAACCTTAAATCAGGTGAGGGAAAAAAAATTGTGCTAGGCAAACCGGAGATGACCTCGTGTCCTTCAAAAATTTGACTAAATCCTAAATTCGCTCCAAGAGGGAAACTTCAAATGGCGATAACTTGAGATGTCGATGGATGTTTTTAAAGAGATGTTATATGATATTGACTGTAAATTTCATTCTAAATCCTATGGTTTGGGTTAAAGGTCTTGATTATATAATTTGATCCCTGAAAAATGAGATTTTTGATGTGGTACTCCACTTGTGCATGAGAAAAACTTTTGGCAGCCCCATTACGCCAAAGTGTTGTGAAAAAAATATTTTCACCATCTTATAGGGATTGGAATTCGATTTCTGATGATGCTTAATTTTTCTCTTGAGTGCACCCGAAGCTCCCTAATCACCTTTGGAAGATCAGTAGTTGTATTTGTATGTGCACCGCCTAGGCCTGTGAATCTTAAGTTTAGTGAAACTATCCCGAATTCTTTGGATCCTTCCCAAATATTATTAAATAAAATCCATCATGTTCCTATGCATTTTATTGAATTATGTTTCTGTTCTGGAATTTATCTCCCATTCCATGGGGTTTCTCCATCTAGAAGGCTAGTGATAACCCTTCCCACACTGCCCAAGTTTACATTTTTAATAAACTCGTAAAATCATATAGGGGTTGATTTTACTTTCCTAAATCACCTAGGGAGATTAATTAACAGCAATTGGGAGGTTAGTGGACTAACCAAGTAAACCCGAGGTGCCTTAGAATGATAACGTGAAATTTTTTTGCAGACAGGTTATTGTTGTCATGCTTAGAAATTTTTAATTTCCCTGTAGCAAATTTTCATGACAACATATCGAAAAGTTTTTCCTCTAAAATAGGCTCGTAAATGCCTTAAATTTTATTTACTAAAATTAGTAATTTTTAATATTAATTTCCGTAACTTTTCCATATGTAATTGATTGAAGATGAACCACATCATCTCCCTTGAAATTTATCACTTTCTACATTATTCTAGATGTCTCTTCATATTTCTACTATTAGTTATATAAGTAAATATAAATGAAATGGGAGGACAAAAGTTTTCTTACAGAGATAGCTTTTGTAATCATAATCTTATGAGAAATATACATATCTTTTCAGAAATTTTTACCATTTAAATATGGCACAATTGATATTTTTTCCTTTAATCCCAAAACCCCTACATTTTTTATCGGTGGTATCATATAAAAGTTATCTTGAGAGTGTATGTTTACCATAACGAGGTCTTGATATTAAAATATTTTTCGGTCCACGCAAGATACTTTAAAATACTTTACTACCGATTGTTGGATACCTAAAACAGCAGAAAAAACATCTGGACAAATGATCCTCTCAAGAAAATCATGAATGAATCTCTAACGGATAAAAAGGAGTCGATGTTACAATAATTCACAAGGATCCTTCAACAACTACAAATGGTAAATCCTTCCTCTTCCTCTAGAATCAATCCCTTCAATGCATCTACATCGTTTAAGGTTAAAGGAAATTTTGTTATTCATATTTTTAGGTAAAATAAATAATGATGAAGTAGAAAACTGGTTACAAATATTATTCTCCTACTTTATCTATCTATTAATTCAATAATTAAGAGAGGATAACATTTTCTCTTGAAATCATTACTTTCATCAAAAATTCATGGGGTGTACAAGAATGGACTCAATAGGGAAAAGCAAGGCATCACGAGAGGAAAGAAAATGGGAAGATTTTGTGGATTCCATAAAGGAATAATTATGATGATATGTACATAAACTGAAACAAATCTTCTAAGGTAAGGAGTACTAGTCAATTCAAGATTATACTTATAATTTTCGTTCTCTTTTTGCAAGATTTAGAAATCAAGACAGAAAGAAAGACAAGATTCTCAAATATTGAAATGGCTTATAATGGTACATAAAGGAGGACATTGACTTATTTAAATCTCATACTCTATGCAAGGTTTAGAATTTTGTTATCAAGATTGAACAAAAACATAAAAGGAGACATACAAGTAACTAGCGTTTTAGGGGAAAATGATAAGGAAGGTCCAACCGGAGGTCAAGATTAGAAATAGGAATCATGAGGAAATAAAACATAGAAGGAGAAGAAAATGAAGTGGTGTGACCTCTAGAATACTAACCATCATTCTAAGGAACAATATTGATCCATCATGTCCTTACTAACGAAGTAAAAATATTCACCACACAATGCTCCATTGGTAACAGCCCCAAGGTAAGAGATGGAGAATATAAAATTATAGAAGTTGAGCCGGATGTGATCTGGTTTCACCTCCTAATTCAATAATATGGGGAAGGAAAGGTTATTTCACTCTAGTCTTTGGGTAAATGGTAAGCCCTTGCATTTAATTCTTAATAGTGGAAGCCAAATGAATTTAATTGAGTTGATATTTTGAAAATACAAATCCTTCCTATAAAGCCACATCCCAAGAGGTATAGTATAGGGTGGAAAAACCTAGGAGGATATATCCATGTCACATAGTAATGTCTCATCTAATATGTAATCAAATCCTTCCACGATGAATTCAAGTGTGATGTTGTTCAATTAGTTTTTTAACGTGTTCTTTGGCCAGCTATTGATGTGGGAGAGACATGGAATTAATGATTCATGACCTTAAAATATCACCATTATAATTAGGATTCAGTGCTATCGATACCTAATTTCATACCCTAAAACTCATTTTCCCTCTTTAGTGACAAACAATGTAAGAAGGGGTGATGCAAACTAAGTAATTATTCATTTTAATAATCATTCCAAAGCTAACCAAGAAGTGTTTTACGGCCACCTTGACACACATTCAAAAAAAATGAAGCGGATGGACTAGATCATAGTAGAGTAT
Source organism: Taxus wallichiana var. yunnanensis (assembly GCA_018340775.1). Lineage (NCBI taxonomy): Eukaryota > Viridiplantae > Streptophyta > Pinopsida > Cupressales > Taxaceae > Taxus > Taxus wallichiana. The sequence continues at coordinate 418,619,495 of CM031244.1, read as the reverse complement.
GGTGATATATTCCAATCACCCACACGGGTGCTACTTTACTATAAGGTAAGAAATTTTATTGATTTGTTCTCGATCCTTTCTTAATTAACATCCCTATCTATTTGATGTAAGTCCTTGAAAATGATAATATCAAGGGAAACCTCTAGGAGATGATTCAAAAGAGAAATATTAGGCAAAGATCATCACCTTGTGGAAGCTGAATTCTCTTAAAACCAAAGAAATATGGAACATGTATACTTTGCATTAGTTTTCAAGCCTTGAACAAAATTGTTGTGAAGATTAAATACGCTCTTATTAAGATTAATGATTTGTTGGATCAAATCCATGGTGAAAAATTCTTCACCAAAATTGATCTCAAGTATGGTTATATATAGATTTCCATTGAGCCCAAAAATATCTATAAGACTGAATTTAAGTTTGGCAAAGGTCTATATTTAAATGGTTGGTCATTACTTTCAGCATAGCTAATGGTCCCACAAGATTCATGATAATTATGGATGACATATTTTTCCCTACACTAATTCCTTCGTGGTTGTCTACTTACATAATATACTCATCTATAGTCAAACACGGAGAAACATCTACCACATTTTTGAAAACTACATCAAAACATTCGAAATAATAGTTTGTATGAACATCTATAATAATGTACATTTGGGATGAGGAATGTTACGTACCTAGGATATGTTGTGGATGAAAGACTCTGTGTTTACCTAGAGAAGATCTAGTTTATTTATAAATGGCCTACTTTAAAGACTCTTATAGAAATATATAGCTTCTTGGGTCATGCCAATTTCTATTCTTGGTTTGTGTTTAGATAACTTCACATATTTCTTTGTCATTGAACCAAGTGAATCAAGAAGGAAACAAATATACATTCTTATGGGGGATGTGCAATGGAGAGAATTCAAAATTTTGAAATGAATATTATGCTCAACCCATGTTCTGTCTTTACCGGACATACATCAACCTTTCAAATTGATGATGGATGCATATGAGCACGCATGCCATGGGAATTGTTATCAAGAAACGTGACTACCGTGTTGCATATCATAGATAAATATTCAATGAAATATCTACCAATTACAAAAAATATAAAATGGAGCTTTATGTCATCATGCAAGCTTACAAGAAATGCAAACACTACGTTCTAAGGAGGGAGAAATTCATCCAAAAATACCACAGTTATAGGAGTTCCTTTATATGGATATGAAGCTAAGGAATGAGATACGCTTTTAGTGGAGCACATACTTACAATAGTTCCACCTGATAATAAAACAAAAGAAGGAAAGTGACAATTAAGAAGTATATTTCCTGAGCCATCCTCCAATTACAGCCCTCACAAATATCCTTGACCTCTATAAAATCTAAAACATGTTCAAGAGTTACTTCAAATCCTTCAAAATCCCAAGTTATATTGAAAAATACACATTTGGCATAAGGAAGCTTCAATACCTAGGATATGTTATTGATAAAGGATATGATGTTGACCTAGAGAAGATCAAGGATATTCAAAAATTTCCTACTCCAAAGATTATAACAGAAATTTGTAGCTTCTTGGTCATGCCAATTTATATCTCTAGCTTGTATCAGTATTTTAACATATCTCTTAGCCACTATACCAAGTGAATAAAGGAGGAAAGAAGGCCATATTTTGATTGGGGAAGGGGCAATAGAGAGAATTAAATTTTTTGAAAGGAAGATTATGATCAACTCACCATTCTCTCATTACTAGATCTATATCAACCTTTCAAATTGATGAGGGATACATTTAATTATTCCATGGGAGTTGTTATCATGAAACATGGCCACCCCACATTGCATATCATAGTGAAACATTCGATCAAATATTAAGAAAGTACCCAAAATATGATAAGAAGATTTTTGTTATCATCCAATCTCATAATCAATAGAAACACTTCATTCTATAGTGGTAGGTATTCATTCACATAGACCATAAGATATTGGAGTTCCTTTAGAAGTAGAGCAAGCTAATGAATGAGAGATGCCAGAATTGTTCAACATACCTATAATAGTTCCACCTAATAATAAAACATGAAAATTGTAGTGCCAATTCAGAAAGTAGATTACCCGAGCCACCCTCCAATTACAGCCCTAAAAATATCCTTGACCTCTGTCATATGATACATTTAGTTTTTGCACTTTATATGATACTTGATCTGAAATTTTAAAATACATATCATGATCTCTAGGGGCACAATAATATACCTTAGTTATATATACATGTTGGCATCCTCTACCAAATGGGAAAATAATTCTTCCATCTATTGAAAAATAGAAACTCACTTTAGCTAGATATTTCGACACTTTGGCATGGTGAATCTAGTGAAAATACTCCAAAATAATTTTTGTGGCCCATTGTATAGAATGATTTGGTTAAGAACATCACATCTTACACCCCATGGAAATTTTCAAACCAGCTAATGTGAAATAAATATTGTTTACACCATTTCCGAACCACCCAAGCCTTCAAATCCCCCTCAATGGATTTTTCTCGATTTTCCAACTTAGAAACATGGAATTGATTGTGTTTTTATCATATTTGATTGGTTTTATAAAGTTAATATAATGATTACTTGTAAGAGTAATATTTTTGATGAATAAATTGCTAAGCTCTATTTTAGTCATATATGGATAAATTTTGGGCTACCCAAGTCTATCTTTTAGGAGAGAGATAACGTTCTTTAGCATCTTCTTTTCCACCCGAGGGGAAATGATGGACACTAATTTGATGAATTTCACAAAATTCCACTTGTATATTGACGAGTAGAAAGATGTGGTAAACCTCCTAACTTTATACATGCTTCATATGTATTACTCAAAACACTCATGTATGTGGGATGAGGCACTCCCTTGTCTGATTAAATGGATATAATCGGGCCCTACCTATCTCCATAAAGTAAAATCCATTTCAATTTTGTTATGGATTCTAACCTATAGAACCCATTTATGTGTGCATCCTATTGCATACTATGTAATACACACCTTGTAGAAGAATTGAAGTAGAAATGAAAACAAGGTTCATTAAAGGGATTCCGCATACTTGAGTAGCACATCCAAAATATTTTACAGAGAGGATGAACATAAAGTATTAAAAATGCTATGATCAACACAAGGGTCCACATAATTTTCATGTAGGAGATAAGGTCTAGTTGTAGCTTTAGAATAAGATACTTGTATGTCAACATAGGAAAATCCTACCTCTGTGGTATGGGCCCTACAATGTTATAGTTATTTTTAATGGAATATTGAAGTTTACAAGTTTGTACAATAATGAAATGATATATAAGTAAGTGTCTGAGGTCCTCATCGGATCTAGAAATCATAACATGAGTGTAGAACTCTAGGCCTTCATTTTTGAGATAACAAACTTAGTTTTAAGGTTAAGGTCACTCATATGACCATTGAGTGTGAGGGTGTGCATTTGGTTAGTTGCTTATGTAAGACATATAAATGTGAAAATGTAACAAAATCACCTCCTTCCATTTGAATGGGATCACAAATGATAAATCCAAGAATTTTTTTGAGAGCAATTATGTGCAATAGTAGATTGAAAAATTTAAATGTCATGTGTGATAAGAAGTAACCAGGATGGATGATACATTCCATCCTTAAATATTAGTGACAAGATTTAGATGAGATTTGTAAGTTCTTTTCTTATAGTTTCAGAGCACCAAATGGTATATTGTGACAACATTTGTTTGATATCGTTGATTAAGATAGATTAGAGAATGATACAACTAAAATATCTAATGATAAATGCACTTTGTGTTGGTTTTCATGAGAGTCTTGATGAACTAATAGTCCTTGTTTTCTTTGTAAGAAGTTGTTCTTGAGGTAATGAGTATGGTTGTAAATTGTAAGAATTCATTTTTATATCATCCATTTAGAGAAAAAGTTGCATTTTTCCAATGACCTTTTAATGACTTAAATGAATTCATTAAAACATGTAGAGTGAAGTTATCTCAAAGAGATAGGTCAGCTTTTGCATCAAAAAGTCATATTTTTTGTTTGGGTTTGAACATATGTCCACGAACATTTTGAATTAAAGGTAGGTATTGGGGTAGCTAAAAATGTGCTTTTAAAGTAAGGACAATGTATGTGAGGACATTGGAGTGAGTTTGGAAAAAAACATGAAGTATTGCAAAGGGAGAGGCTTAATGTCACATTTAGGATTTGAACGAATAAAATCTTAAGAGGGAAAATAAAAATAGGTTGTGCAAGATCTTCGAAATTTTGTACCCTCTCTCTAATATTTCATATGTGATAGAGTAACTGAAATGAGAATACAAAGTGATAGGAAAACCATACCTCAAGATTAATTCTGCATTTTCAAAGTTTGTAAATGTTGTCATAGTCCTCATAAAGCTGACATTAGAAAAGAGAGAGGAAACATATGTATGAAACAAGTATTTTAACCTTCTTTGGCTCCTATAGTATCATAAACACTGTAACTAGGGTTTCAATGGGAGAATTTAACACAAATTTAAAATGAATCAATCAAAATTACTAAAAATTGAAACATACCTCTACCCCTAGATCGTGAGGATGATTCCAAAAGAATTAAAAAATTCATTTCGTATCAAGGAATTTATTATTACTAGTCGAAGGAAACCTTATGAAGTGGGGAAATATAAAGAATTGTGTCTCTTATTGACCGTGAAGACTTGACTCTATAGAATAACTTTAGGAGGATATTTTAGTGTATAAAAACACCGTGAATGGTTAGAATTTGTTTTAATCCATGGTCAAGTCTCACAGAGAGTATTTTAGGACTACAAGGACTATACTTAGTCTAAATAGACAACAAATAAAAATTGAAGGTATAACAAAGTTATTGAGACTTAGGAAGGAGTAAGTAATTATCTTGAAGGATTTGAAAGAGTGAATGGACTTAAATTCAAAAGAAAAGCAAGAATGAAAAAGATACAAGTGAGGCAAGCCTAATATAGCACTCTATTAAAGGTCAAGATAACTAGATCTAGGATTTGTGACCAATAGAATGTTCTTATTCACCACCCTAAATTAAAGAGACAGCTTTACTTTGGGAGACCTTAAGGAGTTATTAGGAATTCTTGTGGGAAACTAGCATGTGGATTGTTGCTAAGTGATTAGTATCATGAAGGGAAGAGAAAATTGTACATCATCTAGGATAGTCTAGAGAAAAAACAGAGAAAATTATGAGGACCATGGTTGAGGAAAGTACTCAAAATGTAAATGAAGTCATGAAGGAACTTGTCGAGTATGGTATGTGAAGAGTTGCGGGGTTATATTTGTGAAGAGAAAAATTTCATACTATGAGCCTAGATTCCTTAAATGCAACAAGAGCATATTTCAAAAAAGGCAGGAATACTTATACTCATAGTTGTTAATGACCATTTGATTATTTTCATAACCTTTATATGGAAAGAGTTAATAGAGTACCTAATGAAAAGAGAATTTTTATGTGCATTGCAATTCTAGCCATTCCTAGGAAATTCAGAAAACTTTCAACAAAGGTAAGAAGACTTATATTTAGCCTTATTAGTACTCATTTTGGGATGATTTTATAGCATGAAATAGTGGTAAAGTTGAGTTTGATTAATTAAGAGTGTATTAATTGCTTGAGATTGAGTAGTTATATATATCATTATCGATGAATCTTCATATTTCGATAATTATGTATATAAGTATAGGTAACCTAAAAGGGGGTACAAATATCTTCTTCCAAAGATAGATATTGTAATCATTGTTTTTTAGTAATATACATCTCTTTTGAGAAATAGTTTTTGTTTACATTAGGAAAAATTGTTAAATTGTCCTTTTATTCCAAAACCCCTAAGTTTTAGATCGGATACTCCACAAAAATTGAACCATATCCTACTCCATTCCTAGATGCCCAAATTTTTTTGTCAAAGAGATGATATTCTCTTTTCAACAAACAATTGATTAATATGAAATGAGCTATATCATGAAATACAAGTTAGAGTTCATGGAGAAGGTAGTGCTTGTCATAGACACCTTTCTACAATGGATGAGCGTTTCTTCTCAACTTGGAAAAATATGGACCTAGGAATGCATCTAATTGTTTTACCTATACTTAACCAAATAGAGGAAATGTTCATAACAAGAGAAAATCACATATTGCAAGTAACACATGGAAGATTTGGGAAACACAAATACAATGGAAACATTATTTGATTGCGATAGGATGTCACCTCCATTGTTCGTCACCTAAGAAATTGATTTGGTGGCCTGAAGATCTTTTTTATGTAGAGAATCAACTCTTCACAAATGGAATTTAAGTTTTTTGTTAGCAGATATCATATTCTTACTGCATTGTAATTCAATATCTATCATGAACATTACTACAAGTATGTTTTCCTTGACATGGAAGCACTTCATTCCCTTCCATATGATAGTACATACATATCGAACTCCTTATTTCATTTAAAATCCACCATTTCTGACAAATATATCATTCAACCTGGCCAAGAGAGAATAATACGTATACCGCTAAATGCACATCAATGCAAAACATCATTATTTTTGTCCTTGCTCTCACCCGCACATAGAGAGGTTGAGCAAATTATGCAGTTATTGCAGGCACCACACTATAGTTTTCGTAGACTATCAATTAGCCAACTATTGAGTTATCACTTGTTAATGAATACAATACCTAGGGTTTGTTATCGATGGATTTTCCATCTCTATTTCCAATAAGTCTTTCATTTTTTCATCAACCACAAATCAAACGAGTTTACAATCACGAATATGATTTAGTTTTATAAAGGTACCACGACAAAAATTTCAACGTCGCCCTCAATTTCGGTACTTCGATCTTTACCTCATGATGCAACATAGGAGTACGGTAATATTTTTGTATTTGAATTAAAGCATTTCCAACGAATTACCAACAACAATCTCTACATTGCGATAAAAGATAGCACTATTTCATGATCCCCATCTCACTGAGCATTTAACGCACAAGATCAATCTTGTCAAGACGTAAACATGAAATCATAGATTTGATAAGTCAATTTGGATTCCCTATGTTTTGTTTTCTTAGGGTGTAGTAGACACTAAATGGAAAGATTTACATGAAGTTATTCAAAGATCACCTCCAACCGTTCTTGCTAACGACCAACGTCGGAGAAACCAAAATTATATTTAATATCCCCATATTGCATCTGCCTATATGGAAAAGGGGTTGACATTCTTTAGGGAGGAATTTATCCAAAATGCATTACAAATACTATTGGTACATGTATGGACACTCATAATTTCTGTCTGTTAGTCCCAATGTATAAATTTTTTAACCAATTACATTGATTTTACTATCAAGATAAGTACAAATAGCAACATTGAGGATCTGCTCATACATAAATATTTGTATGGCTTCAAGATGTACTAGACATGGACCTATTAGATTCTGAATATCCCCTTCAATTTAATGTACAGACATATTTCTTCCGACATAAACAGGACACTTGCATGCAACAACTTAAAATATTATGAATAACTAGTCAATCGCATGCAATGACACATTATATTCAAGGAGAGGACATGAATATGCAATAAAGGTGCTACTTTCTAATGTAGATATAAATCCCCATGGCCACTACAAGAACATTCATCTATGTCCATAGAGGAAAAAGGAATCAAAATGACCATACAAGCATGTATTGATACATAAGTCAACATATAAAATATAGAAATTATAGCAATACGGAGAGGAAATGACAATTTTGATCCTATTTTGTCATGCCATGATGCTATAAGATACTTCACAAATATGCCTCAAAGGAAGAGAATAAATCGAGACCTACAACCCCATGCTGAAAAAATACTAGATAATGTCAACATTGAAAACCAAAAATGAATTGGATACAATAATTTCCTCTCAAAAATAATAGTTTACCATGACATTGGTGCACAAGAAACATGTTACATGCTTCAAGAACCTCATATCTTGATTTGTATCCACACATTCATTTCCCTCTTAGTGAGTAAGTAATTTTTCAAGTGCGTGATCATGACCACAACATTCGTATCCCAGATTCCTTGTTTCATTGATGTGTACATGTGGTTCCCATCACATCTAGAACTTTCCCTCTCTTCAAATTTGCACGACATGGTCTTTCAACAATCAAAGGAGAGGATCCCAATGGAGGAAGATAAAAACCATGACGGTCATTTTCTTATATCCCCATTACCATGTTATAGCTGCAACTAATTACCATTCCTTTGGAAAATTTTATTTGTCAAATATCCATTTTTACAAACTAGTCGACACATACATATAGATATCATAAGCACCTCACAACAAATAATTGATAGTTGGGAAGCGGTGACAATAATGTACCATCCATTACATGTGTAGAGGAAAACAATAGGTGGAAGTGTTTACGGAATAGAGAGTCTTGATAAAGAATTACAAGAATATTGCATCACTCAAATCGACCTAAAAGAATGGTAACCCATATGTAAGATACACTCATTTAGAAAAAAAAAAAAGAGTTGATGACTTGGAAATGTTAGGCCTCGAGACTTTATTAGTAGCAACAATTGGTCGTCAAAGCATAGTTTCCACTTTGACTTGCCAACCGCAACACCTACATTTATAATTCATGCATATCTCAATAAGTACCTTCCAACAATTTTCCTATTAAACTATCCAATTCCCTTACTTCTATCTACATAAAAAAAAATCACCTACATAATTATTGTTGAAAAAGACATCAAGAAAAGACAAATCCCTCCCTTAAAATATGATTATTCAAGGTGTAACTAGTACAATAAATTCCTACCTAATCTAAGGCATAAAATGCACAAAGAAAATACCCCAATAACATAATGAACTCATTCAATCTCCTATGAGCTCCAACATGTATGTTGTATCAAAATAGAAGTAGCTACTATAAATTTTTGCATTGTAATGAAAATTTGCAAGATGAGGGATCTTGGAGGATAGGGATAGCTTGTGCTCTAAAACATTCACAAATTTTTCTACTACTCTAAATTAGCTCCAAACTTGCAAGGTGTCGGATGGGACATGGCCTTCTAGTAGGGGATTAACCGATTTTTCTCGGCTTGCACTGTTTATTGATTCCCTTTTCATCTCGATCACATTCTAAAACTGCTTTGAAAACTTTACATCCTTTTCAAGATATTGTGCTACATCTATCATGACTAATTTTTCAGCAATCATTTCAAACTCTTTTCCCTTATTCGGATCAACCATGTAGCTCGAATATTCAAGTTCATCCTTTTGAAAATAATATTTTCCTTCTTGAAGTGTTGAGCTAATGATTATTTCATTGATGGATTTTTGCAACTTTCCAAAATGGCAAAGCAATCTCTAAGCATGCAAAGATAGTGAGGGTCTTCACATTCAGCTGCATCATCATGATCACTTTGTAACTTTTCTTCTCCCTTCATATCCTCATCCTCATCTAGCAAGAAGTTTGCAAGATAAAAATCATGTCCTTCTTCATTGCATGAGGTCTTATTTGAGAAGCAGATTTTTCTCCTACGTTCTCCTCTTCATTAATGCCATCCTCATCATTTAATAGGAAGTTTCTTAAGCTGAAAACATGTTGTTCATGCATTAAAACTATTGATTCATTTTCAAATCTATCTTTAACATCCTCTTCAATTGAAATGGATTCTTCCTTATCTTCACATTTTACAAGTTGGGATGAATCAGTAAATTGTGTGAATATGGTTCCTTCATGCATACTACACTCAAGAACATTGAGAATTCTTATCATCTACCTCTTGTGCTTGATCTTATGAAAATAAAAATCCACCTCTTACATGGGTTATTTTTCGAACTGTGGAACATGATCAAACTAAAATTTTGAGACACATTGTTGCAAATTCTGCATGAAGTCCAACTCGTTATTTTTTTCAATTGGCAACTTGTCCTTTCTAGTTTTCTAATCTTCCCCTTCATGAATTATGCTTGCGGATGAAGGAAGAGTGGTGGGTGGGTTCTCAATCTAATTTTTCAATTTTGGAAAAAAGGGATGGGGTTAAAAATCTGCTCGTGAGGAAGTGGGATTTGGAGCACCAACAAAAAGAAAGATTGAAATCTAAAAATTGGGATTAGAATGTGATTGTAGAATATAGGGGCATAAATTGTAGAAGCCTGGAAACTTAGAATCTAATATAAAGGGGCTGGATTTTCTAGGAAGTGAGGTATGTGGACATTGGATTTTGATGGGGAAGAAAAGTGGGAACATCTCATTATCATGGTTCCTCAACTTGATGCCTATCATTCTCTAATACTTGCAAGATGAAATAAAACCAACCATTTGGGTAATGCATTTACTCATTACCTCAAGTATTTTTTGTGGAATAAGCCAACTAGGTATGAGACCTCCCCATTGACAAGGATGCCTATGACCTTGTTGATTAGCTTACAATTTTTGATCTTCTCCTTCAATTCTTGCATGATTTTCTCTATTCTATGAATTCTACCTTCAAATTGTTCCTCCTATGTATAGTCAAGATAATATTCTACATAACCTTGAACTTGAAAAACATAATGATTATATTGATGACCATATGGATTAGCAAGATTCAGGTTACGGGGATATTCATTTTTATAAGAGTTATAATCTTGATTTAAAGGGAATATGATTAAATTGGATGTGGATTTGATCGGTAATGCCATTTAAAATGTGGATTCATGTCAAAGATAACCTCATAAAACATAGAAATATGAAAATAAGATGATAACAATAGAATAACAGATATAGATTTTTTTGAAAAATACCTCAAAAGGTTGTAGCTGAAAGATTTGATGTCACCTTGGTGATGAAAAGGGATGTATTATTTTGAAATCAGCTTCACGGAGTCTCCGTGATGAGTTCTTATTTGAATCTTTAATTTTCTCGAACTCATCAATAATTCTCAAGGTCCCATCAGTGTGCTAAAAATTGTTATCTAATAGAAGTGCACCCTATATGAGGAATGGAATATTTTTCTATCTTTCTCTTTCCACGATTCTACGAGATATACAAGTAACGCACCTCACGGGTTATGGGTATCCCTAGTTTGAGGTAAATCTCCAAATTCTAAGGGCTAACTCCTTTTGGCCTATCCCTAAACTAATTTTGTGGGGTTTAAGGGTAAGGAAGTAAACTAAGAATGGAAAATAGGTGATACACTAAGGTTTTTGGGGGTTTCGATAACGTAAATATGCACAAACCGATGGGAAGGAATAATGAGAATTACATGATCTATAAGGTTGTGTTGATGCATAATCACAACACTCCGAATGTTTGTAACTTGATGGGTTGAAACTCTTGGTGTGATTGCATAACATGGATATTTTCCCAAAGTGTGGGACTTTACGATTGGGAAAGCTATTTGAATGAAGTCCTGCTCATATTGCTTTTTTCGATGCACACATTCAAATCATATAGGATCTACTTTGAAACCTACTCTAACTTTCCAGGACACAGGGTTGAGAAGATGCATGAAAATAAACCTAAACTACTAGAGGTGATGCATAAAAAGATTTTTGAACACCTTCTTTTCCATTAAACACAAGCCATTAAAATGTAATACAACTACCATGCAAAAATGACCAATACTTTGTAATGAGAGATAAGGTGAAGGAAATGAACACAAGAGAGTGTTGAAAATCATCCACAGACATGTATTATTGATCCATGAATTTGATACAATACACTACGATGGCCAAGAGGAAAAATTTGCATTAAAGTTTGAAGGTGAGGCTTGAACTCAAAAAAATTCAATTACAGACAAAGAAGAAGGGATGGTGAAAATCCAAAATGTACAACCTTTAGAAATATGACCCTCCTTACAATATATAGGAATAATGAGAGAAGGAGATGGGAAGAATCTGAATTCTTGCTCCAACCACACAATAAATGCATTGAATTTTCTGCGCAACAATGATGTGTTCTACTTTATGCAAAACTCATTCCTCCATGTTTTGTTCCTTATTGGGCAAGAAAGCAAGGCTATACTTCATTATTTTGGTAGGTGAGAAGTCTATGTTATCCCAATTTTTCCCCCTAAAAAAATTGATCAAACACAACCCCGCATAGAAGAAAATTGGAAGGGTTGGTTCAGTCATGTGAGCCCACATTTAAAATCCAACGATGAAGGGCCAGGGTCAGCAAAGGAGGCCAACATCATCAAAGGAAATTAGAGCACACAGGAGAAAAATGGAGAAAGGAAGTGTTCACTCAAGCCTGAATTGGCTAAGGAAAGAAGAGACAATAGAGGCCTTCTACCTATCCAATCAATAGACCTCTCGAAGGTCAAATCCAAACAGGTCTGAAAATCTTTGTGGACTCTCTAGTTGTTTAGGGTCCAACATTTGTTCCCGAATGGACAGGAGGCCCGAATCGAGATAAGTATAAAGGAGTGAGCATAAGCCTCCATGTGTCTCATCAAACGTCTTCGAGGGTCATACCCAAATCCCATTCACAAACAGTGCAAGCCCTCCATGTGTCTAAAGTCTCGAGACATAGGTGACCATTGAAAAGTCCAAGAGTTAGCGAGAACTCCTGCACATGTCCAATCGACGCACCTATGAAGGTCGGTCCAAATAGGGTCTCCAAAACAATGAGAAGCCTCCACTTATCCTAGGTCGGACATAAATCCTTCACAAACATAAAGGACTTGGGAAGAACACAAGAAAGATAAAACAAAGTTGTAGAAGGTGCCACATGCCTTATCAGCGAAACTTCAAAGGTGTGGCCTAAAGAGAGACCCTATATGAGTGCTAGCTCTCCACATGGTTAAAGTTAGAGGAATTAGCATCAGCCATAGAAAATTCTAAGGCTAGCGGAAAGAGCCGCATGTCACCTCAGCACATCTTCAACGTTAAAATCCGAAGGTGGTCCCTAAACAAGCGTAGACTCACCATGTGGCTAGAAGTCAAAGGGGGGAAAAACCGACCGTTGAATCGGCTAAGCATAAGGCAAACTAGCAAAAGAAGAAGCGACGTGTCTCTTCGGGGCTCTTTCAAGAGGGAAATACAAAAGCGGTCCCCAAACATGTGTTATTTGTCCATGTGTTATTTGTCCATGTGTCTTGGGTCGGCACATTGTCTTTGACAAGAGGGGGCTTAGGCCAAGAACAAAAGAAATAGAGCAGCACCACGAAAGGTGCCATGTGTTAGCTCGGTGCAACTACAAGAGTGAGAGGAAGAGGTGAAATCTTCAAAATGTGGAGGGAAGCCATGTGGACCCTATATAGATAGACCTTTTTACATATTATGAGCCCACATTAAGTGCCCGACCCTCTACCTTCGAAAACCATGTCTTTCAACCTGGAGCTTGGAATTGAGTGAGAAAGGCCTTTTCAAAGAGCTCTCAGCACCTACTACTCACCTGCCATCATTAATTATCTGGTCCACCATTTTTGAGGTTGTCAAGTTTATCACCTATCACGATGATGAATAATGGACTCTTTTCTTTCCCAGCAAGGAACAACACATGGAGGCACGAACTCTATTAATGAAGCTCATCATTATTGCATAGGGATTGAATGCATTGTAGAGGTGGTTGAAGCATGGTTCAAAATTTCCCTCTCTCCTTCTCTTATTCTTCTATATATTGTAAAGGAGGGGCATATTTCAAGGGGTTGGTCATATTTTCTCTCCTACCCCCTCTCTTTTCTTCCTTAGGGTAGAATGTAGAGTCTAAGCCTTCTCTCTTGGCTCTGTAATGGAATTTTCTTGCCCCTTTCCCACTAATGGTGTACCATGTGAACTTTTGGAGCAATAAAATTTGTTTCGTGATGCATTTTTTCCATCCTTTCTTATTTTATTGTCTCTTCTCGCCTCTCATCATTGCAAGGTATATTGTGCATATCTCTGATGTCTATTGCAGGTTCTAAGAGTTGTGTTTAATTAGTTTTGAAGTGGTGTTCATTTTGAACTTTAGCTTTGGTCTATGATGCATCTATCCCTCCACTCCATTTCTCACCCCTCTCTATTTCGTAGTTGGATTTTTATCAGCCACCCCTTTTCTTGGTACTATCACCTTTATAGTGTAAGATTCCCGTATTTTATGATCTCTCTCTCTATGTCTCCTTGGCATTGTTAGATTAGGAGTAGCTAGTTGCATTTCCTTTCATAGAAGTAGTTTAGCATTAGGATTAGGAAGAAGAGACTGACATTCTCCCAAGGGCCATCTCATGTCCCCAAGTCCCGCATATTGAGAGATGGTCCAATGTTATGCAGATCACAGTGAATGCCCCACTAAGATCTGAGTCCATTTGGGGGTGCTATGATTTTTCATCAACAAATTTGGCATGCCCAGTGGGACAGGTCTTAAGCACCTTACCAATTCACTTCATCATGTTTGATGTGCTCTTGGTGAAGATTTCAGCCTTTGGAGGCACTTTCAACCACATCTGGTGACTCCATATGGTCAAAAACCAATTCTCTAAGTTGCATACTTTCCTTCCATCCATTTTCATCCATTCTTCTTTCCACATATTTCACCTTCTTCCATTTCATGAATTTGTGTAGTCACGACTGCATTCCCCGATGGAATTCACACTTGCAGTAGGGATATAGAGAGTTTGATCTCTATCGGACTCAAGGAGGAATGTTTTGATGAGGAGTGTCCCATAGAAATTACAACTTTCACTACCCCATCATTCATCCTTCAACCACAAGAACCTGTCATCGAAGAGTTTCCACCAGTCATGCTAATTTTAGAGCATGAGGTTGAGCTTCAACACACCAAAGGTCGAGAATAATTCCTCCCGAGATCCTAGCATAAAAAAACTCCATGAGGTCTATATTTTTTTGTTGATACTTAGAGGAGGGCAAAACACCATCTACAATGTGGTTTTTTACTCTCATTTCCGACCATGTTCAACGCCAAATCAACTACATTGTCACAACTCGTGATAAAGGGAAGCTACTTCTCTCTACCTATTGTAGGTTTTACTTTAGTGCCCCTTGCCTCTGGTTAGTTTAGGTTAGTTTAGGTTTTTGTTTCAATAAAACAAGTGCTTTTGCACACTCTACATGTCTTATTTGAGGCATGTATGATTTAGTATTTGTATATAAGCTTTGTTCATATTGCTCAGAGGTACAATGTGTCAGACCCTTTAGTATTTATGGCAGTGAGACCCATAGTTACCTATAACAGTTGCTGATTTCAAAGTAAAGTAAATGTAGAGAAACTAAAATCAGGTTTCGAAGGATTCCATTTCCAGAGAAGGTGAAATCCCCAGGTTAATGTAATTTTCTACTCTCATAAACCTCATCTCCATGATTTTCTTATGAAAATTGAGAGTGCGAATAGCGGGGCAAGCTTAGGGTCACCAAGTTCAAGCATTTGGGCTCATAGTTTTGGGACAATATCGCATTGTGCTCTTATTCGTGACTCCATGCCCAATGGATACTTCTAAGGCTACTGGTCTCTTCATCTAGTAGGCAGATGTCCCCGTTAGTTGCCAAATTATTATCCCAAATTTTCCCTAGAAAATTTATCAAACATGACCCCACACAGAAGAAAATAATAAGGGTTCGTTAAGTCATGCGAGCCCACATTTCAAATCGAACGATGAAGGGGCAGGTTGGCGAAGGAGACCAACTATGTCAAAGGAGATCGAGCACACACGGGAGAAAAAATGAGAAAGGAAGTGTTTACTTGAGGCCCTCAATCGGTTAAGGAAAGAAGAGAGGTGAGAGGCCCTCCACATGTCTAATCGGTGCACCTCCAAAGGCCAGGTCCAAACAAGGTCTCCAAATCTACACAAACTTTCCACGTGTTTAGGGTCCAACAACTGTTCCTAAATGGGCAGCAAGCCCAAATTGGCTAAGTATAAAGGAGTAGTGGAAGCCTCAATGTGTCTCATCGGCATATCTTTGAGGGTCAGACCCAAAGGCCAGTCCTTTCTTTCCCAAAAAGGAACAACACGTGGAGGCATTAACTCTATCAGTGAAGCCCATCATTATTTCAGATGGATTCAATGCATTGCAGGGGTGGTTGAAGCATGGTTCAAATTTTCCTCTCTCCTTCTCTTATTCTTCTATATATTGTAAAGGAGGGGGATATTTCAAGGGGTTGGTCATCGTTTCTCTCCTGCCCCCTATCTTTCTTCCTTAGGGTAGAATGTAGAGTCTAAGCCTTCTCTGTTGGCTCTGTAATGGCATTTTGTCACCCCTTTCCCATTGATGGTGTACCGTGTGAACTCTTGGAGAAATAAAATCTATTTCATGATGTATTTTGTCCATCCTTTCTTATTTTATTGTCTCTTCTCACCTCTCATCATTCCAGGCATACTGTGCATATCTCTCGATGTCTATTGTAGGTTACGAGAGTTGTGTTTAATAGGTTTTGAAGTGGTGTTCTATGTGAAATTTGACTTTAATCTATGATGCTTCTTTCCATCCCCTCCATTTCTCACCCCTCTTCATTTCAGGTAGTTGGATTTTTATTAGCCACCCCCTTTTCTTGGTGCTATCACATCCGTAGTGTAGGATTCCTTTATTTTTGCTCTCTCTCTCTCCTTGACTCCTTAGCATTGTTAGATTAGGAGTAGATAGTTTAGCATTAGGATTAGGAATAAGAGGTCGAATTTCCCTAGAGGGCCATCTCTAGTCCGTAAGTCGCACATCTTGAGAGATGGTCCAATGTTATGCGAGATCACAATGAATGTCTCATTCATATATGAGGCCATTCGGGTGCTATGATTTTGCGTCAATAGTCGACACCCTAAAAAAGAGGATTGTATTTATTAATTTTGAATAAATTTTTCTCAGTAATTTTAAATATGCATTCATAGTTGAGAAATAGATGCTGAGAGATTTCCAAAAATTTCTTTCTTGAGCAAACCTGAGCTCCCAGTCAAAATTAATGGCCATCTAAATTTTGAGGTGTCATTCTGTAAAAATGGCGAACTAAGAGTTCCGGAACTTCAAAACCCAAAATTCTAAAATTTTGGACTTTTGGGTTTCAGAGTTTTAGACTTTGAATGTGATTTTTGTGTTTTGAGGTTCCGAACTTCCAAAACCCTAAACCCAGATATCCTGAAAGTATGAACTCTAAAAATATGAAATTTTAGACTTTTGGACTTCGTATTTTATGACATTCTTGGTCGCTTTTCTTTTTGCTCGTCGAAGAATCGATTTCTAAAAATGCTTCGACAAAGTGACCCCAAAACCTACATTGACTTCCAAAATATGAACCCCTTTTGACTCACTTCCCGAGATCTCCGAACCCTAAAACCCAAACGTATGAATTTTCAAATGTTCGGAGTTTAGGATTTCAAACTTTTCCGCTCGCTTTTTTCACGCTGATCGAGTCTTCCGAAACCCCGAATGTATGAACATTCAGACTTTGGGATTTCAAAAAATTTTGCTCATTTTTCCAACTTTGTGCCTGAGAACTCTAAAACCTCAAAATCTAAAAGTCGATTTCAGACTTTCGGGGTTTGAGGTTTCAAAGATTTTTTTCTTTGTTGAGTCCCGAAATCTTCCTCATCGCATCTCCGAAAAGTTCCACCTCCGAAATACAAAACCCGAATTTCAGACTTATTCTTTTCCCAAAATCTCTACAACTTGCTTGGGCCTTCTTCAATCTTTTGGACCAAATTTAAAATGCAAGTTCTCATGATGGCTCAACTCCTACATTTTTATGCGTGCAAATTCCTATTTGTCAAATTTTTCTCGAGGGAAAAATTGGATAATAGGTTGTGAGAGAGAGTTTTAAGGCAAAATTTTGAATTTGTTAAGGGAAGATTCAAAATAAAAGTTCCTAAAAGCATGAACATTAAAATTTGATGATAAACAATTGATTTATAACATGACATATAACTTAAGCATGAAACTTAAAGAAAATCAGGGAAAATTAATCACAAGACTTACTATATTAAATGCACAACAGTGTCAATAATGTGACTAGAAAGGCATAAAAATTCCTTCTCATAAATGGGGCACTTGTTGGAAAAATTCTTGAGCCTCTGTGACATCAAAAATCCTTCCCAGGGCTTGTAAAAGGATACAATATATAAAGAAAGCTACAAATCATAACTCCACATTACACCTAACTAATTTAGAGATGATTCCAAAATTATCTCTACAATTTAACTCAACCTTCAAAATTACAAAAATCAAAGCCAAAACTAGGTCCACGAGGCTCAAATACATTGCTAGTCAACTTCAATTGACTCCTTTAATATTTTACTTGTGATAGGTATGGACCCTTTAGTAAGGATTAAGTTATTTTAGAAAATACAAGGAAAAATCATCTTGGTAACTCCTCCAAAAAGGTTATTTTCAGTATTATATTCCCATGCATTATTTTAATAATTCATCGTAATGGCTGAATTTTCTTTTCCTCCTTTTGGATCTATACATAAGAAATGATTTATCTATATAAATTACACATGCTCATTATTTCTTTTCTTATGTAAAAGGGAAAATTAAACGCTTCTCTATGTATATAAATAGTTAATTCCTAAAACCAAAGTGGATTTTGGAATTTGCAAAATGATTCTACTTTGTTGGGATGTTTTGATCATGGGGCCCAGTTACTCATACAATAATTAAAACCCCACAATGTGAATTAGTTGGCATATATCTCACCACTTGAAATATTTCAAAATCTTAGTCAATGTGGGAAAAGCAAAACTTTGCATTCAAAGATTCAACATGGGAAAATCAAAACTTTGCATTGAAAGAGATTAACCCTCCTCTAACTCGACTATAGTTGATCGAAAATTTCATTTTTATTGCATGAATTAGAGAAGAATAAGGAAAAATACCCCAATGTTCCCTCATTTCATAATTTATGTTTTTGGAGCTTGCTAGAGACTCTTGTTTGCAAAAAAATAATGGGCGACCTCCATTTTCTTCTGCTAAACTACATTTTCCTTTTCCATGTTTGGTGTACTATTGCTTTTTGGAGAAAGTTTTGGAAGCCATTGATGGGCTTCTTATGCTTGTGATGCTTTTGTTCAATTTCAATGCTTTTTTGAAGGAAGGCCCATCGATTTCTTTGAATGCTGTTATTTTTAATATTTAGGGGTTTGAATATCCTACCCCGGTTCTAAAAGATTGTGTCTTTCATTTATTTCAAACCTTCTTCGACTATCCCACAAGTTGAGTGTTCGTTTTCTGGGTGTCTATGTATTATTGTTCCTGATGTGCTACTTTCATTGTTGGTTTCCATTGATTTGAAAGCTATAGGTTTATCATTCCCAGTAGCTATAGTTTCTTATATGGTGTGCCGCCATTTCTAAGCCTTGGAACTTTGTGTTGATCTCCTTTAATGTCCTCCATTTTAGTATTGTTCGAGCTCTGTCTTTACTTGGACCGCCATTGACTGTGGGTGAGGATTTTGAAAGACTTTCTCTGTATACTATAGAATTCGAACTGTACATCCATGACGGCCATTGTAAGAGAGTAAGCTTCTGGTTTTAACATTATTGTGCCATTTATTTGACCTGGTTTAGTATAATTTTTATTCTTATAAATGAGCTCAAAGCATTTGAAGAAGTTTTTGACAACTATATGCATCAAAATCAGGGATTTGTACTGGTTGTTTGTAGCTGCCACCATGGCTCGTATTTTGGGGTTTCACCTTAGGAGTTCATATTGGAATTGCATTACTCTTTATTTGGACCCACCTACAAAAGATTTTCCTTGAAAAATAGCTGGCTGTTGTGCCATCTAGAAGACTTGCAAGTCTATAAAGGTATAAATATTATTTCTAGCGTTGTCCTGTTACTTGATTTCCAAGTTGATATCATGGCCTCGGTTTTTAAGAAAGAGAAGCTAGTTTTCGCAGCCTATGTCATGTTTTGTTTACATTCATTTATATCTGGTTAGAATAGGATAGTTTAGGATTTTAATTTCAATAAATTTATTTCACACACTTGCATCTATTTTCAATTCAATAAGTGCATATAATGCATAAGATCTAGTTCCTTCCCAAATCCTTTCTCTGTTTTAGTTTGTATGGGAAAGGTACAATTTTTCAGTATAATGGGAAAAACTCTATTTCGGTTCTGACTCCACAGCCATTTGATGAGTTTAAGGCATTGGGCTTTTAAGCTAGCAGGTATTTGATCCCGTAGAATAACTAGAAATGTTGACATTTATCACATCGGTGTGAGAGGTCAACTCGAAACATTTTTATTAGATTGAAGTGATTAGGTTGAGTAATCTAATTAAAGAAAAAGGGTATGGATTGTTGCTATGTTTTTTTCAAAATATCAATCCTCCTCCTAAGATGGTTTTATGTGCATCATCTCTATCACAATCATTCCTCAACCCTTCAAGAACTGATGCAAGACCCTGACACGAAAGGGAAAGACAAGACAAACTGAAGAAAGACATCCCAAAGTGAACAAAGGGACAGTCCATTTCAGGAAATGAATTAGGTTGTTGCATTCATTCATTTTAGTTTCATATTTAATCAAGGTAAATTGATTCATTACTTTATGATTAAGTGAAATTACTTAGTGTGTTGAGTTGCAAAAAGTTCATTTAACATTATGTTAATGAAAAGGAAATGCAAAATAAATATTTACAGCTCATCACAATAAGTTATTTTCATTTATTTCATAATTTAAATGTACAAGTGGTCCCACACAAGCCATGGGAAATAACTCTAAGGTACAGTACAGAGAAAAGAAAGTGCATGTATATGAAATTATGAATAGAAGAGAAGGAATTTTTGTTCGATTTTCTCTGCAGCTCCTCAGCTTTCCGCTCTCTCCTTATCATTCTCTTTCTATCCTCAACAGTTACCTTAAAAAAGACATTATATTGTTAAAGATATAGATTTTTCCATCCATTTATATTCACAGCTTCAAAAAAATGTAATTTTTTCAATATGTACATGAAAATTGGAAAGAATAGAGAGAATACAAGATGCAGAAGATCATAAGCAGAAAAGAGAGAAGATTGACATCGTTTAGAATCATATCATGAGAAGAAATCAATAGAATAATTAAAATAAAGGCTTAAGGCTTTCACTCTTTTCTAACTGGTTCTCTTAGTGTGCAGGTATAACTCACATTCCATCAAGTATCATGTAATGAGTTTACGGGAAGAACTGAAATTTAAGCTCGTCAGACTTTGGATACACATTTCAGGCACAACTTGGCATATTCGTTAAAGGAACTTTAGAAAATATGAAAACTTCAAGGAAAATAAATTACATTCCTTAATTGGCATAATGTACACTGAAGGAAGAGATTTGAAATAAGTAACATGAAGGTTATAGTCATGTTTTGTATTAGGAAACAACATCAAATTCAGAAGATAAATGGGCCTTAAAATTACAAAAAAAAAAAAGGGTTGTTTTTAGCAATTTTGTAGCTTTCAGAAAGAATATTGAGATTTTAGGATAAGGCAGGATGGAAAGGTCCCATGATTTAACAGTCGAGTATTTTCTACACAATTATGAAGAAGAATACATTTTGGTATGCAGGTGCAAATAGAGAATGATGCTATCAACTTCAATATAAAGGAGAATACATTCTCATTCCAAAATAAGATACATGAGGTTCTATTGGAAAAATTGATGCTACGTACTTGTAAGATATGAAGATAAACAAATAAATTCAGTTTTTAATGGTTTTCAAATCACATATACAAGATTGGAGATAATATATTTCAGCATTGAACAAATGCACAAGATGTTATCAGTGACAACCTTACAATTGAGAAAGAAGAAAAATTACAGTGTTGGAATAAATTATAAATATTCTAGTTCTCAATCAAAACCATCTCTCGTATAGACAATCATCTTAAAGGTTGAAATATAGAACAAGTTTTAGAAAGAATAACACAAAGAACTATTGCTAGTGTAAGTTGCAGGTAGGGGTTCAAATTTACATTATTTCCGCAAACTAAATGCATTGCAAAGATACCTTTCTAGTAAAATACAAGATTTCCAATAGCCAAACACATTTTTATTTGGGTGAAATTAAATGAAAACTATACATATGAAACCAACGAGAAAAATCTGAGAAACAATAAAGTTAAAGCTCGAGCAACAAATTATGGATGCAAAAAAGCCTCACTAAGCTACCTGAATAAAAATAATGTTGGGACATAAAATATGAGCTAGATAAAATTTGAGCACATCGATACAGGACCTTATGAGTTAATTTTTTAAGGGATGGTAAACAGTAGTTGGTGCTTGCAGAGAAATCCCAAACATGAAATGTGCATTCAATCACAACACAGGATAGTGACTCGTAGTATAGAAATGGGAAATGAAAAGATAAATGAAATGTCATTAAACCAATTCGAATATAAAGCAACTCGCCCAACAATATGATGTCTTAAGCAAAAAACTAAGCTACTCATAACAATACCCAACGAGCTACTGATCAACAAAAGTCCCAAACGTAAAGCACATAACAGATATCAAGATAAGAGCAGAGGTATGAAGGTATTACAAAACCCACAAACCATGCTATACAAATCACATGCAAACTGAGAATAATTGTCTTTACAGTTTACACTTTATAGTTTGGGGGCTAATCTATATATTTTCTTTACAGTTCACTAGTTTACAGTTTTGGGGCTAATCTTCAAAAGGGTATTTTTAGTTATTTAAAATTCAGATTTTAGGATTTCAGGATTTTAGATTTCAGGATTTTAGGATTTCGTATTTCAGGATTTCAGGATTTCAGATTTCAGGATTTTGGGATTAAAGATTTTGGTATTTTGGGATCTCAAATTTAAGATATCAGGATTTCAGATTTTGGGACTTTGGATTTTGAGATTTCAAGATTTCAGATATCGGGATTTTAGGATTTCAGCTTTCGGGATATCGGGATTACAAATTTCAAGATTTCAGGATTTCAAGGTTTTGGGTTTCATGATACTAGGATTTCACTTTTCGAGATTTAAAGATTTTGGTATTTCGTGTTTTACAATTTCGGGATTTCGGTTTGAAGATTTCGGGATTTCGGGTTTCAAGATTTCGTGATTTTGGATTTCGGGATTACGGATTTCAGATTTCAAGATTTCAGGATTTCAAAACTCTCAAGCCCCAAAACATAAAAAGAAAGACTCAATGTCTAAAATTTTGAATTCTGAAAGTGTGAAATTTTGAACTTTTAGACTTTCAATTTTCAAACTCTCGGACCGTTTTGAGCAGCTTATTAGTAGCTCAACTTCAAACAAAAATTTTCAAAAAGTCTAAATTTCAAGATTTTCAGATTTTACATGCATTTCAGACTCCGAAAATGAAGAAATATAGTCTGCATTTTTAGGGTATCAGATTCTCACCTACCAAAATTATGAGGTATGGGTTTCCTTTCTTGCCCAACAAGGAACAACACATGGAGGCATGGGTTTTTAGTAGAACCCATCATTGTTGCAAGTGAATTCAATGCAATTTTGGGGTGGTTGAAACTAGATTTTAGATTTCTTGTATCTCCTTCTCTAATTCTTCCTATATATTGTAAGGAGGGGCTTTTTTCAAAAGGCTATACATTTTGTTTTGTACCTGCCTTCTCTTTTTTTCTTAAAGTGGATTTGTGGAATTCAAACCTCTCATTCAAGTTGTAATGTGATCTTGCCTCTTGGCCATTGTAATGGACTATATCAATGTTTTGGAGGAATAAAAAATAAGTCTGTGAATGATTTTAAACCTCTCTTATGTTCATAGCATCTACCTTATCTCTCATTACAATCATGGTTTTTGTGCATGGTGGTTTTATTACATTATTATGGTTTGTGTTTAATTGCAAAGTAGGTGTTCAATATTCTTTTGGTGCATCATCTTTGTTAGTTTAGGTTTATTTTCTTACATCTTCTTAACCCTGTCTCCTTGGAAAGTTAGAGTAAGTTTTAGAGTAGATCCTGTGTAAATTATATGTGTGCACACGAACATAGAAATAAGAACTCGCCTTCATCTAGAGAGATTCCTCAATTGTAAAGTCCAACACTTTAGAAAAAGCTCCATGTTATGCAATCGACTAAGAGTTTTAACCCATCGAGTTGTAGACATTCGGGGTGCTATGATTACACATCAATAGTTTTGGCACACCTGGGGAGCAAAAAATTGTAAGTTCTCCGCTTTTGGAGTTTTCACCACGAGTTGAACTCTAAAATTGATTTTCAGGGCTTAACTTGCTCAAAACAGATTCAAATTTCACGAGTTGATAGATCGGAGGCTAATCTTCAAAATTGTATTTTTATTTTTTGAAATTTTTGGATTCAAGTTTTTAAACTTTAGTTTTTAGGATTTCAAATTTTAAACTTCTCCAAATTCTTATACCTCGAGTTAGTGTAGGTTATTATTTAACCTTTTATTTATTGATAAGGATATTTCTTACAATTTTTAAACCCTACACTTGTTGGGTTAGCTTGGTTACATGTACTTGTTGTGTGGAGTAAGCTTCTCGGTTATGTGGAGTTAGCTTACTAGTCTTTTGGAGTTAAATTAACTACCAATATCGCTTAGTGGGAGTTCTTCACCACCGATTTAGGTAGTAGTTGCACTTCCCTCCTCTTATATGTACATATTCTTATTAAATAATTCAAGTCATTCCATTGTAATGTATTAAGAATTATGGATTATGATGGATTTCCATATATGGTATTTTAGCTCTTCTCGTTTTTACAAATCTAATGTGGTGTGATATTATCATTTGAGATTTTGGGTTGGAACAATATTCTTATTGTTCCTTTCATGGTATCAGAGTGATATATGATGTAGACATCCATCTGTAAGTTATTATTTGTAAACAAGGGTTTATTATTTTCAAGTATTTAGAATTTGCTAGGAATTTTCTCTGCAGATTCAATTTTATGCAAAATAGAGTGAGGCATTTGATTTGGAAGGTGCCAAAACCCTAGAATCAATTGTAAACTCCACCATGTTTTGAGACAGTCAAATATGGATGCGATCTATACCTTATGAGTGCATTCTTTTATCCATTGGATATAAGCATGTGCCTTTTGGATCCATTCGTTTACCGTTTGGTTATTTCAGCTTTTGGATGCGATATTTTATCCACTGGACATAGATATGTACCCTATTGCTGCACTCTTTTATCCATTGGATATAAGCATGTACATTTAAGATGCATTCTTTTACCCTTTGGATATTTCAGTTTTGGATGCAGTCTTTTATCCACTAGACATAGATCTATATTCTCTCGGTGCATTATTTTATCCATTGGATATAAAAAAGTACCTTCGAGATGCATTCTTTTACCATCTGGATATTTTAGTTTTGGATGCGATCTTTTATCCATCGCACACAGTGTCCGTACCTTGTGGGTGCATTCTTTTATTCATTGGATATAAGCATGTACCTTCTAGATGCATTCTTTTACCCTCTTGATATTTATGTTTTAGATGCGGTGTTTTATCAATCGGACATAGATTAGTACCCTTTTGGTGCATTCTTTTATCCATTGGATATTGGCATGTACCCTCTAGATGCAATGATTTACCCTCTAGACATTTTATTGTTTGGTCGGAAACATGTATCATGTGGATGTACTCTTTTACCCTTTGGACATTTGAGTGTCACGTGTACCTTTTAAAAAAGCTTAGCATTAAAATATTATTTTAATAACAAACTTTCTAGAGCTCATAACTTTTGATTTGTAGCTCGGATTAAGTTGATTGTTTTTTTTGAAATTGTGTATTTTTTCAAGATCTACACATTGGTGACATTTCTATACACATATTTTAAATGTAAAAGGTATTGTTACTCATTGTAGCATTTACATGCACTCAATTATAAAGTGTCAAATTTGGGAGGGTGTTGTGATCATTTGTGGATGTAATTTCGGTTGAGCTTGACGTCCTAAACTTCTCGGTATTGCATTCTTGTATACATACAAGAATATCTCTCTTGTTTGTTGAGATATTTTGGATCTATATTTTTGACATTTTTTTTGGCATTTTGATAGTCCCTCTTGTGGGGAGCTATTCTGGTGGATCCTAGTGTTAGTTTGTCATTGTTCGAGTAGTTGATTCTGACAACTCATACGGATCTATCGTGTCATTCTACCCATTTTCTAGTATGGGAGGGTGTGGTGTTAATACTACTTCTTCGGTTTTGTGTCTTTTCCTTGTTACCTTAGCTTTTCTTGGATCGTTGCACTATTATTTATTTATATCTCATGTCTTCCTTGTTGCCTTGGTTATTCTTAGATTGTGGTACACCTATTTGTAGGAGTTGATCAAATTATGTTTGGTGTTTGTTTTTCACTTTCAACATCACTCCATTGATAATCCTTGCATGGAGCTATTTTGGTGAAGCCTAGTGTTAGTTATTTTTGAGTTCTATGATTGAGGAGTGGATTCAGACCATAGTACGCACCACACTTCTTAAACATTGTACAAGTTTTTGGATCCGAGCTTCTGAGGATATCTTTCAACAAGATTTTTCCCTCTCTACTTTGTTATTACTGGTTTTCGGTACCTTGCGGTGTCCAATTTTCCTAGTTGTTGTACATGGGTACCTCATCAAGCTTTGTTGCCAGGAGCCACCTTCTTTTTCACCCACCTAAGCTATTCTTACGGGAGGGTGTTAGTGTAGGTTTTTATTTATCGGGATATTTCTTACACTTGTGTTAGCCCTACACTTGTTGGGTTAGCTTGCTTAGGTGTACTAGTATTGTGGAGTTAGCTTCTTAGTTATGTGGAGTTAGCTTACTAGTATTTTGGAGTGAATTTAACTACTAGCATCAGTTAGTGGGAGTTCTTCACCACTGATTTAGGTAGTAGTTGCACTTCCCTCATCTTATATGTACATCTTTCTTATAGAATAATTCAAGTAATTCTATTGTAATGTATTGAGCATTATAGATTATGATGGATTTCCATATATGGTATTTTAGGTCTTCTGTTTTTGCAA
Source organism: Taxus wallichiana var. yunnanensis (assembly GCA_018340775.1). Taxonomy (NCBI): domain Eukaryota; kingdom Viridiplantae; phylum Streptophyta; class Pinopsida; order Cupressales; family Taxaceae; genus Taxus; species Taxus wallichiana. Next base: position 418,592,637 of record CM031244.1, on the reverse strand, counting down.
ATCTAATGTAGTGTGCTATTATCATCTGAGATTGCGGCTTGGAACAATCTTGTTATCGTTCATTTCAATCTTGTCTCTTGGCCATTGTAATGGAATGTATCAAAGTTTTGGAGGAATAAAAAATAAGTCTGTGGATGATTTCAACCCTCTCTTATGTTCATTGCATCTACCTTATATCTCATTGCAATCCTTGTTATTTGTACATGGTGCTTGTATTACATTTTTATTGTTTGTGTTTCATTGCAAAGTAGTTGTTCAAAATTTATTTGGTGCATCGTATTTGTTAGTTTAGGTTTATTTTCTTGCATATTCTTAACCATGTCTCTTGGGAAAGTTAGAGTAAGTTATAGACTAGATCCTGTGCAAATTGTCTGTGTGTGACTGAACATAGGAATAGGAACCGACCTTCATCTGGAGAGCTTTCCCGATTGTAAAGTCCAACACTTTAGGAAAAGCTCCATGTTATGCAATCACACTGAGATTTTGAACCCATCAAGTTGCAGACATTTAGGGGTGCTTTGATTACGATAAATAATTTTGGCATGCCCGGTGGGAGCAAGAGGTCATTATACAAGCTTTGAAGAAATTTCATCATATTTGGACTTAGAAATTGCAAGTTCTCCAATTTTGGAGTTTTCACCTATCTGACTGAACTCTGAAATTGATTTCCATGATCTTAACTTGCTCAAAACATGTCCAAATTTCACTAGTTGATAGATCGGAGGGTCATCTTCAAAAGGGTATTTTTAGTTTTTTTAAAATTTGATTTTCAAAATTTCAGATTTTTTCGAATATCGAGATTCGTATTTGGAACTTCAGTGTTTCATGATTTCAGAATTTTGGACTTCTCAAAATTTTGGGGATTGTGTTTCAGACATTTGGAAGTCTTGCATTTTTGGGTTTTCAAGATTATCATTTCAAATCAATTTTAAACCTCCATAATATTAAATACACAAGTCCTTCAAAGGTTTTCAGTTTTATTCTATCAAGTTTGGTGTGTAACTTGTAAAAATATAGCCTTTAGAGGCTCATTTCCCAACACATCTAGGGCCTCCGAAGGGATAGAATTCAGCATGTAGAAGCACGGGTTTCCCATTTACATTAGATGAATTCGAACCATGTCGATACTTGAGAAGAGGGATTGTTTGTCTACTTGCAATTATCACTAGGAAGAGGAATGAGAGGAAGAAGACCACAAAGATCACCATCTCCACCTAATAGGACCTTGTCTACACCTCCACCTAGTAGACCTTTTCTTCAATCGACGATGGTTATCTCACCAATCGGATGGTGCAACGCAATCCATATGTCAACTTCATGGGAAGTAGTCCACTTGCCCTATATGCTCAAAATTCAGTTCCAATTTTCACATTGAAGAACATCCCATATATAACTTGAGAGAACCACACAAGTTTGATTGACCACATCAAGGACACTACAATGGTCTGTGCAGTAGTTCATGAAATCAATGAAATGGATATTACGGTCAAGATCCAACTACTAATTTCTCATGCAAGAGTCAAGGACTTCCTTTTGAACAAATATCTAAATGAGAAATGTGCAGATGGATCACTCATGTCATGGAATATGACATTGAAATTAAGGTCACTAATCTGGTCCGTGGAAAGGGACTATGTGAATAGCTAGCCTCGAGTCAATAGGTTGATGCAAGTAATGAAAATGGGGTTGTTTTGGTACTACAAGATAGTCAAGAACAAACAAATGATAATGTTCTTATTCCTTGTTGGACTCAAAATATGATACACTTCCTACAAACAGGCCTATGCCCTCCAAAAATGAGAAAATCAAAGAGGAGATACTTCATATTACAAGCCATTCCATATGTGCTTGTTGATGGTGTCTTATTCAAGAAAGACATCAATGGCATTCTACTGAGATGCATTGGAATAGGTCAGATTGAAAAGGTGTTACAGGAATTCCATGATGGAGAGGTCGAGGTCATTTTTCCCCATGGGTAACAACTCTCAAGATAATGAAGGTGGGTTATTATTGGCCCACGGTGTTTAGTGACTGCTACACATGGATAAAAAGGTGCAAAAAATGTGCATTCTTCACAAGTAAAGAAAAGTTAGCAACGCTTCCATTGCACCCAATTTCATTTAACCAACCGTTCATGTAATGGGGATTGGAATTCATTAGGGTCATCAATCCAAACTAAAGCCAAGGTCATAACTAGATTCTCACAAGAACATACTATTTCACCAAATGGATTGAGGCGGTAGCACTCAAAGAAGCCAACTAGTCTAGCATATCATACTTTTATGAAGGGATAGTGACTAGGTTTGGAGTACCGGAAACTATCATATCAGACAATGCATTGGTGTTCTTAGGCTCCAAGGTCACAGAATGGGTTGTCAAGAATGGAACCTACTTGAGCACCTCTTCAAACTATTACCCGCAAGGTGATGGGAAGGCAAAGTCCACAAATAAGAATTTTCTAAGGATTATCAGAAGGAATCTAGATGAAAATAAAAGGACATGGCTTCCCAAGCTCAAATCAACATTATGGGCTGACAAGATATAACCAAATAGGTATAGAGGTAATTCCCCTTACAAGCTAGTCTATGGGAAGGAAGCAGTGCTACCTATATCGTTGGAGCTACCCGCACTAGAGCTCATGAAACAACGACAGTGTTTCGAGTTTGATCCAATGGAGGATAGGTATGCGAACCGATGGAATTAGAAGAAATCGAGAGAACATGTAGTTCAAATGATGAAGATATATCATGCCTTAGTCAAAATATGGTTTGACAAGAAAGAAAGAGCAATAAAATTTCGGGAGGGGGATCTAGTTCTAAAGTGAGATGCGAGATCGTGCAAAACCTCGATGTACATTCTACATTTGATGCCATTTGGAGTGGCCCCTATATGGTCACATGATGTAAAAGTAGCAATGCCTTCCAATTATCTACCTTGGAAGGATAGGAGATTCTAATTCCGGTTAACGGAATCTATCTTAAAAATTGTTACTGAAAAGGAAAGGTTTCACCCTTGTAAATATTAGCCTAGGATTTTAATTCCTCTAAGTGCATATGCACATTGTATTGTTGTAGTTTAGGTTTCAATTTCCTAAGTGCTTCAAAGACAGTTATATAACTCCTAGGTTGAATCATTGTGCAAGTCAATGTTCCTCCAAAGGTGAATGTTGTTGTAGTCCGTTTTAGGCGGTGAAAGCTCTAGGTGAATACAATTTTCTACACTTAGAAATCTCACCTTCAAGATTTTCTTCCGAGAATCAAGAGTGCAAGAAATGAAACAGTTCAGGGATCACCAAGTGCAGCGGTTGAGGAGAATTTTCAAGCAAAGGATTAGTACTAGACTATCATTCATGACTCCATGCCCAATGGATACTTCCAAGAAACTCGTCTTTCACCTAGCATACAAATGATCCCATGCTTTGCCAAATTGTTATCAATTTTTTTCCTCTCGGAAAAATAGACAAACATGACCTTATAGGTAGAGGAGCCGACAGGGGTTGTTTTAGTCATGAAGGGTGGCATTTTGGAGTTGGGTGAATGAAATTGCAAGTTCTCCAATTTTAGACTTTTCACCTCCCAGGATGAACTCCGAATTCAACTTTCGGGGGCTTCACTTGCTCAAAAAATCCAAATTTGACCAATTGATAGATCGAGGACTAATCTTCAAAAGGGTATGTTTAGTTTTTAAAATTCAGATTTTGAGATTTTAGGATTTTGGGTTTTAGGATTTTGGGATTTCAAATTTCAGATTTCGGGATTTGATTTCGTGGATTTTGGGATTTTGAATTTCAAGATTTCAAAATTTCAAATTTTAGGATTTAGGATTTTGAGATTTCAAGATTTCAAGATTTTGGGATTTCAAATTTCAGGATTTTGGGATTTTCGATTTCAAGATTTCTTTATTTTGGTTTTGGCATTTCGAGATTGTAGATTTCAATAGTTTAAGCTTTTGGGTTTTGAGATTTCGAGATTTCACGATTTCGATTTTAATTTAGGATTTAAGGATTTCATATTTGGGGATTTCAGATTTTGGGATTTTGGGTTTGAGATTTCTAGATTTGGGATTTTAGGATTTCAAGATTTCAAATTTTAGGATTTCGTGATTTTGGAATTTTAGATTTCTACATTTTAGAATTTTGGATTTTTGCTTTGTGATTTTGGGATTTCGAGATTTTAGGATTTCAAATTTTGGGATTTTGGATTTCAAAATTTTGGGTTTTAGGATTTCAAGATTACTGATTTTAGATTTTAGGACTTTGGGATTTGGGATTTCAGATTTCGTGATTTTAGATTTCGTAATTTCAAGATTTTAGGTTTCATTATTTCGGATTTCAAATTTTGTGATTTCTAGATTTTGAGTTCTGGGATTTTCAGATTTTGGGTTTTGGGATTTTAGAATTTCATATTTTAGGATTTCGGTTTCAGGATTTCAGGATTTCAAATTTTGGGATTTCGAACTCTCAAGCCCCAAAACATAAAAAACAAGACTCAATGTCTAAAATTCTGAATTCTGAAAGTCTAAAATTTCATACTTTCAAACTTTCAAGTTTCAGACTTAGGGAATTCTCATACCATTTTGAGTGGTGAACAGTAGCTCGACTTCAAACCAAAATTTCTAAAAATTCATAATTTTTGGATTTCAGAGGTTGCATGCATTTCGGACTATAGTCCACCATTTTTAGGGTGTCGCTTCTCACCAACAAAAATTTTGAGGTATGGGTTTCCTTTCTTTCCCAACAAGGAGAAACACATGGAGGCATGGGTTTTATAATAGAACTCATCATTTTTGTAGGTTAATTCAATGTAATTTTGTGGTGGTTGAATCTAGATTTCAGATTTCTTCTATCTCCTTGTCTAATTCTTCCTATATATTATAAGGAGAGAATTTTTTCAAAAGGTTGGACATTTTGATTTACACCCTCCCTTCTTCTCTTCTCTCAAGTGGATTCGTGGAATTCAAACCTCCCATTCATGTTGTAATGTGATCTTACCTCTTGGTCATTGTAATGGACTGTATCAAATTTTGGAGCAATAAAAAATAAGTTTGTGGATTATTTCTACCCTCTTTTATGTTCATTGCATCTACCTGATCTCTCATTGCAATCCCGGTTATTTTTACATGGTGGTTGTATTACATTTTAATGGTTTGTGTTTAATTGCAAAGTAGGTGTTCAACATTCCTTTGGTGCATCACCTTTATTAGTTTAGGTTTATTTTCTTGCATCTTCTTAACCTTGTCTCCTTGGCAAGTTAGAGTAAGTTTTAGAGTAGATCCTCTGCAAATTATATGTGTGCACTTGAACAGAGGAATAGGAACCGACCTTCATCCGGAGAGCTTTCCCAATTGTAAATTCCCACACTTTGGGAAAATCTCCATGTTATGCAATCACACTGAGAGTTTCAACCCATTGAGTTACATACATTCAGTGGTTGTTGTGATTATGCATCAACAATAGATTATTTCCATATCACATTAGAAGAATGAGCTATCTTGTTTTGAAAAATTATGATAATGTGTAAAGTTATGGATTACAAACAACCATCAAAGGGCCTACCTATAACAACATGAAAAAATGTACTTATCATGGTTCTATAACTGTTGCTTGATGCCAAAGGTTACAAAGTAGGAAATCAAATACAAGTTGCAGAGAGTCAAAATATGAAAGCATAGTTTCGATAATGCATCTTCAAATTCAAGGGATAATATCATTGCATGTATCAATTAATCAACATAGAGGTGCAACTTCATGAAGTTGAAACAAATTTTCATAATATTTGCAAAGGAACAACCATTAATGAATGATCAAACCCAGTAATGATAAATGGGCAACAAGCTCTCCAAATATATGAGAGACAAGATCCAAATGAATAGCATACCACCAAAAAAACTATGGAATTCTAGGTAACTAATACAAAGGAAATTAAAAATTAGTAAAGAAAAACATCAAGTCTTAATGATAAATCTGATGTATACAACTACCAAATTGTTCTTTTGAAGATTACATTATACAATGTTTAGGTTTTTTTAGAGGTTTGTGGTCTAGAGCATTATCAATCAAATATGGATGGAATTATATTCGAAATTGGTATGTGAACAAAAATACAAAATCTAGGGGACCAATTATCGAAGGGGAGTGATTTATCAAAAAGGACCCATGCTTGATCCATAGGAAAATAAAAATGAGCTTCAATCCTACTAAATGAGAACCCAACCCAGAAGGGAAAAATTAAACTCAAAAGAGTTACATTAAGCACATAATAAAATGCATCTAGAGAATACATTTGTCAATTATGAGGAAGACAAGCATTGTGTATATTTTACCAGATCTAGAAAGAGAGCTCTTGAAGAAGATAAAAGAAAGCAAAAAGGTTTAAGTGTGCCTCTTATTTCAAATTAAAACAACCAAAAATTCTAGTACAACTTAGAAATATAAGGAAGCACATAAAAGCACAAATGTTAGAAGACTTTTTGTACCATAGATTTATAAGACTCGTAGAGACACGATATACTCCTTCTAAGGCTCATTCTAAGAATGTTACAAATGTAATAAATATTTTTGAATTGATGAAAAAGAGTAATGTTAATATTTCATTGTGCGAAGATTTAAACATTCCAATACAACAGACATTATTGTTGTATAAATTGCTAATTTGTAGTTTTCATCTCAATCACTTGAGATAGAGACAAATAAAGTTAATGTAGTTCTTACAAACATTCACCAAGAAATAATGAAAGAGGTAAAAATGATGGTTCAGAGGTTATTAAATGCTGAAGTAAAAAACCACCTCCTTTTTATCTATCACTCATTATTGGTGATCAATTAGTCCATAATTTCATGGTAGATAGTAAGGAAAGTAGTACAATCATGCCTAAAGAAATACTAGACAAGTTGGTACTTAATTATAAGCCAACTTCGATAAGTATATTGCAGCTTGATGGGCCAACAAAAAATACAGTTGGTTTGATCAAGGATCTAGAGATAACGTTACATTCTTGTCCTAATATAACAATTTTACAAGATGTAACACTTGTAGATTTTCCTCCCTTCTTTGTTCTTTGTTTGTCAAGGGATTCCACAAAAATAATGGTGAGTACACATTGTGACGCTTTTGCACTTGTACAAAATGGGCAACTCTACACTTTATTTTTTATGTAAGGAATTTATGAATGAACCTAACTAAGTGGGTGGCATTTATAGTTAGATGTATTTTTCAGTTATGTGAATCAACAAGGAAAATTTTAGCTATGTGTGTTGTTTCCAAGTGCAACACCTCACATATGTTGCTATCCCATGATCACCTTCATCAAAGATGTACAAAACCTCTAAACAACTAAAGCATAACCTTGAGGAAGTTGGACATAGAGGTAGACCTAAGAAGTTGGACTCAAAAACAACAAGTGTACTTGTTGTTTGCATTATCGAGAGATCATTTTAAGTTACATGCATTTTCAAATTGATCTTTTTGTATGATTAATTTTTTAAATATGTATTGATTTGTTTAATTTATTGTACAATCATTACATATCATAAAATTGTAAGTAAAAATAAGTACACAACTCATTACAAAAATACTATCATTTATTGATTAAGGAAATTCAATATTTCCCACACAAGCCATGGGATGTAACTTATGATGTACATGTACATCAAACTAAAAGAAAACGAGTATAGAAGAAACCCATCATTGTGTTGGGTTCTCTTTTTGTTCTTCTTTGTTTCATTTCCACCTCCTTAATCATCATTTTCTACACCATCCATTCCATTAGTGTACCTAAAAGAAAATATTAAAATGATATCAATTTTTAGCTCTAGGTTTAATCTGTACTTACGTGCTATCTAATTTTAGGAAAATGAACCAATTGAGATCAAAAGCATAAGGTATATCAAGGAATTGATATAGAAATAAAAAGTACCATCTGACATAATTTCATGTCATCTTCATGATTATAACAGATAGAAAGGAAAGAGTAAGAAAGTCATTATGGAACATAAGAGATGCCAAAAATCTTAATTATTTTATAACTATTTTGTTAAGTGTGTAGGTATACTTTACAACAAAAGAGAACAAAATACATGCTTTGAAAATTCTGTATTATCGCTTAAAAATTGTATTCTAATGACATAAGAAGAATTCAAATGCTACAAGAGAATATTCCATTCATGTATTTCACAATTATTAAGGTACAATGCATGAAATAAATCAAATGGGATGATGTTACACAACTTCTACGGTATAAAGAACCCAATACAAAAGAAATCCATTACACTATCTAAAGTGAAGAATATAAAGTTACAACTATCGAATAATCTATCAATTAATAAATGGCACAGTTCCATTTATACATAATACATTAGGAAATGATACAAGTACAAATGATCCAATTACCATTTCAAAAGAGACATTGCTTGAGAGGAATTATAAACCAATGGACAAGGAAAATTTTACAATGCAAACAACATACAAAATTCATGATATACCATACATGGAAGTACTTTGTAGCCATCCCATATGCCTCCCAGTGTTTCAAAGAAGAGTTTTAAGATTAAAATAACAAAGATGAAAGATGCTACTAATACAAGATGAAATAAAAAAACATATTGCATCTACTCGAATCAAGTATAGTACATACCTACATCTAACTTCCATAGTAGAAATGAAGCTTTAGTTGTGACTATTTTTACAAACTTATAATAGTTATCAATTTGAAATATTCACCAAATCAAATTTAGTGCTAACCAAACATCCAAAGGAGGATAGTCTACATTAGATCAAGAAAAAAATAATACATCAACTATGAAAGAATCAACATGTTATCATTTTCATAATGGTCAAAGGGTGAAGTGATTTTCACACAATCAAGGAAGAATGAATTTGTAGGTTTCAGTTATTCACCATGAGCTTGAAGAGCAGATACCAAAAGGAAATAAACTTATTTTGTTGTCATGGTTCAAAATAAAGGTTTGAATTTTATATATATTAAACAACTATCAGTCAAATATTTGCAACCAAAAAATCATGAATATAGTCCAAAACAATTATACATGCCATAACTCATCACAAGATAGTTACAAAAGGTTTAAGAAAAATATGGATTGAATCATAATTATGAAGAAAATACTATAAAATTGGTGTTTAAAGATACAAAAACATTAACAACATGGATCGTGCTTAGAAAATTTACAACAACCTATTATATAATTTTTACCCTCTAACAAAATTTGACAAACAAGACCTCAAAGAGAGGTGATGGAGTGATCGAATTGGCCATTGGAGTTGAAGTCTCGAGGCTTGAGCCGACAAAGTTAGTGAAGCGGTCCGATTATATTGCAAAGGAGCTTAGGAGTTCGAGTTGGTTCAATGAATGGAGGAAATCTGAAGTTTGAAATTCAGACTTTGGAGGTGTGGTCATTCAGAGGTATGCCAAAAATAAATTCGGGGACTCAGCAGAAATAAATGTAGAGAAAGGATCAAAAAGTTTGATACCCAAACTTTGAAATTTTTAAGTTCAGGATTTCAGAATTTCAGAGGTTTCATGAGCTTGTAGTAAACAGTGTCATGTGGGGAGAAGAAAAGTGTGAAAACCAAAGTCTAAATTTTGGACTTGTGGATTTGGGGATTTCAGAGGTTTCATGTCCCATGTAGATAATCAAATTCCTGAATCCCTTAAACATAAAGTCTTAAATCCCTAAAACCCAAAGTCCTGAACCCCCGAAATCCAAAAGTATTCAATCCTCAAATCTCAAAGTCCCAAACCCTTAAATTCTCGAGACCAAGCCCCGAAAATAAAAAGTTATGAAACCCGAAGTCTAAATTTCAGACTTCAGGTTTCAAAATTTCAAAAATTTTACCTCAAAGGATAAACATTGTCATTGAACATGATTTTGGAGTCCAAACTCTGAAGTCTGAACTCTGGACTTCAGAGGTTCAACATTTCAGAACTCTCAAACCAACTTGAGCGAGGAACAATACAATAATATTCGAAGTGAAAAATCTTAAAGTTCTAAATTACGAACATCCAAAATTTCAGAAATCGAGGGTGCGATGTAATTTCATAGTCTGAAACAATAGAACCAACCATCCACATTTATCGCAGAATGGTACCCTCATCTTCAAATGGCCATACATTTTGAAAAGGAGCTTGGATTTACACAAAATAGGACTTTTGGGAAGCCCTTAGTGTTTTTAAGTATTTTAAAATGAGGAAATATAGTCTACCATTTTATACGGTGTTTCCATATTTCTCATGTACCCAAATGATGAAGGTATAGACTTCTTTTCTTCCCCAACAAGGCATAGTACATGGAGGCTTGGGTTTTGTGGTGGCACCTATCATTGTTATAGGTGATTTTAATGCATTTTGGGTGGTTGAAGAAAGATTTTGAAATCCTCTCTCTCCCTTTTATCACTCTTCCTATATATTGTAAGGAGGGGATCATTTCAAAAAGTTGGATGATATTGATTTGCACCCTCCCTTCTTTTTTTTAAAGTGATCTTATGGAGTTCAAACCTCGCATTAAAAATGTAAATGTAATATTTCCCCCTATCCATTCTAATGCATTGTATAAAATTTGTGGAGTAATAATATAAGTTTTTGGTTGAATTTTAACCATCTCTTTTGTTCATTTCATCCTTCCTATCTCTCATTACAACCGCGATTAATTGTGCATTTTAGGTTTTGATACATGTTTTGGTGTTTTATGTTTAATGGTGAATAAATTGGTCAAAAGAAACTGATATTGTGTTGATGCTCGTCTCTTCAATATTTTTCAATTTTATCCCCATGAAATTAAAGTTATTCAACATTCCTCTTGGTGCATCACCTCGATTAGGCCGAGGCTTAATTTCTTCCAATTCTTTTAGCCATCTCCTTGGTAAGTTAGGATAGATTTTAGGATAGATTACCTATAGTTTGAGTGTCTTTATCAAATATATGAATAATAATAGGTCTTCATCTAGAGATATTTCCCAATTACAGAGCCCCACACTTTGGAAAATCTCCATGTTATGCAATCGCATTGACAGGTTGAACGTAATTTAGTTGCATTAGTCGGCGGTGTTGTGATTACACATTAACATTTTTGCTTGCTTAGTGGGACAAGGAAGTCATTTAATGAGATTTGAAGGAATTTTTAATAAATTCTGAGTTAGAAAACTTTTGTTCTCCAATATTGGACTTTTACCTCTCGGGTTGAACTCAAATCAATTGTGAAGTGTTTATTTTGGTCAAAACATGTCCAAATTTCACTATTTGATAGATTGGAGGCTAATCTTCAAAAGGGTATTTTTATTTTTTTGAAAGTTTGAATTTTGAAATTTCAAATTGTTTAAAATTTTGGGTTTTAGGATTTTAGGATTTCAGACATCTCACGATTTCATAATTTCGTGTTTAATTTTGGTGTTGTCCATAATTTAGATGTTGGAGTTTTGGAAATTCTAAAGTCTTGCATTTTTAGGTTTATAAGACAGTCTTTTCAAATCAAATTCTAATCTCAAGAATATCAAATATATAGGTCCTTCAAAATTTTCATTTTAATTTTGTCGGGTTTGGTGTGTTACTTGGAAAAATCTTGATCTTTTGAGGCTAATTACTCAACACATCTAATGAGTCCAGAAATATAAAATTCAATTGTGTAGTATCATAGGTTTCCTAAGTACATGAGAAGATTTTGAACTAGGTTTGATACTAGAGAAGAGAAACTATTTGTCTACTTGTAATTATCACAGGGTAGAAAGTAGAGGAAGAAGACCATATAGATCACCATCTCCACCTAAGAGGAATTTGTCTACACTTCCACTTAGTAGAGATTTTCTCAATAAACTAGGGTTCTTAGGCCAATCATAATGGAAAATATACAACAACCACCTCAGGTATAACCTAATCCATTTGAAAAATTTTAACGAAGTATCCCACTTTCCATGAATGCTCAAAATACGATTCCATTTACAACACTAAATAACATACTCTATTTCACAAGAGAAAATAATACTACCATTATTGACCACATCGAAGACATTGCAAATGTTTGTGTGATACATGAAATTAATGAAATGGATATTATGATAAATTAGTTGGATTCATCTTTCAAGGGAAAGGAGTTTTAATGGCTTAGAAGCCTAACATTAAGGTCTATTCATATTTGGAATCATATGTGTTCAGCTCTTTGCAACTAGTTCAGAGAGAGGGAAGACAATCTATCATTACTACAACAATTGGCAACAATCAAAAGGGCTCCAAATGAGCAAATGACATATTTTAACTTTCATTTCCAAAGTGGACATGGGACATGATTCCAATAGTCATCCGCCTATTGTCAAGGAGTGTTCCTTTAGTTCTTAAAGGCTATAAATTTAGACATATCCATGATGATCCATTAAATGGGATGAACAATGCTATAGGAGGCCTACGACATAGCTATCAATGTGGAAACATACTTTACTCAAGCTAGTAAGCTTGCACCAAGGCCACCAATGCCTCTCTATCTAGACATAGGAACTCCTAAAACAAGTCAAATGCCCGAGTTGAGTCCCATTCCACCCCCTAGAAATAAAATCCATAGTGAGGCATCAACTTCTTTAAGAACTTATAAAAACTACATGAGGTTACGAAGCAACTCCAAAACCCATGAAATGAGATAGTGAATATCAAGAGACAACAAGCTCGAGTTCTAGACCACATCAACCTCAAACCCATTATCAAGCAAGGCCCTCGTATCAGCAATATAGACCACCAACTTAGGCTCAATAAAAATATGAACCAAGGACAACCTCAAGCTACCAGAAATTTTGACCATAAAATCCTAACTAAGTTTTAACATAAAGATCCTTGGTTACAACTCAAAACAACATGGCATAGGAGTACCACCGTGCTACCCCTACAATCTACCTCGTAATCAATTAACATATTTCAATGGTGCTCAAAACCATGATCTAATGGTGAAAACCGTCATTGTGTCCCAAGAACAAAGTCAAGAAGGAATTCAAGAATAAGAAACCCAAATAGAGGCACCTATAATGAAACTATGTTGTTTAATTGGGAAATAGAAGACTTCTGCAGAGTTAATCAACCTCCTTTCTAGGGCATGGCTGCCAAAACAAGGTCAAAGAGAAGTAACATATATGAAGGACAATCATTTATCAAAATCTTCACTCAACCGACTCTCTCACCAAAATGAGTTATCAAACCAAGTGAAGCCCCTGTATTTACAATATCACCTAAGACACCCATTACAACAACACGTGCACCTATTTAGGCGCCGAAAAGGTTGTGCCAAGTAAGGGGTAATTGAAGGATAATCCATCCCCTTTTAACATCATCGATTACATAAATAAAAAACATGTGATCATTTCCATGTGTGAGTCATTGGAAATTCCAACATAACAAGATTTGTTGCAAGGTATAATGGCCAATTGGTCTACCTTGAATGGATTAAACCAAAGAGACATGAAATACTTTACTAATACAATGAAACAAGATAGATTTCAACTGGGAAATAATTCGAATCCTCCACCATTCTATGTGTCATTGATATTCAGGAACAACTTAGTACACAACTTCATGATTGATTTGGGGACAACTAGCTCAGTAATGCCGAAGCAAATAGCCGATAAGCTATAAATAAAGTATGAACTTGTCCTAAGAGGAGTTGTGAAACTAGATGGGACAAAATTTGGAACAGTTGGGGTCATCAAATGATTAAGCCTAACACTGCATGAATGTCCCAATCTCACCATCTTACAGGATGTTTCCATAATTGACTTACCACCACTCTTTGTGTTGTGCCTTTTTAGGGATTTCACTACCGAAATTGGTGGGTACTTATTTTCAGACTGGTTGCCCATGCTTTTATGGATGAGGTATGGAGCCAAAGGCATAATCAGGTGAGAGCTAATTTCCAATTTCCACATTAAGCATCATGTGGTAAGTCCTATTAATGCAAATTAAACAGACCTTTTATCGAGTGTTCAAATGATATAGAAACATGTACTAAGGATGAGGGCATTCCGGATTTGACTCTCGATGAATGGGAAAACAAAAGCCATGATTTTGATCCTTACAAGGAAATGGAAGAATCATAATTGGGTGTATATTGTGTACATGAAGAAAATTCACCCATTCCGGATATCACTAAGATGGAAAATAACGATGACAATGAACTTTGGAAAAAACAAATAAATGGCTCAAAAAGAAAACAAGGTAATGGAGGGGGTGCAATGTTGGTTTCACCACATAACATCAAATATTATTCATCTTTTATTTTCCAGTTTTCCTATTCAAATAACACAATTGAATATGAGGATTTGATTCATGGACTTCATTGGGCTAGGAAAAGAGGCATAAAGAATTTGTAATTATTTGGTGATAGCAAGATGAGAATAAAAAAATTCAAAAGACAACATGTTGAAAAGAATGACCTACTTCAAAGATTTCAACATCGATTCCATATCCAAAAAGAAAAATGAAGTTGTAGATGGGCTTGCAGTAGTTAGACCAATATTCGATGTAGTGGATAATGTCCAAAGAGATAAGACACAACCAAACATCCATTTGATTGTTAGACCAACAATTTTAGATAACAACACAAGATGGAAGGTGTTCGAAAATGATAAACAAATCATTAATATTTTTCAAGAAGAGGCTAAATTTTCAGCTAGGAATTAGGATAAATTGAAGCAACAAGATGGGGATCGGGTGGTACAGCTATAAACCAACAATCTTCCCAAAGGCTTGGTTACGTCGGAGTCCATCTTCAACCTGAATGATCAATTTTGTAAAGAGAAAGCCAACATACAGGTCAAGGGAGAAGATTCAAAACCAATTTCAGTTAGGGAAGGTAAAACACTCCAAATTGGCAAAGTGGCCACTGAGAAAGAAAGATATGAGTTTATACAACTTTTCCAATAGTTTCCATATGTCTTCACCTAGAGACATGAAGATATACAAAGGTTCATCCGCAAGTTGGTGCAACATATAATAGAACTGGATCCAGATGCTAAACCCATCAAGCAAAAAAAAAGACCAGTTAACCCACACATTAAGCCTCTAATGAAGAAAGAGCTAAATAAGATGATAGAGGCACGTATTATATTTCAAATCAAGCACTTCAATTAGGTTGCAAAGTTAGTGTCATTTAGAAAAAGAATGGGGAAATCCGGTTGTGAGTAGATATTCAAAACCTAAACAGGGGTATCTCTCAAGGACCACTACACACTACCTTGAATCAAATATTATAGGTGGTGGATAGTTTGAAACAATTCTCTCTCCTAGCTGTCTATTCGAGGTATAACAAGATAATTGTGAAATAATATGATCAGTTCAAAATGGATTTCACCACTAAGTGGGGCACTTATGGATTCAAGAAGATGTTATTTGCACTATCAAATTTTGGAGCTACTTTCCAAAGGGTGATGGACACGGAATTCAAGGGGATGATCATCAAGATAGTGTTGGTGTATCTTGATGATATCACCATGTTCTCCAAAAGTGTAACATATCACCTATCTCATCTATGACATGTATTTCAAAGGTGTAGGACATTTGGGGTATCATTAAATCCCAAAAAATACATATTCATAGCTCACGAAGGCAAGCTTCTAGGCCATATTGTGTCAAAGGAAGGATTGAAAATTTACCCAGAAAGAGTTGAAGCGATTCAAGAATTGCCATTGCCAAATCATAAGAAGGATCTTCAAATCTTCTTAGGAAGGAACAATTTTATTTGTAGGTTTGTACCAAACTTTACCACTCTTGTTAAACCAATAACGCTAATTTTGAATAATAGAATGACATTTAAGTGGAAAACTAAGGGTACAGTAATTTTTGAGGCTATCAAATAGGCTATATCTCAAGCCCCAACTCTTATCAATCAAGACTTATCTAAAGAATTCATGCTCTATGTCTTTGGAGGTAGGAATGCAATTTTCGTAATCCTATTACACTAAAACAAAGAGGGGTCTGAAGAGTTGGTTTCCTTATTCACTCGAAGTTTGGAGGACTATGAATTGAGATAATCCATCATTGAGAAGCATGTCCTCTCAATAATCAGGAGTTTAAAAGTTTAAAACACCTAGTTTCTAACAACAATATCTAACTACTAGTTTCCCATGCAAGAGTCAAGGACTTCCTGTTGAACAAGGATTTGAATGAGAAATGTGTAGGATGGATCACTCATGTCATGGAGTATGATATTGAAATTAAAGTCATTAAGTTGGTCTATGGCAAAGGACTATGTGAACAACTAGCCTTGAGTCAACAAGTTGAAGTAGGTGATGGAAAAGATACTCTTTTGGTGCTACAGGATGATTAGGAGCAAGAAAATGATAATGTGCCCACTCCTTGTTGGACTCAAAATATGATACATTTCCTACAAATAGGGTTATTCCCTCTAGAAATGAGAAAAGAAAAGAGAATATATTTATGATTACAAGCCATTCCATATGTGCTTATTGATGATGTTTTGTTCAAGAAAGACATAAATGGTGTCCTATTGAGGTGTATTAGAACGAATCAAATTGAGAAGGTGTTACAGGAGTTTCACAATGGAGAGGTTGGAGGACATTTTTCCCCATCGGTAACAACTCTCAAAATAATGAAGGTGGGGTACTATTGGCCCACAATATTCAATGAATGTTATACTTAAATAAAAATCTTTAAAAATGTGTGTTCTTTAGAGGAAAGGAATGGTTAGAAGCACTTCTATTGCACCCAATTTAAATTGAACAACCATTCATGCAATGGGAATTGGAATTCATTGGGGTCATCAATCCTAATTCAAGATAAGGCCATAAGTAGATAATCATGGAAACAAACTATTTCACCAAGTGTGCCGAGGTGATAACACTCAAGCAAGCAAACTATTCGAGCATACTAGACTTCTATGAAAGGATATTGACTAGGTTTGGTTTACTAACCACTATCATATAATAAACCGCATCAGCATTCCTTGGTTCTAAGATCACATAATGGGATATTAATAACGGGATCTACTTATGCACCTCTTCAACCTATTACCCGTAGGGTAACGAATGTAGAGTCCATGAATAATAATTTGCATATAATCATTAGAAGGAATCTAGATGAAAACTAGAGCACATGGCATATGAAGCTCAACTCATCCTTGTGGGCTAACATGATCACACCAAATATTTTGGCAGGTAATTCCCCTTACAAGCTAGTCTATGGGAAAGAAGCGGTGTTGCCTAAATCACTTGAGTTGTCGGTATTAGACATCTTGAAATAACTATAATTATCTAAGTTCAAGCCTATGAAAGATAGGTATACAAAATTGATGGAATTAGAAGAAATTAGAAAACATATAATGCAAAGCATGGAAAGCAATTAGGCCCGATTCAAGAGGTCATTTGATAAGAAAGAAACAACAACGACCTTTCGGAAGGGGTATTATTTCTAAAGTGGGATGTAGATAGGGAAAAAGAAGGAAATCATTCCAAGTTTGATGCCATTTGGAGTGGCCCCTTCACGGTTACATGATTTAATAATAACAATGCCTTCTAACTATCTACTTTATATGAAGAACTTCGATTCTAGTAAAAAAATCTATCTCAAAACATTACTACCAAAAAAGAAACATTTCACCCTTCTAAATATTAGCCTAGGATTTTAATTCTTTTAAGTGTAGATACACATTCTCTTGTTGTAGTTTAGGTTTCATTTCCTAAGTGCCTTTGGCAGGGGTTTTGTTGCTCGAGGTCAGTATCCTTATCTTGTTCAAGTGTTCCTCCCGATGGATGTTGAACAGAAGAAGTTCGTAATTGTATGGAAATGTTGCTAATTTTAAAGGAAAACAAATGTAGAGCAACTAAAATCAGGTTTCCCAATATTCTATATCATTAACAGTGAAAAATTGGTCAACACAATTTTCTACTCTCAAAAACTTCATTTTTAATATTTTCTTATGAAAATTGTGAGCACAAGAAGAGTGGGTTCAAGTTCATCGATTGCAGATGGCCTCCCGGCATCAAATTTAGTAAGGTCAAATTAGTTTATAGGTATATAGTGAATCCATGCCCAATTTATACTTTCAGCTAACTAATCTTTCACCTAGTAGGTAGGTGATCCCAAGAGTCACCAAGTTGTTAACCAATTTCACCCTTCAGGTGAAATTGGACAAACAAGACCTCACAAAGAGGAAATGGAGGGATCGAATGAACCATGGGAGTTCATTTTTAGGGGCTTGAGATGAGAAATTTAGTGAAGTGGGAAAAATGGATTGTAAAGGATATTGCGAGTTCAAGCCGCTTCGAGGAATGAAAGAATTTTGAAGTCCTAAATTTGGACTTCGTGAGGTAGGAAAAATAAAAATTTGAGGATTTCGTGAAAATAAGCATAGAGAAAGGAGAAAAAGTATGAAACCCAGACTTTGGGCTTTTGGGATTTTAGAGGTTTCATGTGTAAGGAAAATAATCGAAGTCTTAAATCATCAAAACCTGAATTCCCGAATCCGTGAAACATGAAGTCCCAAACCCATGGAATCTTGAATCACTAAAATATTGAAGTCTCGAACCCCTGAAAAGACAAAGGTATGAAACACAAAGTTCAAATTTAAGACCTCAGCATTTCATAATTTCAAAACATTTGGATCGAAGGATAAATAGTGTTAGGTGATATGATTTTGAAGTCCAAACTCTTAAGTGTGAATTTCAGACTTCTGAGGTTCAAAATTTTGGAACTCTCAAATGAACTTTAGTGGTGAATAGTATAACAATCTCCAAAGTGAAAACATCCTTAAATTCTGACTCTGAAAGTCTAAAATTGTGTATTTCGTAGAGGGTGCGATGCAATTTTAGAGTCTGAAAAGAAAGAGCCAACCATCCAAATTTATTGTAGAAAGGCACCCCCATCTTTAGATGGCGGTAAATTTTGACTAGGATCTCATATTTGCAAAAAAATAGGACTTTTATGAAATCTCTCACTATTTCTAAGTATTTCAAAATAAGTAAATAAAGTCTGCTATTTTAGAGGGGGTTTCCAATTTTTCACCTACTCAAATGATGAAGGTATGGGATTTATTTCTTCCCCAACAAGGAAAAGTACATGGAATCATTGGTTTTGCAGACCGGCACCCATCATTATCAGAGGTTATTTTAATGCATTTTTGGTGTTTAAAGAAATATTTTGAATTCCTCTCTCTCCCTTCTCTCATTATTATTATATATTTTAATAAAGGGCTAATTTAAAAGTTGGATAATCTTTCTTTGCACCTCCCTTATTCTTTTGTCTGTAAGTGATCTTGTGGAGTTGAAACCTCCGATTAAAACCGTAAATGTAATTTTTTTCCCCGGTCATTGTAATGCATTATATCAAATATATGGAGCAGTAATATAATTATGTGGATGAATTTGAACCCTCTCATGTGTTCATTACATATTTCTAATCTCTAATTACAACTTTGGTTAACTCTGCATTTTAGGTTATGTTACATGTTTGGTTGTTTTATGTTTAATGGTGAATAAATTTGTGACAAGAAACTAATTTGTGTTGATGCTCATCCTCTTAAATATTGTTTGATTTTATCCCCCATGTAAGGCAATTTATTCAACATTCCTCTTGGTGCATTAGCTCCGTTGGCTTAGGTTTAATTTCTTGCAATCATTTTTACCTTGTCTCCTCGGAAAGGTAGGATATATTTTAGGATAGATCCTCTACAATTTGAGTGTGTGTATCAAAATACAGGAATAGGAACCATCCTTCATCCGGAGAGATTTCCTTATTGCAAATCCTCACAATTTGGGAAAAGCTACAAGTTATGCAAATCACACTTACAATTTCACTTATTCCAATCGCAACAATCATGGTGCTATGATTTTGCATTAACACAACCTAGAATGGATTTGTCATGTACAACAAGAGAAAATAATTATTATATGTAAGAGGTAATGGAACTATTCCAAAATATAAATGCATTCAAGTGCAGACTCTCAGAGAAAGGTTGTTCAACAATGAATTTACATTTTTATCAAGTTCATTTCTAGGTTTCAAGACCGCATAACGCTACCATCAAATCTGGATTGAATATTTTATAGAATCATAACTTTCAAATTCAAAAATATTTTAGTAACATAAGGTGCATCCACTTCATGAAAATACTTTCAACTTGCACAAGAATATTGAACAAAAACATTACCTAGACAGAATATCAACAAAAGCCATTTGTGAGGTGAAGTACGAAGCTCAACATTCATACTCTAGGAAAACATATTTTATTTTTTCATATGCTTTTAATTCTTCTAAGAAAAATGGAAAATGATTTCAGAGATTTTATCAACAACAAATGTAACCAATAACGTATAAATCAAGGAAACTCTCTTGTGAATCAGCTTAGAATATACATTTTCTATAAAATATAAATTGTGGCTGAGTGAGATTTGTGAGAAAGTTTCAAACCAGAAGGAAATAACATCCTGAAATGCCAAAAAGTGAATACCCATAACTCATAGAATATATCCATGATAACCCAACAATTACAAAGTAAATTTTGACTTCAATATGAAGATGTATAAAACACTAGAAGGTCAAACTTATCGAATCAAGAAAAACTTCCAACAAAGTGATGATTCATGGCCGACTCTCAAGATTGCAAAATTTCTTGTCATAAAACAAAACCATGCAAACCCTCAAATATAGTTTAAATAAATGTAGGCCCAAAAGTGTTTTCAATTTCTAGGAGTTCCCATAGTGCAAAATATCAAGAAACAAGGGATGTTAAAACATTTTCAGATTGAATCGAAGGAACTAAGAAAATGAAGGTGCACCAATGCAAAACCGCAGCTCAAAATATTACCTTTTAGAATAATATAGGACAATAAACTCGTGAAACAGAGAACCCAAATAATTACACCCATAACTCATTTGAAGGCTAAGTTTATTGAGTTAGTAGAGTAGAATACCATCAAAATGATGTCCAATTTCATGAAGTGAGAAACTAATAGAAAAACATAAGAGATATACAAGTTTTCAATGTCACAAAATAAAAATGCAAGAAATTAGAGATTCAAAGATCATAAATGGTTCTCTGGAAAAAATTCAACATGTCCTCGTTGCTTAGGAGAAAAAAAAATGACCAAGTGATGAGCTCGAAGGGGTTTAATCCAAACTTAATTTCATGAGTTATCACATCGACCATCCCCGATTGATTGTACTAGATCGACAAAGTGAATAATAAAAACTCCCAATCCAAACTGAGTTAACAATCTATGGTGAAGATGTAGGTAGTTACCATGATCAATGATTAATATCTATCATCGAATTCAATGCAACATTATTGTCAAACTCAAATAACACGATATAGTGATCAATGATTATAATTTGATGGTACCAAATCTATCGATGAAGATAGAAAACCACAACTACTAGATATACACGATGGATATCCAAATGGTACATATCAAGTGGTGCAGATTCAAACCATAACTTCACCATAGTCAAACCTCAAGTTAATAGTCACCGGAAACCGCTTATGGGTTCAAACCTCGTGGAAGGGGGAAAAACCTTAAATAAATTATCATTGTTTTAATCATAGTCTAAGCCATGTGTCATTCAAAAGGAGACCAATGATTATGAAAGAGGCTTGAAACATTACCTAAAAACTAATATATGCCATGAGAAGTTTTTTTGCAATGTTCAAAGAGCCTCATCATTATTTAAATCAAGTGTATGTCGAGTATCAAAAGGTGGTTGAACCCATATTATATACAAAGTATCAAAATGTGGATGAGCTCATCATATATGACAATATAAAGGAGGGTCCACACATGGAGGAAGAGGCCAAAATTTCATGAGACAAGATTTCACATCAAAGAGGAAAAATAAGTATATGCCAAGAAGGTCAACAACAATGAACACATGTAGTTACCTTAATTTTCACAAAATGACCTTATTATCTGTAAAAGTGAGAAATTATTATTTTGCACATGCCTCCAGGTGGTCCCCATAAAGAGTTTGAATAATTCTACTAAGTATTGGATATCAAAAGCACTTTTTGTTAGAAAGATATATTTTTACACATCATCACAAAAGGAAAGAACAAAGATAAAGACAAAATGCCATGCAAGAGGATAATGAACATGTGTCACATCATGCACAAGAAGACAAAGAATCATGCACTTGCATTGGAGAAGACTTGCAGAACAAGCAAGTGGCTAATATTAGCCAAAAATATTCACCCAAGTATATTAATTACATTAAAAATAGATTAGTCAACTACACTTTGACTATAGTGTATTTTTGTAACTAAGGCTATTAATACCTCATCAGTAATCATCATGTCTATTTTTATTCATTTATTTATTCATCATAAATCGGTAAAATTAGCATGGATGGGAATGTACAAACTATAGTTTATTTTTAGGAGGGGTTGGGTGAATTATTATTTTTATATTATGTGTACTAGCAATGCACAAAATAGAATTTTTGGACAAAGGTTTTTTATACATACTTTTGCTAGTTTTTCCTTTGAATGAGAACCATTATTGCCTTTCCAATTATTTGCAGTGGTGTATATCTTCTATTAATTCTTTTCAATGTTAAATTCATATATTAATTATCTTACCCGGCTCTAAATTAGGTGTTTTCTATAGTCTTTTTATGCATATTAGCTCTGTATTGTTATGATTTATCCCTCAACACACAAGTGTTTTCCTTAGATCAAACTAAAAGCCATTGGTAAATGCTTCGATAATTTATTCTTAGTTTTTTTGTGCATATACTCAGTAAAATCCCTCATCAAATTTGGTGTATCACCCCATTTTCAATTTAGTTACAACAATTTTTTTACCCTCGTAACCCTAAAAATTTAGTTTAGGATATATCAATAAGAAACCGACCTTCTTACCGAAGAGTCACCTCAACAATAAGTATACCCACAAACCTTAGTTGTTTCAATTGTATCTACAAAAGTGAGAGAAAAGGAAATCTTAGAACCCTTGTTGTCATCTCTCAATAAGGGTGCACTTCCGAGAGAACAATTTTTACACACCGGTAGGAAAATGAATCATATCTCGTAGTAGATTACAACAATTTACAGAGATTTATAGCAAAATAAAATATTTTTCAGAGGAAAAAATCTACAAAAATCAATAAAAAAAATCAAAAGAAATATTTGGTGACTCTGTAAGGATGATTTAAACCATTTATGCAGCATGTTCCATTCCTAAAGTGAATACAATTTCATCGGTAAGAGGACGTCATGCTGATTTTATTTCATTACCTTTAAATTCTTTAAGAAGAATAAGAGTTGGAAAACCGTACTACATATAATAGACCCAATTTCAAAAACCCTCCTCCCCTTACTTCACCACATATTAATATTATTTTTCAAATCCCAATCACAATGCAAAGAACCACCACCACCCCCCAAAATTTTTGTTACCTTTACTAATGGAAGCCATTTAGTAATTCAAACCTATCATGGTATACCTATTGTTGCCTCTGAAAGATCTCGCCTTCATTTATTGGTGAAACTTAGATTACCCCTAATGATAATATTAAACACATTGCAACCCTTTGTGTAGTCCATAATGTAATACATGAAGATGTAGCCTTAATGCTATTAGCTACATCATTTAAAGGACAAACTTTTAATAGTACAAAAATTTACGATAGGAGTATAATAAATTGGGAAGAATTAGGATATAAATTTATTAAATAGTTTCAAGAGAATTCTAATCATTTATCTCTCATACAACAATTTTCTACAATCAAAAGAGCTCCTAATGAATTTATGGCTAGTTTTAATATCATAATTTCTTGAACTTTCTAAAGAATTCCATCTAATGTTAAGCCTCAAGATCATCATGCATTTTTATACCATCTTAGAGATTTAAATAGAAATATGTCAACCACAACACAAAGATATGGGAGGAACTATGCTCCCAACACCTTATGATATTGCTATTAGGGCTGAAAATAATCTTATTCAAGTTGGCAAATTAGCCCCAAGGCCTTCTATTTATCTTATACCAAATTTGGTACCTATACCACAACCTATTACCATAATAGAGACTATCGTTATAAAGCACCATCGATGATGTATTTTAGAATTTGCAGACTATGGGAGAAAAAACTAACATCAATTGATAATAAACTAGCCTGTGGTAAAGAGGCCTTATTATAAAACTTATCATCAAAATCATAATTATAGATAGTCATATCATCCAAGGTGATTTGATCTTAAAGCTCCTAGTTCATCTAGTGCTCTTGTTGTAGAAATCAACATATCTTCGTAAGAGTGGTGTTTACCTTTCAATCATCCTCATTTAGTTGCTAATTGTCCAAATGCATTCCTTAATATAAGCCTTGTTGCATAACCTCAATCTGAAGCATTATTTATGCATCAATTGGAGGGTCGGAAAAAACATAATTAGAATTAGAAAATACCTGAACAAAAGTTAGTCAGTTTTAGAGAAGAATATTTTATGTGAGTTACAACTAGGTCTCAAGAAACAACTAAAAATAAAGAAAAACAACAAATAGGACCTATTTTACCTACAGTTACCGATAAATCAGAAAATGGTGGTCAAAAAACAAGCAAGCAGTTCAGACCCTAGAAAACATCAAAAACAACTACAGCCTGATCTAGGAATATTATTCATACCTCGATTTCAAATGTTGTTGAAGCAGAGTAAGTTTTTGCTATAGCTTATACTAAAATCGTAGAAGCTTTTTCAAATACTGTTGCTTCTTTCAATATTTTCGAGGTAATGAAAAAGCATCATATTAATATTTAATTATGGGATGCATTAAGTATTCTAGGATAACAAGAGCTACTTGCTCATGAACTTGCTAAGTTGCATATTTCTTCAAAAGCATCGAAAAGGAATCTCAACAAACAAATATGGTTCTTGGTACAATTGAGATATATCGAATGAAAGAGGTTAAGTGGATGGTTCAAAAGGTTCTAAATTCTCATGATATTAAAAATCCACCACCCTTTTATCTATCTTTGATAATTTGAGATCATTTATCTCATAACCGCATTGTTGATAGCAAAGTCTGCAAACAACACAATAATGGCTAAGGAAAATAGAGAAAAATAATCCTGTAGTATGATCCTATAGAGAAAAGTGTGTTACAACTAGATGGGACAACTAACATATCTGGTTTCAAGAAAAATTTGTAGGTTATATTACATGCTTGTCCAAATGTTTCTATTCTTAAAGATGTAACAGTTGTAGATTTACCTCCCTACTTTGCTTTATGTTTATAAAGAGATTTAACAAAAATATAGGATGTTAAAAAATTTTCAGATTGGTCATTCTTATTCTTTACTACAAGGTATGGAACTATATTTATAGTCAATTCAAATCCTTTGGCTAGATTTCATATTGAGCCTCATGCTTCAAATGTTGTAGCAAATTATGCAGCAATAGACCGCCTAGTTTTGATGTGACAACTCAAATTTATGCATTAGATGATGTTTCTAATCTATTTATGGATGAGAAAACTCAAGAAGAGAATGCTTATGATCCTTTACAAGGTAGTAGAGGAAGATATGTTATGTGTTTACTTTTTACATGAAGAAAATGCACATTTTCCCTGTTCTCCAAAATAGAAAAAATAACAGAAAGATTAGGAAGCTTTATTTTGATGGAGCAAAGGACTAAAAAGGTCAAGGTGCAGATTTGATGCTTACCTATCCTTTGAATGAAAGGTATTATTCATCTCTAAGTCTATAATTTTCATGTACTTGTAACGTAGCTGAATATGAAGCATGAATTCAAGGCCTACAATGGGCCGTAAAAGAGGTATAAACATCTTATAAGTGTATGGTTATTCGAGTTAGTGATTAATAAAGTTAAAAACTTTAATGTGTGTAAGAATTCATTGTTGAAATATTACAAGGATAGAGTTTTAGACTTAATGAAATATTTTGGGGCTATTAATATGAAATATACTCCAAGAGTTGAAAACAAACTTGTAAATTAACTTGCAGTAGTTGGTGCTAGCTTTGAAGTGGTATAAATGATTGAAAACAAAAAAATACAGCCACATAAAATGGTGATTATCAGACCTTTAGTGCATGATAATGAAGGAAACTAGAATTTTTTTAAGGATGATGAGTAAATTTGTAGATTTCTGTAGCAAGAAGTTTAATTTTCTACAATTTATCAAGAAAAATTGTAGAAATTATATGGTGACCAAATTTTTCGATTGAATACAACCAAGTTACCTCAAGGGCTGGTCACATTAGAAGATGTTTTCAATTCGATGATAAACAAAGAAAGGATAAAGCAAAGATCTCGACTCACACAAATAATTAGAAAGATATCTTAGTTAATGATGAAAAGAACTTATTTATCGGAGATGTATGTTCCTTAGCTAAAAAATAGTCTTTCATTAATTCAAAAATGTTTTTCGATGATATACCTAAGTTTGAGAGGATTTGATCCCAGCTTATCTCATCGTACCATAGAGAGTTACAAACTAAATTTCAAACCATTTAGGTAGAAACAAAGGCATGTAAATCCTAAGATTGAATCCTTCATGAGAAAAGAGTTATCTAAGATGATTGAATAAATAATTATCTTTCTAGTTAAGCACTCAAGGCGGGTATCTAATCTTGTGCCTCGTTTAAAAAAGAATCGTGAAATCCAAGCTATGTGTGGAATTTAGATATCTTAACAAATATTCAACAAAATATCACTATCTATTGCCCAATATGGATCAAATCTTAAGAATAGTTTCAGTTTAGACAAGATGTCCCTTTTGGATGGGTATAGCGAATACAATCAGATTCTTGTGCATGGACAAGACAGAGACAAAATTCTTTCACCATGAAGTGAGCTATTTGTGCTTACAAAAGAATGCCTTTTGACATCCTAATGTTGTTGCAACATTTCAATGTGCAATGGACATGGATTTTCATAGCCTATTCATTGAATGCATACTATTTTATTTAGATGATGTTATTATATTTTTGAAAAAAATTGATGATCATCTTATG
The DNA here is from genome assembly GCA_018340775.1 of Taxus wallichiana var. yunnanensis. Taxonomy (NCBI): domain Eukaryota; kingdom Viridiplantae; phylum Streptophyta; class Pinopsida; order Cupressales; family Taxaceae; genus Taxus; species Taxus wallichiana. The sequence goes on along the minus strand of CM031244.1, from coordinate 418,565,678 downwards.
TATTCAAGGAAGACTTTTCAGCATTATAGGTAATTTGGAATAACATTTAATCCCAAATATTCTATCTTTTCAATCCATCAAGGAAATTACTTGGACATATTATTTCTAGACAAGGTTTAGTTATTGATCCTTTTAGAATTGAAATAATTTCATAGCTATCCTTGCCTCATCATAAGAAAACATCACAAAGTTTTCTTGGAAAAATCAACTTTGTTAGAAGATTTGTTCCAGATTTTGCAGCATTGGTTAATTCATTAACAACTATGGTGAAGAAAGATCAAAATTTCTTTTGGACCAATGAAGTAATAAAATGATTTGAAGCTATCAAGACAATTATTTCACAAGCTCCTATAATGAAGAATCCAAATTTTGATAAGGATTTCACAATGTATGCACTTTCTTGCATTGAAACCATTTCAGCCATATTAAGTTAGGTTAATGATGAAAATATTGAGCAGCCAATTGCTTTCTTTGGGTTGATTTTACATGACTACGAGAGAAGGTAAAATTTTATTGAAAAATTATTACTTTTGTACTTAGCTATGTAAAAATTCAAGTACATGCTTTCCAATAATAAAATACATATTTTAGTCTCTCATCCAAGTGTTAAAGCATTCGTGTTGAAAAAGAACTAAATGAGAAGAGATCGGTGTGATTACAAAGGTTATGGAATATGATGTTGACATCCATGTTTTAAAATAAATATGAGGTAAAGGATTGTGTGAACATCTTATTACCGATATGGAAAAACATTAGGTTGTAGAATGAGAAAATTCATTACAACAGGAAAATTATGTATTAGCAATCGAAAATTTCATTACAACCTGAAATCGCAGAACCTAAACTCAATCCGAGGTTCAAGGATCAAGTTGGATGATTGATTTGATTAATTTCTTGTAGCACAAAGTACTCATTTGTAAGGTATCAACAAGAATAAATGAAGATATTTCAGATTACAAGGTCTACATTATGTTTTCATTGATGGTGTGTTGTTCAAAAGGGATATAAGCAAAATTTTGTTGTGATGTATTGATTATGAAAGAGTGCAACAATTATTATCCGAGTTTCATAAAGGACCTAGAGGAAGTCACTTCCAAAAATTACTACAGCCTTAAATATTATGAATGTTGGTTATTATTAGCCCATCATATTCAAGGATTACTTTGAATGGATACAAAAGTGTAAGAAATGTGCATTCTTTGTTGGAAAAGAATGTTTATCTTCATTTCCTTTGCAACCTAATTCAAGCAGTCTTGACTTCATTGGCATGATAAATCAACCTTCATTAGAAGGAAACAAGTGGATCTTGAATTGCATGGATTATTTCATGCATTAGACTGACGTAGTAGCCTTTTATGAAGCTAATGAGAGTTAAATTTTGTCAATTTATGAAAGTATAGTTTGTATATTTTTGCTCCAACAACTATTATTTGAGATAATGTCTTAGTGTTTCTTAGTGTAAAGGTAACATATTGGGTTTTCAAGCACGGTATATATATGAGTACTTTTTCTAATTATTACCCACATCGTAATCGGTTAGTGAAAGTACTAACAACTATGTTTTTGAGAATCATTAGAAGAACACTCAAGGTCAACAAAAGAGCTTGGTATCTGATGTTAAATTCAACACTTTGGGTTTGTAGAGTGACTCCTAAGAGATCAGGTTGGCAATTTACCATACAAGCTATTTTATGGACGTGAGGTGAGAATGCCTATTTCAGGTTGAGATGCTCGCATTGGATTTACTACATCAAATGGAATTACTTGAGAATGAACTGATGCATATTCATTTTGTAGAATCAATGGAGCTACAAGATTTAAGAGATCAAGTTCATTTGAACATGGAAAAGAATGAGAGACAAATCAAGATAATGTTTGATAAAAAGGCTAAGTTCAAGGTCTTTAATGAAGGAGACATTGTGTTGAAATGGGAAGTTGATTGTGTAAATCAAGGAAACTACATGAAGTTTGATATAATCTGGAGTGGTCCTAACATGATTTCATCTTGTAAAGAGCACAATTCATTTCATCTTTCAAGGTTAAATGGAGAATAACTTCCCATTCTTATGAATCATATGTTTCTTAAACACCATTATTGAAAATCCTATAATGTTTACTAGGATTTCCCTTTCATAAGTGCATTTCATGCATATTAAAATGCTTTTCAATTCAATAAGTGCATTTGTGTGCATGACCTGGTTTACCATATCCTTTCCTAGCTTTAGTTTTTTTTTCACAAGGGTCGGTTTTAAGAAAGGGCATATTTTGGTTATATGCTTTGACTCCATGCCCAATGGACTAGAGCAAGGCACTAGTCTAGAAACTAGCAAGTAACTTTCCTCATAGAATTGCCAACAATGTTGAATTTTTATGCACTTATGCAAAATGGGAAACTCTAAACTTTGTTTTTAATTGAAGGAATTGATGAATGAACCTAACTAAGGGGGGTGACATTTACAATTAGATTGAGTTTTCATTAAGTGAATTAACAAGGAAAATTATAGCTACATGTGTTTTTACCAAGTGCAATACCTCACATATTTTTTTATCCCATGATCACCTTCATCAAATATGTACATAATCTCTAAAGAACTAAATCACAACCTTGAGGAAGGTGGAGATATCAGAGACTTGATAAGTTGGAATAAAAAACAACAAACGTAGTTGCTATTTACATTACTTGAGAGTTCATTTTAAGTTACAGACATTTTAAAATTTATCTTTTCATATGATAAATGTTAATAAGTATGTATTGAGTTGTTTAATTGATTGTAAAATCATTACATATCATAAAAATTAAAGTGAAATGAAGTACACAACTCATTATAGAAATAATATCATTTATTCATTAAGGAAATTCAGTATTTTCCACACAAGTCATGGGATGTAACTTATGATTAATGAAATAAATGGTACATGTACATAAAACTAAAATCCAAAGACTATACAAGAAACCCATCATTACCTTGGGTTCTATTTCGTTCATCATTGTTTCATTTCCACCTCCTTCATCAACATTTTCTAGTGACCATATCTCATACAAAAGGATGTCTTATGGACGTCGCTGCCTTTACAATCCTCAACTAATGGTATCTGGACTTAAGATCTATTTTCGAAACACTATGGCCCTTTCATATGCTCACACAAATCATTGATGCGAGGAAGAGGGTAATGATTCTTGATAGTTAATTATTTCGATGTCTATAGTCCACACACAACTGTAAGAATCCATCATTCTTCTTCATAAAAATTTCTCGTGCACTCTAAGGGGATACACTCGGATGGATTAAGATTTTCTAGAGAAGGACCTATAGCTAAAATTTGAGTTAACATAGGTCACAGGTGATCATCTTATATGGAGCATGTGAGATAGGTTCCTCTCCTAGAATCAAATCAATGTGAAATTCTATCTCACATGGGGGAGGCATCCTTGACAGCTCACTAGGAAAAACATCAAAAAACTCAAAAAAAATGGGGTTATCATCAAGAGAAGGTACACTAACCCCATCCTATGACCTATCACTAACTATAATAGGATACAACTAACAACCCCATCGGGCACATCGCTTCACTACATAGCAGATATGGTGTAAATAGAGATGGGTCTCCTTACTCTATCTAGCACCGAATCGACACCCAAATCATCTACACAAGATATATTCTTATTATAAAAATCATCTCTAGCTCTATGCACTAGCAACCCATCCACATCCAAGATCAATCCATAAAAATATAAAGGAAGGATACATAGATCCAAACTCGTGGTACAATTTCCTAGGTCCACTATGCACTCCTTGACTAAGAATTCTAATGAGATCTTGACTCTTGAAGCCATATTGAGATCCCAAGATGGCCCTTCCTAACTACCAAAAGCCTATAATGCTCTACTAATTATGGAGAAATGAAATAATCTAAGAATCCCGAATCAAGTAAGATAGGGGTATAATTACCACCAATGATAAATGTGGTCCCAATCACCGTGCCTTAGTGCTCTTCCTAGAAATTCTTGAGCACTATATAAATATTGTGGCTCCTATCCATGTCACCAACCATAGGCTCAGAAATAGGTGCCTTACCCTGATTAGCGGGGTTTTGAGGGAACTCTCCAATGATTTCCATGCACACCGCATCCATAGCAACTACCTAGTCTTCTCCACTAAGCATATAGTCCTCAAGGTGGCTCAGTAGTCTATGTTGTAGAACCTGATGATCCTACCATGGATCTTTGTGGGTGTTACAATGGACTTACTCCTTCGTACTATGCTTTAGGTGGAGTTTGTGTCTTCTTGGGACACCTAACTAGAGGTCCCATACTACACCCTCTTTGAGCATCATGGTATTAGGGAGGTTAAAATGGTGGTCAATTATACTACTACTATTGTTGTGGAGGAGGAGGAGGAGGATGGAAGGAAGATTGTGCTGAAGTGTGTCTACCATGAGGAGGAAGAGTTGATCCTTCGACCTACTATCCTGGATCTGGTATATGGCTCCTCACTCTATCTCGAATATGTTGATTCTTCCCCAAGTTTCCTTTGTAATATAGGCCTTCTCCATGGCCTCTAATAATTTCCATGGGAAATCAATGTGCACTAACCCTCCCAAGTCTAAGTTCAGGCCTGGATGAAACTACGAACCCTAGCCATCTCATCGTACGTGTAGTCTACATACAAGTAGATCTAAAAACTAACCCTCAGACTATGCTACCATCATGAAGGCCTATCACAGACCATGAAAATCATCGATCCACTACTAGATGAATCTCTTAGATATGTATCTACTCATGAAACTTTCATCGAAGAGCTCCCAAGTAACTGTCTTTGAATCCACATAGAGATTTTTCTCCTCATTCCTCCACCAAACTCTAATCGCATCTCACCCAAGGTGGATGGAAACATAGATTTTTGTGTTACTAGAATAAGGGCATAACTTGAAGCATTTACCCAAGATAACAAACCATGCCTCTTCCTAAGATCACCTTGTGTCTCTAGGAAAATGAGGTTGGTGTAACTTTAGTATCTCTCTAATGTGATCTACTTCCATCAAATGTCAGCCATTAGATCTCTCTACGTGATCATCTCACATCCTAGGGCTCCTAGACCTATCTTTGTGCCCCATATGTCTATCTCTAAGCTCCCTAGGTGGTGACCCATGTCTAACTGATTCCACGTGGGAGTTATCTACCCTGTCCTTAGTACTATGATTTGAAGGTGCACGAGCCTCCATTGATGGCTCTTTGTCCTATCTACTAAATCACCCTCCTGAAGATCTTCCACATATAGTGGCATTAATATCTTATAGTGTCTACAATATCTAAGGAAAAATAGCTGGTACAACCTAATCTGGGGGTCGTACCTCCTACACAAACTAAGGTGTGAGATAGTTCATCATCATTTAATTTTTCTTATGTTTTTAAAACGAAAAATATCATGCAATGTTGTGTGTTCTAGGTTTAGAGTTGCGCTAGGTTTACTTGTTTATGTTTTTTGTTTCCAAGTGTGCCTAGGGTCCAATCGTTAAACCCATAGCTCTGATACCAAGTGTAATGCCCACAAAATTCTCTCACAAAACCCAAGATGACTTAAAAATTTAAATTGGAAAAATTACTAAATAATGTTTTTGTTAAAACCGGTTGCAACGTTTAGTTAAATTCTTAGTTAACAATCTATCATTTTAATTAACAATTAAATTATATTATTTAATCTCTAGTTTGGGCTTAAATCACCACTTCTATAATCCTTATTTAGTTTAGTATAAATTTCAAATGTCCTTTAATAATTTTATCATTTAGAGCTAAGTCTAAACTCACCCTCCTATTGATTAAACACAAATAAATTTAATTCCTATTATAAACATTGTCTACTTACTAAGGAGTAAATTTGACTTAATTAATTACAAGGGTCATGGGATTTTATTAAAAGGTCATTAACTAATCAAATAGGTTATAAAATAAATTTAACTTCTACACCACTTAAGTGGCCCCATTCAAAGTTGACCCATGCATTTCATTTAAAGTATTCTCACCTAACCCTCACCTAACTTTTGTAGGGATGATTTTTAGCCATTGGATGGACTAAATCTGAGCCCTTAGATCTAGGATTCAAACTAACCCTAATCCTCTTTTTAGAAGGCTTTTATTCATTCTTTTTACTTATTTCCTGATTTTGTTTTGCAGGTTTATGAGAGGAGAAAGAGAAGGACACGATTGAAGTAATATGGAGCATAGGATGGATGATCCAATTTTATTTTGATTTTTCTGCTATTTCCATTATACCCTATCCTAGGGTTTGATTGTAATTTATTATTTTTTGTTGGACAATCTTATTGTATTTCCCTATTTAGGTAAATGGGCATTTTCCTTATTTTATAAAAGTAATTTTTTAACTAGAATAAATGAGCTATTGTTGAGTATATATACATGTGTGTGTGTGTGTGTATATATATTGTATTATTAAATAGACAAAAACCCATATTTTATTTGTTTAAAAGAATATATATACAAATGTGTGTGTGTATGTTCAAAAATAGGTCGCGGGTTTAGAGAAATTATAGACTACAAATTTTAAACAAGATCGGTCGACTATAATATGCAGGGTAAGAGATAGGTGGGATCTCACCCCACCCACCACACCATGTTTAAATAAAAAGAAGGGGGGAAGGGGTGGAGTCGACAACACCACCCTCCGTACCATATAATATGGGGTGGGGGCTAGGGTCGCTGACCCCCTGTTCCCCAGATATTAAAACCAAACCCCGTGCAAGGCTTGGCCGCTCACCTTTACAACATATAAAACCCTCTTTTTCTAATTTAAAGTTTTATTTATTTAATATGAATGGAATATTAATATTATTATATACATATATATATATATTTACAACATAATGATTTGACAATATTTTTAATATTAAATTTGTATATCTCGTAGATACAAATAGTTATACACTTAGCCTTACGCCATTGTATAAAATGGATTAAATTATTCATTTGAGATCATTAAACAATTTTTTTGGGTAATGCGAGGGGATAAGAAAAAATATACTTTAGATCCATTCAGTTTAAAATGAAAAGGATACCTCTAATAAATTTTCTCATTTATTCTAATATAACGTATTCGGAGGAAAATATTTATTTCTCAATCTAGAGTTTTAAGCAATTATTTTTTAACAACTTAATAATAAATGTAGCAAAACTTCCCTACTTTCCAATACACTTTCATTTCAATAAGGAGCACGAACTATTTTTTTCCTATCTTCTTACAATAATTAGTACACAACCATTTAAAACAACAAGAGTATTATAAGAATCTTCTCAATACTTTTAAAAAGAAACCTGTCACACTTTAAAGATAATGAAACAACTTAAATTTAAAAGAGATGCATTTCCATTTCAACCCATTTCAAACTTTCTACTTCATCAAAACAATGTAAAATTTGGTAGTTTCCTTTCACAAAATAACACATTTTAAAATGCAAATTTCTCATTCAAACACTCTTAGAAGAGTTTACAAGTTATAGGGATTTCCAAGTAATAATACAACTTTCTTTCAAGCATACAAATTTACAATCTTCCACTCAAAGTGGGAATAATGAAATGAAAAAATTACAACATAAGGACTTTCAACAAGGCCAAAATACAAGTCTCCATTACATGTCTTCTCCCACTTTTAGCTTCAATCATGCACTCTTCAATCTTTAAAAAATTGGATCAATATACAAAGAAAATAAGGTATAGGTGATGCTCTTTGCCCAATCTATAATCCAATAAGGCAAGGAGCCATCCTCTTATTCACCCCCGAGCCCCAACTAAAGAACTATGATGGATCCTTAGAAACATTTGACCACTTTTTACATAAATGGCTTCCACAAATAACAATCAATCCAAAACATTCAACACATCTAAATGGACATACTCAACACAATTCACAACTTTCTCAAACAACACATAGGCTTGATATCAAACCAAAAAGGAGAAAGGAATATGGTAACCACCTCTTTTTTCCTCCCAAGTGAAGTAGGAGTTTCACCCAAAGCCTCTATGTGCACAATACAACAAAAAAAATCCTTATCTCTCCCCTTACAAGTATGCAAAAATATGTCTATGTTTTCCTTTTCACTCCCCATAGGTGAAACTCCCAATCACATTCCCTCCAAAATGCATGCCTCACATCTCCATTTTCCCTCCCCAATGGTCCCATAAATCCATCTCACACACCCAACTTAAGGCAACTACCCAACCACACAAAAAAAAAACATTCACAACACTCATACAATACTTAACAAGAAAAATTTTCACATCTACAATTATAGCAAGAAAAAAAAAAAAAGGTGGAGATCCTACCTCTCCATCAAGCTTCCAAGAGAATTTACTCCATAAGCTTTTGACACCTTCAATCCAAGCACACTCCAAAAGTAACTCCAACAAGCTCCCAATTCTAAAAGTGCAAAAGAAATAAAATGAACAAGTAACCCCAAATCCATCAAATTCCATCAATAAATAGAAATGGGATGTGAGGATGATGAGGTGGCTCCATGTAGGATGTCACTTCATCATTCCTCCATTCCAACACACAAGTCAAACACCATGCCCAAGACAATAAATGAACATGTAAGACTTATGACAAGCCCACATGACACTCAAACTTGCACACCAAGTCTACCAAGGACAAATTAATTGTGGTAAGTAGGAAAGTACAATTATTTTCACCCTTTTACACTCCAAAATACATAAATAAGTCTAAAATTAACTTCTCATACCATACGTATGGTTTTTGGGTGGATGTAATAAGTATGGTACAAGGTTAGTTTGTCCCACAAGTCTCCAAAAAGGTCTCCCAAGTCAAAATCTGAATTTTGAAGTTGGGGAAGGGTACACAACACAAAAACCAACACAAATCTAACCTACATCCACAAGATTTCAAGGACCATCTACCTTCATAACTATTCAATTTTCACATCCTTATTTTAGCAAACAAATTAATTTATATTAGATAATTATGACAAATTAATAATTACTAATAAATTGACTACAATTTTCAATAATTAAAATCGTAACACAAAATAAAACACACACAAAATTAAAAGAAGATAAACATTACCCCCATGTACTCACATGTGAGGTCACCCCACCATGGGAAAACCTTCTAAATTGGCATGCAACAATACAACATAACATTACACAAGTTGTAAAAATTTGTCCATGTTGCACAACACCCGACATCCTTCCATGGTTGGTCTCCTATCCCCTTTCGATGTACGTGATAAAATATCCTGAACACAAAAAAATACATCTTTGGCCTTGTGGTCGTATCAACAACATCAAGACTAATATACATATAAAAATCAATAATCATCATCCAAAATTATTAATTCTATCATCATACAATTAATTTGATTTTGGCATCCATAAAATCATAATTCTACTCAAAACATCCAACATAGGCTATGCATCAAAATATGACATGTTAGTATAAAATCATAATATTGCAAATCAACATATATAACTATCTATCATTGCCATCTAGTGCATCATAATAAAAATGTAAATCACAACATGTCAATAGTCCAAATATCTACATAGTCCATCATCTACTAATCAAAATATAATACTTAAATGTCTAAGTATCAATCTAATAGTAATAACATCATATTAAAATAGTGGCCAAGATGAGATTAATGTTATCGAACTTGAGAAATTTCATACTTGATTTAATTTTCACAAAGGAATTTATATGCATCCCACAAATATAATTAATATTTATTCAATTATTAATATATTTTATCATATCCCTCTCGAATAAATAAAGGAATTCACTTAACTCGATGCTAAACTTATATGAAAATTTCAATCAATATAGACGAAAACATCTATTATACACAAATAAGAAGACTCCATGAAAGATCCAATGAGATAATTAGTGAATACGTGTTGACATAAAAGCAATATGCTTAATAAGATCAATAATATACTTGTACTATAAATAGGGGGAGTAGCGAGAAAAAACAAGCAACAACGAGGAGGAGAAGAGAGCATCAATATGATGCCTACCTCAGATCCAACTAAAACATGGAATTAGAGACTTTTTGGTGACACTCATCAGTGCCCTTTAAGCTCCTACTGTCTTGGGGACATGATAGCCCTCACCTTGAAATACTAGGGGATGTCATCAATCGAGCATAGAAATATTTAAATTCTTGGTGGTAGGGATTTTTATAGGTTTGAGACCAAATATTAATTTTTTCGAGAGAATGGTGTAGGACAAAATGAATACTCAAGATGGAGGTAAGAGATCTCCCAAGTATAGGATTGCTTGTTTTGACTTCAAAATTTGGTTAATTTACAAAACATTTTGAGGGGGTGCCTTCATTTTATGCAAGGGATTCTTTCATCCTTTACCATTTGATAATCAGGTTGGATTCGATTTCACTTTCCAGCAGATACAGTTTGGATTCAACTCCTTGATCTCCCCTTAGAGTTATAGGAACCAGAGGTATTTTTTGGATAACAAAATCTATAGGAGTGTCATAGCCATTGATCCTGCCACAAAATCCTAGTCTAGGATTTGTATTAATGTCCTTGTGGCTCCAGAGTGCCAAAAATATTTCTTCAATTTTTCTTATGATAAACGGGGAGAAGATATGTTAATCTTAGTAGTTAGTAGCTTGGATAGCTGTTTTTTCATCCATTTGTTATGGGTAGTTTCGACAATAGATGTAGAATTTAGAGAAATAGTTGTTTTTGTCAAACAAATATTGTTAGGATAAGAACAATTGTTATCTAATATTGAGTCCTTTTAGGTGACACCTCATAACCAAGGTTGTTATGGTTATTGAGTTGTCTTAATCTCAGCTGTTCATTTGTATTAATCTTGGCCGTTGATTTTCAACGAGAGTAGTATATAAGGGGGTCATTGGGGTCATTTGTAACAAGGAAGTTTTGAGAGAAACTTGCAGTGTTAGCAAGTAGTCTTACAGTGTTAGCAAGGGCGCAGTGATAGCGTTGGAGATAGCAGTGGAGGAATATCAGCAGGAGGATTAGGAGATTGTCGGAGCTCTGCTAGTAAGAGGCAAGCAGTATTTGTATCTCTTGATTTGCTGAAGTTTAATATATTTCTCATCTGTAGTATTGGTTTTCCCTACGGGGTTTTTCCAGAACAATTGTCTAAAATATTGTGTTCACCTTGTTGGGTATTTCTTATGTGTTTTTATTTGTGAAGTTACTGATTGTTTTATTTTCCAATATTTTTGATCAAATAATCTTACAAGATAGGAGGTTAATAATCAGTAACTGTAATAGATTTTTCACATGGTATCAGAGCTAAGTTCGGGTAGAAGAGATTTACCCTAGGTGAAAGAAAGTGAGGATTTATAAAACCCAGTTTAACCTCTTCAAAATTATTATTATTATTATTTTCTTTTAAGATGGCCTCAAAGGGTTTAAGAGATCGGATAGATCCGATGGAGCCTCGAATTTTGGTGTCCTGGAAAGACATAATTTCTCTATTCTTTGAAGAGAATGGTATCAAGGAATATGTGACCATTGTTGTACTGTACCTCTGATGCAACACAACTCTTAGCATATAAGAAGGAAGATGCCAAGGTGAGGAGGCTGATTCTTGACGGTGTTAAGGATCATATTGTTCCGCATATGGGTAAGTGCACCAAGTTGATGGACAAATATAGGGTCATCCGTGGACGTCATATTGCAAAAAACAGTGAAATCTCAACTTGTAGGGATTATTAGCTATACATGCACTCTAAATTAGAAAAAAATATATAAATATGAATCGTAGCATTCGGAATCTAGTTTCTAAAATACTAATTTTTGTAAAAAACGGACAAGTTTAGCTATATTAAACACTTAAAATTATATGACTTACTTTTTTTTTTCGAAAAAACTTATAAGATTGTAGTCCGTTTGCCCGCATTTTGGATGACCAAATCTTGTTATTTTTTTTTCCTTTGGTGAAACGTTAGATGTAGTTGTCTATCTTGGGATGGATTTTATTTTGTATTTTTTTTAGCAATATTTTTTTTTTTATGATTTTTTCCGTGAAAGTGGTCTGAAAATATTTAGAAAATGGAGCGCTTTCCGTTTGCCCACCATAACTATATCAAAAAATATCGAAATCAATTTTTTTATTTTTTTAAGGTGTATAGAATTTGTCCACGCTTGGGATGGTATAATTTTTATCATATTTTGATAAGTGAAACAAAAGTTACAGTCTTAAACGTAGACATGAACATTCACGGGAAAAAATGTCTTAAGGACCTATTGTTAGTAATAAATTATAAAATGATATTTATCTTATTCTATTCACTTTAAAAACAATATTTTTACAAAGCTAAGAGTCTACCCTACGTGATGGCACCATTTTTGTGAAATGTTTTTAGTTTTTTAGCATGGTTCAAGTCTTTGGAAGAGCAGATTTGAGGTTTTTTGACCTTTTGCACTTCATAATGACCTTCCATAGCTTTGGTTGGGGAAAAACAAAGATTTTCCGAGGCTAAGGTTCGGAAAATAGCTCCGCGATCATGGTTTTTTGTAAAAATACCGCGAACGCGGTTTATAAAGCGCGCTCGCGCTTTATAAATCATATTTACACACATCCCAATGTCCGAATTACCATGTGATTTTTACTCTCTGACCTTACCGTACGAATTACTGTGAAATTCTGTCTTTTTCCAGGCACGTTTTTTTATCACCGAAAGCAAAAACATCATGGGAGACAAAAAACGAAGTCAAAAAAGGAAGTCATTAAGTAAAAAAACACTAGATTTAATTAGAGGCCAACAAAATTCAAAATGTTGAGCGAATGCGGAAACTTCGTGAATCTAGAAGAGGTTCATCTTCAATCCCAACTACTGTAAGCAATGAAGAACTAGGTAATGTTTCTACTGTCAATGTTGAAGTTGAATTAAATACTCGTGATGAAGAAGTTTTTACCATCAATGTTGAAGAAGAATTAAATACTCATGATGTAGCAAATGTTGAAATTGAAGGAGACAATGAAAATGTGAATAAGGAAATTCATGTTGAAACTATAGACAAGCAAAATTTGACAAAAACACCTCCTAGGATTTTACATAAGAAACCTAATTTTTGATTGAAATTGATGAAAACATTTTGAAACCAATGTCTGACAAACTTTCTAAACGACAAATCAGAAGAAAAGCCACTAAAATTTGGGATAATCATTTTGAAATTTTAAATGATTCCCAAAGATGTCAGTTGTTGGTTAGTTTGATGAAATTGATTAAAATGAGACCTACATTAAACACCTTAGGATTGACAACATCTAACATACGTGGTCAAACCTCTACAATTGTTGAAAACCTTCATGATGCATATCACACTCACAGGTGTCAAGAGACGCACTAGGGATATTAATATTGTGCGTCGTGTACTTGCTACTAGTGTTGTAAGTGAATCAATAAAAAAACAACGTTTGATTACGTAAACAAGTTGAATGTTGCAAGTTAATCGAAAAACTCTAATGAAAGCAATTGAAAGACGTAATATCCTTCAATCACTCAATAATGTCGATTTTTGGGCATTTTCTGCTAGAGCACCGCGTAAGGACAAAAATAATTCTGATGCTATAAGAGAAGTTGTTATTAAATTTTGGCATGATAACACTAGAGTTTCACCTAATACAAGAGATGTTATAAAACGGAGAGTTGGTTCTACTAATCGTGAACCACATCCAAAGCATTTCTTAGATATGACTCAAACTCAATTTTTTCGTAAGTTTGAACAAGAGAATCTGGAAATTAAAATTAGTCAACGTTTTTTTGAAATGTTGAAACCATTCTATGTGAAAATCAACCATGCTCGCACCACTTGTTGTTGTAGGCAACATGTTGAATTTGCGATGCATTATGCTAAATTTTTACGTATTCGTTCTATTTTTCATTCTGAAACTATGTTATCTGAATGTGGTGTTCAAGTTCCACCAATATCTTCTAGGGATTTCATTCCTACTATATTTTGTGAAAAAGAAGTTGGACAATTTTTTTATAGTTAGGATTGTTTAGATGGAAGTTGTAGTACATGCGGCGGATTACCTAAATTGGAAAGTTGCATCCATGAACAAATTGAAGGTACAATAGGACATAATTTAGTTGAATTTGATAAATATAAATCAGTTGCATACCAGTTGAAAGATGGAAAAGAGTCGAAACGGTGTGAGCTAGTTACAGAACAAATGCCCATTTTTCAATTTATGACAAAATTTAAGGATGAAATTGTTTATGAGTATGCGAGGCATACACATAGAGCTCGATGGTTGGATGAACAATTCAAGCTATGCAAAGACACATTTCCTATTGGTACTATTGTTTCAGTGGTCGATTTTGCAGAGAATTACACATTGCAACCACAAATGGAGGTTCAATCACAATATTACAACTCAGTACAAGTTGCCATTTTTGTGGATATAGCATTTTACATTCTCCTGACAGTACAGAGAATGATCAAAAATTTTAAGAGAGTACCACTTTTATATCAGTGATGATCGTACTCATTCTACTGAATTTGTGCAAGGGTGTTTCCAGTTATTTTATGGAAACTTGTGTGATAGGGACATCCACTTCAAACAACATTATATATGGTCAGATAATTGCACGTCTCAGTTTAAGAATGCACGAATGTTTTATTGGATGAGCAGAATGCATGTCAAGATGGGTGTGCAACATATTTGGAGTTTCACTGAGGCTGGACATGGAAAAGGAGAGCATGATGGTGCAGGGGCATGTGTGAAAAGAGCTCTTGCAAGAGAAGAGTTGAAGTACAAAGATGGTGCTGAATTAAAAGATGCAAAGAGCATAGTGGAATGGTGTACTAACAACATGGCCCGAGGTTCTCAAGAAAATTCCACAGTTTGTAGATATTTTTGGTTGATAGAGGAAAAACATATTGCTAACTACGAGGATTGTATGACACTCACTGGGTCCAGTGATATGCACTCATTTTGTAGCTCAGACGCTACTTCATGGGCCATATGGACAAGAAAGTTGACATGTTTTTGTGCATCTTGTATCGAATTTGTCACTGCTGAGTGTGATTCACAAGAATGGGTGGAAGGATGGATTTGTAGGCCTCTAACTCCGCTTCCTAGTTATCAACCTCCACAAGCATTACAACTTGTTTCTGTAGATGAAGTTACAACATCCAAGGACTTTGACGAAATTTCGATTTTGGTGCGACAAGGTATTTATCCAGTTATTTATTTAATTTTTGTATTGAGTTATGTCCATTGAAATTTTAATATGTAATTTAAATTTGAGTTTTTCAACCTTGGTTATTTTTTTGTAGGACATGTGTTTGCAGTAATTGTGATAGAAGACAATGAAGAAGGAACAGACTATTTCTTATGTCATTGCATCGAGGAAAGAAAGAAGTTGACTTCTCCTATTATAGATGGCGAAGAGATTGAGTATCCTACAGGGTCAGTGGTAGTTACTGGAACTTGGCTTCGACGGTATCCATTAAAAAACTCCTTTGTTTGGGTGTTTGAAGACTTTGAGACACACAGGAAAATACTCTTATATTCACATCTAGTTCTAGCGACAAATATTCAGTTGTATAGATATCGAGGAAGACCTAATAACAAGATTCTTTGGAAGGTTCGAGAGTCAGATCATGAAGCAATCTTGTCTGCTATTCAGAGTAGATCCGATCCTGATGGTTCATTGGAATGAATTTACAATGCTCATGTCTGGTATATATTTAATTTCAAGTTTCAATTTATATAGCGTATATATATATATATATATATAATTTTTTTAGTTTAAAGATCTAGATTTAAGTTTGAATATATTTTATTTTAAATTTGTGTATTTTGTATGTCATGTATATAGATCTAGTATATGGTTTTGATTTGAAACTTAAATTTCTTTGACTAACAATTTTATGTTTAGGTTAGTGGTGCCAGAAAAGCTTCCACCTTCACGTGGTTGGTATCGTTAGTAGAGAATTTTAAATTCTCGAAGCTAAGAGAAGCTTGAACATTGTTTGAAAAATTTGTAAATTTTGAAAAGTCAAGTTTGTAAATTTTGAAAATATTGTAAATTTTGAAAATGTTGTAAATTTTGAAAAAGTTGTAAATTTTGAAAAAGTTGTAAATTTTGAAAAAGTTGTAAATTTTGAAAACGACTCCTCTAGGTGCCACGGAGTCCGAGTAGTCACTCGTCGAATTTGAACGATATTTTGGTCTCAGGGCTCTTAAGGGACTAAGCCCGAACGAAGTAGCCCGGAAGCAATGACCCTTTCGCGCACCAAAACACCACCTCCTCTAGCGTTCACCTGGCCACCCGGACGTGCCGGCGCAGGCGGTTCGGTGCCATGGCCCACCGTTTGCAAAATACAGCGTTTGACAACCTTACACTGGCTCCAACTGCACTATTTCACGCGTTTGCAAACATTAGGACAGCGAGAGCACCGAAATGAGAAGGAAAAAAATGAGAGAGGCTATTGTAGAGGGTCCGTATGCCGAGGTTTCGGATCAGACGAGGCCTCTCTAGGTGCCATGGAGTCTCGAGTAGTCACTCGTCAAATTTGAACGATATTTTGGTCTCAGGGCTCTTAAGGGACTAAGCCCGAACGAAGTAGCCCGAAGCAACGACCCTTTCGCACACCAAAACACCACCTCCTCTAGCGTTCACTGCCACCCTGACGTGCGCCAAGGCGGTTCGGTGCCATGGCCCACCGTTTGTAAAATACAACTTTTGGCAAACCTTACACACGGCTCCAATCGCACTATTTCACGCGTTTGCAAACATTAGGACAGCGAGAGCACCGAAATGAGAAGGAAAAAAATGAGAGAGGCTATTGTAGAGGGTCTCAGATACTGAGGTGTCGGATCAGACGAGGCCTCTCTATGTGCCACGGAGTCCGAGTAGTCACCCGTCGAATTTGAACGATATTTTGGTCTCAGGGCTCTTAAGGGACTAAGCCCGAACGAAGTAGCCCGGAATCAACGACCCTTTCGCGCACCGAAACACCACCTCCTCTAGCGTTCACCTACCCACCCGACATGCCGATGTAGGTGGTTCAGTGCCACGGCCCACCGTTTGCAAAATACAACGTTTGACAACCTTACACTGGCTCCAACTACACTATTTCGCGCGTTTGCAAACATTAGGACAACGAGAGCACCGAAATGAGAAGGAAAAAAATGAGAGAGGCTATTGTAGAGGGTTTGTATACAGAGGTTTTGGATCAGACGAGGCCTTTCTAGGTGCCATGGAGTCTGAGTAGTCATCTGTGAATTTGAACGATATTTTGGTCTCAGGGCTCTTAAGGGACTAAGCCCGAACGAAGTAGCCCGGAAGCAACGACCCTTTCGCGCACCGAAACACCACCTCCTCTAGTGTTTACCTACCCACCCGGACGTGTCGGCATAGGCGGTTCAGTGCCACGGCCCACCGTTTGCAAAATACAGCGTTTGACAACCTTACACTGGCTCCAACTACACTATTTCGCGTTTTCAAACATTAGGACAGCGAGAGCACCGAAATGAGAAGGAAAAAAATGAGAGAGGATATTGTAGAGGGTCCGTATTCTAGATCAACCGAGGCCTCTCTAGGTGCCATGGAGTCCGAGTAGTCACCCGTCGAATTTGAACGATATTTTGGTCTCAGGGCTCTTAAGGGACTACGCCCGAACGAAGTAGCCCGGAAGCAATGACCCTTTCACGCACCGAAACACCACCTCCTCTAGCATTCACCTGCCCACCCGGACGTGCCAGCGTAGGTGGTTCGGTGCCACGGCCCACCGTTTGCAAAATACAGCGTTTGACAACCTTACACTGGCTCCAACTGCACTATTTCGCGCGTTTGCAAACATTAGGACAACGAGAGCACCGAAATGAGAAGGAAAAAAATGAGAGAGGCTATTGTAGAGGGTCCATATGCCGAGGTTCCAGATTAGACGAGGCCTCTCTAGGTGCCACGGAGTCCGAGTAGTCACCCGTCGAATTTGAACGATATTTTGGTCTCAGGGCTCTTAAGGGACTACGCCCGAACGAAGTAGCCCGGAAGCAATGACCCTTTCACGCACCATAACACCACATCCTCTAGCATTCACCTGCCCACCTGGATGTGTCGGCGCAGTCGGTTCGGTGCCACGGCCCACCGTTTGCAAAATACAGCGTTTGACAACCTTACACTGGCTCCAACTGCACTATTTCACGCGTTTGCAAACATTAGGACAGCGAGAGCACCAAAATGAGAAGGAAAAAAATGAGAGAGGCTATTGTAGAGGGTCTGTATGCCGAGGTGTTGGATCAGATGAGGCCTCTCTAGGTGCCACGGAGTCCGAGTAGTCACTCGTCAAATTTGAATGATATTTTGGTCTCAGGGCTCTTAAGGGACTAAGACCGAACGAAGAAAGTAGCCCTAAGCAACGCACCCTTTCATGCACCAAAACACCACCTCCTCTAGCGTTCACCTGCTGACCGGACATGCCGGCGTAGGCGGTTCGGTGCCACGGCCCACCGTTTGCAAAATACAGCGTTTGACAACCTTACACTGGCTCCAACTGCACTATTTTACGCGTTTGCAAACATTAGGACAGCGAGAGCACCGAAATGAGAAAGAAAAAAATGAGAGAGGCTATTGTAGAGGGTCCGTATGCCGAGGTGCCGGATTAGACGAGGCCTCTCTAGGTGCCACGGAGTCCGAGTAGTCACTGTCGAATTTGAACGATATTTTGGTCTCAGGGCTCTTAAGGGACTACGCCCGAACGAAGTAGCCCGGAAGCAACGACCCTTTTCAGCCACAAAACACTACCTCCCGTAGTGTTCACCGCCACCCGGATGTCAAATGCTGGACAGGGCGGTTCAAATGCCACGACCCACCGTTTGCAAAATACAATGTTTCGTTATTTATTTAAATTAAATTACAATGACTTGGTTGTTATGTTATCTGTTGTTGTCATCTTGTCCTTGGTAGGATGATATACATCCAGGGCTATGAGTGTGATCTAGGATGTGGTTAGTTGTATTCAGATGTGTGTCTAGAGTATGACAAAAATTAGGTATGAGTATTTTTATCTAGTGGATATACGGTGCGAGATAGATCAAGAAGGCACCTATGGTTGTTAAAACAATGCATAAATGAAGTGTATATCAAAATAAGTACAAAATTCTATATTTCCAAGTTCCCAAACCAAATTTTGGGTACTAAACATTTATATCTTAATGAATTCAACACTACATGACACTTTTACTATTGCACATGTGCACCAATTAAATTACAACCCTTTTGATCAGAATATTTTAGTGAATTTTATATATTAAAGATATCCTAAAAATTGACACAAATACACATTATATCCAGCATGGTGTTCTATATGGCATGGCATGGTGTTATATCCTAAGTAAATTGTTTCTCTCATATTTGTTTATCAGATCAAATTTATAGCCTTACATCAACACCACTTTTTTGTTAACATAGTAATATAATTGGTTCATTGAGCATCCAATATTATAAATAAGGTGTGGAAGTTATGGAATCAATATAATAATTCATATTTTTAGAAGTGACATGTAAACAAAATAAAAACTAGAGAAAATAATGAGAAAAATAAAAAGTAATCAACCTACAAAAATATCCAATGTACATGTAAAACTACAAATGATCAAGAGAGGGAGAGAAGCAATATTTCTCACATTTAGAAAATATCCAACATGTAAAACTACACATTTATTGACTATGCTTAAAGCATCTTTCTCACTCCCAAATTCTAAGTCCGCCATTTCATTACTTTTTCTTCATGTAAATTGGTACCTCAAGAATCAATGCACGTTATACATAGCACATCTCTAGTTACTAATACTTAAGTTGGCTTGATATAGAGCTAACAATATTGTTTTAGTTTGAAAAATAAAAATTCAAAATGCCCATGGCACGAAATATACCACAAATAATAATCAGAAAGATACTAGAAAATATATAACTAGAAGTAATACACTAAATCCACCGAACAGAGATCAAAACCCACTTTCTCAGAGTTAGCAATAATACCAAAATAACCAAATTTATAGCCTTATTTAACCAACACACATATATATATATATATATATATATATATATATATATATATATATATATATATATATATATATATATATATAAGAATCAAATAAAGTGTGCTCCAGACGCGCACGTCTCTGAAAATATATATGTACATGTATAAGTTCATAATGTATGTATACATCTCGAACTAAGCACGTGTCATAATGTACATATGGGACCACATGCGGTCGCAAAAGGCTAGATATATATACAATGGACTGTGAATAGATGTACTCATGACCACATATATGTGGCATCCAAGTGGACTATAAATCTACTCATGAAACATCTTCCCTCTCTTCGCCCTGCTAGAAGTAGCACGTCCACGACCTGGGGATGTAGTGGAGGGAGATGCCACTACGGATTTCATCCGTGTGGTCCTAGGTGTCTCCAAGCATGCCTGCAACCTAACCTGCACATTCATAAACAAGTTTTTAACACCAAAAATTTTAAAATACCTTCAAAATTTAGAAACTTGTACAATTTAGTTAAAATGCATGTGTAATCTTACCACAATGTCATGATCCCTATTGATTTGTTGTTGACGCGTCACAGGGACAACAATAGACTCACGAGGGGTAAGCTACATACAAATAATTAATTTTCAAATTAAATATTTCACACATATATATACCTACAAAATTTGATATTGTACATTTAAGTTTAATAAGAAATAATGAACCTCCAAAATTTAACAAATTTAAAAAATTGTGTACCTCGGTTAGTGGATTTGCAGATGCTATGGCGATCTCACAAAGAGCCTCCACAGTCTGCATATGTGGAGGAGTCTCTCTAGCAGTCATAAGCTATACAAAAAACATGTACAAATCAATTTATTAAAATCTACTTAAGAGCTATACAAAAAACATGTACAAATCAATATTTAGTTACTCAAGAAAGAATAAAAATACATTATTAAATTTTATCTTCTATTTAGGCCAAATACATAGGATCTATAAATGTTAAGACGAGGCCATCTATCTTCATAAGATTTTGACAAAATTTTGTATTTAATCTAGGTAACCCATAGTCATCTTCTATGACAATTAGAGCATCATTCAAATTTGAAGAACTTTTAAGTCTAACATCACCGCACCAAACATATAGATTTGCGAAGAGTAGACTTAGAGTTTTATATCCTTGGGGGCAAGTGTGTTCAAATATATAGATTATAATGCACTATTTATATGTATTTATGTCCAAAGGTAGCTGAGTTTGAGTTTTGGTGCACGACCCTAGAGGATCTTACTTGTGTGTTATCCCTTTGAAATAAAGAACATAACCTCCTTCCACCTTTCTTGCTTAGAGATCTTTATTTCGGGTTTTTATGTCCACGGAATTGTCCACCAACTTCTGCACTTACCTCGCGCTCACGGTCGGGAGTTTGACTACACCTAGGGTGGTCTAGCATCAAACACACACATATTTTTCTCCTTTGGTTTTTTAATGCTTTGATGAAGGGTTTTGTAAGTTATTAGGGTTTCTACTTTTACCATTGATCATTACAGTCATCTCGATGTTGTATGAAAAAGAGCAACACAATTCATCACACAATTTCTAAACAAGCATCACTAGAAAGTTGAGAGCTCAACTACCTTATGATCTAAGATTGTAAATTCCTTTTATTAGACTGTACAACTACTACATAGACCATACATATCATGTATGGTCTTTATCAACCTACATGTTTTCCAGCTTCTATAATCTTCTTTGTAGAAATCTAAAGTCTTATCTTCTCTGCTCCGCTTTTGTCACATCTAGCTCATCCCCATTCTTCCTAAACAAGCTAAGTTTCTCTCCCCTCAACTTATTGATAAAGTTATTGTTTATCACTTAGTCCATTTCAAGTTGGAATGAATTATTTTTGTCATGCTTAATTGATGTTGTGAAGTTAATTAGATAATAATTGTTATCCTATAATCCTTACCTTTTTTCACAGAAATTTTAAATAAGGGTATAAATATGACCAATACATTATACTTCTCAAACCCATTATGAGGTGTGGCATAATATATAATAGAATAAATCACTTCCCTTGATTCATCCTCCACATGGAAACATGCACAAATTTAGCTCATGTTTGATCTATGGGAAGAAACATGGATAACTTCAAACCGGTAGTTTTTGTTGTTATGGGTACTCTTAAGGAATCAAATGGTCCAATGTTTCTTCTTAATTTTATTAGAGTTCTCATTTTAATAGAGGATCCTTCAATTTTCCAAGTCACCCTACTAGGTTTTAGTGAATGAATATTTATATATGACCAATTGTTAGATTTCAAACAAACCTAAAAGTACTACCAGGTTTCCTAAGCCAAGTAACCCTTTTGAAAACTTAATATTAGAAGTGTATGGGATAGGTTCGAGGGGGTGGATAGGTCAGTTTAACTATCCTAAACCTACAAACATGTCCATGATGTCTAATAAATTAGGTCCGAGACACATGGAGGATTATGCATATGTTCAATAACATGTGCTTCTTTGTGAGGGGTCTGGAGAATACTCTTTATCTAGTCAATTTCATTAAGTGTGATATATTTGAGACATTTCCTTCATAGTTGTTCAAGTTATTTGTGAATGAGATATATATCATTATAGTTGTAACACACGTCCATGTTTCCACCTGTTGGGAATACATTTAGGTACTACAAATTACCCCCATTTCAATATAGTATTATAAATGTTGGATTAATAGATAAGAAACAAGTAATACAAACCTCACTCTTGATCATACAATGATGTTAAATTTGTTAAATCTCAGAGCACAATCCATATAAAACTTATAATCATATGGAAAGGACGCATTTTTTTTAAGATAAAGGGTACAAGAGGATTTAATAACCTTTTTACATTTCTTCATCACTCTTATCATTCATTTTGATTACGAGTTGATCGCTTCCACCTTGCAAGTATCTTTTCCTTCGTGACTCATGGTGTTACATATCTAGAGGTAGTTATTGAGAATCAAGATATAGTCTAGGTAAATAAGTAGATATGGGAAGATATCATTTTACATTAGATTGAGAAGTTCATCATGTACAAATAATATACCTATGACAAAGGCAAGACATGTCATTATTTTGGATGTTGGGAACATGTAGACCATGTGTATCCAGCTTTAGTACTACAAACGAGACATAAGGGAATTTATCAACTGGCCCGAGAGGATCAAGAAGATCAAGAGGATTGAGTCAATAACCACCTAGAAAAAATACTTATGAGATTTCTATTTCTGGATCTAGAGGATAGGGTCCACATCCATAATAATCACTTAATAATCCTCTTCACCTAAAGTAAGCACCTCAAGTCTATTATGACATGTATCTCCAATTACAAAAATTTTAGAGGTATTGAAAATGCAACAGAGCATGTGTACAAGTGTGAGATACTATGGTATTCTAAGCAAATTACAACTTTATATATGGTAGCTGTTGTATGTATTTTATATACGTTGAGTATAAGAAAGTGAAACTCATGTACACAGAGGTCCAAGAATTAGAAACAAAGTGTTTAAAGAGATTTGTAACTAACCTACATAAAACTCATGCGAGGCATGCCAAGAGGTTCAGCTTCCCGAGCAGATGATGACCCGCCGTGCTCCCGTGTAT
This sequence comes from Taxus wallichiana var. yunnanensis, assembly GCA_018340775.1. Lineage (NCBI taxonomy): Eukaryota > Viridiplantae > Streptophyta > Pinopsida > Cupressales > Taxaceae > Taxus > Taxus wallichiana. The sequence goes on along the minus strand of CM031244.1, from coordinate 418,541,998 downwards.
AAAAGAGAAAAATATTAATACATGTACAACATACACGTGAAACAAATTATAATAATAATCTAGTGCAATTAAATGATTTATTAAAAATGTAAGTTTGTACAACTTGAAACTTACGTTTGAAACACACCCAACCGCAGTAGCTAGCATGTCAACACCGGATGTTTCCTTCACCGGCTCTTGCTATTTAAAATAAAATAAAAAATTAGTTTTTTACATGTATGTACATGACGTACAATCATATATATATTAATATCTCAAACATGTGAATTAAACTATTGTACATATATATATTATTTAAATTTATTTAAAATTTACCTGTGAAAGACCAATATCAAGTGGCTCTAGTTCCAAAAACATTCCCAAAGATCTCATCTATAGAAAAAAATCCTCAGTGAACCAGCAAAAATGATGTCTCGCCCGCAAGGCATACATACGCACCACATGATCCACAAAGGTGTGGTGCACTAGAACTCGGCGCCTCCACCAACATCACCGGATGCAACTGGGTGCTATCTTTGGTGAGAGTGTCGCTGAGCTCCTCAATGCATGCAATGTATCAATCTCCACAACCTCCTTCACTGTAGGAGGGATAACTGAAGGCAATGGGGGTTTTGGGGCATGGGGGATCCTAGGCTGACCTACGCGTGCACTAGTGCCGCTCAGCAGAGCCACCTCCTCGACCAAAAAAGTCTGAAAAGTCAAAATAATTCGGGACCTCATTGAGCACAAACTCACAATATAATTTCTTCAAAAAATAAAGAGGAACCTCATTGTTGTTTCATGGTGGATAATCAAAAACCATCCACCATCGGTCCCAAAAATTGTTTTTGATTCTATCATCATGGCACCAATGGATTGGGAACCGTTTGCAAGTAACTAGGGGGGCATTGGTTCTAGGGTCGGTAAATAATGCACAAATGAGGTCTTTTCCAAAAATTTTGTCTTTGACGGCCGCATGGGATAGTTTATCCGCATACCACCGCCTACAGTCACTTCTAAAGGTGTTCCATCTATGTATTTGGTTGGTTGCAGACTCGACTTCGCCAATCAATGTTTGCAATGTATTGGCTAAAGTCATGCGGGATGGATTTGTAGCATGATTTTGTCTTATAGTTTGAATTAGGTTCTCAATGACAATTTTATTTTCTTGGATTCTTCCAATGATATTATCTTGCGCCTCTGTTGGCTCTGCTGGGGACGTATGAGCCACAGGGGGGGTGGATCTATGTTTGGAGGAGGGTTTTGAGGAATGTTCGGAGGGTTTTGAGGAATGTTCGGTGGGTTTTGAGGAATGTTTTGATGGTTTGCACGAGCCCGAGCTTGCCGACCAACTGATAAAACAATAAAATTGTATACATAAACAAACAATTCACAAAACCCATGAAAATGCCAAAAAAAACCTAAAATGCAAAAAAAACAACCTAAAATGCAAAAAAATGATTACAATCGGGGACTTACCTCCTCGTCTTGGTGGCATGGTTGAATCTATCGCTATCCAGAAGTCCGATGAGCAATTTTGAGATAGTATTGAAAGTGCGAGTGAAAAACGTTTAGGAAAAGTCGCGGTTCGAAATGAAAATTAGGAAAATAACGAGTCGCGGGACTGTTAAATTTTGTCTCAGAGTTCCGCGATCGCGGTTTATAACCGCGCTCGCGGTTATAAACCGCGATCGCGGAACTAGGTTCGGTAATTACCGAACCTAGAATTCAATAACCGCGATCGCGGTTTTAGGACCGCGCTCGCGGTTTTAAAACCGCGATCGCGGTACCTTTATTTCGGGTTTTTATGTCCACGGAATTGTCCACCAACTTCGTGCACTTACCCCATCGCGGGATGATGTGGGATGCCATTATGAATCTGCACCAGAATGCTACCACTAACCTGAAGCTGATTCTTAGAGAAAAGTTGAGGAATACCCAGATGAATAAGGGAGAAGACGTCACAAGTTACCTCACCAGACTTAGACTTGTCAAGGATGAATTGGCAGCTGTTGGAGACAAACCAAGTGATGACGAGCTAGTGAGAATAGCCCTAAATGGGTTTACTAAGCAGTGGGATGTCTTTGTTCAAGTCATCAATGGACGAGACACCTTAAAAAGTTAGGATCGACTATGGAGTTATTTCACTCAGGAGGAGCTTAGACTAAGTCTTGTCAATGGAGCCAACAATAAGATTCAGAAAAGTGAGGTGGAACAGGAAAATGTTGCCCTAGCGGGTAAAGGGAAAGCAAAGAAGGGGTCTAATAAAGGATCAAATTCACAAGGTGAAAAGAAGAAGAAAGATTCTTCAAAGATCAAGTGCTATGGTTGTCACGAGTTTGGCCACTATGTCAGATTTCCCAGAAAGGAAGAAGAATGAAAAGAAAGGCAAGAAGCAAGTTGCGGCTTCAGCAAGTGTAGATGAGCTCTCTAGTAGAATGGAAGATGAGTTTGCACTCATAGCATGTATGGTTAGCTCAACCTCACAGAGTGTTTGGTACATAGATAGTGGGGTGTCATATCATATGACAGGAGTTAGAGAATACTTCTCCAGTTATAAGGAAGAGAGCACCAGAATCCAGATCTCTATGGGGAACATGTCCAAACTCAACTCAGTTGGGAAAGGGACTGCTGGGCCCAGGGAGAGTGGTAAGATGATTCCCCTTCATGATGTGTTGCATGTTCCAGGCTTAGGGATGAATTTGATTTCTGTATCTGTCCTTCAGGACAAAGGGTACAATGTACTCTTTAGAGGGGCACATGTGTTGATCAAGCACAAGGATTGGAAATCACCCATAGCTATTGGAGTTAGGAGTGGCCGGCTTTATAGGCTGCAGTTTGATATTCCTAAGGCACTCATGAGCAACAATAATCTTAGAGATCAGGGAGAGCTATGGCATAGAAGGATGGGCCATATCCATCATGGAGCCCTTAAATTACTTCATGAGACAGTGACAGGTGTTCCTGAGGTGAGCACAGAGCACGATGATGTATGTAAGGGATGCGTGTTGGGGAAGTTTGCTAAAGCATATTTTCCAAGGAGTGACACTAGATCCAAGGGCATTCTTGATCTAGTACATTTAGATGTATGTGGACCAATGTCGACAAAGTCTCTCAGAGGGTATGAGTACTTTGTTACTTTTATTGATGATTTCTCCAGGAAGACATGGATATACTTCTTGAAGACCAAGGATGAGGTTTTCAGTGCTTCCAAGAGTTCAAAGCTCTTGTGGAGAATTTGACAGAAGGAAGATAAAAAATTCTTCAATCGGTCGACAATGGAGGTGAGTACAAAAGTAATGAGTTCCAGGAGTTCTGTACCAGAGAAGGAATCAAGAGAGAGTGGACTGTTTCTTACAATCCGCAACAGAATGGAGTTGCTGAGAGGAAGAATCGGTCTATAACGGAGGCATCAAGGGCTATGTTGCATGACCAAGATTTACCCCGTTATCTGTGGGCAGAGGCATGCAATACAACAATATACATACAGAATAGAGTTCCACATAAGGTACTAGGGAAGATGACACCAGAGGAAGCATTCACCGGAAGAAGCCGATGTCGACTCACTTTAGGATCTTTGGGAGTTTGGCATATTGTCACATTCCTAAGGATACACGTACCAAGTTAGATCAAACTGCAGAGAGAGGGTACTTTGTGGGGTACAGTGAAACCTCTAAGGCATATCGATATTCATTCCAGGGACCAGGAGGATTATTTTTCGACGTGATGTCAAGTTCATGGAGGACAAGGCATTTAGAAGGTCTAGAGATTTTCTAGTAGATGATCAGAGTAAGCAGCCAATAGAAGCTCCAAGGATCACTCAATCGAGTCAAGGGCAGCAAAGCTCGAGTACAGTTACTAGTACAAGCATAGACTCAGGAGGAGAGAGTTTTCAAAGTATGGAGCAACAGGTGCAAGAAGAGATGCATCAAGAAGACATGGAGGTTGATATTTCATCCTCTATAGTTGGCAGCAAGAACCGTGAGGTTCAACAGACATAGAAGAATACTCAGGAGTTAGTGGGTACTCCTAGGAGGAGTAATAGACAACGGAAACCACCAGCCAGGTATGATGACTATGTTGCATTAGTTAGTATGTTGGTAGATAGTGAACCTTCTAGCTATCAGGAGGCTGCACAACATCAAGTGTGGCAAGAAGCAATGGTTGAGGAGTATACTTCAATTATGCAGAATGATGTGTGGGAGGTAGTGCCTAGACCAACAGATAGGGCAGTGGTTGGATCACGCTGGATCTATAAGATCAAGCACGGTGCAGATGGTAGCATCGAGAAATATAAGGCAAGGTTCGTGGCAAAGGGGTTCTCTCAGAAAGAGGGAATAGACTACGAGGAGACATTTGCTCCAGTTGCCAGGTATACTTCTATACGAGCTGTAATCTCAATTTCAACACAGATGGGATGGCAGATCCATCAAATGGATGTCAAGACAACATTTCTTAATGGTGAGTTGAAAGAGGAGGTATACATAGAACAACTAGAAGGCTTTGTAGCACACAACAAAGAGACCCACGTGTGTAGATTGAAGAGAGCATTGTACGGACTCAAGCAGGCTCCCAGAGCGTGGTATGAGCGCATTGATAGTTACTTGCAGGAAATGGGCTTTGTGAAGAGTGAGGCAGATGCTAATCTCTACTACTTGGTAGTTGGAGGTGAGATTCTCATTCTTGTTCTATATGTAGATGACTTGTTTCTTACAGTTCACCGAGGCTCATAGAAGAATGCAAAGGGATCTTGCAAGGAGTTCGAGATGAAGGATTTGGGACTTATGCACTACTTTCTAGGCATGGAGGTATGGCAGAAAGATGGAGAGATTTTCCTTGGGAAAGGGAAATATTGCATGGAAATCTTGAAAAGGTTCAGGATGGAAGATTACAAAGCAAAGTATACACCCATGATCATGAATTGGAGGAAGGTAGACACATCCAGGGAGAAGGATGTAGACCCCACCTTATACAGTAGTTGATTGGTTCTCTCATGTATTTGGTCAATACCAGGCCAGATATAGCTTTTGCAGTTAACTCTCTTAGTCAGTTCATGGTTGAGCCAAAGAGAGTGCATTGGACTGCGGCAAAGCATGTGTTGCGTTATTTGTGAGGTACAATCGAGTATGGAATTAGATATGCTCGAGGTGAAGGAATCAGGTTGATGGGCTATACTGACGCAGATTGGGCTAGGTAGTACAATGGACAAGAGGAGCACTTCAGGGTGTTGTTTCAGTCTGGGATCAGGAGTTGTATCTTGGTTCAACAGAAGCGGAAGTCTGTGGCTTTGAGTTCAAGCAGAGTTAGAGTACATAGCAGCTAGCATGGCAACATGTGAAGCTATATGGCTTCGAAAGTTGCTAGTAACTTTGTTTGGTCAGAAGGTTGAGACTACGGTGATACACTGCGACAATCAGAGTTGCATCAAGTTGACTGAGAATCTAGTGTTTCATGATAGGTCAAAACATATAGACATCAAGTATCACTTCATCAGAGATTGTGTACAGCGCGGGGTTGTTAAGCTACAGTTTGTACCTACAGATCAGCGGTAAAGAGACATTCTGACAAAGGCATTGGGGAAGGCAAAATTTATCTTCTTCAGAGAGATGTTGGGTGTCATGCAGAACAACTTCCTCGCTAAGAGGGAGTGTTAATCTTAGTAGTTAGTAGCTTGGACAGCTATTTGTCCTCATCCATTTGTTATGGGTAGTTTGGACAACCTAGAATTTAGAGAAATAGTTGTTTTTGTCAAACAAATATTGTTAGGATAAGAACAATTGTTATCTAATATTGACTCCTTTTAGGTGACACCTCATAACCAAGGTTGTTATGGTTATTGAGTTGTCTTAATCTCAGCCGTTCATTTGTATTAATCTCGGCCGTTGATTTTCAATGAGAGTAGTATATAAGGGGGTCATTGGGGTCATTTGCGAAAGGAAGTTTTGAGAGAAACTTGCAGTGTTAGCAAGTAGTCTTGCAGTGTTAGCAAGGGCGTAGTGATAGCGTTGGAGATAGCAGTGGAGGAATATCAGCAGGAGGATTAGGAGATTGTCGAGCTCTGCCAGTAAGAGGCAAGTAGTATTTGTATCTCTTGATTTGTTGAAGTTTAATATATTTCTCATCTATAGTACTGGTTTTCCCTATGGGGTTTTTCCAGTGACAATTGTCCGAAAATATTGTGTTCACCTTGTTGGGTATTTCTTATGTGTTTGTATTTGTGAAGTTACAGTTGTGTTATTTTCCAATATTTGTTGATCAAATAATCTTACAAGATAGGAGGTTAATAATCAGTAACTGTAATAGATTTTTCACAAGATATTGACATTGAGAGCTCAAACCATAATCTGTGATAAATTAAGAAAGGTGAGCTACGATAAAAGAAAATGTTGCAAGGGTGATCTACTAAATCACCTGTTGATGTGGACTCTAATGAACAATGGATCCCTATCCCTCGGTTTGATGATCATTTTGGGACACCGATCAAGAAGATGCTTTGCAGATAAGGAAGGGGAGAAATATGAGTGCATGGTAGAGAGGAGGAAATGATTCGTTGAAGTGCTTGTGTTGTAGGTCCGATGGTTGTTAGAGCTCTTCCGATAGTGATCGGTAGGAAAAAAATAGGTTAACACTATTAAATATTATGAACGCGTGGTGATGATTTGTGATGCGTTAGAGTCATCGCACAAATGGAATCGTAGGGGGCATATGGTAAACGATCAATATGTGACCATTTGGACATGTCAAAGGGATCAGTAGGTGGTAGGTGAGTTGAAAAATTAAAATTCAAATCGACAATAAATTTTCCATGAAGGAATCGTAGCATTCTAACCACGTGGATTGCTTTGGGTATGCTAGAGAGATCAAAAACCATACGACCCTACCATCGTGGATGAAGTTTGTTTTCTATGGACTGTGGTTAGTAGGTAGATAGAATGGAAATTTATTTGATTAACGACAACATTATAGTTTTCCTCGGGTTGATGCGAAAGCACCGAATGCTAACCTTTCAAATTCCTCATCCAATTGGTTAACATTGTTGAATATTATGAACATGTGGTGATGATTTTTGATGATTTAGGAGTCATCGCGTAAATGGATGCGTAGGGGACATATGGGAAATGGTCAAATATGTGACCATTTGGATAGGTCGAAGGACTGCAAGTGGTCATTGAGTGGAAAAATTAAAAATTCAAATATGGCATTATTTTTTCCACAAAGGAATCATAGGATTCTCACCACGTGGATGGCTTTAGGTATGTTGGAAGATCCAAAACTAATATTGACCTTTCCATCGTGAATGATTTTTTTGTTCTTTGACTACGGTTAGTAGGCAAATAGAATGGAATTTTCTTTGATTAACGACAACAATCTGGTTTGCCTCGGGGTGGATGTGAAAGGAACGAATGTTAACCTTTTCAAATGCCTCATGCAATCATGAGGATGTTATGGACGGATGGACTAAAGTCCTTCCAAAGTAATTTATTAATGTAAGATTTGATTTTTCTTTACGGATTCGGCCTGATGTAACTACTCTAGGTGAGCCTCTTGAAGTATATGGTTTTTTCTTGTGTCTTCGGCCACTATTAAAGGCCTCCCGCTTCGTGCTTTAGCACTTTATCATTTCTTCATTTGTATACAGGGTATTTTGGTCCCCTAAAAACAAGATTCGTTTTACCTTATCCAAAAATAATAATATACTAATGGAAAATGGTCTATAATATTTGTTTAGATACATTGTATGAGTACCTTTGAAAGTTTCTTTTATATTTAGAAAAATATAATTAACACACTTAAAGGAAGATAAATCATTATGTTCACATTCAATAAGTTCAAGCATGTGGATTATGTACCAAGTCCATCCAATACTAAGTTTCAAGTAAAATCAAGCTATCAAGGAAAATCCAATAAAGGAAAGCATGGAGATAAAGTAACAATCATTGTTATATATCAAAAACTTAATTAAATTCTATTATAAACACCTTTGAAAAGAAACTTTATATGATTATTATTCATAATACATAATATAGTTACAAATTGTATTAAGTATTACCTTGTATTTACCCTCTGCATGTGGAGAGAATATTATCTTAACATACATGATTATAATGTCTACTTTGATTACCATCGATATCGAACATTATCTGGAATAAATGTATCAAGATAAAACATGCGATGCAATATCTTTTTTAAATAAAGTTATATTAAATTTAAAACTCTTGAATAAGTGTTTAATTCACAAACAAAATGCTATTTTAATAGTAAGATATTGTGTAGTGCCCATCTCCCTTTGACACCTTTTGTTATTGATTATGATATTGTTGACTATACTTATGGATATTATTGTAGCTTTTGATTTAGCATGATGTTAGATGTTAGAGATAATAGATTGTTGTTGATTTCAATTCATATATGATGTGTGTGGATTATTAGAAACATTTTATACTGATGATGATATGCTGATTGACATGGTTGTGTGTGTGTGTGTGTGTGTGTGTGTGTGTGTCTGTGTTTTAGACATGTGATATTTCATGATATTGAGTAGACCAAGAAAATTGAACCAATCTTATGAACATAAGTTTATTGAGGAAATTTTAAATGATATTACTACTTGCCTAGATGATGTTTTGATTCATATATAGATGATTTTGGAGTTATATTGTATATTTATTTTGGATGATTTGATGCAGCCATGAGGCTGAAGGAGGTATTTGTGTTTTGCAGGTAAACATGTCACAACAAACATCGGGGGATTGGAGACCAACCACATTGGAATTCTAGGTGAATTCAACAAGGGTCACCATGGCAACGTGTTTTTGTTATGTGTGTTTGTTTGCACTTGTTGTTAGGGGTTTCCATGGGGGAATCACCTTTAAATGTGACCAAGGGGTTATGTGTATTATTTTATTTAGTTCCTTTGTTTAAGTTTAGTATGTGATTTTAGTGATGTATTTCCCTTTATTATTTAGTTAATTTGTGTCTAGATTTGTGAGTAATCATGTTGTTAAATTTATTAAATTGGGTCAAAAGAATGCATTTATTAGAGTTGATGGCTCTTGGACTAGGTGTTGTAAGTAATGTGTAAGTAATTTTGAGTGTGAAACACTCCACCTTCCTTTTGAAATTCGGATTTGTCCTTAGGGGCTGATTTTGGAGGCTTGTGGGACAAGTTAAACTTGTCCCACACCTCTTAAATTTGTATACCAACCCTACCTATGGGTTGGGGAGTAAAAATTATCCCTTTTTATGTATTTTGGGAAGACAAGTTGTAATTTTTGATTGCACCTTCTTACATGTAATTAATTTTGGTCCTTGGGGTGTGGACTTGGATTGTGTGTGTAAGTAAAAAGGTCATTTATTCACCCACCTTTTTAATTGTGCCTTGGAGTTTGAAGTTGACTTGTGAGGTGGAGTTGAGGATGTGTGATGTGGCATCCTACATGGATCCACCTCATCCTCATCTCTTGCTTTTCTATTTATTCGAATTTCTTGGCTTGTTTTGGGGTTACTTCATTTGGTTACTTCATTTTTGGTGATTTCAGTTTGGTTACTTCTTTTGGTTTTGAGCTCATATAATTTTGGAGAGAGTTAGAGATTTTTGTTGAATGCTTGTGGATTGTTGGATCTTTTGGATTTTTTGGATTGGAAAAATCTTGTTATTGAACTTTTCGAGTGAACTCTACCATGAGAGGTAGGAGCTTGACTCTTTAAAATATTCTTCTTCCTTTTTTATGCATATGTGAATGCTTTTAATATTATGGTATGTTGTTGGCTAGCTGGGTAGATTGCCTAGGTATTTTGTAGGAGCGCATTATGGGGATCTCTTATGGGGAGGCATAAGAGAATAGGAGGTATAATGGGTACTTGGGGAGGAATAAGGGCATGTCGTGGTTTTAAAATGATATATATATATATATATATATATATATATATATATATATATATATCTATGTATGTATGTATGTATGTATGTATGTATTGGCACGTTTATTTTAAGGTGGACACCCATTTCCCCACTCGGGAGGTATAAACAACATCCCCCATAGGTCTTTCTCCATTGGTTTGTGCATGATGAAGCCTGAGTATTGTTTGTTGTTCTTCCTGTGGTTGCAAACTGCAGTATGTATTTGGACTGTGTTATATATGTGAAATTTATTTTTGTGTTGTGGAAGCTTGTTTGTTGCCATGAGTTTAAATACATCTCTTATTGCTTTGTGTTTGGGGCTTGTGGACCAATGAGGAGGACATATTCTCCTCTTAATTGAAATTATTTGTTTGGTGGAGGGTGTTCCTCTGTCCTCCTTTTTTGTTTTGGTCAAAAGATATATGGTGGATCTTCTAGTTGTTCTTCTAGCGTTGAGGATGAAGACAATTTTTGCAGTTTCACCTTGGGTTTCTTATTGTGAAATTTTCCCACTTCAAGTGGATGGCATTGTAATAATATTTGTGGTGGAAAGTTTATTTGTTTGGGAAATGGAACCTACATTTGAATGTGAGAGATGTATATGTTGAAATTTGTATTTGTATGTGAAAAAGGAATGAGAAAGAGTTATTTGGCATATTTTGGCAAGCAGAAAAAGAAGTGTAAAAGGAATTATTTCATTTAATTGAATGTTGAATCACCTTTCATCAAATGGTGTTACTCTTGTTTAAAACTTGTTGTTGTATGTATATTGTAAACTCTCTGTTGAAGGCTAGAAATGCTTGTGTTATAATTATTACATTCCTCTATATTATTTGAAGGGAACATTTTGAAAATAGAATTACATTCTTGCTTTTCACATATTGATTGAAGGAAATTTGAACATTGTAAATTTAGATTGGAACGAACTAAGGATGATCAAAACACATTCCAAAATAGTTTGTATTTCCCTTGCAATTTACACAATTCATCTTTAATCTGGACAAGAGGCAAAATAGTACAATTTCACATAAAAGAGAAGGAAATTCATATTGAATCTAAACCATTAATATTTTATCCTTGCAATCCATTTGAAATATTTCAAGTGCAACTCTCCATGTCTGCTTGGCATGTTGAAGAAGAAAGAATGTGAATCGAATCAATTCTGGTAGTTGAAAAAGTTTAATTCACATGTTAATGTCAGGAAAGACGTTTTCTTAAAATTTACCCACCTAAGTTTGTCAAAATTAAAATTTTATTCTTTTCATGCAAAGAGGATGTTGGTACCATTTAAAAAGTCCTCATTTTCCCAAAACTGAGTTCCCAATCAAAAGTTATGGTCTTCTGAAGTTTTTACTTCATTTTGGGTTCAAAAAAACTAACTGTCAAAAAGGAAAATTTTGTTAAGCGAACCCATTGGGCTGAAAGATACTTTTTTCTCTTTTTCGAAAAAGGAAAAAAGACATGCAATTCCCTACCACTCCGCTGGCCCGAACTTTTCTCTCTTCGGTAAAAAAAAAGAGTTCTAAGTTTGAAAAATTAACTTGGTCAAAAATTCCTCCATGGATCTGTAGCCTCTCCTTTCTACGCCTAGACTTGAATTTTTGGACATGCGTCCTTGTGGACCTTGAGCTTAAAATTTTATTCTTGGGGCACGAATCCCACCATGGACTCGCAAGCACGCGAGTGGAAATTACGGTTTTTCCCAAAAATGGAAAAGCGCTAAGTTTCTTCCCAAGCCCGTAAGTCTCGCTTTTGGGAAAATTTTCCTCCCCACGTCTGCGCCGACCCGTAAGAGACGCAAGCTCATCGCCGAAGGTTGGTAGAGGCAAGGAAATGTGTAAAAATAATTTTTTTGTTTGATCTATATTTGACTTGTTTATTTGAGCAAAATGTCAGTATGTTCTTACTTCCAAAGAGATATGCATACGGGATAGATGTGACACAATGAAGCTTCTAGAACAGACCATAGGAAAGACACCTATCCTAGGGAGAAACCAAAAGAGAGAACAAGCATGCAGACCTTGGTATGGTTACCATTAAGAATTTGTCATATCTAGCTTTGTATGGATGAAATGATTCTAAAATGGTGATGATGTTATGAAAATGAAGAAGTATGTTTTGAAAGCTAATGTCAATATCATCAAAAGTTTGTAATGAATTGCTTTGGGAATAAGTTCCTTGATCACAAGATTTGTACAAAACAAGCGGACGAAATGAACCTAACTACATGAAGATGCAATATAGATATAATTATATAGATAGTGTTGGTCACTTATGCATAGAATCGTTTAAGGTGTAGGGAATTGACAGTTTCACCAAATTCCTCACCCTCTAGTGTGCATAAGAGATATGCACCATTTCCATAGTCCTTCATGACTCGGTATGGGCCCAACCATTTGGGCTAGAATTTCCTCCCTTTACCGGTCTTTTTATCGATCCGGTTGTCTAGTCTTAGAACTAGATCACCTTCGTATATGTCTCGTTCATAGACCTCCTTGTTGTACTGTTGGCACATCCGGTCAGCATAGACTCTATGTCACTATTCAGTGTCTAGCCTGGCCTCATCTAGGCTTTCTAGTTGAGAGAGACGTGCTTCTCTATAAGCTTCTTCATCTAGAATCCCTTGTAATGAGATGTGGAGACTGGGTATTTCAACCTCAAGTGGGAGAACTACTTCCACTCTGAATACCAGCGAGAAAGGAGTTGCTCCTGTTGGTGTTCTTATTGAGGTTCGGTGGGCCCACAAGGCCAGGTATAACTTTAAATGCTAATCTTTTTTGTTTTCTTTTACTATTTTAAGGAGAATGGCTTTCAATGTTTTGTTTGTTGCTTCAGCCTATCTATTGGCTTGAGGGTAATACAGGGAGGCTGTATGATGGTTTATTTTAAATTTATTACACAGTTCATGAACCTCTTCATTCTTAAAAGAAGTCCCATTATCTCGTGATAATGGTTTGTGGGATACCGTACATGTAAATGATCTAGTCCAAAATGAACTTGGCGATCACGAACTTGGTACATTGGTGAGAGGCATAGCCTCTACCCATTTGGTAAACTACTCGGTGGCCATGATTATGAAGTTATGGCCATCTCAGTAGATGAGGGAGAGAATTTCCCTATCAAATCTAGCCCCCATGTAGAAAAGGGCCATGGAGTAGCGATTGGTTGTAGAGGTTGTGTTCGCATGTGAATCTCGTGGGAGAATTCTTGGCATTTATGACAGCTGCGTACAAACTCTACTGTGTTGTGTTCTAGAGTGGGCCATAAATAGCCCATCCGATGTATTTTGCGGGCGGTGGCATGACCACCGAAGTGGCCTCCACATATTCAACTGTGAGATTCGTGGAGAATCTTCTTGGATTCTTCTGTGTCAACACATCTTAGAAGCATTCCATCGAAAGCCTTACGATAGAGCACTTATTCTATAATAACATATTTAGCTACAATAATGCGTAACTATCTTCTCTGTTGTGGTGTAGCAATTTCTGGATAGGTATGGCTCATGATATAATTAATAATATCAGTATACCAAGGACATTAAAAATGGGAGGTCTAGTTTCGACGTAATATATGCATTCATTGGGAAAGTCCAAATCGACTAGATCACCTCCGTCTAATGGGTTGTCAGCTAACCAATCTGCTATGATTTTTCCCTTAACGGACTTTTGATTTACAAAAGTTAATTCAAACTCACCCATTAAGGTCATAAAGCATCCAACCTTTTTAGACAAGGACCCTTGCATGAGAAAGGTTCGTAAATGGTCTATTTTTACAATGACCCTCGTTTCTTGATTTAGCATGTAATGTCTTAAGTGTTTGGTTGCGAAGACTATGGCAAGGCATTCTCGTTCGCTTGTGTATAGCGTGTTTCATAATTGAGTAATGTGCGGCTTATAAAATAAATTGCGCGCTCTCTCGTGTCATTGTCTTCTTGAGCCAGCATGCAGGCTAGCGAGACATTGGTAGCTCGTGAATATAAGATTAAAGGGCGATCTGGTTTAGGTGGCATTAGCGTGGGTGGTGACAATAGGAAACACTTAACTACTTCGAAAGCCTCCTTGCAGTCTTCGGTCCAATCGGTGCTGTACTCTTTCTTGAGTAGATTGTTGATTGGATTAATGGCAAAGCTTAAGTCTGGGATGAATCTTCGGATGGCACCGAGTTTCCCAAGAAATGACCTGATTCCAGATTCATCCGATGGTGGGATCATTTCAAGAACAACACGGATTTTAACTGGGTCTACGTCAATCCCTCGTGACGATATAATGTAACCTAGGAGCTTCCCTCCTATCACACCAAATACACATTTTTTTGGGTTTAGTGTGACTCCGTATTCTATCAAACATGAAAGAATGATACGGAGCACTTCTAGGTGATCACAGCGCTTCTTGGCCTTAGCCAACAAGTCATCTACATAGGATTCCATGATTTTGTGAATAAGATCATGAAATATGTATGTCATTTCCCACTAGTATGTGGCACCAGCATTCTTGAGACCGAATGGCATAACAACGTAGCAATAGGTTCCCCAAGGAGTTATAAACATGGTTTTGGCTTGGTCTTGTTCGGATATTCTGATTTGATTGTATCCTGAGAATCCATCCATGAGAGACAAAAGCTCAAAGCTAGTTGTTGCATCAACGATGATGTCAATGGATGGTAATGGGAAGTCATCCTTGGGGCATGCTTTGTTAATGTCTTGAAAATCTATGCAAATGTGTATCTTCCCATTCTTTTTTAAAAGGGGAACGATATTAGATATCCATTGAACATAATTGACTGGTTTGATGAATCCTAGTTGGAGGAGTTTCATTACTTCTTCTTTTACCATGAGAGCTACCTTGGGTTTCATTGGTCTTGATTTTTGTTTAACTGGCTTTGCATCTGATTTGGTGATGAGATTATGTACCGCGATGTGTGGTGCAACCCCTATCATTTCTTTATAATTAAATGCAAAATCCTTCTGACGTTATTTTAGGATTCGAGTGTGTATTTCTATTTCTTCTAGAGTTAACGAAGATCCTAGTTTCAAGATCCTTAGGTCTTCCTTCATTCCAATGTTAATATCAATTATTTCTTCGATTAAAGAAGTGTTACCTTCTTCAAACTCAAGCGAGGCTGGAGGTAATCCCAGATCATCTCCATTCTCTATTGTGTACATGTTGAGTTCCTTTTGTGGGGGAAGCTCTATCATGGGATTTTCAAGTAGGAAGATGAATGTCGGATTAAGGATGAATCTACCTTGTGATGGGTGAGATGTAACGTTGCATAGGCATTTAAGTAATCCAGAGTGGCTCTATCACTATCAACGTGGTCTAGGATAATAGAATTGTTCTCAGCTATATTTGTTAAAAGAGGGTTTGACATTGTTTTCACTAATGGTTTAGTACGAAGGGATACCATGAAACAGTATCTTCTAACTCACTGTTTGGGGTGAAGCATGACACTGAGGTTGCTATAGAATCTACAAGAAGATTTTGTTCTCATGGGATTGCTTCAATGGATATGAAGTCGAATTCTTTGGTCAAATTTAATACCACTGTTTTGTAGAGTCAGTAAGCGTTCAACTCTAGTTTCATACACCACAAAGACTTGGTTTACTACTAATTGAGAGTCTCCTAACACCCTGATATTGTTAACACCGAGCCTTTTAGCTATGATGAGGCCAAGGAGGAGGGCTTCATACTCCACGCCATTGTTTGTACATTCGAAATTTAGTTTAAAGGCTGAACGGTAGGATCTTTCCCTCAGGAGAAGTAAAGATCACACCTGCCCCAGCCCCATAACGACATCTTGCTCCATCGAAATGGAGAGTCCAATATTTAGTTGGGAAGATGGACGTTGGGACATTCACTATGTCAATTTTTTCTACTTTGGTCACTTCTACCATGCAGAGATCCTCTACTGGAAGAGCACCAACACCTAGGGTATATCCCATACCTATAGAATCAAATGGTAGGAAAATTGGTAGATCCTGCTCTAGTAAGTTGACAATCTTCGCAGTAGTTCCTAATGATACTACTTCTACAATGTTAGTCTCATCCTTGAGGGCTGGGATAACTTTGACTAGGCTCATAGTCTCAAGATCTATTGTAGGTACCAACTTTTCTTCTAGTTTCACATCGGTTGGTTTGTTAAGTTGGTTTGCTGGGAGTTCAAACTCAAAGTGAATGCCCGGTCTTTTCTTTAAGTCATCTAGGTGTATATCGAATGGTTTTGGATCGCCTTTGGCTACGAATACCTTTCCTAAGTGCAAGGACCTTACTTCTTGAAATAGCGTAGAAGGGATTACCTTCATACGATGTATCCATGGTCGGCCGAGGATCATATTATAATTGGTTTCCCAATATATAATATAAAACTTATTCAGGATTTTTTTGGATCCTAAGGTAACTGGTAGTGTTATAGTTCTAATCAAAGTGGTGTTAAGGCTATCATAGCCTCTTAGCGTATTCCAAGTCGTGGAACAGTTTATTTCTCCATAACCTAGCTTTTGAAGGAAAGAGAAGGGGACTATGTTAACCGCTGCCCCATCGTCAATCATTACACATTTAACATAATTATTATAAACCCATAGTTGCAAATTTAAGGCCGATCACCTCTATGTGTAATCTCGTGGTCTCTTGGCATTTTTTATTTTTAATATAAACTTGACATCCCTCTCCATTGCCCCCGAGGGTAGATGTCAAAGTCTATATTGTTTACCTATGTTTCGGGAGGTGGAGTGAAGTTAATTAAATGACCTAATCCTAATGCCTCTAAAAGAGAAGCCCTGTGGGCATGAGAGTTCCTCAGCAAATCCAAAAAGGAGATGTGAGAGAAGGTTTTTGTTAGGTCATTAACCAGATCATAGGCACCTACGGGTTTCACTAATATTTGTTGGATGTTATCTATCTCTAGTGGGCAACTTGGATTTGGCTGAGAGGAATACTCTCGTGTCCTTGTTACAGCTTCCATGGGTAGTTCGGTATCTAATTCTACTAAACCAACTATCTTGGGCCATGGTTGACTTCCTAATTGTGGTGCAACAGGTGGATTTAGTGAAGTCGAGGCTTCATAATCATTATTTCCTACCATTACACCTTTGTTCATCCCATTTGGATTTAATTTGCTATTATTGTGACTTGGGAGTGGATCATTGAAGATCTTGAGGGGAGAATTTTGAGGGGAAACTGCCCCTGTAAAAGCATTTGGTGTTGGTGACACAAGATCCGCTAAGAACATATCTATGAAAAGTTGTCTCTGCTCCTCTAGCAAATGTTGCATGAATTTATTGTAGTCACGACACATTCTAGTGTTATGGCCTCAAATCTTGTGAAAACCACAATACGAGTTAGGATTGTAATTTCTAGGTTGCTGGTTTGGCGTATATTGTGGTCCAAGACTCTGATCAAACCACTGTCTATTAGGATTAAGGTTTTGTATTTGTTGTTTTTGGTTTTGGTTCTGATTTTGATATCCAGTTGAGTTTTGGCTTGGACCCTGTGTCTGGATCCACCATTGTTGTTGTTGTTGTTTTGGATGATTAAAATCCATCGAATTAATTGTTGGGGTAAAGTTGTTGTTTCGTTGATTGTTAACCAGCGGTGGAGTATTTAGAACATTGACCTTTTAGCTTGGTCAAGTACCCCATCGGTTGTTACACCGTGATATTTGTTAAGTATTTTAGGTCCTTGATTGACGTTTGTGGCAATAGGGTAAGTCGTAATATATTCTCGTTGGGGGTGCTTAGCCTCCCGTTCACTCCATACGTCTTTTAACCACTATCTATTGCCTCTTGATCTATTCATAGAGTGCTCTTAAGTACTTCATCGTAAGTCCTTAGTGGGAACTTTATCCAAAATTCACCCCTCAAGGTAATTTTGATAACATGCATCAAATTATTTAGTCCCGAGCAATTAGATTGATTGAGGGCCCAAATCATGTTTTTAGGGCCCCCTTGGCTTCTCTCTAACTCTCCCATCCAAGAAGAAATCCCAACGAGTTGGAAAAAATGGAATTAATGCAAAGAATAAGGTTGCAGGACTGGTTTAAAGAATTTCGGAGTCCAAGGGTTCGGTCGTACTCAGTTGGGTCTTACTGCGAGGTTTTTCGTACTCAAGCTTGGGGCTAAAAACAAAGAAAATAAGCTAAGTCGAAAAAATTTGTCCCAGTGCAGTCATGCGACATATTGGGACGTCGGGATGTGAAGGACGTGAAAAGCCGAAACGGACGAGAGCAGGGAAAATCATCAAGTTTTTGTTTCGTGTGGTTTTGGGACGCTTAGACAAAAGTACGTGAGGGACGCACGGATGTGAAAAGGTGAAAAGGCCACAAAGGGACAAGGAAGCCCGAATTGGCGATGCGGGAGATATTTGTCCTGGGACAAATGACAGGGGCAAGTACGCGTGGGGACGCGAAATCGGCCGATTTCTTTGCAAGACGACCCATTTCGAGGCATTTTAGAGATTTTCATATGGGATAGCCGGGACAAAAGGACACAAAGGATGTGAAGGATGTGAGGGACACGCGGGGTTCGTGAAAAGGTGAAAAGGCTGCAAAAGGGACAAGGAAGCCCGAATCGGCCGATGTGGGAGATATTCCTCTAGGACAGGATGATGGGACAAAAGTACGTGAGGGATGTGAAAATCCAAAACGGTCGAAGACAAAGGAGAAAATTCAATGTTTGACCCGTGAACTTCAATAAGAGAAACATATTCGGCTCTAGTCGGTTAATGCTCATTCTGTCAAATGACAAAAACACTTGCAGACTCCAAAATAGCTGCCCGCACTCAGAAGGCCATAACTTTTGCATTTCTCAACGAAATGGCACAAAATTGGTACCGTTGGAATCATGGCTCCAATCCCGACACACAGAAATCAAGAAATTCTAGATTTGATGAGAGATTAATTGATATTTTTTAGAAAACGTGGCTGGGTTCATAACAATGTTTTTGTTGGTGGTTAGGAGTGCAATTAAGAGGCATGGTCATCATTCTTTCTCTGCTGCAGCACCCTTTCGGACAAAATGGGGGCATTTTGAATGTAATATACAATCATTTTACTCCATTTAATGCCTCTTACAAGTGGTTGAAGGACAAATTTCGGGATTCCCATTTTCCCTTCTCTTTCTCTTCTCATTTTTCTATAAATTGGAGTGTTGGGCTCATTGTAAAAAGGAGTAGTTTTTGGTAACAAAGCTCTGCCAAAATTGCTTTATGAAGATAATGTGTTGTAGGCCCTTGTTGTGGACTCCTTGCATGGTGATCCAGGCTTTTCTTGTAATAGATTGAACTGTGCATATCAGAAAGCAATAAAATATAAGTTTGTGGATGCATCTTCCCCTGCTATGTTTTCTTACATTCTTCTTGCCCCTTCAACCTTGATTACAAGGATATTGTGTATATTATTATGCTCTTGTAGGGATCCATTATCATTGTGTATGTTTGAAGTATTTTTTTGAAATGCGTTTTGCTAGATTGTGGAGAACTGTCATCACCCCTTCTAGCGTGCACTTTGCTTCTGTATCTCACGCATTTGAAGACTACTCTCACACCCTCCTTTTCTGGTGTATCAATGCTTTAGTGTAGGATTTCATTTTATGCACCCTCTCTCCTTGGTCCCTTGGAAATTTATATTAAAATAGTTATTTTCCCCTGCATTAGAGTAGATTGTGGTAGGTAATTTAGGAGCAAGAACCAGCTTTCTCTGGAGGTCTATCTCAAGTAGCATGTCCCACAACTTGGAGATAGTACCCATGTTATCCAATCACACCGTGAGTTCAAGTATATGCACTTGTATAAACATAGGGGTGCTATGATTCGGTGATAACAGGAACTTCCTTCACCTCTCTCGCCGAGAGAATGAAGGAATAAATCGCATAGCTCCATTTGGTCCATGTTTGGAGCACCGCCAAGAATAAAGGACCATGCCACCTCTAGATGAAATGAGTGATGATTTCATTGTGTTCTTATTCAATGTGTACTAATTCCCTTATTCATGTTCTTAACACTTTTTTCATGTCAAATGCCTTAATGAACTCTGAAACTAGTTGTTTAAATGAATGGATGGAAGCTTCGTGATTCTGTATACCAATCAAGGGTGATGCCCTCCAAGGTCTTGGGAAATATTTTGAAACAACCGCATCCCAAGGAAGTAATTCTCGAATGGTCAGCATAGGCCTTAATGTGTGTATTCGGGTCTCCCTCCCCTTTGTATTTGGGAAAATCGGGAAGAGGTTTTAGAAGCATGATGCTTTATATGATGAAGTCTAAGGGCTCTTTCAAGTACTCTAAGTAAGTCCCTATCACATAGGTTTCGACCATTGATGGTCCCTGTTAAGGGGGGGAGGTGGAATGGGTTTCTGATACGGCGTAGCGTATGCATTTGTAGGGGCATAAGGAAGCCCCTGTGGTTAAGCAAGCATGCTTTGGAGAGGAGAACATATCTTCTTGTGGTGACTTGGAGTACTTGTTTAAGTATGAAGGATTATTCCCAAGAGTGGATCAGTGTTGTACAAGACCGGGGGTATCATATTCCCACCCGAACAATGTCGGAGGTGGCAGTTCTAGTTGGTGCTTGTTGCGAATCGAGGAGGCATGCCTAGCTTGCCTATTCCTATGAGGAGGTCTACTTAGCTGGGATGATGTGGAGGATTGGAATTTTCTGCCTACATGAATTGAGATGTTTGACTTGTTTGAGCAAGTTCTAACCCTCTAATTCTTTCTACTAAAGTCGAAATGAATTCATTTAGTGAAGTACCAGTATTTTACCTTGGTGGCGTTTGTTGTAATTTGCCAAGTTTCCCCAAGGGAATTTCTTATAGGTAATGGTATGGAGGTGTTTTCTTGAAAAGAGACCTCGGGTCGTGTTTGTAAACTTCCTATAGGTGGGTACATACTTCTAGAGCATTGTTCATTCCTGGCGTAACGTACTGAATGATCATCATCTAAAACCGTGGTATGGATCTAATTGTCTACTAATTTGTGGTCTAAGCACTGAGGAGACGAACCAGATTCTCCTATGAATGTCATATTGTTTGATCCCGAAGGCTCTATTTGTTGCGTTTGCACGAGTTGATCGAACTCCTCTATTTGGAAAGATGAACTATATCTAGTCATTGGAGGTGGAGCTTGTGTTGATAATTGGTTATTTGAATAGTTGTCAACCTATACTGAGAGAGAGGGTGATGACTGTCTATTCAGTTGAGTGTAGTATGCCTCAAGACCTAGGAGAGGTCTACCATATGCATCAAATCCCGACATATTCGGGGGTATATGAATACCCACAGAATAATGGGAAAGAGTGAAGGTGGAAGAAAGAGGTAATAAAGAAAAGGGGAAGCACTGTGTGTGTTCACATTGGGTTCACCAATTTTGTACAATGGAAAAGTGACAAGTGAGCATGGGAATCTACAAGTAACTCTTCCTCGCACCTGACCTCCGAGGTCGTGGCTTTGAGACAGCCTGGTGGGGATGGATTTATACATGGGGTATGGGTAAACTAGTTAGGAAATCTTATATCTTTGGCATGCACTAATGGAATCTACAAATCTAAAGCAAAAAGGCCCTCCTAACTCGAATCGGCATGATAGATCGGTCGGCGAGGATGACTGCTCAAAGGCTCTAATCAATATCGAGCTCGTGTGATCTGATCTATAGGTTGTGGGATACGAGGAAAATGACACGGGATTGTTTTCTCGTATATCTCCGAGATAGGGTCATAGGATGGATTATGGATATAGCGGGCTCTACAGTGTGATTCTCCGCCTATTCCAAAAATCCTTAGCTTTGTTAGCTGCTATATCCAACAAAGATAACTGTGTGATTATGATAGGCGGAAGTGGAGTGGATCTAAATACTAATGTGCGTAAGCTAGCACCAACGTCGGATTGACTTGTGAATTCATGGTTGTTGTGGACATGCTATGGTCATATGTGGAATCAGTCCCTAATCCGTAATATCCAATAGTCGTATGCCTTTTCAGCTTCTATGTTCAGAATTAATAGTTGTGCAATCTTTTTAGAGTATCTTATAGGCGTTCTTGCAACCTGAATTCTTAAGTTAGTGTCTATATCAGTGAGAATATCTCCTGCATCTGGATGTGGGACCAAAGGGTCACAACCAAATGTTTGCTCTCTTTCAAGCCCTTCTACAGTCATGCGGATGTTTATCTAAGGTAACCTATAGTTTGGCTGGTTTGACCAGAATATGTGTGCTTGGTCGTCTTCTATGTTTAACCCTCTTAACTGTGAGCTGATCTGTTGTAAGTCTATTGTTGTTTAGAAGACTTGGATTCTAAGATTTTGGTCTATATCGGTTATTGCTATGATAAGATTGGGTTGAGGTATGATAGGCTCGAATACGTATTCTCTGGGCTCCCTAGGTCCCATGATTGTCATGCAAAAGGAAATGATGTAAAGCTAATTAATGACAGAATAAACCAACTACGCAAGATATATCTATGTATATTTCTAAATCTGACATTTTGATAAGCTACTAAATAGAATTTAAAAGAGCAATTATCTAATATATCTAGAAATTGACAACTAAACTAATAACGAAATTAAAACAAACAAAGTAGCTGAGTATAGCTACTTGTCTGTGTAGTTGTGAATCTATTCTAAGTAACCAGATAACTGATCTAATCTATTTGAAAGACTCTTGATCCTACCTCAGAGTGAGGAGTGAATCATAGTTTCTTAGAAACTATCAATCCCCACAGCTTCCCTGGAAATATTGAAAGTAAAATTAACTGAAATGAAATGATTGGCTACTCTATTTGATATGATTTAACTAGAACTTTTGAAATCTTGAACTTGGATTTTGCAAAATAGTGGTAAATCCAATGGTGTGTGGCCTTGTCCCCTTAGTTTGATCTCCTTGTTCCTTTGTACTCACGTGGATCTAGAAAAGCATGTAATGCTAGCATCAACAGAAGTAGATATTGGAACAAAGGTAGCCTAGGATGTAGAATGAATACAATGCAAGTAGGAGAGGGATAACGCAAGTAAATAGAGCTTGGATTATGTAATTCCTAGCGGGATTTATTGTGAGTCATGCAACATAAAATTTCCAAACCTGAAACTATCCTATTTGATGAGTAGAACTTGCAAACTTTAATGGCTCCCTACTTGAAAATAAAACTATCCTACTCCAATTTATGAGATGAAATAATAACATCACTTGCACAGACAAGGAGAATATGTGGCTTCTAATAGCCAAACAACACTACCATGCATACAACAAATGAAACTATGAATCTAAACAAATTTGAAAGGGCTAAGCTATTGAAATGAGAAATTCAAAGGCAAATTTTAAAGGCCGTTTGCTTGAGCACAAGGAAACTATTTATAGAATCCCATTTACCCAAAGGTGAAAACTAAATTGATCTCTTAAACCATAAACAACGCTAAAACACTATTCCAGGGAACCAAAATCATAAATACAAGCAAAGGTAGTGAAAAAGATGGTAAACATTGAAAATTTACATGAGTCATGTTAAAAGAGCATTCTAGAAAATGCGTCGCCAGGACGCTACATGCCACTGGCGAGCGTGGTGGCGGTTACGGAGACCACCGCCTGTAGGGCGGTGGTTTCGTCACTAAAGGCCAAAAAGTAAAGAAAAGGAGGGGGAAGGAAAAAGTAAAGCACACAGGGGATAAGCGAGGTATGCGGGATGTTAATGTATACTTGGAGAGCTTTTTCGGATCCTAAACACCTCGCAAGGAGACTCAGTATCATCATTGGGGCACGTGTAACATTGTTAAATGATGCGGTACCCTATAATTTTGGGTACGCATATATGCCCCCTCGAGAAATGTTTTAGCCATGAAGAAGTGTAAAATGGTGGGTCTAAGTATGGCGGTCCCGAAAATGGGAAGTTAGAAGTTATACGTGATACGTCTGTGTGTTGGAATGATGCCATCCAAAATTCTCACCACCTGTAAAATGAAAAGAGGACTCAAGTGCAGATAGACAAAATAGATCAAAGAATAAATACTAAAATAATATGAAATGAGGACGTACCATTTGTGCGGGATAAGAACTTACCTTCGTCGGTGCTCCAAACCTATGAAAAGGGCATTCAAAATAAGTCAGGTTGCTATATATGTAAAAGTGGGCCCATTTTCCTATTCATTTGCGTGTGTCGATTTGGTTGATTTTTATCTTTGGGAGCCACGATGATGGTTTCTCATGTGAGTATAGTAAAAACATTTGGGACAAGATCCTGATCATGGCTCCATGAGCGAGTAACACCGACCCGCGAGATCACAGGTTAGTTTTTCTCGATTTATCATTTTTATCCCCAAAATGTTAAAATGACAAAAACTTTGTCATGGGGGGATTATTTTTGAAAATGTTAGTTTTAATAGGTCTATCTAGGGGGCACCTACTGGGTAGGCTTTGTTTTAATCAAAATAGTCTTTATTTTGCGTTTTTAGGTGTTTTTAGGGCACATGACCCACGTGGGTTTTTGTGACATGATCGCTACCCTAAGCAGGGCGGTGGTTATGAGACCACTGCCCTGATTAGGGTGGCGGTTACAAGATCGCCACCTTTATGGTGGTGATTACGGAACCGCCACTCTACTCAGGGTGGAAGTTCTTCTCAGAATGCATAAATAATACTTATTTGAATTTGCTTTTGCATTTTTAGCATTCTTATGTGTTTTCATGATTTTTCTAATGTCATTTGGATACTAACTTACTCTGTTTCGTGTGTTTTTGGGTGTATGCAGGTGAAGGAGGAGTATATCAGATGGATCCGAGAGAGAGAGAGTTTGATTAGCTACCGGCAATATTGGATGCCCTTTCTTAGGAAGAGCAGGACACTCTTCAGAGGGCCGGTATACTGCGTATTTCACGGGTCCCGCATGTTGCACCATCTAGTCACATACTTTGTGACTTATTTTCATATTGGGATGCAGATCGGAACACTTTCTAATTACCGAGTCAGGGTGAGTGGACGATTACGTTGGAGGATGTTTACCGTATCCTGGGGTCCCAATTATCGAGAGACGGCTCACTCTTGAGACATCGAGTCATGGGCTCGAGACATCACAAAGGGCCTCATATATGGGAGATCTAGTTATCTCTCTGGTTCAAAGAAGGGGGTGAGGATCCGATCTATTCCTACCCCGTCTATCCCCTTGATTCGTTGAGCCATTATGTGGATCGCTCCCTCGAGATTGATCGAGGAAAAGGGAGGAGACACCTTACTATATTATTGATCCTACATCATTACATAGATTGAGGGACATGGCTGGATTTACACCTGGGGTGCCGACATTCTTGGGACCACCTATCATGATTTGTACTGGGTGGTCCGTTTATAGGGGTAGTCATTGAGCCATCCGACCCTGGTTATGAGCTGGGTCTATGAGTGTTTCATCCCTTATGGGAGAGGTGTAGAGGTGGCAGATCCCGGAGCTGTGAGGACATCCAGATGGACAAACATGTCGGTACTCAGAGCATCTCACCAGCCAGTTACCTCCCTTACCACTGATGACATGGAGGCCACACCTTATCAGGCCATGGTAGGTTTATGGGGTGAGGAGGCTCTTACTTTGATTTCTTGCTCCACCATAGGGCAGCTTGTTGATAGGATGGGGAGGGTGGAGATACATCCGTTTGGTCGAGTGCCCCAGTAGTTTGGCCTTCCGTATGTGGGTATGCTTCCCCCAATGCTACTAGTATATAGATCAGTTCGGGAGGCTAGAGGAGGTCCTAGAGGCCGAGGTTGGATAGTTATTAGTCCTAGTGTCCCCATTGCAGCTAGGAGGGTAGTACGAGCTCTATGGAGAGTTGACGCTCCTCGTGCACCCTTGCTTGATTGCCACTAGTACCGCCCACAAAAGTGATGACCCTATTGACATAGACTCTAAGTCCGAGGAGTTCACAGGGGAGAGACAGAGGAGGAGACCGAGGCTGAGGTCAGTGAGTCAGGTGGAGAGGAGGACAGCGATCCTGAGTGGCATGATACTTAGGACATTTTACAGGTAGAGAGGGTGGAGCAGAGTGCAGAGAGGGTGACCCTAGCTTCAGAGGAGCCACTCTCTCAGGGCTTGGGCGGAGAGGATGAGTCCATAGTAGGACGTTATGTGGCCCCAGGCACAAGAGGAGCACACCAGTTAGCGGCGACATCTGTGGTAGGTGCCGACCCTAGAGATCCATCTTGGAGGCCTGGAGATCCGAGTGAGTTATCATCCTTCCTTCTAATGTTTGTTTCTAGTGAGAGATCCTTGTGAGTGACAAGCCCGCGCTTGTTTGGAAACTTTCCCATATACTTATCATTTACAGCTTTCATTAAGGAAACATCTGGACAATTGTGATATAAAGTAGAAAAGGATCGGAATCAACAATTGTTGTGTATTACATCTTTTTCCCACCATTTTTCTCCAAGACTCCTAGAAAAGTGAATATGCACTGTTTTTCATCATTTTTGATGAAATTTCTTGTCCTCTCTATCTCAGTAAGGGCCATTGAATAGATTCAAAACTTAATTTATGAGTCTAAGGATTATTAAGATAAATATTTTGAAGTTGGAGTTTCTCAGTGCAAATGTAAAAATGTGAATTACCATAGAAGATGGACATGGGGAAAATTGTAGAAGAAAGAGAGGGAAAAAGATGTAATGATGAAGGGTGCAGGTGCAAAAGATGAAAAAGGTATTGCCTCGAGAGCAAAAAGGATTACCTATTAGATTTATTTGTTCGAGCCTCCATAAAATGTTTTAAAATGGGATTTCTCACATGATAGAATCAAAATGATTAGAAGGACTCCCAAAATTTGTGGCATGGAATCCTAGTCATTAGTCGAGGGCCCAAGAAATGTGATCAGTTCATAATTGGTCCACTTGGTAGCTTTCGGATGTGAATTTGTTAAATGTCACTTTCTAAGAAAATTGGTGACAACGAAAGGTCCCTCAAATATTCTTCTCTTTTGGGGGTTAAATTGAGTGAGTGAAATGTATAAATGCAATGAGAATACTCTTGTAAAGGGTTAGGGATTGAATTCTTAAGATAAAATTTTGAGAAATCCGTCTTCTTGAGAGACCAATCTGAGATAACCTGTTATTTTCTTTTGTTATATTTTATATCATGTTAAGTTGGTTGTAGATGTATAGCCATTGACGAACACTGAGATTTATCTGAAAGCTTTCCCCTACTGATGAATCTAAGCAATTTTGACATAAATTTGTGTCAATCTTGGAGCAATTACTATCTTCTTTGTTTCAGAATGTTTGCAAATATTTTTACACATTCATATTGCAATCTTGCTTTGAAATCTTTGTAAAATCACACAGGATCTCATCCCTATGACATTTTAGTGGTATTTGTAATTTCATTTCAATAAGAGCCTTCATCTTGTGATGAGATAAATAAATTTAAAATCAATTCACTTTCATTTGTTGATAAAGATTGTTTATAAGTCTTTGGGTGTACCTTAGACATGATTGATCATAGATTTTGATGTTTAATTGAGTCTTTTAACTCAATCCTTCGTGATAGATTCTCAAATATTATGTGAAAATGTGTTGATCTAAGCCTCCATTAAATTACACCTTTTGGTTAAAGGAACGTCTTAACTATTCTGAAGCTTTTTGTTGTTGAGTTGTCCATTGTTGTGAAGTCCCTCAAATATCTAGTATAATCAAATTTATCCTGCTTAATCTCCCACCAAAATCATTCAAAAACCATGAATCCATCCTAAACTACCCCTATTTGCCCTGTATATCCACAAAGGAACAAAATCTATTTACTAAAATATGCAGAACAATCAAGATTTCTTAATGTCTTCAAAGAACCTTAGCCTTGTGTTGAAAATATCTCCATCTTTTAGAAGTGACAACTCTTAAGAGTTAAATTATGGAGTATTGACCATATTTTCCCAAGGTTTTCTTCATAAAATTTATGCAAAAGAAGGATATCTCCATCTCCTTCATCAAACAGAGGTTACACTACGGGTCCTCTCACCCTGGTCGAAAGGCACGGCCTAAAGCAAAGTGAGGACAAGTCAAATCTTCTTGAAGGTGATATCCATCTCTCCACAAATCTTAGTGAGAAAGGGTCAGTTAGATCTCATCCTCAGCTACAAAATGACACACACTATGATCTATCTGTATCTAAGCTCCATGTCTAATCTGTGTTGCTTTTCACTTGAAAGGGAGAATAAATTTGGATACCAACACTCATGGTGCCATGACGAGGACTATTTAGCTTTTCTGGGAAAGATTGTGGTATTTTTACCAGCCATATCCATTTATCCCATCAACAACACACATGACACCATTTTCGAGGACTATTTAGCATTGTTGGGAAAGATTTGTTAATTTTTTCCAATTCATATCCATTTGGCTTGTCAACAACACTTGTGGCGCCATTGTTAGGAACTCTTTGAAGTATTTTACAAACACAACATGTACAGACCCTAGTAATACTTCTTACACATGTTTAGTGCTAATACATTGCTGAAAACATCATTATCTATTCATATCTATAAGAATAGTTCAAAGTTGTGAGTTCTGAGTGCAAATTTTTTATCTTATATAGTTATTGCACTAAGATTTGTATTATCATTGATAAATTTGGGTAAAAGAAGAGAAAATCTTGTAAGCTTTGCATGAATCTGGTATTAAAAGACATTTGATAGGTCTTTCATAGTGCATTTGCATAAACTAAGGTGAAAATCCTTAGTGGAAACTCCATGCTATTTAAATTCTTTATAAATATCGGTGTCTTAACATATATCAAGTAAGATTTGTCATTAATATCTACAAAGCTGGAAGGAAGAAGATCTTTCTTCGCTAAGGACCCTATTAGAAGGTTGTTTCAAGAGATGGGAAAGTCTTATGTAAAAGGAAGAAGAATTTGGAAGGTTGTTGAAGACCGAGCATCAAGAAAATAAATCTCCATTGGTGAAATTGATCATCCTATGATTGAAGATTACAATACTTCCTCAAGTGCTTCTGAATCGGGTAGTCTCTTTATTGAATTGAATTCTCCATCTGGAGAGGGTCCTTCTTTTGTATTTGAAACATTTTCTTCTCAATCTACCCCGGTATTTTCCAAATCTAATAGAATTTTCCAAGAAACAGATCGTTTAGAGGACAATCAATATAAAAATTACATCCATGTACCATACAGACCCCTCACTCCTTATAATTCTATTTCTCCTGTAAGATCACCTCCTCAGAATAATATGGCTCAGCCTCCACCCATACCTCCATTTGTTGTTAATACTTTTGGTCCCATCAATTTTAGAGGTATGGTTGGCTATCCAAATGTCAAAGCATAAGATGTAAGAAATAGATTTCCAAAGTTTCAAGGAAATAATGCAATGACTGTGATCAACACTTGTAGCTCTCTATCAATATGATGGAGGATTTCAAAATAGAATTTGAGTATGTATACATTAAATTTTTTATTCATACTCTAGAAGAAGATGCAAGCGACTAGTATAAATCTCTGCCAGATAATTCCATTGACTCCTGGATAGAGATGAAGAATGCTTTTAGAATGCAGTATGGTGATAAAATAGACCCTAGGTTTCTTTTATCAGAGTTTGAAAATATAAAAATGAATCCTAATGAATCGGTGCATGATTTCAATACAATATTTAACAAAACATTGAGAAGACTACCTGTTAATTTGAGTCCATGTGATGAATCATGTCTGATAAAGTATTCAGATGCATTTGTTAAGAAAGGTTCTTACTATTTGAGGGATAACAACCTTGGAACTTTAAGGAAGGCCTGTACCATGGCTCTACAAATTGAGAACAACATTAAAGTAGTTGGAAAACCTCCTAAGAGGGAAGGTGTTAAACTAACCAACCCGAATAATCCTCAATCAAGTAAGGTTGTGGATCTTGAGGAAGTTGTAAAGACTTTGGCTGCAGTTGTCAAAGAAATCTCTTACAAGCTAGCAAGGGAAGAGAAAGGAATTGGACAAGGTTCTCAAGGTCAGCATAGGAAAAAGGACAAGACATATTTGTAAATCATCTAAGAAATGATCAGAGATCTGATGATAGAATTAAAGGACCTATGGGAGCTAGACAACCCCAAGCTAGGGAAAATATAGTAGTGCTTGATCCTCTAAATACTAAAGTTGTTGTTGTTGAAGAGACACGTGAAATTGATTGGTGTGAAAAAAAATTCTTACCCCACCCACCATGTGAAGTAGATCAGAAAATTGAAGAAGATGATGATGATGAAAACATTGATGATGATGATGCATGCATGGTGGACTCGCTCTATAAGCTCGTAACAAGGAGCAACTTCAACTCAAGTAATAAGTGCAAGAATTATTGCATGTTTTATGCACTACATTCATTGGGTACCTCTTTTCCTCCCTCTCATGCTTTAGAAATAGATATGGTACAATATTTTGAACTTCCTAATAATGATTTTGAGTACCTAAGAGATGTAATGATTAAGAAGTATGATGGAGAAATCCCATCGAAGAGGATAGACAACTCGTTAATGAATTATATTGTTGACCAAGAAAAAGAGTATAACACAAGAAGTAAAGTTGTTGAAGGGGTAGGTCCTCAAGCCAAACTAAAGACCCCAATTCTAATCAATGTCCCAAAAGAAACTCTAAAGAAAGATTCATCTGGAAAATGCCTTGTTGTCTCAAGTAGAACTGGTGTTCCCACCCATGCCCAAAATGTGAAAAATATTGTGCCATCGATGATTTTATCAACCTTTTTCCAAATGTTGTTTTTCCCAAATACAATCCATATGAAATTTCCCAAGTCTTGAGTCGATAAATATTTCTATCCCAGCTTGTTGAATTGCTTAGGATTCGTGAGCACAAGAAGAGAGCTTTTGAGTATTTGGGATTGGAGGAAGATAGGAGTGGCCAAGGCAGAAATATAAATAATGTAAAAACTCCTCCTCAAACCATTACAAACCTAGAAAAACCACCAGCATTGAAGGAGATAGGTGAACCACTTGAAGTTTACTTGGGAACATCTTTGGTTGAGTCTCAATTAAATGTTGATCCATTTTTTACAACGTTGATTATTAAGGACAGACTACTACACAATTTTATGTTTGATTCTGGAGCATCATGCAATGTTATGCCTCTAGAAGTCATGAATGAATTGAAAATTAAAGTGAAAACAACTTATGACAAGTGTATTGTGATGGATTCTAGAGAGGTGCTAGTTATAGGGTGTGTAAAAGGTTTGGTGTGGTACAACTTGCATCTTATCCGGGTAAGAACTTGAAACTCTATGTTGTTATTATCTATTGCCCTACCAAATGGGGCATGTTGTTATCAAGAAAGTGGGCTACAAGTGTTGGTGGAATTGTTCGAGATGGATATGTCTTTTTCCACCATTCCAATTAAAGGCAGGCTTGTAAAGTTTTATGGAGAGAAGAATATGTTGCACCTCATCAAGATCCCAATAATGTTTCTTATGGAGTGTTTTATGTTGATGTAGATGTTGATAACTTTGTTAGGTTTTCTAATGACAAAGAGTATAATATTGATTAGCGTAAATGTCTTGAACAAGTGGGTTTACCTTCGACCTTGTTATTTGATGGATCTTGTTCCAAGTTTGGAAATGGTGCTAGCATTGTTCTGATTTCTCCAAGCTAGGATGAGTTTCTTTTTCTATCAAACTCAGCTTTGAATGCAATAACAACATTGTTCAATATGAAGCATTGTTATTAGGCTTGATAACTACATGGAAATATGGTATAAAGGATATCATTGTCAAAGGGGATTCATAATTTATTATCAAACAAGTTAGAAAATTGTATGCTACTAAAAATCATAGAATGAAACAATACCAACATGCGAGCTAGGATTTGATTGAAATGTTTGAATCTAGTAATATTGTACACCATGATAGAAAGTTTAATGTTGCTGCAGACAAGTTGGTAGTGCTAGGATCTAGATTTGGGAATTGCACAATGTCTCCATTTTGTGAGTACGATGTTGAAATACTAACAAGGCCATTTTTCCTAGATAACATTAAAAATTGGCAAGTGTTTGATGATGATGCCCAGTGAAATGATTTCTGTAGAACTAAGGAAAGTTTTCTGACCAAAATATAGATTGGGAACCAATGGTGTGTGTTTTTGAAGGAAAGGAAACATTATTTAGAAAATATATCATGCGGCAATCAAGACAATCACGATTCCCAGAGGTTTGAAGACTCTTGAATCAAAATTTGATAATGTTGATTACATTATTAAAAGAATTATGTTGGTTTCAATAGATGTGGAAGAGCATGAATTTGGCACAAAGGAAAAACCACGTAAAATATGGTTAGGAAGTAATTTCAGTAAGGAAGAGAAGCAATCCTATGTTTAATTATTGAAGAAATATCAAGACCGCCTAGCTCGGTCTTACTCGATTTGAAGGCATACACGGAATATTTGTTCCAAAATGAAATTCCTCTTGAAACTAATACCAAGAACTTTAGGAAAAAATAGAGGCCAATAAGTCCACTCCTTTCTTTGAAGATGCAAGAAGAACTCAAGAATTTGAGGGATGGAGGGATCATTCATCCCACAACGTATTCATCTTGGGTTACAAACCTAGTGCATGTTAGAAAAAAGAATAGTAATATAAGGTTATGAGTAGACTTCAGGAACTTGAATAAAGAATCATTGAAAGATAATTACCCTCTTCCAAACATGGAGAATATGCTACAATTGGTAAATCGGTTATGAATTGTTATCCATTCGGATGTTTTTGTGGCTATAATCAAGTTGTTGTGAAGGATTCGAGAAATAAAAAGATTTCCTTTACCACTCCTTGGGGAAATTATGTCTCTGTCAGATGCCTTTTGGCTTAATGAATGCTAGAGCAACTTTCTAAAGAGAAATGGATGTAGCATTCACAGGTTATATCAATGATTTCATTATTGTTTACCAAGATGATGTAACTATGTTTTCTAGAAAAAGAAATAATCACTTTCAACACTTGGAGAGAACGTTGTTAAGGTGCGAGAGTATGGCATAAAATTGAATCCCAAGAAATTCCATTTCGAGTGAAAAGGCAAGTCTATTTGGTCACATTTTATCAAAGGAAGGGGTCATGATTGATCCTGAGAGAATGGAAGCCATCAACAAGGTTCCAATTCCAAGAACTAAGACGGGAGTTCAATCCTTTTTTAGACAAATAAAATTTATCAAAATATTTGTGTCTAACTTTGTTGAGATGACCATCCCCATTACTAGCATGATGAAGAAGGACCAAGTTATCAAATCGGAAGAATCTTCCATTCAAGCTTTCAATGGGATCAAGGAAGCACTAAAGCATGCCCTTGTTTTGGCATCCGTAAATTACAAGAAGTCTTTTCAAGTTTTTTATTTTTCTTTAGAAAACACCATTGCATCTATTTTTTTGCAGAAGGATGATGAAGGGGCTGAGAGACCAATTGCCTTTTTCAGTAAGGCATTGCAAGGAGCTGAGTTTAAGTACACCATCATGGAGAAGCAATAATTTTCCTTGGTGAAAACAACAAAGGTTTTCAGACCCTACATCTTGATCTCTAAAGATGTTTTTATGTTCCCCACACCATGGTGAAAGACATCTTATCGAGATGGAGGTCTCAATAAAAGATACAGATGGGTAAACAAGTTGTAGGTATATGACATGGATATCCAAACCATGAAATTGGTAAGAGGTTTTCACCTAGTTAAGTTTATGGCTAAAAGCAACCCGCAAACTATTGAGGTGAATGAAGTATAATAAGAAAGGATGGATGTCCTTGAAAAGTTGATAAGCTCTCAATGGTACAAAGATATAATCTTTTATCCGAGACAACGATGTTGTCTTGAACATTTGAGTAAAAACGTGAAAAGAGCTTGTAAGTTAGCCTCTTAAAAATATTCAAGGCTGGTTATTGGTGGCCAAACCTCTTCAAAGATAAAAATATATTGGTTAGGAAATGTGAAAGTTACCAACATTTTTCTAGAAGAATGAAATTTTTAGGATCCCTTCCTTTACAACATGTGTCAGTTGAAGCCCCATTTAGACAATGGGGAATGGATTTCATTGGGGAAATTTCTAATCCTTCCAGTGCTAGTCATAAATGGATTCTTATAGCCACTGATTATTTCACTAAGTGGGTGGAAGAAATCCCCACCAAGAAGGAAACACACCAAGTTATCATGGAATTCATGTTGAATCAAATCATATGTATATTTGGAGTGCCAGTTAAGATTGTTGTTGATAATGCCATGAGTTTCAAAGCCAAACCTTTGGTGGTAATGTGCAAAGAGTATGGAATCAATTTGACATATGCTTCTAACTACAATCCCCAAGGAAATGGACAAGATGAGTCCAATAATAAAAACTTGTTAAAGATCATTAGAAGAACCTTGGAGCTAAACAAAAGAAGTGGGGTGAGCAACTGAAGTTTTTTGTTTGGGATAACATAATCACTATCAAAAGAGCTACTAGTAAGAGCCCATTTGAGTTGGTATATGGAACTCAAGATTTGTTGCCCCTTCATTTGTAATTGTCTTCATTTCAGTTTGTTCAACAAATTGAAGATCAAGAAGTTTGTCCATATGATGCTCGAATCAATCAGATTATTGAGTTAGATGAAGAAAGAAGGGCATCCCATCAGTGGCATGTGAATTTCAGAGAAAAGTTGAAGTTATTTAACAAGAAGGTGACTCCATAGCTTTCATCATTGGGGATCTTGTGCTATTATGGGATATCAAGCATGAAGATAAGGGTAAGAATGGTAAATTTGATGCGTTGTGGATGGGCCATTATTCAATTGACATTTGAATTACTGACAATACCTTCTTCCTAAAAGACTTCTATGGGGAACTACTTGAATTTCATATTAATGGAAGGAATTTGACACATTTCCTTGATTGATTTCTCATAATCAAGGTATACTCCATTTGTGCGGATGTATAGTTATTTGTTTTTTGTTCTACTTTTGTGTTTTTGTTCATTTTGGTCCTTAGTGGCCTAATTTTGTTGGTTTCTCGGTTCATTTTTTGGAGGATGGTTATGGTTTCTCTACTCTGTAAGCTTATTCCTTTACTCTATTGCCCAATGGTCTGATTTTCACACTTTGTTTGCTCTTTGTTCTTGTGACACTTGCAAGGATCGCCCATCCCCAACTTAGAGCTGATGTTTGTGCTCAATCTGGTCTCGCCCCATTTGTCCTTGAAATTCTTCAGTTTACGAGCTCTATTGTCTATTTTATCTCCCTGTATTGATGCATAAAAAATTTGTCCACCCTTTAGTTGCCATGATCTATCCCTTCCTTGGTCAAGGATCACTTAAAGTCCAGAGTTTTTTTTTCATTCCTCTGTCCATGTGAAATAATCAGAACTTGGGTGTGAAACTCGTGTTTTTCCCTTCTTTCTATTTTCCACAATCATGTTTTGTTGTGCTTATCATTTTTGTCCCAAATATCTGTGGAAATGTGATTAGATGCAGCGCAGAGGATCATATTTGGGCCTTATATCATTTCCAAATTCTCTGTCTTAGAATAAAGATTCATTTTCGGGCTCAAATGGCAATTTTCCCGCATTTTACGATTTGACAGTGTATTTTTCCCGAGCAAATGTATATCTTGGCATAAGTTGAAACATGGAACTTTCTAGTTGGTTGTGGCTTAGTAGGGAATTTTGAAAATCTAAGGCTCGCTTCATAATCAAATATTCTCCACGTGGATGGTCGGTCGCTTATTTGAAAATTCATCTTTTGGTTTGGCCTTGGAGTTACATCGCGAGAGACATAGAGGTTTTCGCTTCCTTGCCCAAACTTAGAAAAAATTTTGTGGCGTGTACAAATTTGGTGGACCACGAACATATGGAGGGTCAAGCTCATTTGAGGATCCACCTCAGGGTCCCACCTTAACAATTGCGATAGGGAGACATGTGGAGGCTTCCGTTAGCTCTGCTCTATACTTAAACTTTTCAAAGAAATTTTGAAATGCCTGGGACACGTGGAGGGACCATGCCTGTTTGGGGACTGGTCCCTAAGTTTTATTTTGAAGAAGCGCCAGGAGGACACTTGGATGCTTCCACTCACTCTTCCCTTTCTTAGACTTTTCAACGGGCAACAAAAATGTCTTGGACCCTAGACACATGGTGCCTTCCACTGAACCTTCAATGTTTTTAACAAACTCTATCTGACCGAGACATGTCATGAGCTTACACTTGTTTGGGGTCTCTCGCTTTTAGGGACTATCTCTAAGTGTGCCATTGAGACATGTGGATGGTTCCGCCTGCTCCTTTTCACACTGGGACTTTTCAAAGGCAAAAATGCATTTTTCTTGGGCCTAGGGCACCTGGAAGGCCCACGCTTGTTTGGAAACTTGCCCCGTAATTCTCATTTACATTTATGCCAATAAAACACATGGATGGCTATGATATAAAGTAGAAAGGGGGAAGAATCAATGGTTGTTGTGTATTGTGTCTATTTTTCTGTCATGTTTACTCCAAGCCTCCTAGATTCATGAATATGCATTGTTTTTCATCATTTTTAATGAAATTCCTTTTCCTCTCTATCTATAAAGGGCCATTGAATGGATTTAGAACTTAATTTTTGAGTCCAAGGATTGTTAAGATCAATATTTTGAAGTTGGAGTTGCTTGGGCACTTACAAAAACATGAATTACTAGAGAAGATGGATGCGGGCGAATTACAGAGAGGAAAGAGAGGAAAAAGATGAAATGATAAAGGGCGTACGTGCAAAAGATGTTTCCTCGAGATAAAAAATGA
Source organism: Taxus wallichiana var. yunnanensis (assembly GCA_018340775.1). NCBI lineage: Eukaryota > Viridiplantae > Streptophyta > Pinopsida > Cupressales > Taxaceae > Taxus > Taxus wallichiana. The sequence goes on along the minus strand of CM031244.1, from coordinate 418,505,419 downwards.
TTAGGGCTTGGTGAAATAGTGGATGAAAAAATTCTCATACTGATCACCTTAAGAGCACTCCCTTCTCAAGTCAGAGTGTTCGTTATGAAACTGAATGTATCTAAATCAATAGTGGCATTCAAGAACTTGTGAATTTTCTGCAGCATGAAGAGACTGAATGGTATTAGAAAAATTATTCGCCCATGCTTTTTTAAAATAGAGCAATGACTACAGCTTTTAACTGAATGGTATTTTTGTGACCAAAGGCTATTAATACCTCCTTATAGTAGCATGATTATTTTATTCCTAATAAATAAAGGGTAAAAAAGGATGCATGGGTGAGTTTAGTTTTAGCCTATTTTAAAGAAGGGTGGGATGAATAATTTTTACTATATATTGTGTGCAATTGCAAGCACAAAGGAGGAATTTTTGGACATAGGAGTGCTGAAGAAGATTTCTCCTGTTTTTCCCTCTGAATGAGAAGTATTTTCTACCTTTCCAAAAAATTTCAATCTTGTGTATGTTTTATTAATCATTGTGAATGTTAAATTCTTTGATTAATTATCTTACCCTATTTCAAATTCAATAATTTTTGCATGATATTAATGTGCATGTGTAACTTAATAGTATTGTTGTGTGTAGACACCTGTAGTTTTCTCAATACACTATTATTTCTAATGGTGCACTAACACTCCTTCCTTTTGCAAATTGATGGCACACCGCCAGTTCAAAGGGCTTATCTAACTCCCTTCCTACGACACCCTTTTGGTTTTTTCTTATAAACCATTTAAACAAGTAGTTATGGTGTTGTTCTAACTACATTAGCTTCTTATTCCCTTCTAGTTTGCTTCTATTAGCTCCCCGGAAGATCAATCCACTTCGTTGGATTGAGTAAGCCTTCTAGAACCCTAATTACTCTCTAAGAAAGATTAATTAGTCTAACCTAAGTTAATTACCCTCTAACATAGTCAAATCACACTTTGACTTGCTAAAGTGCTTTTTGGAGTTTAGCCTTTGACCCACATGCACCAAAATCTCCCTTTCCTTCCAAACCAAAAACTATAAATAGGGCTATACCCCCTCCCTCATTTCCTAAGAATCCTCTCTTCTTCCTAGCACAAATTATAGCAATTTGATTAGGCTTTAGTTTGTATTTCATCTTCTTTCATTTGAGCTAAAAGCATTTAATCTTGTATTTCATAGCATTAATATAGAGTAAAAGGGAAGATCCATTAGCCTTGAAGCCATTAATGGGGATATCTCTTTCTCTTAACACATAAAATGAATGCTTAGATCCTCTTAGGTTCATTATTTCAAGCTTTCAAAGAATAGAGATTAACTTCATTTGCTTAGTTTGCATGTTTAATTCAATATGACGTATGCAAAGAAGGAAACCTTTCGATTTCTTATCACATGGTCCATTAATCAGATTGTTAAAAGCCTTTGGGGTTTCTTTAGAGATTCTTACCCCAAATCCATGGGTTTTACAACTTTTCATTTAACACATTTGGCACGCCTAGTGGGAGACTTATGTCCACCCTCCATTAATGGAGGTCTTTTAGGTTTTTCAAAGCTTATTTTCAAGTTTTTCTTTCGAATCACTTGTTATTTCCTCATTTTTATTTCTAACCCTAGGTAAATGAACATCATTTATATACATTTTGTGGGTTTGATCTAGAAATAGGACACTTTGACTAACAACTAACTTGTTTGCTCTTGAAAATTTGAAAATCTGTGTTTTTTATAGGTTTTTCATAGGGTGCGCATAGGTGTCCAGAAAGGGGCACGTACACGCGTAACCCTAGCATACTCGTCATATAAGGCACATACATTGTCATCGAAAGGTCCCATCATTTGTAAACCATAACTCTACATAGATGCGCACGTGTCTCCATCATATGGGGTGCGTATACGTCTCTCTGGACGCGTAGGCGTAAAAGCCTTGACTATGTAAAGAAATAAAAATAACCCGTACACAAACGCACACACGTCTCCATCATATGGGGTGCATTTACATCTCTCTAAACGTGCAGGTGTAGAAGATTTGACTGTGTAAAATTTTTACAATCCTCTGTTTAGGATTAGGTGCATACACGTCGTAACCTAAGCATCCATGTAAATATAGGCGCGTCTCCATCATATTGTAAGTGTCTATGTTTACTTCTTTGAGTTTTATTCCTTTTCTCACTACATGCATACCTATCAGGTGGGGCACGTATCCATCGTTTGGGGAGTGCTGGTGTTAGTATAGGTGCACAGGTGTCTGTTTTAAAAAAAATTGAAAATTTTACGGACTGTAAAAAAAATTTCTAGTCCATCTCTGCAGATTTTTAGGACTAACGATTGAAAACAGGGTTCTTTCTTAAATGTTTCAGGTTGCATAAACTAAAAGTGTTTTTGTTTTTGACTTAGAAGTAGTTTTCATAGAAGTGTGTATGCTATTTTCTCGTGTCTTTCAAGACAATCTTGGAGATAAAAACACCGATACAAAACTCATTTAAATTGTGCAAAAAACACTTGTTTTATAAGGTTGAAGTAAAACTTTCGTGTGAGTTTAGTAGGATTTCCACTTTGCGTATGCTCTTCCTTCACACCTTTGGTGATCTTAGGAATCAAAAGCAAGTGTAAGTTCTCTTTTTACATTAATCTAGGAATAAAAAATTACTAAAACTTGTTGTCTACAAGACCTATCGATTCTCAAAGAAAGGAAGGGCTAAAACAAAACACAAAACCTTGTAATAGACGTATTCTTATAGGTTTCCAAAATGGTGTGCTATTTACAATGCCATTAAAGCTAAGCAAGATAAAAAACACACCATATTCAAAACATTGTATTGCAAGTTTCGAAAAGGGTACATCCCTATACTTAACCCCTTTGGCATTATTCCTTAAGCTTACAACAATGGGTGTGGTACCAGGAACCCTAAAGTATTCTACTGTTATGTAACCTTGTGGATGAAACAGGAAGTGCTCCACTTACCCACTTGACTAGTACGCCTTGTGAGTTAGAGTTACAAGTTGTCCGTATCGTGACCTTAGTAGAAGTACATGATGGATGCATTCATTTCCCACTATACTTGAAAGGGGATAAAGCCAAGATACTCCCAAACTAGTCATTGTGACTTTTTGGGTAAATTGCACCTTGCTCTTAGACAATATTGTAACACCTAGTTGAGAGAACTTGTTAGGGAAACCATTTTGTCAAGGAGCCCACTTTACTAGTCCTTGTTGTGTCAAGCCATCACAAAGTGATGGCTCATCTGAATCTAAACCTTGTTTGCTAAAAATAAGGCAAAGAACCCTTGTGAGTTTGAACTGAGTGTCTTTTCATCACGGACCTAAGCTACGTCCCACTTTTGCTTAGTTTTGTCCTTGTCTTCTGGACGAGGTGAAGCTCTTGCCTAAGTGTTTTCTTAGCTTGTGTCCATCTTTTGATTAGTACCCTTGCATTCTCATTGCCCATTATTCGGGGTGAGAAAGGTGCATACATCACGTGTTTTTATCAAAGATAGTGCTCGTCACTTTTTTGTCCGTTTACGCCCATCCATGTTTGCGGCTAGGTTGTTAAACGTCTAAAGTGTGCGGGTGCACTTTTCACATCTTTGATAAAAGTCCTTTCATCTTGATTTCAAGATCATCTTCACCACTATGTGTTTGGTTCATCTTTTGTCTCTTCTTGAGTTAATAGTCTTGTTCACATCTTAGATGTACAATTTCGGTACTTACATCATATTCTCATTTTTGTGAGGAATGGTATAAGTCCCCTTATTACACGGTTACGCTACTCACACGATTAAAAACTCCTTGTTATACTTATTACTTGGTTTTACTCTCGACGTCATCTTAGTCTTCTTGAAGAGTGTTGATAATGCTTTACATATATCATAATAAAGTTACCATGGTGCTAACACCTTGCTTGCTTGGTTAATGTATCACGGTGACATTATTACGCTATATCTATTAAATGACTTAAACTTTTCTTAAGGTTTGGCTTTCATCATTAGTCGACTAGTTTTGGAGTATACCTTATCAAGGGACTACGACAACATCATGTCAGTGCTTAGACCTTGTTGGGGTTCTAACTTGGCTTACATATTGATACATCTTTGTCGTTATCTTAGGGTATAGGCTTGGCAATAACAAATTGAGTGGATCATAACATAGGGTGTGCATATGAATGTTTCTTGGTAAGAATGATTCCATAAAAATACATCTATGATACATTTTGATATAATTCCAACATCTCCTTAAAAATGGCTTGCAAAAAACCATACACTTAGGGGTTACACTAGCTACATAAAATCGTCTACTATTGATTCCTAAAAACATAAAAATAGCAGCCAAATCAAATAAGCAACACATGGGAGAAAACCCTTTAGAAACATTCCCATTCACTGGTCATAAATTAGGACCACTCTTCTCTCATGTCAAAGATATGAAAACGTTAATTGATCATAGTGGAGAAGATTCAGACTCTTCGTAAAAAAACAAAGTTTAGACTTAAATGCAGTTTGACGAGCTCTTATATTATAATAAAGATCAAGTGCTCGCAAGAGTCTTGGCATTGGGAGTTAAAATTCTGCATGAATTCAAGAATAAACAAAGGTCTTTTACCCTAACTTAGGAGATCGAAGATTCATCTTAGAAATAAATAATCCTTTTGATGTGGGATATGCATCCACTTCTAGGCAACATAAGGCCGTTGTCAAAGGTAAAACATCATGTAAACCTTACTTTAAGGATTCGCATAAGGTAAAAATATCTTGAGTGAAAGGCCTCCTCCTATTAAATTTGATGAAGAAGAGGACCCCTAGTTGAGAAGGAAATCATCCAAAAACAGATCTTGAAGTTGAGTCAGAAATTAGAAAACCTAGGTTCTTCAAAAAGAAACATAGGTAAGGACAAGGACAAAAACAAACTTAATGAGTTTCAATTTGATCCGCATACAGATTATAATTTTAAATAAACTCAGGCTCAAAGTTCAATATCTCCTAATAAGGAGAAACTAATTCAGGATGAATTGAAATCTGTGAAAGATACGCTCACAACATTACAACAGGGAAATGTAGGCCAGAATAGAAAATACTCGTATGAAGAACTATGTCCTTACCCCTTTGATAAGGACATGCTACAACAGCCTTTCTGAAACATTTCACTGTCCCCAAGTTTGATAAGTATAAGTGCAAAAGTGATCCTCATGATCATATAAAATACTTTTACATGGCTTTCCAAGAGGTCGCGTATAGCGATAATTTCTTGATATGACTTTTTCCTCACAGCCTAGGAGCCATGGGATTGGAATGGTTTTATAGCATACCTAAGGGCTCCATTACAACATGGCCCACACTAGCAGAGAAATTTGTAAGACATTACTCCTATAATATGGAGAGTGACATCACGATGAATGATCTATGTAACACAAAACAAAAACCCAATGAGACATTTGCAGGATTTTTACAACGATGGCATGGGTTAGCTAGTCACTTTCCTTGTGCCTTACCTGAAAAATAGTTAGTGAGTATATTCGTTCCTAACTTGAACCCAAAAATAGCCTTTCACTTACAAATGCATTGTGGCTCAAACTTTGAAGAAGTCATAGAGAAAGGTAGTCAAATTGAGAAAGCACTTATTGCCAAGGGCACACTTAAACTGGTTACTAAAAAAAACACGATGCCAAATCCACAGACAAACCTAAGTTATTTAATAAGAATAAACATGTTGTTGGTGATGGCATTACAGACTCCAAGAGAGTCCAAGCCATATAGACAGTCCACTCTTAAAACTTTCGCAATGGCCTCATCCGAAGTGCCTACAAAACATACATTCACATCTTTGTTAGAATCCTTATCTACCATTCTAAAGCACTTAGATGGTGCAAAAATGGTAGAATATCAAACGGAAACAATGCCCTACCTAGAAGACGCTCTAGAATCTGGTTTGGTTTAAAGACAATGAATATTGTGACTTCCACCATGTCAAAGGACACAAAACAGATGGATGTTTGAGATTATACCATTATATCCAAGACCTCATAGAGGAAGGGAAGATTTATGTATGAGACCGAGAGGAGTTCAAATGAAAAAATGGGTATTTACAAGGAACCTTTTCCTAACCATGCGGATAAAAAGAAAAAGAAAACAGATCAAGGGCAAACTTCTAATGACTATAGGACTGCTACCTATGTGTACCCTACAAATGATAGTCCTTATGATTCCCTCATTGGATGTATTAACTCATCTAACAAACAGATTAACACCATTTGGATCTTAGAGAAGAGTTACGTAGTCGGGACAAGACGTGCCCGCTTAATCATACCAGATCCTGTACCTACCCCTAAGGAAAGTCAATGTATAACTTGATAGAGCAATTAGAAAAAATGTCTGCTAATATATATATCCTCGATCTCCTAAAGATTTCCAATGCTCATAAAAATATATTGTTCAAAACTTTGCAAAATTCAAGGGTTTCCACATAAATAGATCCCGCAAACCTTCAAGCCATGATTACATGCTTAGACATCAACGATTAGATTACTTTTGATCATACTTCAAACCCACATAATAACCTTGATCTTGAAGTGGTGGTTACCCGTCACAAGATCAAAAGAGTACTTGTAGATGGGGGATTTGGTCTGAATATTTACACCTTAAAGTGGTAAAGTAGTTGGGCTAGTTAGAAACAGAGCTAGGTGCTAAAACTATCACAATCATGACATATGAAAATGAAGAAAGAGAGTCAGCAGGGACTATAGTGGTCCCCATAGAGTTACGGCCAACATGTCACGATACAATGTTCCATGTCCTTGACCTATACCTTCCGTACAACATGCTCTTGGGATGCCCATGGATCCATGCCATGCGGGCTATTCCATCAACGTTTCATCAGTGGATCAAGTTATATCATGAAGGGTAGGTAGTTACCATTTTGGGTGACCTAGAACCATTCACGCATTGTACAGCTCTGCATAGTTTTTATCATGTAGCTTATAAATGTCCTTCTACGGATGTTGTGTTCCCTTTACAAATGGAGGCCATAAAGGACCAAGTGGATTAAGAATCTCTCATGCCTTTCAATCAAGATTTTCCCTCACTGGTCAATCCATTTGCTTCATGGGAGGCCACATCAGCAAAATATGGCCCAAGTAGGCCATTCACTCTTGAGTAGGCTCTATTGATATCAGACCTATCAGTATCCCCCAGGACAAGGGGCAAGCCTTACTTTTAGTTCAAGAGCACTCACAAGCAATGTCCTAAACCTTTGGAGAAATTCATCCATAGTGGCCTCTTGTCTAAAGAGAAAATGTTAGAAGACCCTACCAGCAGAGTACCAGAAGGCACCATGGCTTCATGCAATCAAGTGCCTCAGTACGTCAAAGGTCCTCGCATGATGTTTGTCATGGGCTATGATGGGTTTGGATGTGGCGTTAATGCACAAGGCCGGTTGGAGCCTATCCCTATTCCCCATTTTAAAAATGATTAGCATGCCCTAGAATATGGCCCCATAATGATCTACGTTCTAAGAACAACGCTACTTCTTCTGAAAGTGAGGACGTTTTGCCTCATTCTGATAGTGACATAGATTCCCAATGTAGCCTTTACGAAGATCTTACCTCCACGAACCTATTCCCGGATTCTTTGGTCCTCACCTTATCTGAATCCATCCCCCTAGATAAATATCTAATAGCCCTTGTATATCTTGAGCTTATAGATTGGGATCAAAAACTTCATGTGCCATTGGATTTCTTTGAAAATGATGAGGCATTCACGGAGTTCATGGGACTCAGGGACTTTATTCCCACTGGAGACCACAAGAAAGGATTTAAGATTCAACTAGATGCTTGTGCCTATTTTGGGGAGGAAGTAGAAATGTGTGGATGGTTGAATAAAAAGGTTGTAACTAAAGGTATACCTACCTCTGAGAAACCGAGCAAGAAGGCTCAACGGAAATCCCATAGTGACAAACTCTTTGGTGAGCTCATAGACAAACAAAATGAAGAGTCTAAAGACAAAGTGATTTATCCATTCAAATATGATCATGAACTACCATAGGAGGTCAATCTTACTCTTCCCCCTGATCCTACATGGATGGAAGATGCTTCTAAAATTCTTATTGAGGAAACAATCAACGTCAACATTGGTTTAGAGCAGCAACCCAGAATAGTCAAGTTGGGAGCTTCGCTCTCAAAGACAGAACAAAATGCCTTTGCAAAACTCTTAAAATAATAAATGGACATATTCACGTGGACATATGCAGATATGTCATGGTTAGACCCTGAGCTAGTTGTACACAACCTCATTGTGCACCCAAGGGCCAAACCAATCAAACAAAAATTAAGAAATATGCATCCTAAAGTGGTGCTCTTGGTCAAAGAAGAATTGGAGAAGTTGTTAGCTGTTGATTTCATAAAACATATTAAAATCAACAAAGCATGGATTTCGTGACATCAATAAAGCATGTCAAAATATGATTTTCCCTACCTAACATTGACATGATAGTCGATTCAACAACTGGATATGAAATATTATCCTTAATGGATGGGTTTTTAGGTTATAACCGGATATAAATTATGGAGGAAGATCAAGATAAGACGGCATTAATCACCCTTGGGAACATTCTCATTACAAAGTCCTACCCTTTGGGCTTAAAAATATTGGGGTTACTTATTAGCAGTCCATGATAGTTATCTTCCATGATATGATAAGTGACATCATGGAATATTATTTCAATGATATCCTAGCAAAATCTAAGAATGTAAAAGAACACCTTGAAGTGTTGAGGCATATCTTTCACCATCTAAGAGACTATAAGGTTTACTTGAACCCTAAGAAATGTGTCTTCGATGTCTTGTCGGGAAAACTCCTAGGGTTCATTGTCTCACAAAGAGGGATTGAAGTGGATCATGCAAAGGTTGCGGCTATCACCGAAATGCCACCACCTACCACTCTCAAGTAGCTAAGGAGCCTACAAGGAAAGATCCAGGCAATCCGTCGCTTTATCTCACAACTTATGGATAAGTGCCACCCCTTTACTCATTTTCTCAAGAAAGATGTCACATTCAATTGAGGACCTGGTTGTCAAAAATCCTTTGTGCTACTCAAGCAGTACTTGTCTGACCCACCTGTGCTGATGCCACCAACTGCCGGTGAACCTCTCCTCTTATACATTTCTGCTACCCAGTTTTCCATTAGTACATTACTTTCTCAATATGACTTATCCCATAAAGAGAGAGCAGACATCGTCTTAGCCACACTTTGGTCACCTACGAGCTGATTTATCCCCAAATAGAAAAATCCCTTAGCGGTTGTGTTCACATTTCAAAAGCTTCTCCATTATCTCCTGAATAATAAGACCAAACTCATATCCAAAGTCAACCCTCTCAATTACCTTTTATCCACACCTTCCCTCACAATCTGAATGGCTAATTGGATCATACTCTTGAGTGAGTTTGACATTAACTTTGTAAATCGTAAGTCTTTAAAAGGACATGTACTTGGCTGATCACTGGCGAAGCTCCTCTCTAGGAATTGAACCTTTGTTCTTAGATTTATCGATGCATACATCGTGTATAATGAAGATTTTGTAGAGAACGTTAGGTTCATTTTGATGGATCTTTTACCTTCCATGGATCTGTTCCTCATCACTCTAAATGGTGATGTTATACCATGAGCATTCTCGTTGGGATTCCCATGTACAAATAACATTACAGAGTACGAAGCACTCATCACCGGACTCGGGATAGCTATTGTTGGAAACTTATATAGCCATGAAAATATTAAGCACAGTAAAATATAAAGTGAGTAAATGAAATTAAATAGCCAAAAAGACACAAACCATAAACACATATTTACGTGGTAAAACCCTCAAGAGGGAAACATCCACAGAGCAATGGTATTAATTCTCTTATTGTTCAAATTTAGAAATTACAATCAACACAAACTTTTCCTCTTACAAGTCTATTTTTTTTTGTGTAGCCTCAATGGGCATACACGGATTTAGGAATACATGGATTTATAGCATTCACACAAAACTCGAATTCATTAATGCATTCCTATCCATATTCTAACTAATTTTTTTCTTGTTACAACAACAAGCTGAATAATAGGATCTTGATCCACCATAAGATGAATGGTTGTCATCTAATCTCAACAATATCCACCATGACAAAAATTAACCTGATACCTTGCTCATTTCTCATCACCTTTTTTGCAAGCCAAGAGAAGCCAAGCACCACCGCAGCTTCTCTAATATAAGCGGTTTTGTGAACATTTCGCACAATTCTTTTGAGTGTGGACCTTATCAAGAATCACCTATCCTTCATCAACAACATGTCTTACATAATGGTATTTAACTGGAATATATTTCACTTACTATGGTAAGCTAGATTCTTAGCCAAATAAATTGCACTTTGACTATCACAGAATTTTTTTACACTTTTCTGAAACTGTCCTAACTCACGCAATAAACCTTTTAACCATAATGCCTCTTTGCAAGCATGTGAAGCAAATACATACTCTGCCTCGAGCAGATAAAGAAACAATTCTTTAAAGCTTTGACATCCAACTAATAGGACCACCTGCAAGAGTAAAGACAAAACCTCAAGTAGATATTCTTTTGTCTAAATCACCTGCAAAATTAGAGAATCAACATAATAGCAAACCTTATCACTACAACCATCAAAATTGATATAGTAATCTGCTTGGCCTCTAAGATACCGAAGCACCCATTTCACTACTCGCCCAATTTTCTTTACCTCGCCTTTGCCATGTATCTACCGACAACACCAACCGCATGTGAAATATCTAGTCTAGTACTAACCATCACATACATAAAACTTTCTATTGCGGTAGCATATGGTACACGAGACATATACTCCTTTTCTTCATCATTACTAGGACACAAACCTAAAGAAAGTTTAAAATGTGAAGCTAAAGGGATATTCATTGGTTTCACTTTATCCATATCAAATCTCTGAAGTATTTTCTCCACATACTTCTCTTGTGATAACCATAGCTTGCCTTAGATTTTGTCTCTATGTATCTCCATGCCCAAGATCTATATTGCTGCTCCTAAATCCTTCATATCGAATGTCCTAGCCAACTGAGCCTTTAACCCGTTGATTTCAACCATGCTTTTTCTTGCTACAAGCATATCATCAACATACAACACCAATATAATGAACATGCCATTATCCAACTTTTTAAAGTAAACACAATGATCATATTCACTTCTGGTATAATTCTGGCTCACCATGAAGGAATCAAACTTCTTGTACCATTGTCTTGAAGACTGCTTCAAGCCATACAATGATTTCTTGAGTTTGCAGACAAACCTCTTGTTGCGATTTTGAACGAACCCTTCTAGTTGTTCCATGTAAATTTCCTCATCTAAATCTCCATGTAGAAATGTATTTTTAACATCTAGCTGCTCCAATTCCATATTAAGCAATGCAACTAGTGCTAACACTATACGAATAGAAACAATTTTTACAACTGGGGAAAAAATCTCATGAAAGTCAATACCTACTTCCTGAGAAAACCCTTTTGCAACCAGCCTTGCCTTGTACTTCGAAAAAGTATCATCAGCACCTTTCTTCAACTTGTATACCCACTTACAACCAACCGATTTCCTATTCTTAGGAAGTTCCACTAGATCCCATGTTTTGTTTTTAATCAAAGCATCAATTTCCTCTTTCATGGCATGTTTCCATTTGTCACTATCTGAAACCTCTATTGCTTCTTTATAACAACTTGGTTCTCCTTCGTTAGAAATTAAAGAAACAGAAGTGACAAAATCATCATACCTTCTTGGAACTGATCTGATCCGTGTAGACCTTCGTAGAGCTTGTTGTGGTATTTCCTCATTTTCCCGAGGTGTTTCAATCTACTCATCCTCCCGAGTGATTTCCTCATGAATATCCTACTCATAGACATCTTCATGATTTTCACCCATGAATTAACGTACAAATTGAATTTACCGTGACTATGGTACATCAACATGTTTCATAACATTCTTTCCATCCAATTTCATGAGTGAAATTTCATCAAATATAACATCTCTATTTATGATGACCTTATGGGCGTAGGATTCCATAATCTATACCCCTTCACACCATCACCATAACCAACAAAGACTAATTTGTGACTTAGGATCTAACTTGGAATCCCGACTCTTCGTAATAAGTGCATAGGCATCACAACCAAAAACTCTAAGACTAGAATAATTACATGGTTGACTGTCCATACCTCTTGTGGAATCTTATAGTCAATTGCTTTCAATGGTGATCGATTAACTGTAACAAGCTATAAGCAAAGCTTTTCCCCGCAATTCCTACTACAACTTTGCATTCTCGAGCATGCTTCTTGCTCTCTCAAGAAGAGTCATGTTCATGCATTTAGAAATGCCATTCTGCTTGTGGAGTGTACACGGTGGTTTTATGCCTATCGATCCCTTCATTCTTGCAATAATATTCAAACTCCTTAGAAGTAAATTTTGCTCCATTATCTGTTCTAAGACATTTAATGGATTTACACATCTCTTTTCAACGAAATCTCTAAACTATCTAAAAGTGTTAAATACATCATCTTTCCTCTTTAACAAATAGATCCAAACTTTCCTCGAGTAATCATCTTTAAAACTTAAAAAATATGATGATCCTCCATATGAGAGTTTTGGAGCTGGACCCCATTGGTCCGAATGAATATATAGTCTAGGATACCTTTACTTGTATGTTTTCCAAGTTTAAAATTTTGTCTAGCTTATTTCCCATAAACACAATGCTCAAAAACTTTAAATCTACAGTTTTTAAACTAGGAATAAGTTTATGATCAGCAAGTACCTTCATTCCTTTCTCACTGATATGACCTAGTCGTTGATGCCATAAGCGAGTGGATTCACCTACATCCTCTGATGCGACTCTTGCTTGATCAATTTCGTGCTTCCTTCAAGTTTATACAGTTCCTCACTGCTAGCTTTCATGACTATCAAGTTACCTTTTGATATCTTCAAAATCCACCTTGAACTCAACCCTTATGTCCACTAGAATCTAGAACTCCCAAAGATATCGATTATTTCTCAAGTTAGGCACATGTCTCACATCTCTCGGTGTTCTATTAATCCCGTCACACATTTTAATTCTCGATACTCCCTATCCCGGAAGTTTTACATGTAACATCATTACCCATGTAAACTACCCCGTCATTAATAGATTGATACATAGAATACCAATTCCTATGCAGACACATGTGATGGGATGACCCAGAATCAATTAACCAGTCATAATGGTACTGTGAGACAATAGATGTAGATAATACCTCATCAACCATACCTGAGTCCTTCTCGGCTATGTTAGCCTCCTTTGTAGAGTCCTTCTCTTTATATGCCTCTTTACATTTCCAACAATATTTCTTGAGGTGTCTTGATTTGTTACAGAACCAACACTTCAACTTGCTCTTTTTACCCTTCGACTTGGATCTATCTCGGCCCTTTGAATTTTGTCCCCTCTCAGTAGTTCTGCCTCTAGCCATCATAACTTCTATTATCGAAGTTTCCAGAGAAGATCTCTTTTGATTTTCACAAATATCGAGCTCCAACAACAACATCAAAGCTAATGACCTCTTTAGAACTAAAACTAATAGAGGTTACGAGAATGATCCCAAGATTCAGCAGAGAACTTAATAATGTTACCGTCTTATCTTTATTCGAAACTTTTTCAACCGTCTGCCCAATTTACAAATAAGAGTATTAAAAGTATTTAAATGTTCTGAAATTTTCATACCTTCCTTCATACACAAGGTATACAACTGACGCTTCAAGAGGATTTTATTCGTCAAGGATTTAGTCATATACAAGCTTTCCAATTTTTTCCAGAGTCCTGCTATTGTTGTTTTAGACACGATGTTGAATAATACATCGTCAGCCAAGCATAGGTGAATAGCACTGAGAGCACGAGTTTCCATCTCATCCTAGTCATCATCATCCATACTCATGGGTTTCTTTTCCTTTCTTGTGAGCACCTTCACAACTCCCTGCACACACATAGTATATCCCACATCTTGACCTTCCATAACTTGAAGTTATTGCTCCCATCAAATTTCTCGATCTCGAATTTAGCACTCTGTGTCTTTGCCATCATGCTTCAATGCAATGAATGAATTCGCCCTTCAAACTCGCCCCTCATGGCCTCCCTCCAACCTTGCTCTGATACCACTTGTTGAAACTTATATAGCCACAAAAATATTAAGCACAACAAAATATAAAGTGAGTAAACAAAATCAAATAGCCAAAAAAGACACAAACCATAAACACAGTATTTACATGGTAAAACCCTCAAGACGGAAACATCCACGAGCAACAATATCGATTCTCTTATTGTTCAAATCTAGAAATTACAATCAACATAGCTCTTCCTCTTACAACTCTATTTTTTTGAGTGTAGCCTCAATGGGCATACATGGATTTATAACATTCACACAAAATTGAATTCATTAATGTGTTCCTATCCATATTCTAACTGAAGTTGTCTTGTTACAACATCAAGCTGAATAATAGAATCTTGATCCACCAGAAGATGAATGGTTTTCATCTAATCTTAACAGCTATTACATGAAATATCAGACATCTACGAGTCACTAGGGACTCTCAACTTATCATAAAATAGGTTAATAATGAGTATAAGGTTAAAGATGAGATGATTATTCCATATAAGAAAATGGTTGAAACTTTGAAGGAGTATTTCACACAAGTCATCTTTGAACAAAAACCAAGGTCGCATAATAGATCCACAGATGCCATGGCTACTATTGGGTCTCTCTTATGCATAGCACCTGAAGAAACCAAGATGCCTTTCTTCATAGAACATCTACAAGTGCCTGCATATGATATGCCGGAATCATGTTTGGTGTGTGAAGTTGTTGGTCCTCTATCCCCTTGGTATGACCATATCTTCCAATACCTACAAGATGACACCTTTCCCCTAACATCACCCATTCTAAAAAGAAATCCCTTATTCACCACATAGCCCATTATACCCTCATAGGAGGCACCCTTTATCGTCGTGGCTACGATGAGAATATGCTTCAGTTTTTGGATGTCGCTGATTCTATTCACACAATTAAGGAGGTACATAGTGGTATTTGTGGAGCACATACTAGTGGTATGGTCTTAGCTAAGAAGCTATTGAGAGTGGGCTATTATTGGCCCACCATGGAATCTGATTGTTGCAACTTTGTAAAGAAGTGTGAACTATGCCAGAAGTATGGGAATTTAATACATGCATTGGTGCAAGCCTTACAACCTATTGCAACACCTTGGCCATTCTCTAAATGGGGCCTAGATCTCATAGGGAAGCTCCATCCTTCTTCATCAGATGGTCATACTCATATCATCACCGCCACCAAATACTTTACCAAATGGGTAGAGGTTGTTCCTCTTACCTATGTCACTGGTGCGTAGATTTCAAAATTCATCATGAACCATCTCATATGCCGTTATAGGATCCCCTCGGCCATTGTCACCGATAATGGTAAATCTTTCAAAAATAAAATGGTTAAAACATTGTGTCAACGCTTCCATATCCAACTTAAGTGGTCTACCCCTTATTACCCTCAAGGTAATGGACAGGTGGAAGCCACCAATAAAATGCTTGTGCAAATTATGGAGAAGATGGTCGGTAGAAACCGATTGTAATTGGCATCTGCAGATACATCCCACCCTCTGGGCCTATCGTACTTCCATCCACACTCCTACTAGTGTAACCCCTTATTCACTTGTCTATGTCACCAAGCCATCATATCCTTGGAAGTGGAACTTCCTCCCCGAGAATATCTCTTAGAGACTATCTTGATAATGATGAAGACTCCGAGTTGCTCGCCTCGTAGATTTAGAGCTGTTAGGTGAAAGACGTATCGAGTGTTTAATCACGTAAAATTTTATCGAATAGAGTGTCCAGAGGATATAATAAATGCATAATTCATCAAGAATTTGATTTAGGAGATCTAGTTCTCAAATAAAATCATAAGAACATTGTTAAAGATAGAGAAAAGAAAGGAAAGTTCAAGGCTAATCTGTTAGTTCCTTATGTTGTAATTGTAAAATATGGATCGAGGCCTACAAACTTGCATATTCGGATGGTGAAGAGCTTCCGAACCCATGAAGGCCATGCACTTAAAGAGGTTCTATGCTTAAGTATGACGGTAATATCAAATAAAAATAAAAAATTGGAAAAAAAAAAAAAAACAAGCAAAAAAAGTGGAAAAAAAAAAAATTAAGGAAAAAGTAGCTCATCCTCATGTGAAAACCGCAATTGTGGTGCGGGGCGTCTTTGAGTGAAAACCAGTTTTGGCGCTCAAGGAGGATTCACTAAACACAAGTTACTCTTATGGAAGGATGGGTAATCAATACCACTTCTTTAGATATGGATTTCCCTACTAGGTCTAGGAACCCTACTAGGATCACCTTTGCCTTGCCATGATCTGGTTTGTTTGCTCTTATATCTACATGAAGGACATTACCTTTGTATATGCCTATCTAACACTGAGCATGAAGACCCCGTTGCCATCTTCCTACACATACGCACGTGGCATTCTACCCTTTGTATATTCCCACATCACGTGGGGGCATCCATGCTTCATCATTCTTGTACATTGCTTTCAAAACATGACCTTGGAAAATACAAAAAACATGCGAGAAAACAATACACAAAAATCTAAACATTTAAAAAAATGCCCTTCTCGGGGATAAGGCTACTTTCATTTCACAACGTTATCTTTGGGAAACCTAGACAAAATAATGACAAACATAGCCGTGAAAACTTATCTTCTTAGATAAACCCAAAAACATTAGAAAATATGTCAATGTTGTCCCACAAAAACAAAGTAGTGCTTTAATTACTTTTAGTTGTTGGTTTGTATAGTTTTGGCGTACTTAGTCCGTAAATTGTTAGTTCTTTAAAATGGATCATTTGCTTATCAAAAATTGAATCTTGTTTGATTTAAGTTGAGCATTGTATTGCATACATTTGAAAACTATCATGCTTGTAAACAATTGTTGTAGGTTTCTTTGTTTATTAGTATGCTTCCTTTTAGGGTTCGTTCTTGCTTGCTTAGATTAGATCTCATTTTATCTCTTGTTAGAGGTTTGTGCATGTGTTTATTTAAGTAGTAGTATGTGTATATTTGTTTAGTTTTGTTAACTTTTGCTTGTGTGTTCTTGCATAGTTGTTTGTTATCACATCTATCATCTATCATCTCATCACATTTATAACATCATTCACTACATCATATATATACAAAAATGCTAAGTATTACATCATGCATGTGTGCTAAGCTAATCATCAAATATCGTATCATCAATGGGGGCAAGAGGGGTTGTGCATAATCACTAATCTATCCCCCCGCACCAATATCATCTAGTATCATCCCAAGTGCTAGCATAAAAACTCAGAATTGAATCATGAATCTAAAAACATGTGGTGCCATCTACAGATACATCATCAAATATGAAAGCAGAAAGTATACACATTTATGAATCTAAGATATACCACATACATGCGAGTACAAGATCAGACAACACCATAACACATCCATAAGTGCTGAATCAAAATAAGCAACATGTGATAAGATTCAACATAGAGTAATTTCTGATAAAGGGTATTTTACATCATAGAATTATGCCCACTCGTGTCACATACATCAGGAAACAAAACAATAAAGTACATCATCTCATAAACACATGTATCTGAGCCCAAAAAGTAATCCTCTATATACATGTGTGTCATATACATCTATATCAAAAATGCCTTCAGCTGAGGCATACAAAGATGATACATCAAAATGTCCACACACACACACACACACACACACATATATATATATATATATACATGTATAACTATCTAGTCAGTGATCAAAATAATACATCATTGATACAATATGCCATCAAAAAGGGGCATGCATCAAAAAGAATCGGGCCTTCATCACGAGGCATCATCAAAATAATAATATACAATGCTATATAGTGAAATCAGCCTTCATCAGAGGCATGAATAAAGAATGTCTATACAAAAGAAGAAGGTGGAGCTCAACCATAGCTCTCGCCCTCACCGGGGTTCTAGGTCTATCACCTGGTCGATGCGAACAATGGTGGCTAAGGAGGACCTACACTAGATGGACCACCAGGGTCACTAGATGGTCCCTGTCCAACTCGACTACTCTTTCATGGGCTAGCTCAATGATCTCGATGAGTGGCCTAATCTGTGTGACCTAGATCCTGTTGTGCTCATCCCCGAGTGTCGAGAAATTACCACTTGCTTCTCTCGGAGCAACTACCCCAAATAGGCAGTCCTATAGAATAACACTTCACCTCCTAGCCTCGTGGCATCACGGATCAAGTTAGCATCTCCTGAAGTAAGGGCTGCCTCAAGGGAAACATCTCACTCACCTGTAACTATATCTAAATCAACCTCGGCCTATCTTGAAGAGGCACCCTCTCGATCCCACTCTACAGTAATAGTCTGCACCTCTTCTCGAGCCTCATCTCTTTGTGCTAGGAGATCCTATGACCATATATATACATGGTCCCTCTAAGCTACGACCATTCATACCTAAGTCTGGAATTGGTGTAGAAGGCTCAATATCTAAGCCCCTTATGTGGCCATCTATCGCACCTTACTCTGCCATGCAATACTCTCACTACCCTAAGTCGTCCATGCCCAAGTATGGTATCTCTCTGCTATTAAAATCTATATTTGTGCCCAAGCTTGATCTCACTCTAATGTGAGGTCCTATACCTAGGTCCTCATTGTTTCTCTCTCGCCACTTGACCACCTATAGCTAGAAAGTGATGGCTTCCTATAGTTGCGGCTAAAGAGCAAATTGCTACCCACCTACGCTACTACTCTCTGGGTATTAAAAGGCAGCCCCTACTCTAGTAATACCTACTGAAGAGGGGTATAGATCCCCGCTGGAATTCCCACTGGGGGCAATTGTATGTCCATGGCCCTGTATATCTATCTCAGCCCTAAGCACGGGGCCTGTCTCGTGGCTGCTACAGAAGGAAACCTTGTCCCCTACCTCCTACATTCTTGGGTGCGTCTAGACCACCCTCATCATTGTCGTCATCACTGTCATCTCCGCCCTTGCCACCGCTAGGAGGCCCCACTGGAGGAGGCCTCAAGCCAGCATCATATGCCACTGGGAATGCTCAAACGATGTGGGAGCACACCATGGTACCATGGCCCATACTCTAATGTAGTGCCTGGATCTCTGATCTATCTAAGTGGCACCCAAATAGTAGGTGCCACCTATCGAAAGCTAGCCAGTGCTCTATCATGAGTAATCTATAGACCCATATCAAAGTTCTCTCTGGCTCTACGAGTGTACCATCTATCTGGCCCAGGAACATCCTAGGTAAGGCCGAACTGCAGTGACATCGATCCACTCTATATAACTCCCACATATAGTTGTGGCTGCCCAAAATAAAATGCTCAACAGTGGCGGTGCTAAGCTCTAGACCATCCTCTGGCCACTGAAAATGTTTTTAAGGTCTCTAGGCAATGAAATCCTAGAGAAACTCATCTATCTCATGCCTATAATGATATGTAACCCCCATGAACAGTCGCACATCTTCCCTTTCCGAGATCCAACCCATAGTAGAAGGCTCGTTAATAACTCGACCTCTCGGTACACTTCTGAGGGGCGACCAATAAGCAATATGGTCCCATGTCGAAATCTATACTAAATGAGCAGTTCCTACTATCTTATGATGGTAGTAGGTGATTATATGGAGGTCCTAATACAAATGTGCTAAAATGCACTGACCTTAGAAATAAGTTTATTCGTCCACCAAGCCCAGAATCACTCTTTAGAGTCCCAAGTGGAAATGAAGCACCAGGTCTTTTCGGGAGCGAACTCCATTGACAAGAGCCATCATGTAGACATCTGCTTGTTTGTGTGGTATGGTGGGAACATCGAACAAAAGTTTGATGTGATACTAGATGTCACTCCAGTAATCTCGTCATCTCAATAAGTTGTCTTTGGATTGGAACCTGTAGGATGTGCCATACATCCTCTAATGTAATAGTCATCTCCCCGGTCAGGAGGTGAAAGCACTAGCTCTCGCTATGCCACTGCTCTACTATGGCCATCAAGAGGCCATGATCTAAAGTGATCTGGGGCATCTCGGCCACATAGGATAGTCCCGTCATGTGTAAAAGGCTCACCAAGGTCACTCTATCCTCATCATCAAGTTGCGCCTCTATCATAGCCAAGCGGCCGTAGCACTCGCGAGTCTGGAGAACAGGTAACATACGCTACAAAATCAACGCAAGTGTTAGACATCTAACATTTCTATAATATTTTTCTAAGGAAAAATAAAGCTTTTAACACATCTAATTCACTAACTATTCTTTTCTTATATGTAAATCTCACCTTTTTCTTCTATAAACTTGGCTATTTTCTAGCTAGTTGTCTTTTTCTTGCATGCTTCTATAGCATACGTGCCTCCTTTGGCACCTGTGTGCCCTAACCAACATGTACACACCCCTAGGGACGCATGTGCGCACCGACTTTTCCATCCTTTTGGCACTAGACGTACAGACGCATATGCGCCCTTCATAATGTCCATGTGCCTCTTTCAACACACACACATGTGCATGTCCATTTGACCGCATCTCGATGCTTACGTGCCCCTTTTTTATTTTCTATGGAGTGCGCATGCGTGCACCCATCCTTCCAAACCGATACGCATACGCGTGCACGCCTCTGCTAAACAGTACATGTACGTGTCCCTATCCCTCGCGAATGGATGCACGCACATCATGTGTCGGTTTTGACGCATGCGCATGCACGTACCCATCAAAATGAAGCATACACCTATGCATACGCATCAAAATTTCTCCTACCTACCCTAAGAAACCCTAAAAAGCATAATTAATGCGTAAATTAATCTAGAGGGTTAGGTCACTCATGAATGGTCCATCCATTGGATCCCGCATGTACTCTAGATACAATCCACTCACCTCATCCTCCTTGATATCCTCACCATCTCACTCTAGGGATCTTTTTTTTTGCTCATGGTAAAAAAAAATTATAGAGGCTCTGTCAAAACAAATTGGTCGTGATTTTTTTACTCGACCTGGGTGAGTATATTAAATTGTCGCGATGCCCTTGGGGCATGTTTTCACCGTCGTGATCATTCCAACCTTCTTCTATTCGCCGTGATAATTATTTTTACTAATTTTCACATGTTGGGGCACTTCGTGCCATCCAACGGTCCCTTCTTCGTCACACTGAGATGATTTATGAACCTTTCAGGCACCTTTTCCGACCTTTTTCCTCTATTTTTCATCTATTTCTACCATCGTGATGATTATTTACTAATTTATTTTCAACTCATCTTTCTTCTTGTGGGAACATATTGTGAGCTTTTTGAGAACTTGGCCTTCCCCCTACCACCTATGTACATGTTTTTGGAAGATATTTGATCTTTTAAAATTCTTTTAACCGATCAAAAACCCAGAAAATCAAAAAAGATATATTTCAAAAACCACTAAAATATTGGAAAATAGCAAAATGGCTTAAAATTGATTAAACCAATCATCTATGGCTTAAATCTATGTCTATTGCATGGGAGTCATCCTAGATCTTGCTAACATTCTCAAAATCATTTGAAACAACGACTCGAGCATCACAAAACCTTGATCACCTAAACAAGCTATGTTGCTTACTTCATCTGTACACTGGGGCACCATCAAGTGCCTAGTATTATTTTCATCGTGCACATTGCTTTTTCATAGGATGGAAGTGTCCTCCATCTTCCCCCTTGCATAATACACCTTGCTCGGGGCATCATTCTTCACCCTAGTTGTTTATCAAAACATTTGGGACTTCATCTCGATAACAAAATATTTGTGCAACTATCTTGAATGTTGTTGGTTTAAGTGTGTGTGATTGTACTTATTTCCCTATCAGGTGATTTGGTTTATTTCTCGTATTGCATTGCATTCATGTATGTTGCATGGAGTTGGCTATTTTGGTAGAGGACAGTTGTTTGTATCTTGGATTTTAATGTCATTTTACACTTCCATCGCATGCTCACATTTTAATAAGGACCCATGAGGAGGATTCTAAGCATTATGATGATTAAAAAAATCTTAGCAATTGATTTGCGGATAGCTCACAAATCCCTTTTATTCTAATCTCTCATCTTCTTTTAACACTTTTCTCTCTATTTGTTCCTTTTTTATCATCGATCTAGTTTCTTTGTCACCCCATCGACAATGAGTCGAGGGGCATTTGTCATCCTTCACCCTATTAATTTTTCTTCTACCCCTTCAAAAAAATTTAATTGCTTGTTTTTGTCTCTGTCTTTAAAGTTACGTCACTTACATCACCTCAAAGAGGGGCAAATGTAGACACACGTAGTTTGCTCAATACACTATTATTTCTACTCGCTTATCTAACTCCCTTTCATACGACACCCTTTTGGTCATTTTTCCTCTTATAAACTATTTAAGCGAGCGATTATCACCTCGTTCTAACTACATTAGCTTCTTATTCCCTTCTAGCTTGCTTCTATTAGCTCCCCAAAATATCAATTCACTTAGTTAGATTGAGTAAGCCCTTCAGAAACCCTTCCAGAACCCTAATTACTCTCTAAGAGAGATTAATTAGTCTAACCTAGGTTAATTACCCTCTAACATAGTCAAATCACACTTTGACTTGCTAAAGTGCTTTTTGGACTTTAGCCTTTGTCCCACATGCACCCAAATCTCCCTTTTCTTCCAAACCAAAAACTATAAATAGGGCTATACCCCCTCCCTCATTTCCTAAGAATCCTCTCTTCTTCCTAGCACAAATTATAACAATTTGATTAGGCTTTAGTTTGTATTTCATCTTCTTTCATTTGAGCTAAAAGCATTTAATCTTGTATTTCATAGCATTAACATAGAGTAAAAGGGAAGATCCATTGGCCTTGAAGCCATTAATGGGGAGATCTCTTTCTCTTAACACATAAACTGAATGCTTGGTTCGTTATTTCAAGCTTTCAAAGAATAGAGATTAACTTCATTTGCTTAGTTTGCATGTTTAATTCAGATTAGTGTATGAAAAGAAGGAAACCTTGATCATTTCTTATCACATGGTCCATTGATCAAATTGTTAAAATCCGTTTGGGTTTCTTTATAAATTTTACCCCAAATTCATGGCTTTTAAAACTTTTCATTGGACACATTGTTATACTTTCCCTCAATACATCAAAGTGTTTTCCTAATATTCTATATAAAGCTATTGGCTTGTGCATCTAGAACTCATTCTCATATCAATTGTGCATGTGCTCAGTCAAAGACCTCACATAAATTTGGTGTATCACCCTAGTTTTGAATCCATTCACAATCATTTTTACCCTCAAACCCCTAGAAAATTAGTTTAGGATACATCAATAAGGAACCGACCTTGATACCAGAGACTCACTTAAAAATAGGTATACCCACAGGACCTAAGGTGATTCCATTTTATATATGAAAGAAAGAGATCAATTTTGAAATCTTAGAACACCTACAACCATCTCTCTGGGGTGTACTTTCGAGAGATAATTGTTCAAGATCAACCCGAGCATGTTAGTGAAGTAGGTCGAGCACATCGCGGTGGAGTTTTGTAAATGAAGAAGCCCCAAAGTATGTAATTCAAAATTGAGAGGTTTTTTCATTCGGAGGTAGGACAAATAAAATTTTAAGACTTAACGCAAACAAGTGTGAAAAAGGAGAAAAAATGTCTAAAATTTAGACTTGAGGTTTCGAGTTCAAAGGTTTCATGATCTCACGATGAATAGTGTCACCAAAGGAGTAGAAAGGTCTAAAACTGGAAGTCTAAAATTCATAATTTAGGATTTTGGGATTTCATAGGATTTATGTGTGAGGTAAAAATTTTAACCCCCAAAACTCTGAAGTCCCGAACGCCCAAAAATACAAAAGTCTCGAAAACTTAAGCTTGAATATTGGAGTTTGGGGTTTGATAATTTTGGAAATTTTGGTTTGAATGATGAACAATATCAAATGACATGATTTTAGAGTCCGAACTCTGAATTCAAAATTTCATACTTAAGTAGGTTCGGCATTTCAAAACTATCGAGCCAACTTGGGCGATGAATAGTACAACGATCTCTAAAGTGGAAAGGAACAAAGTTATAAATCCCGAAATTCCAAAAAAATTATTTTGGAGGGTTCGATGCAAGTTCGAGTCCAAAAAGGCATATTAACCACTGAAATCTAGTACGAATGCCCCCTCATCTTTAGATGGCCATAAATTTTGACTGGGAGCTTGGATTTATGCAAAATAGGACATTTTATTAAGGTTAAATATTTTAAAATGAAGAAATATAGTCTACCAATTTAGAGGGATGTTTCAAGATTTCTCATCTACCAAAATAATGAAGGTATGGGCTTCCTTTCTTCCCTAACATTGAAAAGTACATGCAAGCATGTGTTTTGCGATGGAACCCATAATTTTTGCAAGTGATTTTAATGCATTTTTGGGTGGTTAAAGCAAGATTTGGAATTCCTCTGTCTCCCTTCTCTCATTCTTCCCCGTATATTATAAGGAGGGGCTCATTTCAAAGGGTTCGATAATATTTCTTTGCAGCCTCCCTTATTCTCTTGTCTGTAAGTGAATTTTTGGAGTTCAAAGCTCCCATTCAAGATATAATGCAAATTAATACTTCTTGGCCATTATAATGCATTGTATCAAATATGTGGAGCAATCATATAAGTCTCGTAGATGAATTTTAAACCTCTTGTGTTCATTGAATTATCTTGATCTCTCATTGCATTTTTGGTAAACTGTGTATTATAAATTGTGTTGCATATTTAATGCTTTGTATTTAAGGGTGAATGAATTCATAACAATTGTTTGACTTGTGTGTATTTATCCCCTTCAAACTTATTCATTTTCATCTACATACAAAGAAGGCGTAAAACATTCCTTATTGGTGCATCACCTCCAGTAGATTAGTTTATTTTTCTTATATCTTCTTATCCTTGTCTCCTTGGAAAAAATTAGGAAAGGATTTAGATTAGTTTTCTACAAATTGGTGAGTGGTGATAGATACAGGAATAGGAAGTCGGCCTTCTCCAAAGAGCTTTCCCGATTGCAAAAGTCCCAAACTTTGGGAAAATATTCATGTTATGTAATCACATTGAAAGTTTCAATCTATCAAATTGCAAAGCTTAGGAGTGATGTGATTCTACATCAACATTTATTTCAAATCAAATAAGTGGACATCTAAGGTGATTCAAATGGAAAATCAAATAAGGACAATTACCGAGTTTTATTTGGAATTTTTCTTTCCTTTTCTTGTTCCTTGTTTGTCCTATAAAATACACTTCATTAGGTTTGTAATCACTCATTCCAATGCTAATATACCTATAGGAAATGAAAATAAATCTACTTATATCACTGGTGCATTTTACTATAATTTAAATATTCGTCAATTAAATATTATATCAACTACTTGATTACATCCCTATTTTTTATCATGTCCAAGGATTCCACATAATCATATTTTTAAATATTATTATTATGAATTAATATTTCCATCCATGAAAAATTTATTGTAAAATATTACATTTGGAGTCATATAAATATAAATCAATCCCTACCCATTTACTAACTTGACCACTACTTGAAATAAGTGAGAAACATTTTTCTTCCTCTTAAAAAGCTATTAAATATTTCATGGAAGTTTAAATAACTATAATCGAAGTTAAAAACTTTCCAAGCCAATCCTAGAGCGTCGTATGTGAAAATTCAAAGCAAAAACTATACTATTTACGGGATAAATTATAATTTAAGAAATGTATATTCACGTTATCACAATTAATATTTAAATATAAAAACATTTCAATTTAAATCTTATTTGAAGTAGTTTTGCACACATGTTACTAGGATACTTGAAACTAAAATTTTGAATAATTTTTATAGTTGAATACAAAAAGACAAATATTTTAGAGGAGATGATTAATTTCAACAAATTACATTTCTTTCATGTCTTATATTCCATAAAGATAAAAATCGATAGTTGTAAATGATTATAACATCATAGGTGCTTGTTTTAAGTAATGCAATCTGTGAAATTACGATAGGTTGTGAAATTCAATAATTTCTGTTTGTTAATGTTTCTTATATGTGTATCAAGGCTAAATTTTGGATACAAATAAAAACATAATATATTTATCATGTTACCACCAATTTCACACCCAAAATAGCCTTTAAACAAATAAAACATAAGTGTGTTATCTTTTTCAATTATATATATAACAAGTTAACTAATTGATTATATGCCTTATATAATTTACTACACCATCATATCTATTTATGAAAGCGTAATTTATAATCAAAATCTACATATTGTCAATCACCTTAAATCCTTTTTGGGACCGATGGCCCTTCTCTGTTTGTGCACGAAACTTTGGTGAATAGGGAACAAAAGTGGTATGGTATGGCTTTTATTGGTATCTTTGTAGAATGTAGGCCAAACATTGACTCAGTCAAAGCCTGAGCAAGGAGAAAATGGTCACCACTAGTTGAGGTTATTGCTTATTTAAAATGGAAGTTTTCTATTTCATTTTAGACCCAAGAAGGACTTCCACTGAGTGTTGAGTGATGGACACTAGTTTTTCAATAATTTTTATTTTCACCTCTCTAGATGGTTCCTGGGTTTAGATTTGAAGAGAAAAGTTGCTTTTTCCTTTCCTATCTGCGTAACACTTCCTGCCCTAGAACTTGAGTTCTGGGAGAAGTAATTACTTGGTGGGATAGCCAAATTGGTTTGTGATATTCTCACAATTGATCCCACAATAACTGCTAGGATAGGTTTGGTGCTAGCCACGATTTTGCGTCAACGTGGTCCTTCGGGTACTTCTCTTCTTGAATATATTCACCTCATGTCTTACAATGGGGATATTGACCAATCATTATAAATGAGATCTCCTTTATTTTATTTTGGAATTAAAGAACAATGTTTGATGCATATCCCTACATATAATCCCTATACATCATCAAAATAATGCATTAGAAGCATCAAATTCAAGTTTTCTAGTAGAGTTTCCCTATGAAACCTCAATTTCTCAATTTTCTTAAGTAGCCGAAACTTCTCAAAGGAACTAAATTGATTTAAATCCCTAAACCAAACCCCAAATAACTATAAACCTTCTTAAATACACTTGAATAACTTGTCCATGCACTTCAAAAATTCATACAACCATTTTTAAGTGCTTTCTTAGTAGACCTAGAAAAATCCTTGTAGGCTTATAAAATAAATATATCTCGACAAACCTCGTGAAATATTCAAAGATAAAGTTTGACCGTAGTAAACATTTAGGATTCCCATTTTTCCTATTTAGCTTCATGTAAAGTTTGAAATCACAACTTCTCACCTCTAATATTTTATTCTCTTACTAGTGTTTTCTAGCTCTAATAATTAGCCCTTTTGTTACACAAATCTATTTGTTGGGGAAAACCTATAATCAACTAAGAAATCAAGGTTATATAGTCATATACCCATTATCTATCTTGTGTTTTCTACTAATTTGTATCCTCCAAATCCGTCTACACTCTTCTTAACATAATTCCTTGCTTTGAGCTTGGTTTAATGAGCCTAGGCTAGGCTTTACTAACAAAACTAGGGGTTTGACTTAATTAACTTGTTTATACTTATTGAGTAACTTATAAAACATTTTCCCATATTTTTCAATTTCTTCACATTGTCCAGTTTCCTTCTAGCCTCACCATCCTAAATTACATGTTTTATCCTCTTACATTTTCATGTTAGTTCTCGATTTTGATAGTCCTCTCATGCATTGTTTTAGAATTTCTCCCTTAAGTTTTTGGTTAAATTCATTGATAATTTTCCATCTCTCTATTATTTAATAACATTATCCATCAGCCACTCAATCTTCATGCATCTATTCTTTGCTTCACTCTTCTACCCATCGTCAACTTGTTCTCCTTAACACTTCTTAAAGCATTGTAATAGTATATGCAAGTTTGTAACAAGGTTTATGACACGGTATAACAACTACATCCTTCACAAGACACCTTAAACCCTTTCTCTTCCTATATAATACTCTTCATTCCTTACCAATTAAGACCATTTTTAAGTTAAATTTTCTCCCAAAATTCTCAAATTTCCCTAACTTAGTAAAATCTAAGTATTTATTATTTTATCAATAAATATAATTTATTAGGGCCTTAATTTTCTTATCAATTTTCCTTCATACCTTTATCATACTAAAACAAGCCTAATCCAAAAAATTTGACAATATCCATATCATTGTTGGTTTAGAAAATTCTTCCTTGAAACTCCTAATGCGATAAATAATCCTTATGACTTTATAAGGATATGATTTCTTCAATTTTGATGGTTGCCAAAGACCGTAAAAATTTTATAATGATTATTTTGATACTAGATAATTTCTACAACATCCTATTATTATTACGTTCTTTCTGAAAATATTGTTCCACCTATTCCTTTACCACACTTTCATACCTTAAACAAGACTATGACTCGACAGGGGATTTTACAGTTAAGTTTCTTATTCCTTAATATCTATATGACTTCATGAAATGATTCTTAAACCCTTAGAATTATTACCAAACTTTTAAATAGTGTCTATTAGCTTGTAATTAAGGAATAAAACTAATCATGCTCAAATAGATCTCCCAAAACTGTCAAATTGGCAACTATGCGGTCTAACTCTATGATCTCCAATTTTGGCACTAAATATTATCTGAAGGTTTTTTCACTTCATGGACATACAATAAACTTCTTGACTCACCTTTTAAAACTCCTAAATCTTTTATTTTCAATAGGGTAATGAATCTCCATAGCATTTTCTACTTTCATGACTTTGGTATCTATAACAGAGTGTCACTAAATCAAAAGGGTTTTAAGCTTTGCTCACTTTTATCAATATTTTAGAAGGATCCATGTGTTTCAATATTCAACTAAAATAATATGCATGACTCAACCAGATCCTAATGCATGAAGATACCTTACCAAGTAGTTTTTAACCCAAAACTACATATCTCATTCTGAGAAGATGTATTACCTTGATTTCCTCTAGTTTATGCCTCTTTCTCACACTACCTTATTATTATTATTCACTCAAATCACTATCAATTCTATTATAATATTAACTCACTAAAATATCCTTATCCATTTATACATTGCGTCTTTAAAAACAATAATAAATTCTTACTTTTTGTAAATAAAGTAGATCTTCTTGTTACCAAATTGTCTTGCTTTCCCATATAAGCTCTTAACCCTTATTCTCACTCTCCTTAAAGTTTTATGGTTTCTATAAACCTATGATTACCTTCATACAACATTACCAATGGATTTAATCCATGATTTCTTAGACATTCAATCATAACACAACGACAATTCTTCATACACATATTTTGAATGAATAAAGAATATTTATTGAATAAAACATAAAATTTACAGAGATTCAAAATCCATTTTGGATAAGATACATAGTACCCCTCTCTCTTCAAATCTCCCACTCACCTCCATCCTCTCTCTCCTTCAAATACATGTGATTTGTGATGAAGAAAGTGGTAGTTAGGATGAGGAACAAACTAAAGTTACCATGTTTAGTCTAACCTAGTGAGATATACGATCTATTTATGTCATAGATTAGGTGCACACATAATTTATGACCTTAATACATCATTTAATTCCCTCAAACTAAAAACTAGAATTACTATCCCATGAAGTGATAATTAAAATATAAAAATGATTTATTTTCAAGAGAAAACACTATATTCAAGCTCTTATTACAATTCCATGACTCCAAATGGACTAAAACACATTCTAAACACCCTAAGAAACCCTATCGTAATTATAATATTATCTTGTGTCATATTCCCCATGTTGAGATAATTTAACTATATGCAAAGGATTTTCCATTCTTTTCTTCCAATTGGTTTCTACTTGTAAGATTCTTCTCTTTCTTGTTTTCTCATCTTCATCACTGTGTACCTCATTTGATATTTCTTCATCTTATTCTTGTATTGGTCCTCAAAAATGAGGTATCCATGTCTATTTTCCTTCATTTGAGCTCTAATATGGGATTCCTTTTCAAAAAAATTCACCTCTTCATCAAGAGTACCTAGCATCACACATGAGCACAAAACCCTAGTTCAAAATCAAGATACTTTTGAGTCTTTTCAACTACTTCCTTTTTTAATTTTTAACTTTAATTCTTCTCTTTCATCATCACATCTTTCTATTCTTCATTACTAATTTCTTCACCATGTAAAACATTTTTATGTTCTAGTAATTCAGCCTCTAACTATGCTTTGCTTATATATACAAACTGAAAATTAATTTTATCATCTTCTCCCTCAATTTATTCTTCACAAATGAACTCTTTTTTTTTTTCTTCTTCCTCTTTCTTTTTTTCTTATTTCTCATCCTTTTTAGTTTGCTTTCTTCCTCTCTTATCTTCTTCATTAGCTGAATTTTCTATATTTTATCCATGAGTTACCTTAGAGGCAACTTAATCACCTTTATTATAACTACTTATATTCCTTGTCTTTGCATTTATTCTTATCTTCTCAACTGCATTTCCAATTTCTCCATATATTTTCTCAATTGCTAATTTCTTTCTCCATCCACACTCTTATTTTCTCCTCTAGCTCTCTTTGTTTCTCTTCCTTTAGTTACGTGTTGGGGACAATGCACAATCAACCTATGAATGAGGGTTATATTTTAAGATACTCATTATTTATCTTGTGCTTTTTGTTGGTATCCAAATTTCTTCTCCCTTTCCATCTGAGCGAAACATAGATTAGACATGGAGTTTAGAGACAGATAGATCATACTGTGTCATTTTGTAGGCTGGGGATGAGATCAAACCGACCCTTTGTTACTCAAATTTATGGAGAGATGGATAACACCTTTAAGAGGATTTGACCTGTCCTCACTACTTTAGGCCATGCCTCTTAGACGAGGGTGAGAGGACCCTTAGTGTAACTGTTATCACCAAATCACATCACCCTTATGTGTACACAAGTGCATATACTTGAGCTCATAGTGTGATTGGATAACATGGGTATTATCTCCAAGTTGTGGGACTTGCTACTTGAGATAGACCTCCAGAGAAAGTTGGTTCTTGCTCCTAAACTACCTACCACAATCTACTCTAATGTAGGTAAGACTATCTTTCCTAATCTAACTTTCTAAGGGACCAAGGAGAGAGAATGCATGAAAATGAAAGCCTACACTAAAGCGGTGATACACTAAAAAGGAGGGGTGTGAGAGTATTCTTCCAATGTGTGAGATACAGAAGCAAAGTGCACACTAGAAGGGGTGATGACAGTTCTCCACAATCTAGAAAAATGCATTCACAACAACATCTCAAACATACACAATGATAATGGATCCCTACAAGAGCATAAAAATAGACACAATATTCTTGTAATCAAGGTTCGAAGAGAAATAAGAATGCAAGAAAACACAACAAGGGAATATGCATCCACAAACATGTATTTTATTGCTCCATGATATCCATAGTTCAATCTATTACAAGATAAGGGCCTAGATCACCATGCAAGGAGTCCACTACAAGGGCCTATATCACATTGGCTTCACAAATAAATTTTGATAGAGCTTTGCTACAAGAAAACTACTTTCTCAATAATGAGCCCAACACTCCAATTTATATGAAAATGAGAAGAGAGAGAGAAGGGGAAAAAGGAAATCCTGAAATCTATCCTTCAACCACTTGTAAGAGGAACTAAATGGAGTGAAATGACTATATATTAGTTACTAAAGGCTCCCCATACTATCCCAAGTTCTGTAGCAAAGAAGGAATGATGATCATGCCTCTTAATGGCACTCCCAACTACCAAATAAAACACTGTCATGAACCCGACCACGTTTTATAAAAATCCCCATTGATTTCTCATTAAATCCATAATTTATTTATTTATATGCATCGGGCTTAGATCCATGATTCCAGCGAGTATCAATTTTGTGCAATTTCGTTGGGAAATGTAAAAGTTATGGTCTTCTCGAGTGCAAGCAGCTATTTTGGGTCTAGCGGGCGTTTTCATCATTTGACAGAATGAGCATTAATTGAATGAGGTTTAATATGTTTATTTTATTTAAATATATGAAAATCAAAGCTTGGAGTCAAAATCTATGGCTGTTTGAAGTTCGGGGTCAAACTTTGACTTTTCTCTTTACTTTACGAGTATTACAAAGAAAATCGGATCCGCATGCCTGGCGATCCTAGACACATTTTTCTACATCGGCCAATTCGGGCTTCCTTGTGTGGCAATTTCACCTTTACACGTCCCATGCATACCATGCATACTTTCTTCTGACTGTCATCTGGAAGAAAATCTACGCACCACCCACAATACACTTTGGTTTGTGGCAAATCGGCCGATTCACGTCCCCGACCTCCCAATCGTCTTGCGGACCGGGTTAAAGCATATAACTATGTCCCACTTTTGTGCGTTTTTGTACTTTCAGCAAACTATGTCTGACAACCAAAACATGACCAAACACATATAAAATTACCAAACATACATTTTTAAGAGGCTATAAATACCAGGTGCGGGGCATCCAGAATTTACTCGATTTTTTAAATTTTTATAGTTTTTTTAACTATTTATTTACTAGTCGATTTTAAAATATTTATGGCCACAAAGTGGGACACACTTGTATGCTTTGACCCGACCGCCTGGGACAAAATGTTACAATTTTTTTTATTCCATCGTATTTCAACCGCAAACTTGGTATGAAGATCCTTGGTATGATCAAGACTAGTATGACCCAACCTTTAGACCATGAATGCATTAAAACAAGCTGCGACTTCGCTTTTGCTTTTTTCAATTTTTTCTAACTCGTTGGGATTTTTCTTTGGATGGGAGAGTTAGAGAGAAACCAAAGGGGCCCCAAAAACATGATTTTGGGCATTGAATCAATCTAATTGCTTGGGACTGAAGAATCTGATACATGTTATCAAAATTTACCTCGAGGGGTGAATTTTGGATAAAAATAACCTCTGTTTGATGAAGGAGATGGAGATATCCTTCTTCTACACAAATTTTATGAAGAAAACCATGGGAAAATATGGTCAATACTCCATATTTTAACTCTTAATATTTTTCACTTCTAAAAGATGGAGATACTTTCAACGATAGGCTAAGGTTATTGAAGATATTAAGAAATCCTGATTGTTCTTTATATTTTAGTAAGTAGATTTTGTTCCTTTGTTGATACATAGGACAAACATGGTAGGTCAGGATGGATTCATGTTTTTTGAATAATTTTGGTGCAAGATGATGTAGGATAAAGTCACTTATACCAGATCTTCGAAGGGACTTCACAACAATGAACAACTTCAACAATAGAAAGCTTGAGAATAGTTACGATGTTCCTTGACCAAAAGGTTTGCTTCAATGGAGGCCCAGGATCAGCACATTTTCACATAATCTTTGAGACTCTAACAAAAATTTTCAAATTAAAAGACTCAATTAAATGCCAAAATCTCTTATCAATCATGCCTAAGGTACACTTTGAACACTTACAAACAATCTTTATCAAAAATGACAAGGTGAACTGATTTTAAATTTGGTTATCTCATCCAAGATGAAATATCTTCTTGAAATGAAATTGCAAATACCATAAAACTATCACATGGATGAGATCTTGTGTGATTTCACAAATATTTCAATGTAATATTGTAATAGGATCGAAAGAAGCTATTTACAAACATTCTAAAACAAAGTAGACACAAATTGCTAGAGATTGGACACAAATTAATTTTAAAATTGATTAGATTCATGAGCGGGAAAGCTTCAAGAGAAATCTTAGTGCCTATCAATGGCTATACATTTGTAACAAACTTCACATGATAGAAATCTAACACAAAAGAAAATAACAGAGTTATCTCGGCTTGGTCTCTCGGGAAGACGACTTTCTCAAATTTTCTCTTTAGAATTCAACCTCGACCCTTTGAAAGAGTATCCTCATTACATTTATACATTTTTCTCACTCAAATTTCCCACGAAAGAGTAGAATATTTGAGGGACATTTTCTTGTTACCAATTTGTTTCAGAAAATGATGTTTAACAAATTCAGATCCGAAAGCTGCTAGGTGGACCAATTATGAACTGATCACGTTTCTTGGGCCCTTGACTAATGACTAGGATGTCATGCCACAACTTTTTGGGAGTCCTTCTAATCATTCTTATTCTGTCATGTGATAAATCCCCTTTTTAATCATTTTTCGAGACTCTGCACAAGTTGGATATGACAGGTAATCCTTTTTGCTCTTGAGGAAACACCTTTTTCATCTTTTGCACCTACACTTTCATCATTTCATCCTTTTTCCCTCTCTTTCCTCTGCAATTTTTCCCCACATCCATCTCCTCTGGTAATTCTCATTTTTGCAAGTGCCTGAGCAATTCCAACTTCAAAATATTGACCTTAACGATCCTTAGACTCACAAATTACGTTACAATCCATCAAATGTCATTTCACGAGATAGAGACAACAAGGAATTTCATCAAAGAACAAAGAAAATAGTGTGTATTCACATCTTCATGAGTCTTAGAGGAAAAAATAGTGGAAAAAAGATGGACTACACAGAAACCATTGATTCTACCCCTTTTTCACTTTATATCATATCCGTCCACGTGTTCCCTTGGCACAAATGTAAATGCAAAACACGGAGGAAAGTCCCAAACAAGCACGGGCCTTCCACATGCCCTGGGCCCAAGAAAAACACATTTTGGCCTTTTAAAATTCTCAGTGTAAAAAGGAGCCAAAGGAAGGATCCACATGTCTCAATGGCTCATTTTGAGATGGTCCTCAAAAGAAGAGACCCCAAACAAGTGCGGACTCAACACATGTCTCAGTTCGGTAGAGTTGTTTAAAAAAATTGAAGGATTAGCAAAAGGCGCCATGTGTCCAAGGTCCATGAAAATTTTCCTTGGTCGTTGAAAAGTCCAAGCAAAGGGAAGAGTGAGCGGAAGCCTCCAAGTGTCCTCCTAGTGCTTCTTCAAAATAAAACTTAGGGGCCGGTCCCCAAATAGGCACGGTCCCTCCATGTGTCCTAAGCCTTTTAAAATACTTTGAAAAGTTTAAGTTCAAATTGGAGACGGTGGAAGCCTCCACATGTCTCCTTATTGCAATTGTTAAGGTGGGACCACTGAGGCATATCCTTAAATGAGTGCTAGCCCTCCATGTGTCCATGATCTAGAAAAACTATACCAGCTGCATGAAAAAAATTGTTTAAGTCTCATGCGAGGAAATGGAAATCTCCACATGTCTCTCTAGTGTAACTCCCGGGCCAAACGAAAGGAAAATTTTCAAATGAGTGTCGTTCCTCCATGTGGACAAGTTTTGGGTTGAAGCAAGCCTTAGAATTTTCAAAGTGCCCCGCCAAGCCACATCCAACCAAAAAGGGCCATGTTTCAACTGATGCGAGAAGTAAATTTGATGGGAAAACACACCCATCAAAACATAAATGCAGGGAAATCACCATTTGAGCCCGAAAATGAATCCTTCTTTAAGGACAGAGAATTTGGAAATGTTATAAGGCTCAAATATGATCCTCTGAGATACATCCAATCATGTTTCCATAGATATTTGGGACAAAAATGATAGGGAAAAAAACACGACTGTGGAAAATGGAAGGAAAGGAAAAACCTGAGTTTTACGCCCAAGTTAGAGATTCTTTCATATGGACAAAGGAACAATGAATAAATTATGGACTTTTAAGTGATCCTCAACCAAGGAAGGGACTGATCATGGGAAATAAATGGAAGATAGAGTCTTGAAGTGTCAAATACGGGAAATAGAAAACATGACATAGGCCACAAACTAAGGAATTTCAATGAAAAATGGGGCAAGACTAATTTGAGAAACAACATCGGCTCCTATTCGGGGATGGGAACTCCTGCAGAATGCAACAAGAACAAATAGCATACCTAGTGCCAAAAAAATACCATTGGGAAATGGGGTCAAAGAATAAGCTTGCAAAGCAGAGAAACCATAACCATCCTCTAAAAAATGAACCAAGAAACCAGCGAAACTAGGTCACCAAGGACCATAATAAACAAAAAAACAAGAGCGAAACATAAACAAAGAACCATACACTATACAACGAAATATACCTTGATTCTAAGGAATCAATCAAGGAAATTTTTCAAATGCTTGTCATTAACATGTAATTCAAACAATTCCCCATCTAAGTCTTTTAGAAAGAAGGTATTTTCACCAATTCCAATATCATTGAATAAGAGCCCATCCACAATGCATCAAATTTACCATGATTTCCCTTATCTTCGTGCTGCTATCCCATAAAAGCACAAGATCCCCAATGTTGAAAGCCCTTGAGTCACCTTCTTGTCAAATAACTTCTTCAACTTTTATTTTAACTTCACATTTCGCTGATGGGATGCCCATCTTTCTTCATCCAACTCAATAATATGACTAATTTGAGCATCATATGGATTAACTTCTTGATCTTCAATTTTCTGAACAAAATGAAATGAAGATAATTTTAAATGAAGGGGAAACAAAGCTTGAGTTCCATATACCAACTAAAATGTGCTCTTACCAAGTATCTCTTTTGACAGTGATTTCATCACCCAAACAACAAACTTCATTTTCTCACCCCACTTCTTTTTGTTTAGCTCCAAGGTTCTTCAAATGATCTTCAACAAGTGTTTATTACTGGAATCATCTTGTCCATTTCCTTGGGGATTGTAGTTATAATTATATGTCAAATTAATCCCATACTCTTTGCACATTGCCACCAAATTTTTGGCTCTAAAACTCATGACATTAACAACAACAATTTTAGCTAGCACTCCAAATCTGCATATGATTTGATTCAGCATGAATTCCATGATAACTTGGTGTGTTTCTTTCTTGGTGGGGATTGCTTCAACCCACTTAGTGAAAAAATCATTGGCTACAAGAATCCATTTATGACCACCACTGGAAGGATCATAAATTTCGCTAATGAAATCCATTCCCCATTGTTTGAATGGGGCTTCAACTGACACAGAGCTACAAAGGAAGGGATCCTGAAGCTTTCATTCTTCTAGAAAAATGCTAGAAACTTTCACATTTCCTAACCAATACAGTTGTATCTTTGAAGAGAGTTGGCCACCAATAACTAGCCCTCTAGATTTTATGTGTTGTAACTCTTCCAACAAAATGTTCCCTACAAAATCCTCCATGGAGATCAAAAATTATTTTGGGGGCCTCATCTTCATTAATGAATCTCAAGAGCACTCCTTGGGGTTCTTCCAAGCTAACCTAAAATCAGTAATGACATATTTTTGAGAGGCTAACTTAAGAGCTCTTTTTTATTTTTACTCAAATATTCAAGGCAGACGGATGTCCGAGATAAAATATTATATCCTTATGCGATTGAGCTTACCGGCATTTCAAGGGCATCCACCCTTTCTCCTTCTACTTCATTTACCTCAATATTTTACAAGTTGCTCTCAGCCATAAGCTTGGCTCGGTCCAAACCTCTTAGAAATTTCGTGGTTTGGATATCCATGTCATACTCCTGCAACTTTGTTCACCCATCTCGTAGCTTTTTCTTGAGACCTCCATCTCGATAAGATATCTTTCACCATGGTGTGGGGAACATAAGAAAAACTTTAGAGCTCAAGATGTCGGGTCTGAATACCTTTGTTTCTTTCACCAAGTCAAATGCTCTCTTCTCCACGATGGTGTATTTAAACTCAGCTCCTTGAATGGCTTCTTGAAAAGGAAATTGGTCTCGAGCCCCTTCTTCATCCTTCTACAATAAGATAGATGTAATGGTGTTTTCTAAAGAAAAATAAAACACTTGAAAATGCTTTTTGTAATTTGGAGCTTCTAAAACAGGGGCATTCTTTAGTGCTTCCTTGATCCCATTGAAATCTTGAATGGAGGCTTCTTCTCATTTAATAACTTGGTTGTTCTTTAGCATACTAGTAATGGGGATGGTTAGCTCAGCAAAGTTAGACACAAATCTTCTGATAAAGTTTATTTTTCCAAAGAAGGATTGAATTTCCTTCTTAGTTCTTAGAATTGGAACCTTTTTGATGGCTTCCACTCTCTCAAGATCAATCATGACCCCATGCTTTAATACAATGTGACCAAGAAGCTTTGCCTTTTGAACTCCAAAGTGGTAATTGTTGGGATTCAATGATATGCCATACTCTCTACACCTTATCATCATTTTCTCCAAGTGTTGCAAGTGATCATTTACTTTTCTATAAAAAATAGTTATATCATCTTGATAAACATCAATGAAGCCATTAATATAACCAACAAATTCTACATACATTTCTCTTTTGAAAGTTTCTCCAAAGCATTCATTAAGCCAAAAGGCATCTTGACAGAGACATAACTTCCCAAGGAGTATTAAAGGAAGTATTTATTATTTCGACTCCTTCACAACAACTTGAATATAGCTAGAGAAACCATCTAGAGTAGATAAAAATTTAGAACCGAGTTACCAATTGTAGCATATTCTCCATGTTTGGAAGAGGGAAATTATCTTTCAATGATGCTTTATTCGGGTTCCTAAAATATACGCATAACCTTATATCACCATTATTTTTCCTAACATGCACTAGGTTTACTACCCAGGGATGAGTACCTTGTGGGCTGAATGATCCCTCCATCACTCATATTCTTCAATTCTTCTTGCATCTTTAAAGAAAGGAGTGGATTGATGGGCCTTTATTTTTTCCCCAAAAAACTTGGCATTAGATTCAAGAGGAATTTCACATTGGAATAAATCTTTCCAAAGGTATGCCTTCAACTCAAAGTAAGACCAAGCTAGGCAATCTTGAAATTTCTTCAGCAATTGAACATAGGATTGCTTCTCTTCCTTGCTAATATTTCTTCCTAACCATATTTTACGTGGTTTTTCCTTTGTGCCCAAGCTGTGCTCTTCCACATCTATGGAAACTGACATACTCCTTTTAATAATGTAATCATCATTATCAAATCTTGACTCAAGTGCCACCAAACCTCTAGAAATCGTGTTTGTCTTCAGTTGGATGATGTCTTTGCCAAATAAAATTTTCTTTCCTTCATCAACACACCATTAGTTCCTAATCTATATTTCGGTCAGTAAACTCACCTTAGTTCTATAGAAACCATTTCACCTGGGCATCATCATCAAACAATTACCAATTTTTAATGTTATTAGGGACAGATGGCCTTATTAGTATTTCAACATCATACTCACAAAATGGAGACACTAGCATACATTCCCAAATACGAAACCTAGCACTGCTAACTTGTCTATAAGAACATTAAACTTTCTATCATGGTGCAAAATATTAAAAGAGTCAAAAATTTCAATCGATCCTAGACTGCATGCTTTCATTGTTTCATTCTTTGATTTTGTGTAGCATACGAGTTTTCTAATTTGTTTGAAAATAAATTCTGAATCCCCTTTGACAATTATATCCTTTATACTATATTTCCATGTAATTATCAAGCCTAATAATAGTTCTTCATATTCAAAAATGTTGTTAGTGCATTCAAAGTTAAGTTTGAAAGAAAAAACAAACTGTTCTTGGCCTGGAGAAATCATAAAAATGCCAACACCATTTCCAAACATGTAAAAAAATCCATCAAATAACAAGGTCCAAGGTAAACCCACTTGTTCAAGACATTTACACCGATCAATCTTATGCTCCTTGCCATAAGAAAACCCTACAAAGTTATCTGCCTCTACATCAACATACAACACTTCATAAGAGGCATTATTTGGATCTTCAATGAGGTTCAATATCTTCTTCTCTCCATACTGACTTTACAAGGCTTCCTTAAATTGGAATGGTGGAAA
Organism: Taxus wallichiana var. yunnanensis; assembly: GCA_018340775.1. Classification (NCBI taxonomy): domain Eukaryota; kingdom Viridiplantae; phylum Streptophyta; class Pinopsida; order Cupressales; family Taxaceae; genus Taxus; species Taxus wallichiana. The sequence goes on along the minus strand of CM031244.1, from coordinate 418,465,554 downwards.
AATACATATCCATCCGAACACTTCCACCAACACTTGTAGCCCAGATTTTTGATAATAGCATGCCCCATTTGGCATGGCAATCAACAATAACAACATCAAGTTTCAAGTTCTTACCTAGATAAGCTGCAAGTTGTACCACCAAACATTTTACACATCCTACAACAGGCACCTCTCTAAAATCCATTACAATACACTTTCCATAGGCTGCTATCACTTTAATGTTCAATTCATTCATGAATTTTAGAGGCATAACATTGTATGATGCTCCATAATCAAACATACAATTGTGTAACAATTTGTCCTTAATAATCGAGTGTTGTAAAAATGGATCAACACTTAACGATACTAGACTAAAGATGTCCCCAAGTAAACTTTAGGTGGTTCACCTATCTCCTCTAATGCCGTAGTTTTTATAGGTTTGCAATGGTTGGAGGAGGATTATTTACATTATTTATATTTTTCCTTAGGTACTCCTATCTTCCTCCAATCCCAAATACTCAAAATCCCTTTTCTTGTACTAAAGGAATCTTAAGTAGTTCAACAATTGGGACGAAATCTTGATCTAACTCAAGACTTGGGAAATGTCATAGGGAATGTATTTGGGAAAAGTAGCATTTGGAGAAAGATTGACAAACTCGTCGATGTCACAAGATTTTTAAAATTTTGGGCATGGGTGGGAATACAATTTCTACTTCATACAATAGGGCCTTTTCGAAATACATCTTTCTTGGGAGCCTCTTTTGGACACTTTGGTGAGAACGAGGTCTTTGGTTTGGCTTGAGACCCTGCCGCTTTAATAGATTTACTTCTTGTGTTATACTCTTTTTCTTGAGTGACAACAACATTCATTAGTAGCTGCCTATCCTCTTCTGATGGGATTCCTCCATCATACTTCTTAATAATTAGATCTCTTAGGTACTCAAAATAATTATTAGGAAGTTCAAATGCTTGTACCATATCTATTTATAAAGCATGAAAGAGAGGAAGAAGAGGTACCCGGTGAATGCAATCCCAAAAACTCGCTATAGTTCTTGTACTTATTACCTCAATTGAAGTTTCTTCTTATTGTGAGCTTGTAGATTAGTCCACCATGCATGCATCATCATCGGTGTTATCATCATCATTAGCTTCTTCAACTTGCTGATCTATTTCACATGGGGGTGGGGTAAAAGAATTTTTCAAACCAATCCATTTGATTTTCTCTTCAACAACAACAACTCTACTATTTAGAGGATCGAGATAGTACTCTATTTTCCCTAGCTTGGGGTTATCTAGCTCACATGGGTACTTTATCTGTCATCAAATCTCTAATCATTTCTAGGATGATTTGTAGATATGTCTTGTCCTTTTTGCCTATGTTAACCTTGAGAACCTTTTACAATTATTTTCTCTCCCTGCTACTAGCTCGTAAAAGATTTATTTGACTACCCGGGCCAAGGTCTTTACAACTTCATCAAGATCCACATCTTTACTTGATTGAGGATTCTTAGGGTTGATCGCTTTAACACCCTCCCTCTTAGGAGGTTTTCTAACTACTTTAATTTTGTTCTCAATTTACAAAGCCATGGTAAAGGCCTGCCTCAAAGTCCCAGAGTTCTTATCCCTCAAATAGTAAGCAACTTTCTTATCAAATGCATCTTAATACTTTATCAAACATAATTCATCACATGGCCTCAAATTAATAGGTAGTCTTCTCAATGTTTTGTTAAATCTAGTATTGAAATCATGCACTAATTCATTAGGATTCTTTTTATATTTTCAAAATATGATAAAAGAAACCTAGGGTCTGTTTTATCACCATACTGCATTCTAAAAGCATTCTTCATCTCTAGTCCAAGAGTTAATGGAATTATCTGGCAAAGATTTATACCAGTCCCTTGCATCTTCTTCTAGAGTATGGATAAACAATTTAATGTATACATCCTCAAATTCTATTTCAAGTCCTCCATCATATTGACAAAGAGCTTCAAGTGTTGATCACCAGTTATTACATTATTTCCTGAAAACTAAGGAAATATATTTCTTACATACTGTGGCACAACATTTGGATAGCCAACCACACCTTTAAAATTGGTGGGACCAAAATTATTAACAAAAAGTGGAGGTCAGGTGGAGGATGATCCATATTGTTCTAAGGAGGTGCCCTTAGAGGAGAAAAAAATGATGAGCAATGAGGGGTCATGGTGGTACGTAGATGCAATTTTTAGAATGATTGCTCTCTAAAGGCTATGTTTCTTGGAAAAATATATTAGATTTGGAAAATTCAAAGGGCGTAATGAGATGCAAATCTTTCAAATACAAAATAAGGACCCTCTCCTATGGATAGTTTAGTTGAACAAAGAGACTACATTATTCGGAAGAACTTGAGGAAGTACTGCAATCTTTAATGACAGTGATCGGTTTCACTAATGGAGATCTCTTTTCTTGATGCTTGATCTCCAACACCTTCCAAATTCTTATTCTTTCTGAATTAGACTTTCCCACTCTTGAAACAACCTTCTCGGGTACTTGGCAAAGAAAGATCTTCTTCCTTCCGATTTGTAGATATTAGTGACATATCTTATTTGTTATATGTTAGGACACTAGTATTTATAAAGAATTTAAATAGCATGGAGTCTCCACTAAGGATTTTCACCTTATTTTTTGTAAATTCACTATGAAAGACCTTTTAAATGTTTGTCAATAATAGATTCATTCATGTAAAGCTTACAATTTCTACTCTTCTTTTACCCAAATTTATCAGTGATGATACAAACTTTAGTGCAATAACTATATAAGATGGAAATATTGCACTCAGAACTCACAACTTTGAATAATTCTTACATATCTAAATAGATAATGATGTTTCAACAATGTATTTGCACTTTAAAATCTGTAAAAAGCATTACCAGGTCTGTATGTGTACACCTTTGTTTAAATACTTCAAAGAGTCCCCGACAATGGTGCCACTAGTGTTGGTATCCAAATTTGTTCTCCCTTTCAAGCCGAGCAACAACACAAATTGGACATAGAGCTTAGAGACAGATAGATCATAGTGTGTGTTGTTTTGTAGCTAGGGATGAGATCTAACTGGCCCTTTTTACTCAGATTTGTGGAGAGATGGACAGAATTTTAAGATGATTTGACCCGTCCTCACTACTTTAGGTTATGCCTCTTTTACCAAGGTGAGAGGACCCTTAATGTAACCTATGTTTGATGAAGGAGATAGATATATCCTTTTTTTGCAAAAATTATATGAAGAAAATCTTGGGAAAATATGGTCAATAATCCATAATTCAACTCTTAAGAGTTGTCACTTCTAAAATATAGAGATACTTTCAACAAAAGGCTAAGGTTAATGAAGCCATTAAGAAATCCTAATTGTTCTGCATATTTTAGTAAGTAGATTTTGTTCCTTTATTTCTACATAGGGAGAATAGGGGTAGTTCAGGGTGGATTCATTTTTTTGAATAATTTTGGTGGGAGCTAAAGTAGTATAAAGTTGATTATACCAGATCGTCAAAGGGACTTCACAACATTGAACAACTTCAACAACAAAAAGCTTTAGAATAGTTAATACATTCCTTCAACCGTAAGGTGTACTTCAATGGAGGCCTAGATCAGCATGTTTTCACATAATATTTGAGACTCTAATATGAAGGCTCAAATTAAAATAATCAATTAAATGCCAAAATATTTGATCAATCACGCCTAAGGTACACCCGAAGACTTACAGACAATATTTATCAACAAATGATAGTGAATTGATTTTAATTTTTTTATCTCATCCAAGATGAAGGCTCTTCTTGAAATGAAATTGCAAATACCATTAAACTATCATAGGGATGAGATCCTATGTGATTTCACAAATATTTTAATGTAAGATTGTAATAGGAACGAAAGAAACTATTTGCAGACATTCTAAAACAAAGCAGACACAAATTGCTAGAGATTGGACACAAATTAATTTCAAAATTGCTTAGATTCATCATCGGGGAAATCTTCCAGAGTAATCTCAGTGTTTGTCAATGGCTATACATCTGCAACCAACTTGACATGATAGAAAATCTAACACAAAAGAAAATAATAGGTTATCTCAACTTGGTCTCTTAGGAAGACGGATTTCTCAAATTTTCTCTTAAGAATTCAACCTCTGACCCTTTGCAAGAGTATTCTCATTACATTTATACATTTTTCTCACTCAATTTTCCCCCCAAAAGAGAAGAATATTCAAGGGACCTTTGCTTGTTACCAATTTGTTTCGAAAGCGACATTTAACAAATTCAGATCTGAAAGCTACTAGGTGGACCAATTATGAATTGATCACATTTCTTGGGCCCTTGACTAATGAATAGGATGCCATGCCACAACATTTTGGCAATCCTTCTAATCATTCTAATTCTGTCATGTGAGAAATCCCCTTTTTAATCATTTTCTGGAGACTCTGCACAGTTGGATATGACAAGTAATCCTTTTTCACTCTCGAGGCAACACCTTTTTCATCTTTTGTGCTTGCACTTTCATCATTTCATCCTTTTTCCCTCTTTCCTTTGCAATTCTGCCCCACATCCATCTCCTCTGGTAATTCCCATTTTTGCAAGTGCCTAAGCAATTCCAACTTCAAAATATCGACCTTAATGATCCTTGGACTCACAAATTAAGTTCCAAATCCATCAAATGGAACTTTACTGATAGAGACGACAAGGAATTTCATCAAAGAATGATGAAAAATAGTGTGTATTTACATCTCCAGGAGTCTTGGAGCAAAAATGGCGGAAAAATAGATTTAATACACAACAACTGTTGATTTCACCCCTTTTTCCACATTATATCATAGTCATACACGTATTCCCTTCGCACAAATGCAAATGAGAACCACAAAAGCAGAGACCCAAATAAGCACACACTCAACACGTGTCTCAATCTGGCAAAGTTTTTGAAAAAGTTGAAGGATCGGCGGAAGGTGCCATGTGTCCAGTGGTCTCATGGCAGTTTTCCTTAGTCGTTTAAAAGTCCAAAAAAGCACGGGGTGAGTGGAATCCCCCAAGTGTCCTCCCGACACTTCTTCGAAATAAAACTTAGGGTCGGTCCCCAAACAGTGCGGTCCTTCCACATCTCTCAGGCCTTTCAAAATTGCTTTGAAAATTTTAAGTCAAAAGAGGAGTCGGTGGAAGCCTCCATATGTCTCCCCTGTCATAATTGTTAAGGTGGGAACTGAGGCGGATACTCAAATGAGTGTTAGGCTTCCACATGTCCATGGTCTACCAAAACTGTACCAGGTTGCATGAAAAATTTGTCTAAGTCTTGGCAAGGTAGTTGAAATCTCCACGTGTTCCGCTTGCGCAACTTCAAGACCAAACCAAAAGGAGAATTTTCAAATGAGCATCTTTCCTCCACGTGGAAAATTTTTGGGTTGAAGTAAGCCTTAGAATTTTCAAAGTGCCCCTGCCGAGCCATATCAAACCGAGAAAGTGCCACATTTCAACCGATTCCGAGAAGTAAATTTGGCAAGGAGAAACACACCCGTCAAAACGTAAATGTAGGGAAATCACCATTTAAGCCAAGAAATGAATCCTTCTTTAATGATAGAGAATTTGGAAATGTTATAAGGATCAAATATGATCCTTCGAGCTATATCCATTTATGTTTCCAAAGATATTTGGGACAAAAATGATAGGGACAACAGAACGCGACTTGTGGAAAAAGGAAGGAAAGGAAAAACCCAAGTTTTACGCCCAAGTTACATATTATTTCATATGACAAAGGAACTAAAAAAACATTCTAGACTTTTAAGTAATCCTCAACCAAGGAAGGGAATGATCATGGAAACCAAATGGAGGACAGAGTCTTCAAGAATCAACATGAGGAGATAGAAAACATGACAGAGACTGCAAATTGAGGAATTTTAATGACAAACAGGGTAAGACTAATTTGAGCACCAACACTTTCTACCAATATTTATCATCGAAGTCATTATAAAATATTCCCAACACAAAAATATACTTTGAGAATGTTTTTGTAAGACTTGGTCGTGGTTTTCTATCGAAACTAGGGTTTGGACTTAATTATATTATTTAAACTCCCGAGCCCCATATATTACCTTTTCCCATCAGGTTCAATAAATTCTCATTATCCAATCACCATTATAGATTCAATCATCCCATATTTCAAGTTTTATCCTCTTAGGTTTTACTATTAGCTCTAGACTATGACAATCCTCTCATGCTCTAACTTAGGTTTTCTCCCTTAAGTATTTAGTTAAATTTCCTATAATTTAACATGTTCATGTCATTTAGTCTCGTCCTTCATCGATACTCAATATTTATGCATCAAATCTTTTCTTCATTCTTCTACCCATTATCCACTTGTTCTCTTAGACTCTTCTCAAAGCACTCTAACATTACGAGTTAGGTTTGTAGCAATTTTATGTGAGAATAACACAATTATATACTTAATAAGACACCTTAAACCATTTCTCTTCTTGAATAAAACTCTTCATTCCTTTATAAGGAAGAAATAAGACCATTGTTTAAGGCAATTATTTTCGAAGCTCCTCAAACTTCCCTAACTTAGTCAAATCTGATTATTTATTGTTTTATCAAGAATTATACCTTCCTAAGGTCTTAATGTTTTTATACACTATCCTTAGTACCTTTATCTTAATCAAAAAATCCTCTTCCAACATTCTTGACATTATCCAAATATTTCATGGTTTACAAAATTTCTTCCTTCAAACTCCTAATGCACTTAACTAATATTTATGATTGTATGAGAACAAGTTTTCTTAAAATTTGATGGTTTCTATAGACTATAAACACCTTTATAAGGACTAATTTGATACTATATAGCTTATACAACCTCCCATTGTTACCTTATTTCTCACAAAACTATGTTAAGTATTCCTTTCATGTACTTTCATACCTTAAACAAAACTATGACTGAGAGAAGATGACTATGTAATCAAACTTCTTCCTCCTTAATAGGTTATATGATCAATATTATTAGTATGTGAAATATATGGATCACTTATTATATATATATATATATATATATATATATATATATATGAAAAATACCTCATCTTGATATTTTCAACCGTGTTGTTCATGAAATCCTTAAACAAGAAATACATGGGTTGGTGCACAAATCTATCACCCACATTTTGAAAGTTCATATGATTATTTTTCAGTACATGGATTACCAACGTGTTATCATTGTAAATAGTGTGGTCCTACATAGACATAAACATTAAGGTCATGAGTGTTAAAAACGTAATACTTGTCGCCATAACATATTCAATATAAAATAAAATAACTTTTGGGAATGTTAAGATAAATGACCATATATAGAGACTTGCTATCATTTTAATACATGTATGAATAAAGATATTTGTCGATGTAAGTTTCATTATCATAAATTATATGAACATAAAACTCCTAGACATAAATACTTGATGGAATTTGTGTTACATACCAATTGAAACAAGAATTCACCACAAATTCTATAGCCTATTATTTTTAACTTAGATGCAACTTTAGGTCTTCGATATATTGATTTGTGTATATATTTTGAGTAAAATATAAATAATTGGTTTTGTATAGCTCATTTCAAATTACTCGACACTCATTTGAAATGAATTTTACATTAGTTTTTCCCAATGAAATTAATGTAATCCTTTTTCTACATACAAATAAAAAAATGTCAATTATTAAATTGTGTAATACAATCAAGTTCTCTTGGTCTCTTAGTGATTTTGATTCTCTTGGAATGAGACCACTTGGGATCAATTCTTACTGATTGTAAGGCCTAGAGATACTTGAAACAAAGATTTAAAAAGTAGATAGGGTGAAGATTGTTTCGTATTTGACTTTTGATGGATTGGATGCCCCCTAGTCGTGGTTGTTTAGAAAAAGGAAGGATTCAATATAGATATACACTTACTCAACAAGTGTAAATCAATTATATGTAATCTCCAGTTTATCATGGGCAAAGATGTCGATATCTATGTAATTGTTGGTTTCAAACAACAAAATATAATATGTAATAGATACACTACACTAGATAAAATTGATATTAATGCAACCATATAATATTGAAATATTGAGAATTCTATAAACACATTTTTTCATATCTATTATTTTTATAAACTTAATGTAAGTTTATATATCTAAAATTATAAAAACAATTGCACTACAATATAAAAATTCATTATGTTTTTAAAACAATTTTTTTATATCTACTAAACATGAGTGTGCAAATTTGTCACTCAATAGGCTAGTTTACACAAATAAATTAGTGTTTCTTGCTATACTAGAGACACACACACATGCACAAAAACACTTATGTATGCACAAAATACATGCAGACACACATAGAAAATAGTTTAATAATGTTATAATATTCAATACTCAATATCATAGGTTTCATCTATTAATTTTATCTTAAAGTTTGAAACCAATATATCATTTATGATCATTTGAATTAAGGTGAACTCTCATTTTTAAAAAATGCATACCTTATCTATATAAAAGTGTGTCACATGTTTTTGCATTTTCCTAAATATATATACCCCTAAAGTGAAGAAAATGGATGAATCAAAATGATAATTTTATAACAAAGCTTATTTAACTCTTCAAATTTTATTTTTCCAACCATGACAAAAAAATTGTTTCCCAAGTATATGAAGAAGAAATTTCCATCCTATTTAAGGATCCCTTTATAGAACTTTTGGGAATTTTCACATAAGCTCAAATAATCAAAGAATATCACAACATTTTACAAGTTCAACATATATATAAATAATGTGTTCTTGTACTCAAACTGAAGAGCATTATATATTTTGGTACCATGTATACTATGAGAATCGCGGAAGAAAGAAATTTAATGGAGGTACAAGCCTAAATTTATTATGAGGACTAAATTTTTTATCTTTGCTTGATAATTAGGAACTTCAATTTTGATAGACTACACACTATAAATACATACATCAAGACATCTAGTGCAATATCAAAAGATCTTGTATCGATAAGACATAGTTCAAATTCATAAAAAATGTACATTTTTATTGATCCCAAGATAATATATCTTTAAATTATAGAATAGAAATTTCTCATTAATATATTCTCATATATAATTCTCTAACTTCAAAGATTTAAGATTTATCTCACAATCGAGGAAACACGGAATATTTCTTGATACACTACATAGGGAGGATTAAAATCAACGTTTTGGTTCTAGTATAAGAACCATCATTAGCATGAAGCTTTTACTTGAGGGCTAATTTGAAAAATGAACCATTATAAGCAATCAATTTTCCAAAAGACATGTTATTCCGGAAAAGATGTGAAAGTAAAATAACCGGAAAGATAGCATAAAGGTAATAATAAAAGTAGAATAAATAAATAAAATAAAGTTGAAAAATGAAAATAAAGAGAAGGGACACAAACAACTAAAAAGACGTGAACTAAATTACAAATTATGAGGAAGGTGGGGGGAGAAAAATTAAACCGCATAATTAACAAGAAAATGTAATGTGAAATAAAGGATAGATACCCAAAAAAATGGATAGACACAATAATTCAACGAACATAGGAGGAAATGGGAGGGGATGTCAACTTATGCAACATGGGTTTCCATGATTGACTTAGTTTCCACCCATCATTTCAATTCAAGAAGTTAAGATGTTTTCCAATCTTGACCGCTTCACGAAATTTCTTGTTTGTGTAGTGTTATTCTATTGCTATTAATTTTGCATTTTCAATGAAAATGGCATGTTTTGTGATGTCTTCGTGTTACGCCATTTCTATTTTCCAACCTAGGTATATTCTAAGTCTTTAAAATTTTCTTGTAGTTCTATTTTCATTGACCTTCCTATTTCTCCGATGCATGATTTACTACAAGCACATGGTATGGAGTTAAATTGTTTTCTTAAGTTGGGACAAATAGGGTCTTGAGGGGTTTTTAATTTGTTTCTTATGTTTTTTAAAGGTCTCGAAACAAGTTTTTATACCTTTTTTCTTAATATCCTAGCAATCCTATCACTAGTCCCAGAAATATAGGGTAGGAAAGCTTTATTATTACCACTAAACATTGAAAAAAATGAGGACCGAGGCAACCTAGATAGACCTACCTTAGCCCTCTTGGCAATGACTCTAATTATTGTGTATCCATTACTTGTGACAACATTGGTTAGGTTTTTCTCTTCAGATGGTAAGTGATTTTTATCGATATTCAGAGAGCTCTTGTAAACAGGGTATTTAAGACACCATCTTTCTCGAGAAGGGTGGTGGTGTGAGTTTTCTCTAATATATTTTGAGTCTCGAGTATTTTTTGAAAACATTTTTTGGAAATAAAACCGTCCTCATTTCACTTTATAAAGATAACAAGAAATAAAAGCATTCAAATTTCTTCAATATCCACACTAAACTATATATATGGTGATTTCATATTTAAGTACTCAAAGAATTTATGCATTTGTTCCATACTATGTTTCCAGCTTAATGTTAGTATCATCAAGAAATCTATAGCACCACTCAAGTTTTAGAAGTGCAAATCTAATGCATTTTTTTCAAAATTTTCCATGAATAGGTTTTCCACAGTAGGTGAAAAAGGAAATCCCATCACAAGCCTCCATTTTCTTCAAAGTATTTGTACCATCGAAAGTGAAGAAAGTGGAGCGAAGATAAATTTTGGTTAATTTTTTCATATCTTGGTCAATTAAATATTTAATCACTTCTATAACATTATCAATCAGAATTTTGGTATAAAGAGAAATAACATTAAGGATAACCAAAATGTATTTATTTTGAATGCTCTTATTTTCAATTATAGGAAAAAGTCAATTGAATATTTTATCATCAAGGATTTTTTTCTAACAAATTATTCTAGTTTATCTCGCTAGATATTTCACTAAACAATACGTTGGCAAGTCAATAGTCTTAAAAATAGGTCTAACAGGTATGCCCAATTTGAGAATTTTTGGTAAACCATATATTCTAATTATAATTTGATCTAAGGGTTTTAACCTATGTTTTATTTCTGCACTTAGAGATGAATTGCGATGACCTAGACAACCTCCTTCATGATTCTCGTAAGAGGATTATTATTTACAAAATTATAACTACGAAAACTAAGATGATATAACATTTTAGTCATGTAGGTAGATTCGTCTAAAATCACCACAACATTCCTCTTGTCATCTTTAAGGAAAAATATTTTCATTTTCCTTAATATTCATTCAAGCCAGGGCTTCCTCTTCTGAGATTTTGCAATTGGGATGTTTACCCTTCCTTTTGATAACAAAAAATTCCTATCTAATATCCTTAGAAGTGTGGTAGGAAGGCACTGAATAACATTTTCAATGTTCACAATTAAGTTATCATAAGGTATAAATCTATGAATTAAGCAAAAATTGAAACCCTTTGAAGGTTTTCTCTAACTTTTATATTCTCAAACTATTTTAGCACTCTCTCCACTAACTCAAATCATATATTGTCCTCTTCAATATCCTAAGCGATTTTTTTCTATAATGTTGAGTAATATATAAATTATTTTATCTACTCTCTTAGCGGTATAAGTCTAATGGAGAGGTTTTAATTTTGATGTTATACTTTAAAAGGTGTATACCACACTTCGATGTATGATGTATCTTTCATACATGTGAGTTATGGATCATTAGTAATGTATAGTATTTGGCATGTGAGAAATATGTTATGTTTGTGGAGCCTATTTTCATGTTAGAGTGTGGTACACCTTTTATGTGTTACACTCGTATTTTTATAGTGGTTTATTAACATGGGTAATGGGTAACCGTTATGGGCTGTTTTTGGGTCCATGGTTGTTTGGTACCCATTGTTTTGATACCCATGGTTTTTTGCCCATGGTTTTGATACCCACAATTTTTTCCCATGGTTTTGATACCCATAGTTTTGTATCAAACTACTTAAGCAATTGTCTATTTATATGGTCTTATGCATATGATACATAGACAAGAAAATGTATTGCAGATGTGTTTTGAATTCGGTGTGAATATTGTAGAGTTTTTTTAGCATAGCTCCAAATGGATCTGGGTATTGTATTGAGAGAGTGGAGGCTTGTAATAAAATCTGAGCAGGTGATTCTTGGTGGACGTAGCCCAAATTGGGTGAACCACGTTAATTCTTGTCTCTCTGTGTTGTGTTATTTATTCTGCCCTTTTATTTGAGATCTTAAATATTTTCTACATATTAGTTTCTATCATTGCGATTACTGTAAGGGATTATTCTGCATATTTTATCTCTTATTTCCTAACAATTGGTATCAAATCCTCGTTTGGTTTGCTTTGAAGTGTTGAATTGCGGGAAATTTTTGTCTTAAGTGGGAGCTATGGCAGATGATGGAAGATCTAGGGTTGATAAGTTTAACGGGTAGAATTTCAGTCTTTGGAAGATGCGAGATGGAAGATTACTTTTATTAGAAGGATATTTATACTCCGATGTCTAATAAGGTGAACAAACCCTCGAGTATGAAAAATGCGGAATGGGATTTGTTGGATTGGAAGGCACTTGGAATGATTCGGCTATGTCTTGCATCTTTGGTATTATTTAATGTTTCAAAGGAAAATACTACAAAAGAACTGATGGATGTATTAGGGAAGTTGTATGAAAAACCCTCTACCTCTAATAAGATATTTTTAATGAAAAAGTTTTTTAATATGAATATGTCTGAGAGTAGTTCAAGTGAGATCATTTAAATTATTTCAATACAGTTGTGAATATGCTAGTTTGGTTCTGATAGAATTTGATGAAGAATTTAGGGCTTTATTAATTATGTGCTTTTTACCTAAAATTTGGAATAGCCTGGTAATGGCGGTAAGTAACTTGGTTCCAGCTAACTCAAAGTTGAAGTTTGAGGATGTTGTAGGGGTGATTCTAAGAGAGGAAATGTGAAGAAAAAGCTCTAGGGAATCTTCTACTGCAGCAATGCTTTGACAAAGTGGAAACTAGAGGGAGACAAGAATAAAGGAAACCATGGAAAATCAAAAGATCGAGCAAGGTCAAAATCCAAAAGCAAGATGGTATGTTGGCACTGTGGAAAGTCTAGGCATGCAAAGAAGGACTGTTGGGAGCTTCGGGATAAGAAGAAACAATAGGAAGAAAACAAGGAGGAAAATGTGGCATCGGGTAATGTATGCTAGGATGCTTTGATTCTGTTTTTACATAATATTACTAAATCATGGGTTTTAGATTCAAGGGATTCTTTTCATGCTACTCCACATAGGCATTATTTTGTTGATTATGTTCAAGGAGATTTTGGGCATGTTTTTTGGTGATGATGAGCCTTGCGGTATAGTTGGAAAATGTTTTGTTCGAGTTAAGATGCGTATGGGAATACATGGCTATTGAAGGATGTCGAGACATGTGCCTACATTAAGGAGAAATTTGATATCGGTAGGGCAATTAGGAAGTGATGGTTGTCAGATGTGATATTTATAGCTAACTCTTGGAAGGTTACCAAGGGTGCTCTTGTGGTGCCAAGAGGTAAAAAGTTTAGAACCTTGTATTTATCCACCGATAGTACTAATGATTGTAATCTTGTGGCTTCAAATGCGATACAACATTATGGCACTATAGGCTCGGTCATATGATCCATAAGGGCATGGACATCATAAAGAAGAATTTTCTTGGATATACGAAAACAAGTTTGGAGTTCTCGTGAGGACTCCATATATCAAAAATAGAAGTGAGTAAGGTTTCTCAAGGTTGGACCTACAAAGAAAGAGAGTAAGTTAGAACCGGTGCATTCGATGTGTGGGGGTCACTTAGGTATCATCTCTTGGGGTTTCAAGTTATTATGTTACTTTTATCAATGATGTAACAAGGAAAGTTTGGCTTTACTTGTATTAGAAACAAATCGATGTATTTGACACTTTTGTTAAATGGAAAGCCTTGGTAGAGAATGAAATAGGTCTTAAGCTAAAATGTCTCGGTCAAATAATAGAGGGGAGTATTACAACAATGAATTTAATGATTACTTGTTCTAAGAATGGAATCCATGGAAAAAGACGGTTCCAGAACTCCGCGAATGGGGTATCGAAAGGATGAAAAAAACAATAATGGAACATGCTTTAGGAGCATGAGGTTACATACAGATTGCGTCTTTCTTTTTGGGTAGAAGCGATGAACACGGCTTTGTACTTGATAAATAGAGGACCCTTAAGTGCCTTGGATGGAGGCATACCTGAGGAGGCTTGGAATGGTAAGAAATTTTATTATTCATTTCTTAGAGTCTTTGGATGTGAGGTGTTTGTTCATATAGACAAGGATGATAGGACCAAGCTAGAGGCTAAATCAGAAAAATGTACTTTCATTGATTATGGTGGTGATGAATTTGGATTTAAATGTTGGAGTATTAAGGACAAGAAAATAATTTGGTCTAGGGATGTGGTCTTTAATGAGAAAGTCATGTATAAGCAATAGTTGCAGGAAAATAGGGAAGAATCCAAGAAAGAATATGCAGTGGTAGAGGATCTTCTAGATGGGACAGTGACCCATGAATATGTTCGGAAATGACTCAACAAGAACCCCAAAATCCTACGGTGAGGAGGTCTTCTAGGGTAAGAAAAGAACCCGAATGTGTTTTTCCTTCTCTTTATTATTTATTAATCATTGATAGTGGAGAGCCGATATCTTTGACAAAGCAATGTAGGTAGATGCCAGTAAGAAGTGGGAGCAAGCCATGGATGAGGAGCATAAGTCTCTCATGGAGAACCAAACTTGGGATTTGGTGAAGCTACCGGAAGGCAAAAGAGCATTGCAGAACAAGTGGGTGTATAGAGTTAAAGATGAAGAAGGAGGAAAGAAAAGATATAAGGCTCGTTTGGTGGTCAAGGGGTTTGCACAGAAACAAGGTATAGATTTTGATGAGATCTTTTCTCTGTAGTAAAGATGAATCCTTTTAGAACTGTTCTTGGAATAGTGGCAAGCAACAGACTTGCGCTTAGAACAGTTAGATGTAAAGACCGCATTTCTCCATGGTGATTTGGAGGTGGAACTATATATGTAGTAACCGTGAGGGCTATGAGTTCAAAGGTAAAGAGGAGATGGTATGTAAACTGAAGAAGAGCTTGTATGGCTTGAAACAAGCTCCACATCAATGGTATAAGAAGTTTGATAGCTTCATGATGGAGCAAGGTTATATTAGATGTCATTCTGACCATTGCATGTATACAAAGAAATTTGAGGATGGAAGTTATATTATCCTATGTTTGTATGTTGATGACATGTTGGTTACAGGTAAAAACATGCGAAAATAACAAGTACTCAAGAAACAGCTAAGTGAATCCTTTGATATGAAGGATTTGGGGGCAGCAAGACAAATCCTTGGTATGAGGATAACTCGGGATAGGAAGGAACGGAAGCTGACTTTATCTCAAGAAGAGTACATTAAGAAGGTATTGGATAGGTTTAACATGCAGGATGCTAAACCGGTTGGGACTCCTTTGGTAGGCCATTTTAAGTTATCAAAGGAGCAGTGTCCCAAGACAGAGTAGGAAAGAAACTAGATGTCCAAGGTACCTTACTCATCAGTAGTTGGTAGTTTGATGTATGTTATGGTGTGTACTAGGCTTGATATTGCCCATGCAGTGGGAGCTGTGAGTAGATTTATGAGTGATCTAGGTAAAGAGCATTGGCAAGTAGTAAAGTGGATCCTTCGATATTTGAGAGGGACCATGGGGACAGTTTTGTGCTACAGTGGATCACACACCACTTTACGTCGTTATGTAGATTCAGAAATATCTAGAGATGTTGATGTGAGGGAGGAGCACAACAACAGTTATATTTACACCGTAGGTGGGACAGCAGTGGTGGATTTCATGACTACGTAAGTGGTGGATTTTTCAATCATAGAGGTTGAGTATGTTGCTGCCATAGAGGTAAGCAAAGAGATGATTTGGTTACAAAAATTTCTTGAGGAGTTGGCATAAGCAGGAGGAATGTAAGTTGCATAGTGATAGTAAGAGTGATATACACCTAGCTAATAACTTTTCTTTCCACTCCAGGTGAAGCATATACAATTGAGATATCACTTCATGAGGACATCTTTAAAAGGAAGATAAGTTGAAGTTGGAGAAGATTCATACCAGTCAGAATCCTGCAAACATGATGACCAAGGTGGTCACAAGGGATAAACTAAAGCTATGTTCAGCTTTGGTTGGCCTTCGCGGATGACAGTGAAGGGTTGAGAAGATTGCTCAATGGAAATCAGTCTGCAAGTGGGAGATTGTTATGTTTGTGTAGCCTATTTTCATGTTAGAGTGTGGTTCACCTTCTATGTGTTACACTCAGGTATTTTTACGGTGGTTTATTAACATGGGTAATGGGTAACCGTTATGGGATGTTTTTGGGCCCATGGTTTTTTGGTACCCATTGTTTTGATACCCATGGTTTTTTCCCCATAGTTTTGATACCCACTAGTTTTGCCCATGGTTTTGATACCCACGGTTTTGTATCAAGTTGCTTAAGCAATTGTCTATTTATATGGTCTTATGCATATGATACATAGACAAGAAAATGTATTCCATATGTGTTTTGAATTCAAGTGTGAATTTTGTAGAGTTTGTTGAGCATAGCTCCAAACGGATATGGGTACTATATTGAGAGAGTGGAGGCTTGTAATAAAAGCTGATCAAGTGATTCTTGGTGGATGTAGCCCAAGTTGGGTGAACCACATTAAATCTTGTCTCTTTGTGTTGTGTTATTTATTCTACCCTTTTATTTGAGATCTATAATATTTTCTCGCATATTAGTTTCTACTTTGCGATTACTCATAAGGGATTATTCTCGCATATTTTATCTGTTATTTCCTAACAAAATAAATAATAAAAAATTTAGTATTAAAGCTATGCATTGATGTGTAACCTTCATTATCTACTAAGGTTTACATCACAAAAATTTCTACATCTCATATGTAGTGCCCACCCATTTCTTACCATAGTTTCTTGTTGAATCATTACATATAGTACAAGATTCATTCACTGTTTTGGGTTTTGTATGTCTTGTTTGAATCCTTATATAAAAAAAAATTTATGGAATTATTTTCTTTACCATTTGGGGATTGTGTACTTGTTTGGTAGGCTCTTTTTATAGTTGTTTTGGCTAGGTCGTAGAACAAGAGAATTGGGTCTTAATGAACCATTTGACTTCTTAGAGCACCTTTGGAGGGTGCAAGCTCTTATAATATGATTTTCATGATGTTTTACATGTGTACTAGGTTAAATGTTACAACCTTGAAAAACTTTGTGCTACAAGACCTTTTTTAGTGCTATATGTTTTTGTATGGTTGTTCATTTGGAGACCGTAAAATGTATAGTTGCTGATTTTGGAAACTATTTGTGTTCAGATATATGTGTGTAGAATTGTTCCCTTTGTATAAGAAATATGTTTAAGGAGTTTTGTTAAGTTGGTTCCTCTCTCGAGTGATCCATTGCTTCGTGGAAACTCGCTTGCAATTTTGGGACACCACATTTATACCTAAAAAAACCCTCTTGGTATGAGCATAAAATTAATAATTGTACCTTGTAGAGAACCACTTAAAAAGATAAAATGGTCTTCCACATCTTGAAAGTTCCTTATTATGAATAGTAATAAGTTCTACCCTTCACGTTTATGTTACTAATCTCAAATTCTATAACCCTCTTTATAAGGAAATCTACCAAACAACCTTATAAACTTGCTTTCTTTTTAAGGCATAATTCTAAATTTAACATACTTGGATGAAAATTTTGCTAATTTAAACTCCTCTTACTTTCCTCTAAAAAATATATGATATGGGCAAAGGATTACTAGTGTCCTTTTTTATATGATGGTTTTGCTTGAATGGATGTTTCATAGTTATCTTATCCTTTTGTAATAAACTAAGACTGCATTGAGCTATTAGAAAACGACTCTATTTACACAACTTAAAAGTCTTATCGAATCCCTTAGCAATTTTTTTTTATTAGCTTCGCTAATTTTGGAATTATTTTAACCCTCCTTAATGTCAACATGCCCATTTTCATACTATGATCCTTTATTACATTTTGTCACAATGTTACTTTGTTAAATCATTCCACCTTAGAGATGAACTTGTTAAAAAAAACCTCCTCAAATTGATTAAAATGTTCCTAATTGGTCACATTTATGGCACTAAGAATTATGTGTAGAAAGCATAGAATCACCCTTTTTCTCTAACCTTATCCCGTGAATCTATAAGAACAATGAGTATGCAATGATACCAAAATCCCTTATCATCTCTCTATGTCTCTCTGCAAACAATAAAATGGAATAAATTATTATTGATTTCTCTCTTGGTTGGGTGATATGGTATACCAAAGTTAGTGTTGAGTGTGGAATTAAAAGTAATATGGTGTAATAGTGAAGAATGCAATAACTTGTAACCCACCAAAAATACATATATACCTATGACTACATCTATGTACTTATATCTTATGAACAACAATAAAATTGTGAAATTATATGTAAACGGGAAAACTCATCAAATATGTATTTGAAAACAACCTTGGTTGACCAAAAATGCCATCATCGTTACTCCTTAAAATCTAAAATTGAGGTACTCACAAGTTATTGTTTCAAATGTAATAAGTAATGTTTATTAATCTTAGTTATGCGATATTCGTATAATTTGGATTACACTCTAAATAGTTGGTCTTAAGTAAATTAGGCAATGGGTTGTCATTCCTAAGTTTTAGGTAAGAAATTAATGTGAATAATAGAAGGTTGTAATGGTCTCATTACTTTAGTATGCCTTTGATTGCTTGACACTTAGGGGACACATGCATAAGAATTCCTTCACATTGAAAATTCTAAGTAACTTATTATAAGATAAATGGTCTAACCCCTTATTGTGAGGAAGAACAATAACAGTAATGAATTATTTCCACCTACCTTGGGTGAAGGCATCATTTGTTGTTGGTATAAACACTAATTGATAAATGTAAATTTGGAGTTGTTTCTTTATCCATGTGTTAGTTAACTAAGGTAGGAGAATTGAAACTAACACCTTAATAGTTCCAAAACTAAGATAACTAAACAAAGATTATCATGTTAAGAGCTTAACAAGACTAACTAAAAAAATTATGCATTAGAACTTGAAATGGAAATCAAACTAATATGTTAAGCACTTGAATCTCTACTCTTTAGGTTACTAAAATAAATGAATGAACCTAGATATATTCACGGAAATCAAAGTTTATTGTTTCATCTTCAATGGTTTTGGATTGGAAGATCATCAAAGTATGGCTACAAGACCATTTTCATTCTCTCCATATGACCCAAAAGCTTCAATGGATGAAATGCAAGAATGAGGCTATTAGTTCAAATGAAAGAATCTATAAGATGAAATGCCTATATTTTAGGTTATAAGTATGTAAAGTCTGTAAGTAGAAATTTTGGAGGGGGTTTCTTTTATAACCCAATGGTTTGAAGAAGCTTTGCATCCAATTACATGTGGGATAATAGCAATGTTAGGTTAGTAATGGATAAACATGGTTTAGAAGTGGATGATCTTACTTTAGGGGAGTTTAATTTGTCCTTTAGTGACTCATGGGAGTTGAGCAATTTATTGATTAACAAAGTCATTAATTAATAGATGTGTAAGCTTATAGAAAAATTTTAGAGGAATATTTAGCGTGATTTAGACTATGGGAGGAATTTAATCAAATAAATGATAATTTATTGATTTTATGGAAGAGGAAGCTAATTAATTAGTCTAAATAGAAAGGGGTATTAATTAACGTAGGTCATTAATTGGTGTATTTGTTGGATAGAAGAGTGAATTAATTAACATAATGTAACTAATTAATGGTGATAGAAGATAAAATGAGCATTTATTGACGATATGTCGTCAATTTACATGAGAGGATATAATTAGTGAAATTTAAGTATTTAAATTTCTTAATCTAAATTATAGGTGTCTACATTTTCCCCTCTTTGGGGTGGCATAAGTGACGCCACTTCAAATATAGTAGACAAGTAAAATTTTAAAGGGATAGAAGAAAAATTAGTAGAAGTGAGATATGCCCCCTCAAGTGTCGATGGGGTGATGAAAGAAGGCGATCAACAATTGAAAAGGTGAGAGAAATGGATAGAAGAATGGGTAGGGGCATGTGGCCCTAAGTGAATTAGAAGAATAAAGTTGACAAGAGAATGATATAGAGGAAAAATGAAGATGGCGAGAAAGGAATGAGATTTCATCCAGTGTATTAAAAACAACTTTTGTGTCATCATATTTCCAAGGATCTATATCATCGGTCCTTATTAAAAATATAAGCATTCCAAAAAGTAGAATGACATGAAAATCCATACTACGAATAATTTCCCATTGCTGAAAACAACAACTCAATGCAACATAAAAAATGTAATGCAATACGAGAAAGTAAAAGCTTCCTAAATTCCTACAACATACATAATGCAATACAATACGAGAAAGAAAATAAGCTAACCTAATAGAGAAACATAATGCAATGTTTTTGTTATCAAGCTTTGACTCCAAGCTCTGTAAATTAATTATAAGGGTTAAAACTTGGTGCCCCAAGAAAGGATATATATAAGGGGAGTAACAGAGGATGCTTGGGTCCTATGAAAAGAAATCATGCACTATGAAACAGATACAAACAACTCATTGTTCCCTAAAGTATAGACATACTAAGAAAATGAGCTTTGTTAATGTAGGTAGATCAAGATGATCCGTGATTCACACATAGTAATAGGTGACCACAAAATATCGATGTTTTGTAGGATGATTTTTACTAATTTTTATTTTCTCATAAATATATGTGAAGTTTTTAAGAGTTTAAAAGTTTTCCAAAACTATGTACACAAAGATAAATAAGGGTGGATACCCCGAGTGATGGATGGGATGTACAAGGAAAAATGCCACAGTATGTGCTAGAAATTGAAGATATGAAAATGCCCCAATGATTAGGTGCAATTATTCAAAGGTAAACTCTTCACGTGTTTAAGGGGGTCTAGGCCAATATGGATATGTTCAACCTCATGATGAACATAAACCCAATGACATTATAGAAAGGATCAAATATACCTCAAGCCTAATATGGCCAATAAACGTATGATAAAAGAATTAGAATATTGTTTATTGAAATAAGGGACAAATTTCCCGAAACATTGAAAAAAATCGTATACACATGGATTTTTTGAATGAATAAGAAGAAGGAAAGCGCAAATTCCATGAAAGGAGATGGATAAATTCAATAAAAACCTTGTGATGAAAGAGTGATTAGCCAATGGCACAAATCATGAGATAATATATGCATTATGGCAAGAGTTTGAACAAGGTCTAGAAAATATATAGTAACACACTAATCATGTTGACTTGTAGACATCCCTTGTGTGCACATGGTATTTAATTACTTCTCGAGTTGAAGAGTTAATAGGAGATTTTGGTGCTCAATTTAATCTCACCCCATTTGCTCTAAAATTTCCAAATCTACATGGTTCTCTATTGTATTTTATATTTCCCCGAGTGGATGCGTGAAAGGTTTTCTTCGTTTGTATGTTGTTGAAAATACTTCTCCATGGTCTTGGATCACATTTGGGCCTTGTACCATTTCCAAATTCTTTTTCCTTGAAGAAAGATTCAATTATGGGTGCAAATGGTGAAGTTATTTTGCATCTTATTGTTCGATAGGCGTGTTTTCCCTGTTAAATTATATCTCAAAGATCTTGACTACGTTGTCTCTTTTGATTGGATGAGGCACATTGGGTCTATTTTATAACTTGTAACTTTTTTATATGTTTGCAAAAAGATCAATTTGGCCCCGCGGCCCCATTGAGTTTTGATTAGCCGGTCAAATTTATAAAGGCGGAGCAAATTTCTCTTTTTTTCCTTGAAGGTGTATACGTGTTCATTTTTAATTGGTTACGGCCCAGCGGGTATTTTTGGTGAAATTTGCCACTTTGGTCACATTTTAAAAATACCAAATTGGCCCCATGGCCCCAATAGTCTCGATTCGCTATTCAACAAATATGAAGTGGTAGGGAAAATATCTTAATTTAACCCTGAAGATGGACACGTCGCAGTTTTCAAGACAAAGGTAGGAAGGTGGGTTGGCGGAACATTTTGATATTTTTGCCTCTTTGTATGAAGTATAAAAGTTATAAATTGACCCGCCACCTCACTCGGGCCTACATCAAAATTTAGAAGTGGACAAGTGGGTTAATGGATGTTTTGAAGATTTTTGCCTCTTTGTGAAAAAGGAGCAAAGTTATAAATTGATTTGCAACCCCGAGGGATAGAGTGATGTCACATGTTGAGTCTACATCAAAATCGGGAAGGTGGGTTGTCGAGCACTTTGAAGTTTTTTGGCTCAGCATTGAAAAGTCAAAGCAGGAAGGCGGGTCGCCAAAGGTTTTTAAAGATTTTTGACTTTTTGTGAAAAGAAGCAAAGTATAAAAATGAAGCGCGACTCGTTGGTGCCCGCATCAAAAGATAAAAGTAGGAAGCGAGTCACTGGAGGAAAATTGAAATTTTTCCTTTTTATAAAAAGGGGTGAAATTGCAGAAATAAGCCGTGACTCCATGAAAGGCCCAGATTAAGCCACATGTCGAGCCCGTATTTCAAAGGTGGAGGGGTAGGGAAAAATGTGAAAATTACATATTTTCTCCAAAAGTCATAAAATGCAAAAGGCACCCCCAAGCCCATTTTAGCTCTAATCTTCCACGTGGACGGATCTAATTTAAATTTGTGAAAGGGTAGAATCAACGGTTATGGTGAAATGCATCTAGTTTTTCCTCCATTAACGTTCCACAACTTCAGGGGATGCAAATATCCATCATCTTTCATGGTGAATCTGAATGATTTCTTTTTGTTTCTATCAACAAAGTGCAATTGAAGTGTTGTGGAGCTTGAATTTGTGAATCTAGGGAGTGCAAGAGTTGATATTTTGAAATAGAGTTTCTTGAGAACCTACAGAAAATGAATTTCCATATCCAGTAGAGCAAATTGTAGAGGAAAGAATGAGGAGAAGGAAGCTATAGGCGCAAAGGATGAAAAATATGTTTCTAAAGGAGATGACTGGATGCCCCAGTTAAAACAATGATGGAAATATATGAAATGATTCACCTTTTGAACACTGACAACTTTTTGTTGTAAATCTATTAAACATCACTTTCTAGAAATCATGATCAAATATGTAACAAACAAAGGTTCCTCGAATATTATTTGTTTGGGGGAAGCTTTAATGTAAATGAGTGCTATAAAGGGCATGAGTTAGTCATGCAAATGGTCGGGGTTTAATTCTTATGAGAAAATTTGAGAAATCCCATCTTCCTGAGAGACCATTTGAGAAACCTGTTAATCTCTTATGTTTTAGATTTGATCGTGTCAAGATGGTTGCGAGTGTACAACCATTGAAAATATCTGAGATTGTTCAAGAAAATTTCCGTCTGCTGATAAATCTAATAGATCTCAAATTAATCTGTGTTGATCTTGGGAAAAATTGTGTCTGCTTTTATTTCAGAATGTTTTCAAATGGTTTTGATGTTTCTATTGCAATCTTGTGTTAAAATCCCTCTTAATTGCATACGATTTCATCCCTATGATATTTTAGTGGAATTTTCAATTTCATTATGAGAAGAACCTTCATCTTGTAATGAGATAAACAATTTAAAATCACTTTACTATCATTATTTTGATAAAGATTTTTTTATATGCCTTTGAGTGTATCTTAGGCTTGAAGAACCAAGGGTCTTTAATGTTTAATTAAACCTTTTAACTCGAGCCTTTGTGTTAAATTCTTGGAGATTGTGTGAAACCATGCAAATCTAGGCCTCCATTTATGCACACCTTACGGTTGAAGGAATATTTTAGCTATTTTAAAGCATGTTGTTATTTGGTTTTCCAATTTTTGTAAAGGTTCTCAAAGATCTGGCAAAATCAAGTTTTAACCGCTTAATCTCCCACCAAACATTTTTCAAAAACAATGAATCCTACCTTAACTACCCCTGTTTTCCCTATATGTCCATAAATGAATAAATTCTACTGCCAAAATTCAAAAGCAATCATGATTCCATAATGTCTTTAGTAAACTTAACCTTGTTTAGAAAATATCACCATTCTTTAGAAGTGACAACTTGTGAGAGTTAAATTGTGGTGTATTAATCATATTTTGTCAAGGTTTCCTTTCAAATTTGTACAAAGAATGATATCTTCATTCTCCTTCACCAACAGAGGTTACAAAATGGGTTCTCTCACCTTGGTTGAAAGGCACAACCTAAAGTAGTGAGGATAGATCAAATCTTTTGAAGGTTCTATCCATTTCTCCAACATCTGAGTGACAAAGAGCCAACTAAATCGCCTCCCCAGCTACAAAATGACATACATGATGATTTATTTGTCTCTAGGATTCTTGTTAAATATGTGATGATGCTCACTTGCAAAGGAGAATAAATTTGGATACCAACAAGAAACAGGGAAAAAAACCTATCTAATGTGTAGGAATGATTTATTCTAATAAGGCAATTTGTAAATAGAGGCGCGAAGAAAATCCATATATTTCTTCGTTGTTAGCCAAACATCTATAGCACTAATAGATATGCATTTCATTCTAATCACAACATTTCTCTAGTTCAAGTTAGGCATCTAAAGCCTTGCTAGAGATGATTGGAAATAACCCATGATAGATTTATATCAATTTGGTTTTGCTTTGTAGCTTTTTCTTTTGGATTGATTGTTTTTATTCTTTTGCTTCCTAAAAAATTATTCCATCTCTCTTGTTTGACAAGGGTTAAGAACCTTTAATTGCTTGATGGAAGGATGTGGAAGTGATTACAATGACAACATTAGCTAGTGCCAACAAATACGTCAAAAATATATTCACAACAAGTTTATTAGATGAGAATCTTAATAGGATCTCTAAGAGATCAGTCATTTACTAATTTACCAAGGTGATGAAAGACAAAGGTCAAATATATAACATATAGATAAATGTACCAAAATTCATGTGAATAGTCTAAACACAAAAACATTGAAGGGATGAAAATGGTGGATGAATTGCAATTAAATATGAAATAAATGGAAGAAATAAAATCCATGTGTACACAATACCTGATTGCAATGTTTTATCTTTGTACCTTTGGTTTTGTTTTTGCAATCTTTTTTTATTGTTTTCTCATTTTTGTATTTTTGAATTGTTTTATGATTTTTTTTAGAATTTTTCAGTAGTTATCAGAACAAAACATGTCACTCTAAGTGATAGGATCCAACAACAATGTTCACAATTTTCTTCATAAGAGAGACTAAGCATGTTTTCTTATAAAGTGTAATATTATCCCCAATCTCAACAATCGTGGTGAGCTCACACTCAACAAATGATTTTGATTTTTTTGAAACATGGATTTCTCATGTTGGAGCTTGAGTTCCCTATCCATATTTTTCAACACTTTTCATCATATGTGATGGGTGCATTTATGTGCATTCTTAAATCACATTTGATTTTTGATTTTATTATCATTTTAGTTGTTAAGAGCTTTTCGGTTCTTTTACAGATTGATCTTGCTTGATAAAGAACCTATCCGGTTTTTATAAGCTAATGCCTGATTGTATGGTCTTGATAAGTGGGAGAAGAATGTGTACATTTATAAATGATGGGAAGAATGTGAGTAATGATAGTGGGCTTTCCATAATCATTGATAGAATTATAATGTGATGGATGAAAAAGGACAAGGTCCAATAATTCAAGAAGTGCTATCGGAAGGTGAGCCATCAATCAAATATGAAGGGATAATAGGATGTGGCCCAAGAATAGAATACTATGGGATGCTAGGATGAAACCCGTAGATGTAAGATGATGGGCTACTATGATGTGGCCGAGAATAGAAGATGATGGAATACCCAAGGGTGACCCATACATAGAAGGCAAGGGGCTTATTGAATGTGCCCCCATAATAGAAGATAGTGGACTACTTGAAAATTTCCTACAAATAGTAGGGGAGGTTTATTAGGAGGTGACCCACACCTAGATGAAGATGAATGAATACTTCATGTTGACCTCATAAGAGATTGTGATTGAGAAATTGTGATAGATAAAGATTGATTGAGTGATGAAAAGATAGGCCATGGATCAATGCAATACCTAGGAATTTCATCATGTAATGAAGAATATAAAGATGAACGAATAAGAGGAGGATCATGTTACATGATCTCGAGGCTCTTCCTCTATTTCTTGATAAAAGGAATCAATATTTTCCTCACAATATGTGGACGCATCGAAGTATAAAGTGAATATTTACTCAGTAATCTGCTAGAGGAATATCTTCCTGTGTCCCTATAAATTCCCCCATTATTTCTTCAATCTCAAAGAGATCAATCAAGTATGAGTTGTTGATCAACTACAAATAATTGATTAAAAGAAAGATGTTAAATTGGCATGGAAGACTTATAATTTTTTAATGATGAGTGATAGAAGAACTTGACTCGAAGAGACGAGGTAGAATTAGGGATAGATTTCTTGTGAGTAGAAGAAGAATTCGAATTGGTTGGTTTAGTGTTGTTTCCCAAACACTACTCTACATTTTCAGAGCCAAATTCAAATTTTTTGAGCTCATGCCCTTCGTTGGTGTTTAACCCAAGTTAGAGATTCAATAAATTAGCAAACGTCGTGCCCTAGAGCTGTTGAAACCCCTATTTTGCTCATTTTTAGGAATCCTCCATTTCCTTGGTCTGTGTAGGTTATATCATCTTTGCAACCTCTATTTTTTATTGAAATGGTTCACTTGTTCTATAGGCTAGGTCATCAAATCCTTGTTTTGCCTTCATGCCTCTAGTTCGTGAAGGAAATTTGAAAATTGGTCTCAAAATGACAAATTTATATTCCTCTACGTATTTTTCCACAGTTGGGAACAATGGGCATTTCTTTCCACATCAAATTTTACCTCAGCATCATCGAGTGATACGTGGGTCTCTTTGATTGGATGTGGTTCAGTCATAATTCAAAATCCAATAGAAGAAGCCACGTGTCGAAACGACACTACTCCTGGGGAATGGTCCAAGGGACAGACTTTAATTAAGTGTGGGCTTTCCATGTGTCCCAGGTACAAAATGAAGGTAAAATGAGCTAAGTATGGAAGGCTCAACAGACAGCTCCATGTGTCACAATGGTGTAACTCCAAGTTGGGGCAGAAAAGGTCAATTACCAAATCAGTGCTAGATCACCACGTGGTCGAAGTCATTGGAGAGGTAAATCCCACATCTAAAAGTCAAAGTGGATGAGCGAGGCCTTTTGGGGGATTTGTGTTTTTGAGCCCCTTTGCAAAAAGTCAAAAGTTAAAAAGTGACCCGTAGCCACGATCAGGCTTTAAAGGGAAAAAATTAAAGTTGAAGCCTACGGAAAAAGCATTTCATTCAAAATTCAAAGTAGAGCGGTGGGCGGTAGAGGAAATTGATTTTTTGAGCCTTTTTCCAGAAAAGGTTAAAACGTTTAGAAAAGAGTCGTGACCCCATCTCCAACCAGAACGTGCCACGTATCCTAGTGAAATCGGAGTAGCAAGTTGGTGGAGGAATTTTTTTTTTGAGCCTCTTTCCAAAAAAGGTTAAAATGGTGAGAAAAAGGCCACCACCCCATTTCTAATCGAGAAGGTGCCACGTTTAAAAGTTGAAAAGTCAAAGCGGGGTTGGGGGGGGATTTGTTCCAAATTTCCAAATCTCTAAAAAATCATAAAATGCAAAGGGCTTCCCCCTTAAATTCTCCAACCCCTTCCTACCATGTGGATGACCCAATTTCAAAGTTAGAGGAGAAAATCAAATGGTATATATTTAAACTGGCAAATTAATGTAATGTGATCGATTTACAAGATCTGGTTTTCAACCCACCATGATAATTTTCTTCACAACAAAGGAATTTGAAAAGGCATCAAAGATTTGTGAAATTGTAGCGGTTTCTTGTGAAGAATATAATGGCTTCTAAATGTCATTCCAAGGGATGGATATTTACTCCAAAAAGACCGAGTGCTTTGTACTGGAAAAGAGAAAAATGCCAAATTTCTTCTATCTTCTTTCTCTCTCAAATTTATTCCATTCTAAAATTATGTACAAAGTCTGTCATAGCTTCAATAATAAAAGGAGT
This sequence comes from Taxus wallichiana var. yunnanensis, assembly GCA_018340775.1. Taxonomy (NCBI): domain Eukaryota; kingdom Viridiplantae; phylum Streptophyta; class Pinopsida; order Cupressales; family Taxaceae; genus Taxus; species Taxus wallichiana. The sequence goes on along the minus strand of CM031244.1, from coordinate 418,437,458 downwards.
TTTCACCGATTTGATGGAGGGATTAATTTGTACTTTGTAACCAATGAGTTTTATTACGTCGTGTAGCTTCTTTATCAAATTTGTATTTTCTTCTAAATCTAAATGTAGGTAAATGAAATTTATAATTAATTTTTTTGGGCATCATATATTCTACTCGCAACATTTTTTTCTCCTACCTCCATTCTCACTCCCTTTTCCCTTCTCGACAAAGTTCCTCTCTAGTGAGAAATTGCTAGCTTTGTCACAGGGTCGATGAGAGTGCCCCCCATTGGATCTCTGGTTGAAAGGCCACCATTGAAATCCACTTTTTCATGCATGCACATACGGAGGATGCACCATTTAAGTAGAGGGACTTAGATTCCGATTGTGTTGGCTTGAAACCCGCCAATTTTTCGCAAGCAAATTTTCTCACCAACGCTTTTGGTGCCCACCGTGTAGGGCATTTTTGTAGCATTTGCACCTAAAAATGAATTCGGGGCCATAAAATCCAAAAAGGATTCTAGAAGAAAATTTTATAGAGATTGAATAATCACACAGACTACATGGATGTAAATCATGGCTATTCGGGAAATCCTCCCGTTGAGAGACTGAATTACACTTTCACATCCAAGAAGACATTGCTTCCAATATGAGAGAATCTATTTGGCATGAGAGACAAAGTTTCAATTAATAATTCATTTCCATAAGGATTCGGACTGGAAGAGGAACGTGTTGTTGAACTAGAAAGGCGAGAAAAATTCTAGCACCCCAAAGAAGAGCATAAAATTTCAAGTTGAATGATAAAATATACACCTAGCGGCCCGAGGCAAGGAGGAAAAATTGATCCCACATTTGAAGAGCTTGAACGCAGAGGAATTTTGTGAGGAGGAGATAAGGGCTCAACTTGAAGAAATAGAAAGACTCCAAATTACAACGAAGAAAGAGCAAGAATAGAAGCATCCTTAGTAAGACTAGAAGATAGAAACAGGGATAGAATGGATGATCATCAACGTGAGGAATGCATGCCTAACATATAATGGGGAAGAAATACTAGTCCACTTGCTCTTCGATAACCACTTCATGAGTTCCCAAGAGGCTCAAGAAAGATCTTCCCAAGATTCAAAGGGGATGGTTCTAAACTCCCGAGAAGAATATGTAACAACATTCATCACTACTTGTGGAGTTTTGGGAGTTAAAGATGAAGATGTTTCAGTTAGGCTCTTTGTGGAATCACTCCAAGAATAGGTTGTTAAATGGTTCTACATGTTGCCCCCAAGATCTGTCACATGCTGGGAAGATATAAGAAGTGCATTTGAACATAGGTTCAAGAGCACAAAATATTGTCGGGATTTGCTGGTCCAATTAGTTCAGATGAAGAAAGAGACCTCTAAATCAATGAGATATTTTGTAGCAAGGTATAATTGGTCGAAAATAATTATCCCAGAATATGTGGTAAGCCTAGAAAATAACTTGAAGAGGTTCTTCATCAGTGCTTTGCCACCAAAATTTGGTTTCTTCCTCAAAATATCCCAACCAAGAACATTGAGGGTGGTTTAAGAATTTGCGGTTGAGACTGATGATGATCTAATTCTTTACTGTAAAGTGACAAGATGAAATGGGAAGCAAAAAGGATAGAGTTCAAATTTAGTTTCGACTTATCCAATGTTCCAAAAATGGCAAATGACCTAGTTTTTTTGAAGAAGTATTTGTCACAAATAAAAATGAGGAATGTTCCAAGGAGACCAAATCCTCCTAATAGACCAAGAATTTCTCCACATTCTCATAGGCTTGCTCTTGAATCAACACCAGTCAATTCCATCTGTGAAACTAGGGAATCAAAAGAGGGAACATACATTGAGGAAATTGAGGAAGAAAGCATGGATGACTATGATAACTATCTTTAAACTCGAAGAGGTTGGGTCACACAATGGCCTGATTGAATATGTTGATGATGAGGAGGAACGTGATGAAGAAGCTATAAGTTTTTCATGTGCTATTTTCACTCATGCATAATCCAAGAATTGTGTTTCAGCCTCAGTGATTACAACCGAGATTAGGAAGAACAAAGAAGATAGCTCTTCAAATGAGGGGATCACCATTACCACCTTTCATGGAATCATCCAAAGAGAAACTAGACTCACTGGTTGTCAAGGACCATGCTATTGTGCCAAGTAAGTTATTTGATTCTTCTCCCAACTCAAAAGTTGTTAAGAGAAATTCTATTCTAAATAATGGTTCTATAAGAACATCCAAATTTCAATCAAAGGCTACACCCTCACCTCCTTCCAAGCCAATTGCTACATTTGAAAAGGAGAACCTGGTACCAAAAGTAATAAAGCCCCTATCATTTACATCCTCTCCCACTACTGGAACCTCTTCCTCATCTGCCATAACTCTATTTGACTTTGTGGAGAATGCAAGCAAAACCAAAGTTCAGCTCTACGAGTTTTAATACCTACAAAGACATCCTTCCCAATTTGACAGATTCATCAAAGAAGTCTGGGGAAGTAACTCTACATCCCAAATCTATCATTCTAAAGGATTACTTCCCATACCATCCATACCACCTTCTCAAAACATGCTAGCCCTCAGTGCCTCCAACACCAACAGAGTTGAGCCTTTCTACCTGTCACTTCTCATCAAAGGCTTCCAATTGAACAATTGCATCATAGACTCTTGAGCCTCAGATCATGTGACACCAGAAAAAGTTACAAATTCTCTTGGCCTCACTTTGACCCAGGAAACTGGCACATGTTATTCAATGGAATCCAAAAAAGTTCCATTATTAGGAAGGATTAAGGATGCTCAGGTTGCACTAGCTGATTACCCTAACAAGAAGACACTCTTGACCATTTTGGTCAAATATATCCCTTCATCTTTTGGTATGCTTTTGAGTAGAAGTTTTTTTAGAGATCTAGGTGGAGAATTAAAAATGGATTGGTCAATTACAACTATCCCGGTGAAAGGATAAATGAATAATTTACTCCCAATCGGAAAATGAAATTCACAAGAAGGAAATATGATGATCCAAGAGCCAACATCCTCTTTAAATATTTTGGGCTAGAAACTACTTCCTTACATCACAAAAGGAGGATAACTTGCCACTCTTGATGGAGGAAGAAGAAGATCAAATTTGGATAATGGAGTTTGATGGCATTCATTCCAGAGTAGGTTCAGGAGCTGGTGTAGTATTATACTCTCCCTCCAATGAGGTATATCCTTTTGCCTACAAGCTCCAATTTGATAATAAAAACAATATTGTAGAGTATGAAGCATTGCTATTAGGAATGAATGCAGTGAAGGACATGGGAATCAAGAAGTTGAGATGCAAAGGTGATGCAAAGGTTGTGGTGAAGTAGGTACACCAGCAATATCACGTGAAAAATCCAAGCCTCGAGCACTATAGAAACAAAGTGTGGGAATGCATTGAATCCTTTGATGCATTCTCCATTGAAGATATCCCTAGGGAGTAGAATGAAATGGGTGATTCTGTAGTAGTGTCAGCTTCCTTAGTGACACCCCATCCTTCTTTATGTAAGGATAAAGTGACCATCCAGATGGTTTTTAGACCTAGTGTACCAGACAATGTAAATCATTAGCAGGTCTTCAATGATGACAATCACATCCTCTCCTTCTTAGAACAAAGGGATAACTTCAATAATTTGTTCTTTCAAGGAAGTGAAAACCCACACCATGAATCAATCCCCAAATAAGAGAATGAAGGAATTGAGGGAATTAATGAAGAGGAGTAATCAAATTGAAAGGAAACAAAATCCCCAAAGGCCTAGTTTCTTTGGAAGACCTCTTTGACAAGCATGATAGGTTCATCCAAGATAAATAAAGGTAGTCTTCTTGGTGTCCATCTGATTTTTATCAAGAAAACATTGGCACATCAAAGAATCCAAGGATGCTTAACATCGTAAATTTTACTCACCGAAGAGAAGAGAAAGTTTTTCACTCTGCTAAAAAGTACTTAGATGTCCTAGCCGACTCCTATGATGAACTCAAATCCTTTCAGCCAAATAAAATGCATCACTCCATTCCTTTGAAGCAAGGCTGAAGCCCTTCGGGACAAAACAAAGGCCCTACAATCCAAAGATTGGTGATGTTATCAAAGAAGAGGTGACAAATATGCTCAATGCTAGAATCATTTTCCCCATCCATCATTCAACATGGGTGGCTAACATTGTGCTAGTAAGGAAGAATAACAGGGAAATAAGGATTTGTGTAGACTTCTGAAATCTAAATCAGGCATCTCTCAAGGACAACTACCCTCTTCCAATCATGGATCATATTTTGCAAGAAGTCACTAGATCTGAGATGCTCTCTTTGCTTGATGGATTCTCAGGGTACAACCAAATCAAGGTGGCAGAAGAGGATTGCAACAAAATAACCTTCACAACACCCAGGGCACTTTTTCCTACAACAGAATGCCTTTTGGCTTGATCAATGTTGGGGCCACTTTCCAGAGAGAAATGGAGTTGGCCTTCAAATATTTGAAATATTGCATTGTCATTTACCTTGATGACCTCACAGTTTTCTCAAAGAGGAGGGGAGATCATATCATTCATTTGAATAAAGTCCTTGTAAGGTGTAGGAAACATGGCATTTCTCTAAATCCAAAGAAGTGCATTTTTAAAGTCACGAGAAGGTAAATTGCTAGGACACATTATGAACAAACATGGAGCACACATTGATCATGAGAGGGTCGAGCTATCAAAACACTAGCCTTACCAACCAATAAAAGGGAGTTCATTCATTCTTTGGAAAGGTAAACTTCCTTCATCATTTTTTTCTTGAGTTTTCTTAACTCACTAAGCATACAACTTCCATGATGAAGCCTCAAGCAAGTTTCAAGTGGAATAATCGGGGAAATTTTTTTGAGAATATCAAGAAAGCCATTGCCAAAGCTCCAACTCTTGTATCTCTAGATTTGAACAAGGAGTTCATCATGTATTACTATGCATCATAACATACACTCTTTGCTTTCCTTGTTTAGAAAAATGATGAAGGTTTGGAAGTACGCATTGCTTTCATGAGATTTCATTTGAAAAATCATGAGCTAAAGTATAGCTAGCTGGAGAATCATGCCTACGCAATGGTTAAAGCTATTAAAATTTTCAAATTCTACATTCTCAATTCCCATATAGTGGTGATGGTCCCTAGAAGTGCAATCAAGTCCATTTTGACTCAACAAGATCCTAGGGCTAAGAGAGGAAGTTGGATTGCAAAGACCCAAGAGTATGAAATGGATATTAGGCCCTCTAATCTAGCGAGAGGAAATGGTTTTGCAAGCTGATTACTGAAGATGAAGCTCTCAAAGCTCAGTAGGGAGAAAAGGATGATGTTTTCCCAACCTATTCAGGAGACAGTCCACAAGTGCTCTTTGTCACCACTACTGATGAGTGGTATGCTGATATCGCTTACTACCTCACCTATGGAGAATGCACTCCTCATATTTACTACAAAAAAAAGGACACTCAAGCTAAAGCCAGCCAATTTTTTGATCTAGAATCATGCACTCTACAAGAAAGGCCTATATGGTTGTTTCCTCAGGTGTGTAGATAAGGAGCAGCAAGAAAATTTGCTCAGGGAATATCATGATCATGCTTGTGGTGGAAATTTCTTAGCAACAGTCACTGCACATAAGATTCTTAGCGACAAATATTATTGGCCCTATGTCTTTAAAGATACTCAAGATTGGGTTTCCAAATGCAAAGCATGCCAACAATTTTTTAGAAAGCCAAAACTAGCTCCATTACCACTCATGCCCGTGGTGATTGAAGAACCATTTCAGAAATGGGGGCTAGATTTCATTGTTGTTTTGAATCCTCATTCAATCATGCAGTGCATACTTATGTACTCACCGCAATCGATTACTTCACTAAATGGGTAGAATCCATCCCAACCAAGTAAGCCAACTCTTAAATAGTTTGTAACTCATCAAGGACAATATCATTGTTCGTTTTGGAGTACCACAAAATTTTTGTAGAAAATGCTACCTATTTCTCTTCCAAGGAGCTTACAATGTTTTTTAATGGTTTTGGAATCTCCTTATCTCACTCTTTTGGCTACTATCCACAGGAAATGGTCAAGGTGATTCAAGAAACAAGAACATTGTGACCATTGTTCGTAATTTGGTAGACAAGAATCACGGGAACTAGCACAAGAAGTTAGATGTTGCATTGTGGGCTGATAGGATCACTTCTAAAAAGGCAATAGGTATGTCACCTTTCCAAATGTTGTATGGAGTTGAGGTAGAGATTCCTCTAACAATTGAGACGTTAGTTCTCAAGTTGTTGCAAGAAATAGAGGATGGTCAATACAAAGGCTCCATTGACAAGAGGATCCTCTTCTGGAGAAGTTAGATAAAAGTAGATGCTAAGTGGTGGATGGAATTAAAGAAGGAAAATTGAGAGTGAAGAAGATATTTGACAAGATGGAAAAGGCAAGAGAATTCAAGGTTGGAGGCTTTGTCTGTTTGTGGGACAAGAGAAGAGAACCAAAGGGCAACCATGGAAAGTTTGATTCATTATGGCTCGACCCATTCAAAATTCATAGAACTTGTGGCAAGAATGTTTTTATCCTCTCATACTTGGATGGAACACCATTGGAATTTCCTCAGAGTGGGAAATACTTGAAATTGTATTATCACTAAAAGTGGGTTGTCCCCCACCTTGTACCATAGGTGATTTGTGTAGGTGTGTTTTTCTCATTTCTGTTGCATGGTTTTGGTTTAGTTTTGTTTGGTTTTTGTTGTGTGTGGTTTGGCTTAAGTGTTTCCTCCTTCTTCCATTCTTTCTCATAATTGTACATGACTATTCAAGGCCCAATGGACAAGGCACTGGTCAATGTAACATGTTTTGAAACATGAGATTATGGATCCTCATGTTGTGCCCTAGCCATGCCCAGTTCACGCCATGTCCCCAAGCTAGAGCCAGTTGTTGTCTCTTGAAAACTACTCTACATTTTCACAGCCAAATTAATGTTTTTGAGCTCATGCCCTTTGTTGGTTTTTAAGCCAACTTAGAGATTCATGAAATTAGCAAAACTCATTCCTTGGAGCTATTTAAACCTCTATTTTTCTCATTTTTAGGAATCCTCCATTTCCTGGTTTGTGCACGTTATATCCTCTTTGCAACCTCCATTTTTGATCAAAATGGTTCACTTGTTCTATGGCCTATGCCATCAAATCATTGTTTTACCTTCATGCCTCTGGTTCATGAAGGAAATTTGAAAAATTGGACTCAAAATGACAAATTTCTCTTCCTCTGCATATTTTTTACAATCGGGAGCGATCGAATTTCTTTCCCCATTAAATGTTGCCTCAAAGCATCCTTTAGTGAATACGTGGGTCTCTTTGATTATATGCGGTTTGGTCATACTTCAAAATCTAGCAAAGGCAGCCATGTGTCACAACGGTGTAACTCTATGGGAAGGGTCCAAGTGAAAGTCTTTAATTAAGCGCGGGCTTTCCACGTGTCCTAGGTACAAAATGAAGGTAAAATCAGGTAAGTATGTCCAAGACTCGGTGGAATACTCCATGTGTCGCAACGGTGTAACTCCGTGGTTGGGGAAAAAAATGCCAATTACCAAATCGCGCGGATCGCCATGTGGTTGAAGTTGTTGGAAAGGCAAAGCCCGCCATTCAAAATTCAAAGCGGATGAGCGGGCCATCGGGGATTTTTTTAGCCCCTTTGTAAAAGGTGAAAATTTAAAAAGCAACCCACAACCACGATTAGGCTTTAAAGGAAAAAATCAAAGTTGAAGCTTGCGGAAAAATTCAAAGGTAAAACCCGTTATTAAAAAGTCAAATCGGAGTAGTGAGCTGCGGAGGAATTGAGTTTTGAGCCTTTTCCAAAAAAGGTTAAAACATTTAGAAAAGAATCGCGACCCTGTCTCTCCAACCAGAACGTGCCACGTATCCTATTCAAATCAAGCGGCGGGTTAGTGAGGGGAATTTTTATTTTTGAGCCTTTTTCCAAAAAAATTTAAAATGGTGAGAAAACGGCTGCCACCCCATTTCGAATTAGAAGGTGCCACATGTCTAAGCTGAAAAGTCAAATTTCCTAATCTCTATAAAATCACAAAATGTAAAGGGATTCCCCATAACTCGCTCCAACCCCTTCCCCGCCATGTGGGCGACCCAATTTCAAAGTTAGAGAAGCAAATCAAATGGTCTATATTTAAACTGGCAAATTGAATGTAACGATTCTTATGCAAGATCTGGTTTTAACCCACCATGAGTGTTTTCTTCACGACAGAGGAATTTGAAAAGGCATTGAAGATTTTGAAGTTGTAACGGTTTCTTGCAAAGAATATAATGGCTTCTCGACATCATTCCAAGGGTTGGCGATTGATTTCAAAAAAGACCAGAGTGCTCTATACCTGGAAAAGAGAAAAAATGCCAAATTTCTTCTATCTTCTTTCTCTCTCAAATTTCTTCCATTCTAAAATTTTGTACAAACTCTATCTTAGCTTCAATAATAAAAGAAGGAATTTTTTCCTCTTTGATGGAGAGATTAATTGGTACTTTGACCAATGAGTTTTATTCCATCTTGTAGCTTCTTTATCAGATTTGTATTTTCTTCTAATTCTAAATGCATGTAAATGAAATTTCTAATTAATGTGTGTGGGCATCTGATATTCTACTTGCAACATTAGTTTCTCCTACCTCCATTCTCACTCCCTTTCCCTTCTCGACACAAAGTTCTTCTCTAGTGATAAATTGCTAGCTTTTCCACGAGGTCGGTGGAGTGCCCCCGTTGGATATCTCTTATAAAGGCCACCATTGAAATCCACTTTTCACGCATGCACATACGGAAATTGTACCTTTTAAGTAGAGGGACTTAGATTCACATAGCGTTGGCTTAAAACCCACCAATTTTTCTCGCAAGAAAAATTTTCTCGCCAACATATAGGTTTCCCTATAAGAATATGTCGTGGAGGAACACTAAGAGGATTTTGTATCCAAAATTCTACAAATCTTGATGTAGAGTCGACTTAGATGATTGACTAGAAGGACTTTGAGTCACATGAATCATCAAACAAGGAATATTTTGTTTAGGTGACTAATGAAAGAGGTCCTACAAAGAAGGGGATGACCTTGATTGAAGAATTGGATTAGATGTTTTATAAATAAGGTCTTATGAAGAAGGGGAGGACCATGACTTAATAATCACATTAGATGAATGATAGAGAAGTTCCTACAAAGGAGGGGAGGACCATGATTTATGAATCAAATTACATGAATGATAAAGAAGGTTCTATAAATGAGGGAAGGAGTGCGATAAAAGAATCAAATTAGATTAATGATAAAGAAGGTCTTGTGAAGGAGGGGATGACCATGATTCAAGAATCATATTAGATGAATGATAAAGAAGGTCCTATGAAGGAGGGAGGACCGCAAATTCGAGTCAAATTAAATGAATGATAAAGGATGTCGCGTGAAGAATGGGGTAACTCAAACATTTCACTAGAGGTATGATGAAGGAAGTCCCGTGAAGAAGGGGTTAAGCATGACATAGGATTTGAACTAAATGAATCGAATAGTAGTTTGGATCTGAATCATCAAAATAATTTGAGAAAATATTTGGATTGTAATCCTCAGAAGAAGAGAAATTGTTTGGATTATAATTAGAATAAGAGTGGGAGGAACCTGAATAATAATTTGGATCATAAGTGTCCAAACCATACCACCGAATACAAGATAAAGGTAGGAAACGAGTTACATGGGTGATTTCTATAGCATGGAGAACCAAATGAGGTTTACACATGATGGGTTTTTTTGATGTGAACACTAAAACTTTGATTCCTTATTGTTGTATGTATAAGGGACCTTGCGATAATAAGTTATTATCAATGTGTGTTGGGTTCAAAGGTATAGACCTAGATTGTATGATCAAATTTTTTTGAAGTGAAGAAGCTTTCATGTTTATTTAGGAAACATAATGACAACCAACTAGAAATTTCATAAAGATGGGGATGCATGTGTTATTTTCCAAAAGGAATGCTAGGAAAAACATACATTGTGATGACTCAAAATTCGTAATCCAACAAGGTTTGGCCAACAAGATTGGAGACATAAATGTCAAAGGATTGATCAAAATTTTAGCAACATAAAGGATATAAAGAAAATATTTCCAATATTCGATTGATCTAAAATTTGTTTGATAGCAAATGGTTTTTTCCAAGGTTTGAAATATATGTTAAAAATTTACCATAAACTTAGGTGAAAACAAGAAGATCAAGAGGATAAGATACCCAAATGATTTTCCTAGAAATGAGTTTATAAGGTGGATAAGCCCAAGGAACAATCACCCAAGTTCATAACAAAAAACCAAATTAATGACCAAAGAATAATGAATGATAAAGAATGAATGGATCAAACTGTTTTTCCTAAATCGATAAGTCAAAATGATGAATAATCACAAGAAATAATCACACAAAGTTTTTTCTTAACCAACCAATCAAGAATTTACTTCCTTAGTTGTTTCGAAATGGTAATTGATGTTTAAGATGATCAACAAAGTGTCACCACTTATGTCAAGTTCAAATAAATGAACAAGGCGTAAGTAATATCAAGAGGTTGATATGATCACCATGAAAGTATGCGTAAAGTAAGTTTGAATCCAACCAACACATGTATCTCAAAAAGTGGGAGTTATGAATATGAACAACGCAACAATACCACTATGACATATTAACCAAACTTTACGAAAAAAGTGAGGTATTAATATCTAAATAATATTGATTTGATGTGCACAAAGGTAACAAGAAGAAACAAGACATAAGTATTAAAATTGTAGTGATATAATAAGAGCAATGTAACACTTACAATGAGAATCTAGTAAAGAATCAAGCCTAACTACAAATGAAGATCATGACTAGGAATCGAGATCAAATGGCTATAAATGACATAAAGATGTATTCACACACTTTAGACATTTAACAACTCATTCGCAAACATGGATGAGTGTAAACGGACATAAAAGTGGGGAACATAATGAATTAACAACAAACGTATGATTACTCTTCTCTTGATCAACTTAGTTTCAAAAGAAATAAAAGGAAGTATATGAAATGGGGTTTTAAAATGTTTGGCCTCACTTTGACAGAGTTTCTCCTCACCTTATGCAATGTGAAAAAGTTCTAAGAAAAAGTAATGTCACACAAATTTCGTGGTGAATAATGCGTAGTTTCAAATTTACTAGACTCTCCCTTTGTTTGATTAAAAAATATCAACTCTAAGAAAGTTCTCCCTTTACGATGGCTCTCGTAACAATTTTATAAATAAGTTGGCTCGAAGTCAAGATAGCTTCCTAGGTGGTTTTCTCAACTAGTTGTCACAAGTTTTTCTCGATACGATATTGATTCACTAAGAAAGTCACACTTAATAGACCTGGGTTATCTCAGATTTATTTTACCCCCTTTTAACACAGTGATCAATAAATGCATTCATTGTGTGTTCTCACTAGGGTCGAAATACAAAAACCTTGACTCTAACTCACAAAGGTCAAACTAATCAACTAGGTGTGTGGAGCACTTCCTATTTCTTATGCAAGGTTCCCTCTTTTGTGGACTACTTTAGGGTTCCTAGGACCACCCCCATTGTTATAGTTTAAGGAATAAGCCAAAGGGCTTATGTCCTAGTTAAGAGGATGAGACATACCCTTATCCGAACCTATAAATACAATCTTATTATTGTGGTGTGTTTTTTTATATTTTATTCTTAATTTGGTTTTCTTGTACACCTTTTGGCAACACACGGAAATTTAATAAGTAGGTTTATGTTTCAAACCTCCTTTCTTTGACAAGTGTATTTAGGTCATGCATGCAAAGTTTAGTAGTTTTCCAAATGATCAAAACATCATATTTAAGGGAGATACAATGTTTTTCTTATTTCGAGATCATCCTAAGATGCAAGGAAAGAGCATACACAACACGAAACCTCACTAAACTTGTAGAAATGGAAAACACTTAATAAAATTGAAAAAAGTAAGATTCGTTTTAGCCAACTTTGAAGTTCTTTCCTTAGAAAAATTATTTTATGTGTTTTTAAAAGCATTACGAAGGTATTGAAACGTTTTTTATTCGCAATATCACTTGAAAGGTATGAGGGAAAAGAATACACATTTCAAACCTTTATAAATGAAAATGTAACATTCATCAACTTGATAAAACGAGTTAGCACAAATCACGACTCAATATATTTTGTAAATAATTATTAGTTTGAAGAAACCTTGCAAGATGTTAGCAATTCAAAGAATTCAAGTCTTTGCAAAGCATTTAAACATGTTAGAAAATGAATATTTTAATAATGGATAAAACCATAAATTTTCCATAGTTGAAAAGCCTAATTTTATGTCTCCATTGGGTAGTTCACTTTGATACCTTTCCAACGCAAAAAAAAGAGTCGTTTGAGTTTGAGAGAAAATGTTATGGCATTTGGAAGATAGGTAATGAACACAGTTCAATGTGTACTTTCCCAGAATGACGTGTACATGCCCTTTTGAGTGTATATGCGCCCCTATGTAAAAATAATAATAAAAAGATGTGTATGTTCCCCTTTGAGTGTATACGTGCCCTTGTGTACAAAAATAGAATGATGTGTATGCACCCTTTTGAGTGTGTATGTGCCCTGTAAAAACACACACATAATGATGTGTATGTGCCTGAGAATGATGTGTACAAATGTACATGTATATGACATAAAAACATGGGATGTTGACATATGTAACTTCTAAAAGCTCATTTTTTTCTCAAATTAGCTCAAATCAAATAGTAACACGTCATGAATAAATCACATAAATAAGTTCTAATGCATATAAAGATGATGAAATAGACTAATAATATTATTCTAGTTCACATGTGCATAATTTTGTTTTGCAAAACTTGAGAAAATTGGTAAAAATTTATTAAAATCAAAGGAACTATGAATTGGTCCCACCTGGTTTGCCAAATGTATCTATGTACTAGTTAACTAAGCTAAGAGAATTGAAGCTAACACTTTAATAGTTCCAAAACCAAGTTAACTAAAAAAATATCATCATGCTAAGATCTTAACAGACTAACTACTAACATTATGCATTATAACTTGAAATGGATATCAAACTAATATGCTACGCACTTGAATCTCTACTCTTTAAATTACCAAAACAAATGAATGGACCTAGATAGATCGATGACAATCAAATTTGATTGTTTTATCTTCAAGGGTTTGGGAATGGAGGCTCATTATACTATGGCTAAAGACCGCTTTTGATTTTCTCCATATGACCCAAAAGCATGGATGGATAAAATGCAATAATGAGGTCATAGCTCAAATGAAATAATCTATAAGAAGAAATGCCTATAGTTTAGGTTTATACGCATGTAAAGGTGCAAGTAGAAAGGTTGGAGGAGGGTTTATTTTATAAACCAATTGTTTGAAGAAGCTTTACATCCTATTACATGTGCGATAATAGAAAAGCTAGGTTAGTAATGGATAAACATGGTTTAGAAGTTGTTGAGTTTACTTTTGGAGAGTTCAATTCGTCCTTTAGTGACTCATAGGAGTTGAGGGGATTTATAGATTGACCATAGTGATTAATTACTAGGTGTGCAAGCTTATAGAAGCTTTTTAGAGGAATAATTAGCATGATTTAGACTATGGGAGGTATTTAATCAAATAAATTATGATTTTTGATTTAATGGAAGAGGAAGTTAATTAATTAATAATAACTAATTATTTTAAATAGAAAGGGGGTTTAATTAATGAAGTTCATTAATTCATGGATTTGTTGGATATAAGAGTTAATTAATTAACGTAATGTAACTAATTAACGGTGATAGAAGAAAAAATGAACATTTACCGATTATATGTTGTCAATTTGTGGGAAAGGATATAATTAGTGTAATTTAAGTATTTAAATTGCTCGAGATAAATTACAGGTGTTTACACTTAATAAAGCTTTGTTGTTTTGGGTTATTCGTTAAAAATGGCCCCATTTGTAGTTACCGCTTAATAAGGTGGCAAAATTTATAGTTATTTGTGTAAAATGGATTCAACCTCTAGTAATGAGTATATTTATATCCATATCTTATGGCCTAATGGGTTATTTATGAAAAAATAATTGTTGAGTAAAAGTTAGCATAAATTCCGGAATTGAGAAGTGTTAGGCTATACCTTTCCTTAAAGGAAAATGTGTATTGACCTCTTGAAATCTTTGGGAAGGTATGAACAGAAAATTTATTTTATCCCATCCATGTGATAAATTTACAATTTTCATAGTAAATCAATAGGTTTGGGAAACATACGCTTTGAATGGATTTATTTTTTCCTAACTCATTCATGATTTCTCTTAATTATGGTAATTAAGAAATGATAAAATTTAAGTAAAAACTTTTCGTATGTCTTATTGAATTGAAAATTCATTTTTCGTTGTTATCATTAAGTAAATTTGGTTTTGTAAGGATGCGAGAAAATGCAAAAATAGTTTTTTCATGGTTAAATTTTTGTAAAACTTATAAACAATAATAAATTATACTATCACTTATGAGTTTTCTGAAGCAAATTTTGATGTCCTAGAAAAGGGTACATGTTAAGGATCCCAAACCAAAATAGAGAATCAATCCTAACTCAATGATTGGCTATATATATATATATATTTTCACCCAAAATTTATTGGTACTATCATTATGTGAATGTAAAAATAATTGTCAAATCAAGTCATCACCCTTAATTATGTTTGGTATTATGTGAATCTACTTCCTTGGATCCTTAAAGAATAATGCAGATGTTAGGACTAAATTTGAGAGGCTTGTGAATATTTTTCCTAAATTTAAAGTTATTTGTGATCTATAAGGTGAGACCACACATAAAATTAGCACCCCTAATACTAGCATCTCATTTGTATTACACAATTTCAATAATAAGTCTTTAGTGTAACATAGCAATACACACACTCACACACACATATACATTATGTTAACAAACATAAATTAAAAAAATACACAATGGATGACAACCACGTCGTTTCGCCATCTTACTTGCATCTTCAAAAACCATGTGAGTATGAAATCGCTGATAAATCGTTGGCATGACATCCACCTAGATCTACAATAATTAACGTTTTCTTGTTTTTCCATTTACATAATAATATTACATTTCACTCGAAAACAGAGGGTTAGAGACATATATTTTCTTTTCATTTCATTTCACTTAATTTCTTAATTAAGGAGAGAGAAAGAGATAAGGAACAAAGAGAAATACTATTTTTTCAAAAGTCACATTTCTCCCCACAAGACACATGGAAGAGTTTCATTTAGTTACTTATATGTTTCAATAGTTTTTACAATGTTGTATATTCTTTGCTAGTGCCCTGTGACCTTATTTTTCATTATTCTACTAGTTGCGAAAATGTCTAATTTTTGCTGGGAGGCTAAAGAAACCACATTTGAAAATTACCTTCTGATGGGCACTCACACAATGGTTGAATTCCTACGTGTACTCCTATATACCCAAAATTCACAAGAACTGACAGAATTCAGAACTAGTAAATAGTTTACAGTTGTTGACTAGATTTTTAGGGCCATTGATCGTAATTGGGCTAGTTGAAACATCAAGTAATTTTAACTAGAGGGATAAGTAACTTCATCTAAAAGTTATATTTTAATGGTTAGAATCTCCATGGGAAGATTCCTACATGCCCTCCTATATATGGAGAATATCTTTGGAGTTGATTTAAACTGGGAACTGAAAATAGGTTGTCAATGGTGACGAGTTTGCTAGAACCACCGGTCGTAGTTTGTCCATTTAACCTAGTCAAACTACAACCCGAGGCCTCCAAAATGCCTTTTCCAAACTATCTAGAAGAGTGTTTTTTCCCAAACTGAATGTTACATGAAATTGTGTAGTAAAAATACTAGCGATTTGTGAATATGGATAAGCATTTCGGTTCTTAAGGTTCAAATGGTTGGTAAAAATGAAAGCTAAGTTTTCTATTTTAGCAACTTCCTAAAAGTTCAAAATGGAGTAATAGGGATCCTAGAGGAGCAGAGAAGAGAGCATGAATGATCACTTAGGGTCAATCTAAAGCTTGATACAACTCCCCACATAATGAGGGACACAAACAAAACTTGCCATCCCTTTTCAGGGCCTAGAAGGTTGTTTTGTGAGTCTTCAAAAATCACAATTTACCTAATTTTATGAAAGGATGATAACTAGGTTTAATGATGAACTCAAAATCAAGTAGCCAACTTAAGGGTTGTCGCTATCCATTTTGATTATTGAGTTTCCAAACAGTGGGTTTAAGTCTAAGGTTTACACCAAGGTTTATTTGCAATGCGTAAGTCACAAGGTGATGTTTTATTGTTTTTTGATACAAATCTATTTAAAATAACCAAATGTTTAAACATCTAATCATTTAACATTTCTATCATATTACAAATGAAAAACCAAATTATACGAAAATTTTAAAAGATGAAGGTAAGGAGACCATGCCTAGAGGAATGAATCCGATCAAAATAGTGGGATTTGGTTCAGCATCTCAAATAGGAATTTCATCAAGTGGTTCACGGGGTTTACCTAAGATTCCACATTTTTCATACATAACTAATTGAGCACTTACAACTAATACCTCTTACTAAGCTCCCGCTTTATCTTCTTCGGTGATCTACAATGCTAAACATCAAAATCTGCCCAACCTTCATAGGTTTATTTTGCAAACTGATGATAAAATTTAGAGCTCCCTTAAGGTAGGTGATCCAATCCACATAACCAACGCATCTCCATAGTCTCTAAGGAAGCCAACTCAACATTAGAGTCTCAATGGAAATCCATACCCTCTTTAAAATATTGTGTTTTGCTTGCACAGGCCTAGGGTATGCTTTGGAAACAGTGAGGAGTTTGGATATATGCCTTCTAATTGCATTTGATTCAAATTTTCCAATGAATTATCAACAAACCCATTTCGCACATACCTTTCCATTATAGCAGATTATACATGAGACCACATTTCTCCGAGGAATTTTTTCAAATATTTCTCCTACCCTATGTATAAGATTTATTTCCCAACTAAATAAAATTTCAGAAAACTCGTTTCCATAATTCTTAGAGGGATGTTCATACCCAATTTAAAACACCTATTTTGGCACTATTGATAGGGTCTTGGAAAAAGGTTGGGAAGTGTTGCTTTACAACTGCCAAATGCATCTGCTTAAAAGTTTACAAACCCTTTTAAACAAAACCATTTACTGCATATCCTGCGATCGATGTTGTCAACAAAACCAGTTTTTTTTTAAGACATTCTATCAAACATTTCATGTGTTTGTCTATGCTTCCACATTTTTAATACATGTCTACCAAGGCCATTGCAACTACAACATATGAAAATATTCCTCTATCCTTTATTTTTCCATTGATATCCATACCCTATTCCAAAGACCCCATTTTGACATAGGCTGGGAAATACACTGTCTAAAGTGCCTCGTCGAGTCCTCAACCCATTTCTTCCTCTACATACAACAAAAAAACCAAAGGAAAACAAAATTTCTCTCTTGGAGACATTTGAACCCGATTCGGATACAAAAATAGATCCGAAACAATTAGTTTGTATACAACATTAAAGGAGACACTAGGGATATATATTTATCTCCATATGCGAGGTTATTCCAACCCAAAATGGTACTTATTTTTAGACATGTGAAAATTCCCTTTAGCGTAGTCCCTATAATGTTTTTGTTGATGCATAATCACAACACCCATGATTATTTGCAAACTCAATAGATTGAAACTATCAAGCAGTGTGATTTCATAACATGGAGCTTTTCTTAATACATGGTACTTTAGGATTGGGAAATCTATCGAAACGAAGCCTAGTTCCTAATCCTCTATTCTTATACACACTTTCAAATTGTAGCGGATCTATCCTAAAATCTACTCTAACATGCCAAGGAGATAGGGTTGGAAAGATTACAAGAAATTAAACCTAATCTATGGTAGGTGATGTACCAAAAGGAATGTTGGAAACCTGATTTACATGGAGATGAAACCCAATAAATTTGAAGGGGATGAATACACACCACAAGTCAACTAATTGTTATGAATTCATTTACCATTAAATATAGACCATTAAATATGTAACACAATTTAACATGCACACTAGTCAAATTTGCATGAGAGATCAAGGGACTACAATGAACAAAAGAGAGGGTCAAGTTCATCCACATAATTATATTATTTCTCCATAGATTTTATATAGTGCATTACAATGGCCAAGAGGCACTAATTTGCATTACAACTTGAATGGGAGGTTTGAACACCACAATGTCACTTACAGACAAGAGAAGAAGGGAGGGTGTAAAGTAAGATTATCCAACCTTTTTAAAAATGATCCCCTCCTTATAGTATATAAGAAGAATGAGAGAAGGGAGAGAGAATAATTTGAAATATTGCTTCGACCACCCAAAAATTCATTAAACTCTCCTCTAATAATGATAAGTACCACTACAAAACCCATAGATCCATGTACATTTCCTTGTTGGGGAAGAAAGGAAACCCATACGTCATCATTTTGGTCGGTGGTAAATCTAGAAACACCCTCTAAAATTCTGATTTTGTGCAAATACGAGCTCCCAGTCAAAATTTGTGGTCATCTAAAGATGGGGGTGGCATACATCAATAAATGTCAGTGGTGATATCTGCCTTTCCTGACTCTGAATTGCATTGCATCCTCCAAAATTGGAAATTTTAGATTTTTGGGATTCATAGTTTTGGGAATTTTGATTTCGTAGTTAGGGTTCTTGTTCATCACCAAGTCAACTTGAGTGTTTTGAAATGCCGAACCTCCAAAATTTCAAATTTGGACTTTAAAGTTATGACTTCAAACCATGTCACGTGACATTGTTCATCATACAAGGGTTTGGAAGATTTTCCTTTTTGGTGATTCGAGTTTGTGGATTTCGGGTTTCAAGACTTCGAGGTTGTCGGGATTTCAGAATTTTGGGTCTTTGAGATTTCAGTGTCATCGGGCTTTGAGGTTTTGGACTTGGGTTCTTCAGGTTTGGAGGTTATTGGACTTCACGTTTTCAGATTTCAAGTTTCCGGGGATTCGGGATTTCCACACATCGGGACTTCAGGTCTTGGGTGTTGGGACTTCAATTTTTTAGGATTTCCGACTTGGGGACTTTGATGTTTCCTTATTTATATAGATGCATGAAACCTCTACGAAACTCCAATGTTTGAATTTTAGACTTTGGGGTTTCGGACCTTTAACCGTCCTTTGCATGCTACTATTCACTTCTTGACCCTACTAAGACCTTTGAACCTCTGAAATTTGAAATTTCAGACTCTTGGGATTCGGAACTTTAGAGCTTTCTATTTTTTTCTTTTTTTTACTTCAAAAATCAAAGCGTCAAAATGTATGAAGTCTAAATACTTCTAACTTTGGCACCCCCATTTTTAGCTTATGTCAACTTCGAGCATCCTTTAATTTCTGGCTCCAAAATCATTACCATTTCCGAGCCCACATGTAACATGACCATCAAAATTGAAATGTAAGATCTAATGGCTGAATGATCCCTCCAATTTCTCGGTTTACAATTTCATGTTTGTCAATTTTTTTCCTGAGGGTCAAAATTGGATATCATTTCTATTTATTTAATCATGAATCTATATAACTATACACTCATTCATGCCGCAACCAGCCGGCGAATGTTTGCTAAATTTACCACATTAACTAGGGTTCCCACATGGTCAACACCCTTGGATCTTGAGAAAGCTACAAGTATTATTATGCAAGGGAAGTGATAGATCGAAGGTTTGTTTTAGGTTTCCCATACTCCATGTCACCTCAAATGTACTTTCCATTACAAGCCTACATACTCCATTCTCCAACCACTACCAAACTTCAATTTCATTCCTTTATTTTAATGTTATGTTTTTATTTTATTGTTTTATCATTTTTAATTTTTTTAAAAACTTTTTGTTTACCTTGTTTTGTTTTATTTTAATTCTAAATCTTCACCATATATTTTCTTCTATTCAATTAATTTAATAATTTAAAATTTATAAGATACACTTTGGGTTGGATTTCACTTAACTTGTCGAAGCGTCTAGCAGGAATTACATTCCCCTCCCCTTATAAGAGCATCATCCTTGATGTGACACAATGCCAAGATTAGAAGAGGGTTCTCATAATCAAGGAGGAAAACGATCAAGAGTTCATGCCACCAACGAGACAATACCTATTGCCAAAGCATGACCACAAGGAAGATGACAAGTCTTGACGATTTCCTAATGCTCAATGAAGATTGGTAATTTTCTTTTACATTATTACCTAATTACTCTTTTCCCTTAACAATATTTATTAATCTCAAGCTCTTAATATTTCATTATTTTAATATTTTAGTTTTTTTTTTTGGGTGCTCAAAAGAAACTGACATCACAATACCACACTAGGACAAAACACGAAACTATTCATTCACAATACATCCCGATATGTACATTTAGGACTATATCACATCACAAGAACTCAATCAACCAAGAAAAGAACATATGTAGCCATCACTACATAGTACTTATTACACATACACACGACACAAAATTACTCATAACATAGGCATACTATAACACATGGAATTCTCGAACAATATATATTAAAAGGTTTCACAAATCTTGAGACAATAATCGTAGCTAAATGGTGTTAAGAAGTGGATTAAATCCTAATCTCAATGAGGAGTATCAATCCTCAACATTCGTAAACATGACCAAACTCACATGAGTACAGATAAATCATAACAAAGAACTCCCAAAACATCACCAAACAACACCATATACCTCCCGAAGCATCACAAAACAACTTCATATAACTCCAAAAGCATCACAAAAAACTCCATGTACCTCCCAAAGCATCACAAATAAACTCCATATACCTTTGAAAGTATCACAAAACAACTACATACACCTCCCAAGGCATCACAACACAACTCCATATACTTCCCAAATTATCATAAAACAACTACGTATACCTCCCGAAGTATCACAAAATAATACCACATACCTCCCGAAGCATCACAAAACAATTCCATATACCTCTCAAGGAATAAAATAAACATAAATTTTCCTTTCGGCTCCACCAAAGAGGTCACACCCTATGGCCCTCAAAGCACATAAGGTCAAACACCTCTAACCCAAGTGACATAATAATTTGTGGTTCAACAACCCGCTAATTATCTCAGTAACTCTTTAGGCGCACCCCCATACAACGAAACGGGACCATAGGTACCACCTATCCTTGGTGAACCCATGTCTCTGGCACAACACATACAACATTCGAACCAACATTCCAAAACAATAAACAAAACTATCAAGTGACATCAAACACAATTGCTTTGGGCCGAGCGAGGAAAATAGTTTCAAACTCAAGGAAGAATTTTAACTTAAATTCAAATTTCAATAAAATCAAAACAAATGGCTAATTAGCCATAGTTAGTGAAAAAATTTGCATGCTCATGCAAAAACCAAATAAAATTCCAAAAATTGTAACAACTCAATCAAAAGTTAAATAGAACAATTTGCTTTGGTTTCGAAAAAGAAAAGATAAATTTATAATTAAAATACATATAGAGAAATAACACATCACAATTACTATGTGGCCTTATACGGCCACATAAGGGGTACTCATTGAGTTTCGGCACTTGAGCATCGAGCCTCGGCTCGTAAAATTACATATCAAATAATACAATTGTTCAATCTCTGCTGAATCATCCTGTATACTCCCACAAGGCTCAACACGGTGAAAATCACATAGGATTGTTCGATGGACAACCCACATAGGAAAGAACAAGGGATGTTAGTATGCATAAGTTGAGCCTTCTAATTGCATTTGCTTCAAATTTTTCAAGGCCTTTTCAATAGACACATTTTGCGTACACCCTTCCATCATAGTAATTGTCCATGAGAGCACATTTCTTTTTGGAATTTTGTCAAATATTTCTCCTACCTTGCGTGTATGCATTTTTTTCTCCAACTATATAAAATGTGAAAAAACCCGTTTCCATAATTCTTTGGGGATGTTCATATCCAGTTAAAAACACTTATTTTGGCACAACTGAGAGGGTCTTGTAAAAATGTTACATAGTGTTGCTTTAAAACTTCGGAATGCATTTTCTTAAAAGTTTCCAAAGCCTTTTCAAAAAAATCATTTCGTGCATATCCTGCAGTCAATGCTGTCCACAAAACCACATTTCTTAAAAGACATTCTATCAAATAGTTTATGTGCCTGTCTATGCTTCCACATTTTGCATACATGTCTACCAGGGCCATTGAAACTACAACATTTGACAATATTCCTCTATCCTTTATGCTTCCATTGATATCCATATCCTGTTCCCAAGACCCCATTTTGACCTAGTCTGGGAAATACGCCTATCTAAAGCGCCTCCTTGGTCCTCAATCCTCTTCTTCCTCTGCATACAACAAACATAACCAGCGGTAGATAACATTTCCCTCTTGGAGGCATTTGAACCCGATTCAAATATAAAACTAGATCTAGAACAATTAGTTTGTATACGACATAAAAGGAGACACTAGGGATGTAGATTTAACTCCATACGTAGGGCTGTTCCAACCCAAAATGGTAATGAGTTTAGGAAGGGTGAGAGATCCTTTTGGCGCATTCCCTGCAATGTTATATTTATTTAATCATGAATGTATATAACTATACACTCACTGCAACCAACCAATCTCTTCTAAATTAGCCACGTTAACTTGGGTTCCCACGTGGTCAACGCCCTTGGATCTCCAGAAAATTGCAAATATTATTGTGATTTTATTTTATTATTTAATTATTATTATTATTATTTAATTTTTGTTTACTTCTTTTTATTTTATTTTATTTCTAAATCATCAACATATATTTTCATTTATTCGGTTTAATTTTATAATTTAAAATTTCAAACTTATGTTGTGGGGTTGGATTTCGGCAACCTTGTCAAAGCATCTGGGAGGGCATTACAATAACATACATTTTATATATTGAAACCATAGTAAAATTAAAAACTGTTATATCATTTATCATCATTCGAATTAAGGTAAACTCTCATTTTTAAGAAAATGCATCTCTTGTCTATATAAAAATGTGGCTCATATTTTTGCATTTTCCTAAATATATTTACTCATACGGTGATTAACAATGGATGAATAAAAAAATAATTTAAAAACTAATCTTATTAAACTTTTCCAATTTTGTTTTTCTATCCATGACGATAATGTTTTTTTCTAGTATATGAAGAAGTCATTGCAATCCTATTTAAGGATTAATTTATCACACTTTCAAGCATTCTTATGTAAGCTCAAATAGTCAAGTAAGTGTTATCCATATTTCGCCCGTGCCAAATATTGGATCGGCCACGACCCCGCATAAGAGGAACCTGAGAAGACTCATTCAAATCCTGCAAATTGGTCGCAGAAGGACTCAACCATGGAGTGGTGGAGGCCAAGAGAGACTAAAGGACCCTAGATAAAGAAACGACTCTGTCGGGCCATTTCCACATCTTAAATCCATTCTCCAAGTTACAGGCAGACTCAATTATGAGATAGACAAGAAGGGGTGATGCCGCGAAGGAACCAAAAACAAGAAGGGGAAGAAACGGTGAAGTTTCGAGGTCCTCGGGCTTGAAACTGTTTAGAAAAGGGTCCAAAAATGACTAAGTATGGAGGAGGCAACGGAAGAGACCACGTGTCCTAACAACGCTTCTCCAAGGGTGAATCCAAAAAGGGTAATCCCAAACTAGCGCCAGGATTCCATACGTCCAAAATCACAAAAGTTGCAGGCCATTGAAAAGTCTTCAACTAAGAAAGAAGGTGCCATGTGTTGTCTTGGCGCAAAACCGGAAAGGAACCCGGACGAGAGATTCTAACTTGTGCGGCCCTCCCACGTAGAAAATGGTCGAGATAGAGTCAAAAGGTGTACAAGGCGGGCTTCAAAATTGGTGAAGTATAAAAGTGTAAGCGGAGAGTGCCAAGTGTCAGTATGGCGCATCTCCAAGAGTTGGTCCAAAGAGATGCCTCCACGTGTTATATGAGGAGGGGTAGATTTAGTTGAATAGTCACAGATGATGAGCCGTGTCGGCGAGATGCTTTGCCTAGTGTCTTAATGGCATTGATTCAAGGGGTAAATAAAGAAAAGGTTCCCAAATGAGTGCTAGACTAACGTGTGTCCTAGAGGAAGGCAGAGCCTGTCGGGAAATGTTTGTTCTTTGCCCCTTGTTATCTCAAAAGGGGTAAAAGTTTTCAAATGGCCCACAACTCTACCCAAGGAAAAACTTAGCATTTAGGTCCAAGTCAAAACTAAAGTGGTGAGTCGGGGAAAAGTGAAAATTTTCCTTTCGTCAAAAGGCACAAATATAAAAATGGAAGCACATTTCCCAGCCAACCAAAAGGAGCCATGTGTCTAGGTGGAGCTTCGGGGCTGCAGGAGTTTTTAAGTTTTGCGTTTTTGCATAAAAGGACAAAAGATAAATTGCAGACCCGCAACCATGATTTTTGTTCTAATCTAGTTGCCATGTGTCCCAAACCAAAAGTGGGACCCATTTTTCAAATTGTTTTCCTACCCATTTGTACGGATTCGATACAAACTTCGAAGGGGCATATCTTTCGACTCGTGGCTCAAAATATTGTGAATCTGACACCATTGGAAAGATCTCAGCCTAACCTATGCCATAGAGATCTAAAAATTTAATTTTGAGGAGGTTAGGTAAAGTAAAATGGAGGAAACATCTTTCGACCTTCAATGCAAGATCCATCTGTCTCAACAACTAGATTAGATTTGATCTATTTATGTCATTTCCTCTTCTTTCAAGGCGATGAATCAAGGATTGATGCAATAAATATAGATTTGGGGGCATATTTTATCGAAACATTGATGGCGGTGGTCTAGCTTCAAGCTACTTTTCTCACTTCCCTCTCTCTTTCTTCTCTCTGATCGAGTCTATATATATGGGGCATGATTCATTGTAAAGGGTTCAACATTTCTTGTTTTGCGAGCTCTCTTTTTCTTCTAGCAAAGGAGTTTATGGAATTCTAGGCCTTCCAAAGAAAGTTGCAGTAATATGTTTCTTGCCTCGTGGCTATTTTGTGATGTATTGTATCAATCTGCAGAGCAATAAAACATGTTTGTGATCGATTCTAGATCCTTTATGTCTCTTTTACTTGCATATGGTCTTTCATTATAAATCTGGTTATCTATGTTTGATTATTGCATGTATTTGTTGGTTTTTGTCTATCAACAGAACTAGTGTTCATCATTCCTTTGGTGCATCACCTTGTAGTTTAGTTATTGTTTATTTCTTGTACCCCTTTCTTATCCTTGTCTCCTTGGCAAGTTTTAGATTAGGTATAGAAATAGATCCTCTGCAGATCCTCACGTGTGCACCTGAACAAAGGAATAAGGAACCAACCTTTAATCTGGAGAGCTTTTCCATTTTTGCAAGGTCCCACACCTTGGGAAAGTTCAATGTTATACAATCACACCAAATGACTCTGCCTTAGAAAAGTAGACCTATAGAACTCATTTGGGGGTGTTGTGATTTTGCACTAATAGTTTTGGCACGCCCGATGGGACATTGGGGTTAGATATTTCATCTTCTCTTGGTGTCTCATGTAAAAAACAAAAAATCCAACACCACCATACACCACTAACAGCTTTGGCATGTCCGGTGGGACTAAGAAGTCTCCATCTTATTACGGTAGGGAATCAATGTACACTTTGTGATTCTAGCTTTTAAGAATCCTTAAAATTATACATCCGACGACTCACAAGGAAACAAATCTACTCGCTTCAATAGTCCAAGCAAGTTCATGAGAAGAGTATAAACACGTTCAAGAACTAGAGAAGAGGGACTATATTTTTATCTAGACTTATCCCTAGACAGAGAAAAAGAGGAAAAAGAGTCCAGAGGTCTATTTCCCCACCAAACAAAGCCTTATCAACACCTCCTCCTTGCAGGCTATTCTCTCAATAAAGAGGAGTGCTCGGATGATCGAACGGCTTAGCCGAATCCATATGTCAACTCCACTTTGGTAGTAGTCCACTCACCTTCAATGCACAAAATCTAGTTTTGATTGCAGTATTAAAGAGCATCCCATATTTCACTGGGAAAATCAAACTTCTCCTGGTGATCATGTCCAAGATATTGTAAATGTCTGTATAATCCATGAGATCCATGAGATGGACATTGCATTCAAGTTGCTCGCTTCTTCACTCAAAGGGAAAGCTTCACAATGGTTCAGGAGTCTTGAGGCATGCTCTATCTAGAATTGGAATCAGCTATGCACAGCTCTTCACAACCAGTTTGGAGAGAAAGGTGATAACTTGTCTTTGTTGGAGAAACTAACAATGATCAAGAGAGCCCCGAATGAGTAGCTGACAAACTTCAACCTCATATTCCGTAGCAGACCTGGGACAAGATTCCAAAAGCAGTAAATCCCACTAATGAAGGTGCCTTCTTATAATTTCATAGGGCTTTAAACTTTGACATTTATTTCATGATTCATTTAATGGGGGTCACAACCTTACCTACAACCTATAGCCTTTCTATAGGGGCTCATAACCATTTGATTCAGGATGGTAAAATCTCTCTTAGGCCATCCATTCCTCTGTACCCTAAGTTAGGAAACCCAAATACTAGCCAAATACCTACATTAGCCCCTATACCCACCCCCAAGAGTCAAAGCTCAGCTTAAGCTTCCACTTCATCATCTAACACCTCGAAGGAGCTTTAAGAATTGATGAAGCAATTGTGAAACTTGGGAAATGAGCTAGTGACCACCAAAAGACAATAGGCAAGTTCCAAGCCATATCAACCCCGTGCTCAATATCAAGATAGACACCAAGTGCTCGTTAGAATAGGCCACCACCTTAGACAATAAATCAAAGGCGTAACCAAGGGAAACCCAAACTACTAGGCCTTTCAGTTATATGTTCCCAACATAGCTTCAACATAAAGGGCATTGGTTCTACAAAAATAATATGGCATAGGAATATGATTGATGTTTTCCATGCATCAACCACACAACCAATCAATGTGCTTTAATGGTGCTCTAAAGCGGGATTTGATGGTGTAAACCAAGATGATGCCACAAGAACCTATCCAAGAGGGAGATTAGCAGCAAGAGGGCCCCCAAGTGGAACCGTGCTTGTTAATCGTGCAAGCTGAAAACTTTTGTGGGATGAATCAATTCCCTTTTCAAAGTGTGGCTACCTATACATGGTCCAAAAGGAGAAGTATTGGAGAGTGCCAACCACTGAACTCGGGTGACCCTCAACCTTCCATCACTCAACAAGGTATTGGCATTCAAAATACAACTCCCAATGTGCAAAGTCAATCCAAGCCACCTTCTAGACCTACTCAGGCACCGGTTGTAACAACCCAGGTGCAAGAGAAAAATGTTCCTAGGAAGGGGCAGCAAAAGGATAGCTCATTCAACATCATCGAGAAAATGAAGAGGACAAGTGTGAACATTTCACTATGGGATTCACTGGCCATTCTAGGGTAGAGGGATCTGTTACAAACTGCCATACAGAATTGGTCAAGTTCAAATCAACCCCTAACTAGCAAGAGAGAGTGTTTGCTAATGCAGTTCAACTTGAGAGGAACCATGGAGAACAACAAGGTAAGATCCTGAGACCTCCTCCATTCTATGTCTCATTAATTATTGGAGACAAATTAGTGCACAATTGTATGATTGATTCTGGGGCTAGTAGTTCTGTGATGCCCAAACAAATAGCTGATCAACTGGGTCTCCAATATGAAGTCATCTCTAGAGGAGTAGTCCAATTAGATGGGACAATAGTGACCATTATGGAGTTATCAAGGATCTGAACCTCACTCTGCATGCCTACCCCAATGTGACTATTTTGTAAAACATGTCCATCATAGATTTGCCACCACATTTTGCTTTGTGTCTGTCTAGGGACTTCACTGCCAAAATTGGAGGTTACATGTCTTCGATTGGTCACATATGCTCTTTAGGACAAGGTATGGGGCAAAGGCCATAGTCAGATTTGAACCCATTGCGGACTACCACATTGAATCTTATGTGCCTAGCCCAATCAATGCCAACTACTCATCTTTTGATCAAGAAGACCTCCTAAGCACTAATGAAGTAGATACCAAGGTGGGATGTATCCCAGACTTGACTCTAGATGAGTGGGCCAAAAAATACATGCTTTTGACCCCTATAAGGAGATGGAAGAATTTGAGCTAGGTTTCTACTACCTACATGAAGAAAATCATCCTCTTCCTAACCTAATTAAGGTAGAATACAAGGATGAAAATGAGGTATGGAAATTGTTCTTTGATGGCTCAAGGAGAAGACAAGGTGCTAGACGAGAAGACATGATTGTGTCCCCCAAAGGTATGAAATATTATTCTTCCTTCAGATTCCACTTTTCTTGCTCAAATAACACTGTGGAATATGAGGCTTTGGTCCAAGGCCTTCATTGGGCAAGGAAGTTGGTAATCAAGAACTTACAAGTGTTCGGTGATAGTAAATGGGTTACCAATCAAGTCAGAGGACTTAATGCTGTCAAGAATGACCTACTCAAGAACTATAAGGGTAGGGTATGGGATCTCATGGAGGATTTTAAGGCCTTCAACATTGTGTCCATACCCAGGAAGGAGAATGAAGCTGCTGACAAACTTACAGCAGTTGGAGTAATGTTTGATGTGGTTAACAACATCAAAAGAGACAAAGAACAACCACATATCCATGTGGTTGTGAGGCCAGCAATACCGGATAATAATACATGCTAGCAGGTGTTTGAGAATGATCAGCAGATCATTAACTTTTTGTAAGAAGAAACTGAATTCTTGGCTAGAAACGAAAGCAAACTAGAGCAGCAATACGGGAATCAAATAGTACAACTGCATACAAACAAACTTCCCAAAGGCTTAGTGACACTAGAATCTATTTTTAATCCTAATGATCAGTTTAGAAAGGAGAAGGCTAACATATAGATCAAAGGAGAATATTCAAATCCAATCCTAGTTGGAGAATACAAAACACTTTAGATTGGAAAAGTGGCCACCGAGCATGAAAGGTATGAATTCATACAACTTTGCCAAGAATTTCTAGATGTCTTTGCTTGGAGTTATTAAGACCTAAGAGGGTTCAATCAAAAATTATCACAACACACAATCAAACTGATCCAACTGCTCAGCCCATCAAGTAGAAGTAGAGACCAGTCAACCCACATATTGAGCCTCTGATGAAGAAAGAGATGAACAAGCTGATAGAGGCAAGTATCATATTTCCAATCAAACACTCAAGTTGGGTTGCAAACTTGGTCCCAGTTAGAAAGAAAAATGGAGAAATTAGGCTATGTGTTGACTTCAAAGATTTGAATAGAGCCTCCCTCAAAGATCACTACCCACTCCCTTCAATGGAGCAGATCTTGCAAGTAGTGTCTAGGTCAGAAAGATTCTCTCTCCTAGATGATTATTCGGGATACAATCAGATCATGGTGAAAGAAGATGATCAATTCAAAATAGCCTTCACCACCAAATGGGGAACCTATGCCTACAGAAAAATGTCATTTGGATTGTCCAATGCCGGAGCCACTTTTCAAAGGAAATGGATATGGCATTCAAGGGGCTGATCAACAAAATAGTACTGATCTATCTAGATGACATCACTATTTTTTCCAAGAATGCAGCAGATCATCTTTTCCACCTAAGGTAGGTGTTCCAAAGATGCATGAGTTATGGGGTGTCATTGAATCCCAAAAAATGCATATTCTTGGCCATGATGGAAATATCCTAGGCCATATTGTATCAAAATAAGGATTGGAAATTGACCTAGAGAGAGTTCAAGTAATAAGATCTTTTCATTGTCAAGTCACAAGAAGGCTCTTCAAAGCTTCTTGGGAAAAATCAATTTTGTCCGTAGGTTTGTTCCAAACTTTGTTGCCCTTGTTAAGCCAATAACGTCAATGCTTAGGAAAAGCTTAGAATTTAGGTGGATAGGCTGAAGGAAAAGGAAGTTTTGAGGGTATCAAAGAAGCCATATCACAAGCCCTAACTCTTGTGAATCCATATTTTTCCATAGACTTCATATTTATTCCTTTAGTGGAAGTGACACAATTTCTGCAATATTTGTTCAAAGCAGAACAAAGAAAGTGCAAAACAACCAATTGCTTTCTTTATCCAGTAGTCCGGGAGATTATGAGGTGAAGTAATCCTTCATTGAGAAGAAGTTCATGGTGGTGATCGAGTATTGAATAATTTTAAGCATTTGGTTTTAAATAACAAAATTCTACCATTGGTCCCCCATGCAAGAGTTAAAGAATTTATTCTTAGCAAGGACTGAATGAAAAGGTCTAGGATGGATCACTCATGTCATGGAACATGATATTGAGAAAAGGGTCACCAAGCTGGTCTGTGGGAAAGGGTTGTGTGAACAACTAGCCTCAGGTCAACAAGATGAAATAAACAATGAGAAGGAGGTTGTTCTTGTTCTACAAGATGACCAGGAAGAAGGGAGAGATGATGTACCTGCTCCTTGTTGGACCCAAGACATGGTGCACTTCCTTCAAACATGCATGTGTCCTCATGAGATGGGTAAAGAAAAGAGGATACATTTCAGGTTATATGCCATTCCATATGTTCTTATTGATGGTGTCCTATTCAAAAGAGACATCAATGGCATTCTATTGAGATCCATTGGGACATGTATCTGTGGAGAGAGTGCTACAATAATTCCATGATGAAGTAGTGGAGGCCATTTTGCTCCAAGAGTGACAACACTCAAAATCATGAAAATGGGTTATTACTGGCCTCGAGTGTTTAGTGATTGTTGTACATGGATCAAAAGGAGAAAGAATTTTGCATTCTTCAAAGGCAAAGAGAGGCTAGCAGAAGACTTCCATTGCACCCCATCTTAGTCGACCAACCTTTCCCGCAATGGGGATTGGAATTCATTGAGTCATCAACCCAAATTCAATTACACGGCCACAAATGGATTCTAACAATGACATATTATTTCACCAAGTAGACTAAGGTAGTGGCACTCAAGGAAGCCAATCAGTCTAGTATCCTAGATTTCTATAAAGGGATAGTAACTAGATTTGGAGTGCTATCCACCATCATATTAGAAAATTCATTAGCATTCATAGGTTCCAAGATCACATGATGGAATGTTAAGAATAGGACTTATTTGAGCACTTCATCAAACTATTACCCTCAAGGTAATGGCCAGCCGAGTCCATAAACAAGAACTCGCTAAAAATCATCGACGAACTCTTGATGAGAATCGAGAGGACTTGGCACAAAAATTCAAAATGGCCTTATGGGCTGAAAGAATAATGCCCAAGAGATCCACATGCAGCTCTCCATTCAAGCTCATTTATGGGAAAGAAGAAGTGTTTCTTATATCGCTTGAGTTTCTAGCATTGGAGCTCGTGAAGCAATTAGAGATGTCTTAATTTGAGAAAATAGAGGCCAGTACATGGAGTGATAGAATTACAAGAAACCAGAGAAAATCTCTTCAAGCAATGGAAAATAATCAATCCATAATCAATAAATGCTTTAACAATAAGGTAAAAGTGAGAACCTCCAGGAATTAGACCTGGTTTTGAAATGGGATGCAGATTGAGCAAAACCAAGAAGGAATTCCAACTTTGACGCTATCTGGAGTGGCGCATATATGATTACAAGTTGCAAAAGTAGTAATGTTTTCTAATTTTCCACATTAAAGGGTGAAGAGTTACAGATTCTAGTGAACGAGATCTATCTTAAACATTACTACTAAAAGGGAAGTCTCACCCTATACATATTAGTTTAGTTTCTCTTTCCTCTAAGTGCTTCTGCACATTGTCTTGTTATAGTGTAGATTGATTTTCTCCTAAGTGCTTTGCATATGTTCCATTTGGAGCATGTATGATTTAAAATTTTGTATATAGTTGTGGTGTTGTTTTGTGGCTCTTATACAGTCCATTCAGAGAGACAGATGAAGCCCTGGTTAAAACAATTTTCTACTCTTAGAAACCTTCATTTCGAGATTTCTTATGAAAATTGAGAGTGCAAGCAGCCAGGCTCGTGAATCAAAGGTAGAATTAGTATCGACTATCTTTCTCGAATCCATGCCCAACGGATATGAAAAGGCAATTGGTCTTTTCATCTAGCAGGCAAATACCCCTGTGAGTCACCAAATTGTTATCCATATTTCTCCCCGTGCCAAATATTAGATCGGCCATTACCCCGAATAAGAGGAACATGAGAAGAATCATTCAAATCCTACAAATTGGTCATAGAAGGACTCAACCATGGAGTGGCGGAGGCCAAGAGAGAATAAACCACCCTGTGCAAAAGAAAGGACTCTATCAAGTTGTTTCCACATCTTAAATCCATTCTCCAAGTTACAGGTAGACTCAACTATGAGATAGTAGGGTCAAAAGAAAAGGGGTGATGCCACGAAAGAACCAGACATAAGAAGGGGAAGAAACTGTGAAGTCTCAAGGTCCTCAGGCTTGAAACTTTTTAGAAAAGGGTCCAAAAATGACTAAGTATGGAGGACGCAGCAGAAGATACCACGTGTCCGAACGACACTTCTCCAAGGGTGAATCCAAAAAAGGGAAGCCCAAGCAAGTGCTAGGTTTCCATGCGTCAAAAATCCCAGAAGTTACAGGGCCATTGAAAAGTATTCAACTAAGAAAGAAGGTGTCAGGTATCGGCTTAGGCATGCAAAACCGAAAGGAAGTCCGAGGCGAGACTCCAACTTATGCCAACCTCCACATAGTAAATGGTTAGACAAAGTCAAAAGGTGAACAAGATAGGCTTCAAAATTGGCTAAGTATAAAAGTGTAAGCAAAGAATTCCAAGTGTTAGCATGGTGCATCTCCAAGAGTTGGTCCCATGGTAGAGACCCAAATGAGTGTGAGCTCGCCACATAGACCAAAGTCTAAAAGTAAGAGGGACCGTTGAAAATTCCACAGATCAGCAAAGGCCAACAAGTGTCAACTTGACGCTCCTCCAAAGGCAAACTTTGGGTCGGGTTTGCAAGCAAGCGCGGTGCCTCCACGTGTTATATCAAGAGGGGCACAATTAGTTGAATAATCAATACATGAGCCGGCCATGGAGACTACCAAGTGTCTTAATGGCACTAATTCAAGGGTTAAATAAAGAAAAGGTTCCCAAATGAGTGCTAGAATGATCTCGTGTCTTAGAGGAAGGTGGGGAGTCGGGGAAAAAAATTTGTTCTTTGCCCCTTTTGTTGCCACTTGTTATCTCAAAAGGGGTAAAAGTTACAAAATGGCCTGCAACTCTGCCTAAGGAAAAATTCAACATTTAGGCACGAGTCAAAACAAAGGTGGGGAGTCGGGGAAAAGTGAAAATTTTCCTTTCATCCAAAAGGCACAAAGATAAAAATGGAAAAACATTTCCCATCCAACCAAAAGGAGCCACGTATCTAGGCAGAGGTTTGGGGCTGCGGGATTTATTTAAGTTTTGTGATTTTTGTGAAAAAGGACAAAAGATAAATTGTAGACCCACAAGCCTAATTTTTTTTGTAATCTAGCTGCCACGTGTCCCAAACCAAAAGGTGGACCCATTTTTCAAATTGTTTCCCCGTCCATTTGTATGGATTCGATACAAACTTCAAAGAGGCATATCTTTTGACTCAGGGCTCAAAATATTGTGAATCTAACACCATTGGAAATATATTGGCCTCACCTACACCATGGAGGTCTTAAACTTTAATTTTGAGGAGGATACGTAAAGGAAGATAAAGGAAATGTCTTCGGTCATTTAATGCAGATCCATCTATCTCAACAACCGATCATATTCGATCTATTTCCATCGCTTCCTCTTCTTTTAAGGCACCAAATCAAGGATTGATGCAATAAAGACGGATTTGGGGGCATATTTTATGAGAAACATTAATGGTAGTGGTTGAGATTCAACCTTCTTTTCACGCTTCCCTCTCTCTTTCTTCTCTCTAATCAAATAAATAAACATGGGGGCAAGATTCGTTGTAAAGGGTTGGACATTCCTTGTTTTGCGGGCTCCCTTTTTCTTCTAGCAAAGGAATTTATGGAATTTCAGGCCTTCCTTCAAAGTTGCAATTTATTTCTTTCCTCTTGGCTATTTTGTGATGTATTGTATCAATCTTAGAGCAATAAAACACGTTTGTGATTGATTCTATATCCTTTTTGTTTGTTTTTTCTCGCATCTAGTCTTTCATTATAAATCACAGTTATCTATTTTTGATTATTGCATGTATATGTTGGTTTGTGTCTATCAAAAAACTAGTGTTCAACATTCCTTCAATGGATCACCTTATAGTTTAGTTATTGTTTACTTTTTGTATCCCTTTCTTATCCTTGTCTCCTTGGAAAGTTTTAGATTAGGTATAGAAATAGATCCTCTACAAATCCTCACATGTACACCTGAACAGAGGAATAAGGAACCAACCTTTAATCTTGAGAACTTTTCCATTTTTACAAGGTCCCACACCTTAGGGAAAATTCAATGTTATGCAATCACACCAAATGACTCTACCTTAGAAAAGTAGACATGTAGAAATTGTTATCACCGAATCACAACACCCCTCTGTTCATACAAGTGCATATACTTGAACTCATGGTGTGATTGGATAACATGGGTACTATCTCCAAGTTGTGGGACTTGCTACTTGAGATAGACCTCTAGAGAAAGCTAGTTCTTGCTCCTAAACTACCTGCCACAATCTACTCTAATGCAGGGGAAACTAACTATTCTAATCTAAATTTCCAAGGGACCAGGGAGAGAGAATGCATAAAATGAAAGCCTACACTAAAGCGGTGATACACCAGAAAAGGAGGGTGTGAGAGTAGTCTCCAAATGCGTGAAATACAGAGGCAAAGTGCACACTAGAAGAGGTGATGATAGTTCTCCATAATCTAGCAAAATGCATTCACAACGATATTCCAAGCATACACAATGATAATGGATCCTTGCAAGAACATAATAATAGACACAATATTCTTGTAGAAAGATTAAAGGGCAAGAAGAATGCAAGAAAACACAACAGGGGAAGATACATCCACAAACTGATATTTTATTGCTTCATGATATGCACAGTTCAATCTATTACAGGATAAGGGCCTGGATCACCATGCAAGGAGTCCACTACAAGGGCCTGTAGCACATTGGCTTCACAAAGAAATTTTGACAGAGCTTTGCTATCTAAAACTCCCCTTTACAATGAGCCCAACACTCCAATTTATAGAAAAAATGAGAAGAGAAAGAGAAGGGAAAAATGAAAATCCCGAAATATGTCCTTCAACCACTTGTAAGAGGCATTAAATGGAGTAAAATGATTATATATTACTTGCAAAAGGCTCCCCATACTATCCCAGGTGCTGCAGCAGAGAAAGAATGATGACCATGCCTCTTAATTGCACTCCCAACCACCAAATGAAACACTGTTATGAACCCAGCCACGTTTTCTAAAAATATCAACCAATTTCTCATCAAATCTATAATTTCTTAATTTATTTGCATCGGGCTCAGAGCCACGATTCCAACGGTACCAATTTTGTGTGATTTCGTTGAGAAATGTAAAAGTTATGGCCTTCGAGTGCGGCGGCTATTTTGGGTCTAGCAGCGTTTTACGTCATTTGTGACGAATGAGCATTAATCGACAGAGCCGAATATGTTTCTCTTAATTAAATATATCTACCCTCATTAAAAATAAGAGGACGTAGAGGATGTTGTGCTTGTTCGAAGTAAAGTCCAATTTTGTGAAAATCGGAGCTCGAAATCAAAAGTTATGGCCATTTGAAGTTTCATGGGTCAAACGTTGACTTTTCTTCTTTCACGTCAGTCCGTTTCAGCTTTTTGCATCCCTCGCGTCCCATGCATACCTTTGTCCCAACTGTCCCGGACTGCCTGGGACAAATATCTCCGAACCACCCGAAATGGACTATTTTCGGCTTTTCAGCCAGTTCGCGTCCCTCGCGTACCTACGGCCCAGATGTCCCAAACCGCGTGATAACAAAACTTGGCGATTTTTTCCACTTTTGGCCATTTCGGCTTTTCGCGTCCCTCGCGTACTTTTGTCCCGGCTGCTCCAACTGCTGCATGGACTACCTGGCGGCTTTTCGGCCGGTTCGCGCCCCGACGTCCCAACTGTCCCAACTGCTGCGTGGACTAGGACTTAGCCGATTTTCTTCATTTTTTCGGCCCCAAGCTTGGTTTTTTGCAATTTTTTCACCTTTTCTAACTCGTTGGGTTTTCTTCTTGGATGGGAGAGTTAGAAGGAAGCCGAGGGGCCCCCAAAACACGATTTCGGGCCTTAAATCAATCTATTTGCTTGGGACTAAAGAATTTGATGCATGTTATCAAAATTACCTTGAGGGGTGAATTTTGGATAACGGAAATCATTCGAGGTGTTGTGTCTGTATATACACTCTAAATGTGTACATAGAGACATCTTACTAGTACAATAACAAGAGAGAGTGTACTAGCAAAAAGGGATTTGAAATCCAAAAAGCAATGCACATTTTACTAATTCCAAAAACAAATTCTTTAAAAGTTAAAATAGATATTTCACTTTAAAATATTCTAATATATTGTTCTCTTTCTTTCTTATTCTCAAAATATTTTAGCACTCCCTCCCATTACTCAAATTAGATATTGTCCACTCGATCTCATAAGCCATTCTTCTCGTATAATGTACAATAATGTCTAAATTATTCATCGGTGAGACGTCCACCTTTGAAATTGTCTTTCTTTGGAAAGTGTTAAAATAAGACAATATTTTTCGAGCAGCTTTTTTCTCGCAATATTTTATTTTCCTAGGCCAAAATAAATACATACATATTTAAATTCTATCTCGCGTAATTTACAACTCCCGCACATTTCCAGCTTTATTTATTCTCTTAACCGGTACACTGCTAATAGAAAGGTTTTAATTTTGACGTTTTCATAGTAGGCGTGGACCATGCTTTTGATGTATGATGTATCTTCCATACATGTGTGTGGATGGCCCTATC
The DNA here is from genome assembly GCA_018340775.1 of Taxus wallichiana var. yunnanensis. NCBI lineage: Eukaryota > Viridiplantae > Streptophyta > Pinopsida > Cupressales > Taxaceae > Taxus > Taxus wallichiana. The sequence goes on along the minus strand of CM031244.1, from coordinate 418,400,463 downwards.
CCTCACGCATTTTAGGAGTGAGAGGTGGAAAAATTTGAACCCACGACCTCCATTGTGACATCCATGTGCCCCACCACTAGGCTGCACATTTGTTTTGCTCAAAATTTGTCCAACTTTGACTTTATTGACTACTTGCAAACATACGTGATAGTTAGGGTAATCACATGTGTGCTATGGATCATTTCTAATCTATAGTCTCACGCGTGTGAGAAATCAATAATATAGACTGTAATATTAAAGCTATGTGTTGATTCCTAACCTTTGTCGTCCACCAAGGTCTACATCGTAAAATGGTAGATACATCTCATAAAGGAGTAATAAGCGAGGTATGTCGACAATCTAATTTTCGTTACTATCCCTATTATAACAATTCTACTCGTGGGAATAGGATAAGTGGCTTATCAATTTGGTAACGTCTAAATAATGTAATTGTCTTTACTTTCTGTATCGTAACAATTCTACTGGTTGTGGCTTATCAATGTCAACGCAAAATAATGTAATTCCAAGTTAGCGATATTTCTTATGCCATTAAACTAAATCTAAAACATCACATTCACAAGATTGTCACGTCGATAAGATTTTTAATGTGGATAGAAATTTTGTCAATGAAAGTAAACTAGCAATCGCACGTGAGGTGTGCGATGTTAACGCTGAAATCAAAATATTATTAAGGTAGAAAAGTAATTGAAAAACACAACAAAGTAATATGATATTTCTAGGTAGTAAATGAAAAACAAAATGAAGTAGTGAAAAGTGGAGAAGTAGAAAAGATTCAGGTCCAGAAGAAGTGGAGTAGCTTGAAAGGGAAGGTCCACCATTGAATAAGAGGGGATTGTTAAGGATAGGGAACGAAGACAGGATTCCTCTTATAAGCGTGATTGCAAAATTGTTGCTGAGAAAATGTGACATAGCAAGTGAGTGGAAAAAGGGGCAAGATCTGATAGGCAGACAAGGCGGGAACAATTGATATAGTTGTGAAGGAAAGTCGTTGTGTTTCCATGCCCCCAATTTCAATAGTGGTTCTCTTCAAAGTAAATCCTTGAGTTTTTGGATTGAAAACAATCAAGCCAAGTTAATTGGTAATTGCATTCGGTGACCTCTGGAAATTACGGTAGTTGGAACATGGGAGGGGTTTTTCGTAAGGGCCCTGTATATCGATTGAATTAGACAACAAGTAATAAAATCAAATATGGCCAACAAAAGAAGTTGACGTAAACAATGTCGATGATATAGTTGTGACGTAAACATGCTTTATTCATATGACGTGTGACAGTCACTCTCCAATGACTGTGAGCCACATGTACGGTAGATGAATGTTTGTGCTTCGCCAACCAAATACATCATAAGCATCGATGTCTATATCAGTTGCCAAAAATGGAGGAGGCTTGTAGCCGTAATTACTTTTCTTGCGATTGCAAGGTAACTCAAGCTAAAGTATATGTCAATTTCATAATGAACGATGATAATATGACTTCCCAAAAAAATTAAAAATCCCTAAAATGTTTTAGAACAATCATTATTTCTTAGCTAACACAAATTATAATATCAATTCATCTTACTCCGTAATTAGTAATTACCATGGCTTTGCATCCATTATGTTGGCCCAACAAGACTGTCCAGTACATGGAGAAGGATTTCGCCTTAAGACGACCAAGGTGCAAGTTTCATCCAACACACTTTCCTCGCCATGGACGAAGAATCATGGATCGGTTCTCGTGTCCTTCTCGGATTACATCTTGGAATCTATCGATATGTCCATGACAAACCGTCATGATGACAAGATTTAAAAATGTGACATAGAAGATGGTGAAAACCTTTCTTCTACTTCAGAGATGGATTCAATTTTTTGCATGCGGGATCTCAACACATGGAATCTAGAGCTGGAGGACGATTCCTTGGCGAATATTATAACATCGATCTTGGCAAAGACGGACAATTGACTGTTATATGATGATCCGGAGCTGCTCCACAACCATTCTTCTCGTCCATTAGTTGACGTGTTCAATTTTAAAGATACAAAGTCGGAGTTGGAAGAGCAGAATGTTGAAGGCCTCACAACAGTTTTGGTCATCTGACATGTGACAAGTTGTCTCCAACCACTACACACCATGGGTACAATTGATAAATGTCAGTGCTTTGGTAACCAAATAAATTGTAATCATTCATGTCTCTTTCAGTTGTCAGAGGGGGAAAAGGCTTCCTCTTGTGGAAACACCTTTCAGGATAATAACTCATGATTAATAAAAACATGAAAAACATATCAAAAAAATAATTCAAAATACAATATAGAAAACATTAATTATGTTATTATATAAATATAATTTATTATGTATATATTGAATACCATGTGCACTTCATAGCGCTCAAAATTTTGTATATCCATATATCACTCTTGATTCTTAATGTCTTTATAATAAACTATAGTCAAGTTATGGTTAAATGTGGGGGAACATTTTCCTCTCATCCTGTCACCTCCAAGACCTCTGGTTTTCAGGGGGTACACGTCCCCGCATAATATTGCTTTACAAAAATATTTGTCCATGCATGCATTTAAAGTTCTCTTTAGACAAGTTAGGGAATATATTTGATGGAACGCTAGCATGTGTAGAGGTCTTGGGGGTTTGGTGATATTCCATCATTCGTAGGCAGTTCAAAGTAGCACATATGGTGACCCCACTAAAGAATTACAACTCCAACAAACTTAATGTTGTTATCATCTCTGGCGTAATTTGCAACTCATATGCAATTGCTAGCATATATAAAAACAAGAGGCAAATATAATTATTTCAAACTTTTATTAAAAGGAAATTATGAATTTATTTTGTATTTATTGTTTCCAAATTTTTCTCAAATTTATATGTCATTTCACATCAATCCCGAATAAATGATTTTTCCCTTGCAAATGATAATTCTGAAAAATAAAAACTTTAATTTTAAATAGCGATGTTAACGCTGAAATGGAAAATATTGGTGAGTGGAAAAGGAAATTGAAACGAAGAAAAAAGCATCCTGTTTGGATCGAAGTTAACGATGAGGAAGCATGACTTTGTGGTTGACCCTGAGAAAAAGTGTAATGTTGTAATTCATTTGTAAGAAGCATATCGAGAGTCAACATGGTCGATTTCTCTTGAAAAGAATTCAACGTTCATGTTGCTTAATGCACAAGCTCTTGAGTTCATTCCCAGAGTGCAATTGTCCTGACCGGTTCAAATGAAAAAACTCACTTAAAGGGTTGTGTTTTTGGATTTAACACCACCATCACCATAACAGTTGCCTTAGCTGTAGGCCTCGCTGCTCCAACTTGAACATCTTCATTTTTGTTTCTCTTTGCACAATATGTGCATACTCCAGTTTGAGGCGGTTTTGGGATATTCACAAATCGAATGGCTAGAGCCCGCCATTAAACAAGACTTTGATGAGATAGTGCTCAGGTAATTTGCTTTGTTTCTTGCTCCTCATTCTCTTGAGCACATGAACTTGCAGCTGATGACAATGTGATTGAGGGGAATGGTTAAGTCCCCACATGATGACGAGATTCAAAACTGCGACATAGAAGACGACGAAAACCTTTCTTGTACTTTAGAGATGGATTCAATTTTTCGTGTGCGGATCTCAACACAAGGAATCTAGAGCTAGAAGAAGGTTCCCTAATGAATATTCTAACTTGATTCTTGGCATAGACGAACAATTATCTGTTATACGATGATCCGGAGCTTATCCACAACCATTCTTCTCATCCATTAGTTGACACATTCAATTTTAAAGATACAAAGTCGGTGTTGGAAGAACAGAATGTTGAAGGCCTCACAACAATTTTGGTCATCTGACATGCGACAAGTTGTCTCCAACCACTGTGTGCCACGTGTATGGGCGATAAATGTTAGTGCTTCGGTAACCAAATAAATTGTAATCGTTCATGTTTGTGTCAGTTGTCAGAGGGGGAGGAGGCTTCTGCTCATGGAAATGCCTTTCAGGATAATAACTCGAGCTTAATAAAAACATGAAAAACATATCAACAAAAATATTCAAAATACAATATACAAAACACTATTTATGTTATTATATAAATATATGCAAATATAATTTATTATATATATATTGAATAACTAAAGAATTTTTAAAAATGTAGAACATCATTAATAAAAACACTATATATATATATATATATATATATAAAAATAAATAAATAAATAAATATATATTACAAAACATGATATATCAAATAAAAATGCTCTATGTCTTGTTCGGTAATGCGACCATATATATTTGGCTCTGAGAGTATTTATTTCATCGCAAAAAAATCCAAATCCATAAAAACTCGTTTGGAGAATTGTTTTGTTAAATCTCGAGATAAATTTTTGGCTCAATCACCAGGGTTCATTTTACGAGAGCTCTTATAAATCGGAGGTGGAAAATACAGCTAATATCCCCGAAACCGGTTTCGAGGGAAGGCAAATTTTTGGGGGTTGTATGAAAAGTTTTTACCTGATTTTCAAGTGGTATGACAGAAGGCTGCAAACGCCCGATGGGAGATTTGTTTTCGCGCGTCAAAAAGATGCATTGACACGCGTCAATAGACCTTATTGACACACGCCAATGCATTTTTTTGACACATGACAACAAATCTCCTATCGCGCGCTACACCTCCACCCCTCTACTTGCACATCGAAAAAATCTCCCAAAGATCCTCATTGACGCCCATCACCAAGGTTGTTGACGCGCATCAATGAGGTCTATTGACGCACGTTAATGCATTTTTTTTATGCGCGACAACAAATCTCCTGTCGCATCTACAGCCTCCACCCTCTGATTGCGCATCAAAATTTTCTATGTCATGCGCAAACAAACTCTTTGTCGTGCGTCTACTATGTGTCAATATCTATAGTACCTCCTTGTCACGCGTCAACTATTCGTCAGTGTTGCGCGTCAACAAATAACCCCATTGTCGCGCGTCTGCAAACCCTCCTTGTCGTGCATCAATAACTTACCCCCTTGTCGCGCATCTGCAATACGGGATATATCATATTGTTGACAAAATGTGAAGTAGAAGTGTTCTACCTAGTGAATAATCTAGGATTATATAGGGATATTTTTCAAGGGTAGGCGAAGCCGACCCCTAAAAAAATTAAAGTGTAATTTTTAGGTGAATAGGTCACCGACCGCAGTGCGGAAAAAATTCACCTTTTAAAATTTTTGAAAATGAAATATTCACCATATTACGAATATTCGCCACTAAAATTTTCCCTATCAATCACGCAACTCTAAAGGATCTACCGAGGAATTATCATTTCCTTACAGAAACGTGACAATGGAAGCAACAAAGAGACTGAATGATGCAATGTGGAGAAAATGACGAACGTTTAATCTAGCTTGAGGCGGTTTTGGGATATTCACAAATCGAACAGCTAGAGCCCGCCATTAAACAAGCCTTGGATGAGATAGTGCTCAGTTAATTTGCTTTGTTTCTTTCTCTTCATTCTCTTGAGCACACGAACTTGGAGCCGATGAAAATGTGACTGAGGGGAATGGTTAAGTCCCCGCACGATCTGAGATGCCTCATCTTGCTCCTCATTCTCTTGAGCACGTGAACTTAGAGCCGACGACAATGTGACTGAGGGGAATGGTTAAGTCACCACACGATCCAGGATGCCTCGTCCGATCATCCAAATCAAACCAAGTTATTGTCATCAAGTTTGTGTGTTGCGCATCTGCGAATCGGTCTATATTGTCTATAACAACACCTAAACCATTGTTTGCTTTTCCCAAAAAGTAACAACTTTGTTATTTTTCAAACGCTATTCCCTAATCTTATATATACAACTAGAGCAATGTGTGTTGGCCTCTAACGACGTAAGTATGGAGAGATTGTTTACAGGATAGTACTATTTCCGTCCAATGGACACTCTCAGGTCCATGCGCAAGCGAGAACACGAGTCTTTAGAGGGACATCGGATAACGAGGTAATAACTTAATTACAAAAAATAGGAATGTTTATTATGCACATTATCGTGCTTTTGTTTTAATGCACATTATTTTCTTGGCCGCAACAAAGGAATATAAAATATTATTTTCGCTACGTAATAACAATTTGCGATTCCGTCACTTATTATAAAGAAACAAACCTCCATATAAATCGACATTTTGAATCTTCTTTTGAATATCTCTATATTGCCAACTGTATAATTTGATGAATGTATTGACAAATACAAATTCTCATACAAATTTTTTTAACATTTTATTTTGCGTATATTTAAAAATAAAAATACGCATACAAACTATACAACTATATATTTTGCATATATTTACACACATTATCGTGCCTTTGTTTTAATGTCATATGTGAGAATCTTGTTTCCCCGTACATCGTCAACCAAAGCATCTCGGTCGGCAAATAATTTGTTGGTTTCCCCTTGTGCTAACGCCTTTCGACGTAATAACGACTGGCGATTTCGTTGCTTATTTTCTCGGATGCAGCAAAGGAATATTAAATATTATTTTCTCGGCATAATAAATGCTAACATATTTCAGCGTAATAACAGTTGGCAATTCCAAAAAGGTGCAAAAATGGATTTTATGAAAATAAAAAATATTGCCATCAATGCATAGAGCTCGAGAAAATATGCACTTTTAGAGAAAACGACACCTGAAACGGAGCCACAAAATGAAAGTTATGGCACATGCAAGTTTTTGCTGCTACATCTTCTCGGACCTTTTCCAAAAATGGCAAATTTTTACCAAACGCACGCGTAAGGTAGAGATCGGTTGTTTCCGCGAGTTTTCCATGTTTTTGCAAAACGCACCAAACCCACGCGTAAGGCAGAGATCGGTCCGTGCGGTCGCGAGTTTTTCCACGCTTTTTGCAAAACGCACCAAACCCACGTGTAAGGCAGAGATCGGTCCGTGCGGGAGGAGATTCAACGTATTTTCCACCGTTTAGATGGTCGACGATGGAGAAGATCTGGATCATTGAATGTTGTCAGAGCCCCAGGATTTCTAACTAAGAACACGCCTTTCGGCGTAATTATTATTATTCGTATAGAGATAGGTAAGTACCAAGTCAACATTGGGAAAATCAAATACAACATGCAAATCACACTAGCGGTGAGTTTGTACCATTATTCTATTATTATTATTATTAAAATAATCCTATTTGTAGGGCGTACACCGTCTAGCCTTTTTTTAAAAGGAAAAAAATAAATATGCCAAGCTTTCTCGGCACATCCGCGTCCACCGCCTTACGAAACATGATGAAAAAATGCGGGACATCGCGCGGTGAGATCCAATGGTTGGCGACGAGCGAGGGGTTCAACGTTGTTGATTGACGCGGAGGTGCTCGGTCTTTAACGCCATACGGTTTAATGGTCACAAGGATTGTCACGTTGGGGAAAGACATGAAACGGCATGCGAGTGTGACGACGGTGGGGGATGCGCAACGCTCTCCTTGGTCGGGTAAATCGGCGATTTTGATTCTATTATTTTATTGATTTATGCACAGTAAGAAATGGTGACGGGTAATTTCCACCATTAAGATGGTCGACGATGTAGAGTATGTGCACCATTGGACGTTGTCAGAGCTCCCCGAGCTTTCTAACTTAAAACACGCCTTTTGGCGTAATTACGAAAACAAAAATAATTACAATACTATTACTTAAAAGAGATTTTTGTGTCACCCACTTTGGGAGTTGAAATAATTATTAATGCAAAAACATGTGATGTCATCCTTACATAATCTATAAACTTTGAACACTAATTACAAACTCGTTAGTGTTACAGTGTGCACAGAACTGTCACCAAAAGTATCAATTTACATAAACACCCTATCTACAACCTTTTTTGTACAAATAGCCAAATGTTTTTCACCAAAATGCCTGAACTCTCTCTCTCCCCGCTTCGACTCAGCTTTTAATATAAGATGACAGATACACAAGATGCCATGACAGACTCATAAATGTCAGCATATTTACAGAGGATGAAACCCTGTGAAGAAGCTTTAATTTTCTGTTCACCAGCACCATCCTGTATTTCGTCACATCATCTCCATTTCTGCCGTTTGCAGGTCTATGACGAGGATGATCCACTATAGCTGCGATGTCAGTGCCCCTTCCCTCCTCCTTTTCAATCCTCAGCTTCTCAAAAATCACCTGCACATCGACCAAAACAAAAATCATGAGTCTTATATACACTTGTATATTTTTCTCTCTCTCACCAGGCGAGTTTAATACAGACCTTCGTTGTTCGGGGCTCCAAAACGAGCATGTCGACGAGCGTAAATAGAAGAGAAATTAACAGTGTAGCCCTGCCAACTCTGAAATTTCGATTCAGGCTTCCATGGATGAATGGCGGAGTGCGTGAGAAGACAGGTTGCCAAGCCATAGGCCATGGTGTTGAAATAAATAGGATACATTTTACTCTGAATCAAAGCAAACTGTTGCCTGGGAATGGTGGCGGCCAGAATATGCCCCGATAAAAAGTTCACCCATACGGAACTGCCATATATTGTAGAAAATGCCAGCAAATGAAGTATTCGCTCTCCGACCTTAAGAGACTACTTAGACGTCAGGCGTTCGAACCTGGAGGCCATCAAATGTGACCCTATAGTAGAGCCACCGGTAAGATTTTCGGCGGTTTCTTTCACGAGGTCGGCGGTTCGAGCCACGGTTCTCCCTACATTCGTCTCGACATCTTCAGAAAACAGAGGAATGAACTTCTTTTCTGCGCCGTTCGTAGACATGGAATAGACCTCGTCCATGGCCTGCCGGAACTTTTCAATGGCGGCTTCTCCGGCGTGTCTGAGAGCCTGCTGCATTCGAAGATCGCCGCGTGGTGAGCTGTCCTTGCCGTGACCTGAATCATCTTTTGCAGCTCCGCTACCGGAAACCTTGTCCTTTGCTGAATCATAAGTCTGCTCTGCGCTTTCTTTAATTTTTAGCCCAGCGTCGGCAATTTTACCTGTGGCAGAATCGTATGTTTCACCTGCAGTTTCTTTAAATTTCGAGCCATTATCGGAAATTTTACCTTTAGCAGAATCGTAAGTCTGCTCCGCACCTTCTTTAATTTTATGCCCCGGACCAGAAACTTTGTGTTTAGCAAAATCGTAAGTCTGTTCTGCACTTCCTTTGATTTTCTGCTCGGCACCGGAAACTTTGCCTTTGGCAGAATCATAAACCTCCTCCGCAGTTCCTTTCATTTTCTCCCCGGTGTCTGTAACTTTGCTCTTGGCGGAATCGTATACATCGCCTGCCTTGTCCTTCAAGGCCTGGGAGCTTTTTTGTCCGCTCTTAGCGAAATCTTTCGAACTTTTTATTTTCTCCCTTCTCTCTGTGGCCTCATCTGTCAATCTTTGAGTGGAATCTTTCAGGCTTTGCTCGGCCTGGCTGGTATATTCTCCGACAGTTCTCACAGTAGCGTTCTTCTCCACCGTTAAGATGGTCGACGGTACAGAGTTTGTGCACCGTTGGATGCTGTCAGAGTCCCACTAGCTTTCTAACTTAGAACATGCCTTTCGACGTAATTATAACTAGCAATCGCACACGATGGGTGCGATGAAAATGCCGAAAGAGGAAAAGGGGAAGACGTAGAAGGTATTGAAACGCAAAGAAAAATTGAGGAGAGTTATGTTTTTGAACGCTAAATAGAAAAGAATAACAGGGAGTTAATTGAAAAGGTTTTGCACATATATATAACATTCGCAAATAAGTGAAAAGGATACAAAATGTGTTTGCTATGTACATGCGATGATGCTATAAAGAAGTTGTTGCAGCAATGGAAGTCAGAGCACGAGAAAGCTAGAAGAGGAGAAGGAATTAAGGCAAGTGTTGGGGGAGGGGTGGGAGAGACGATGGAAGGGAGCGAAGGCGAGATTCCTCTATGAGCCTGGATTGCAGAAGTGGGGTGGAGGACATGCGAGAGTACCGGGAGAAAGAGAATGCTGGAGAAATACGGAGTGAAGAAAGAGACGGAACTCGATACAGCGGTGAACGTCAGGCCTTGTCTCTCAGTTCCGCCAATGTCAATTGTAGCACGTGCCAATGTAAGTCCTTGAGACTTGTGGATAGAAAAAGCCCATGCCATTTTGAGCGGTAGTTGCCTGCGACCCCCTCTAGAAATCGGAGGAATAGGAACATGGAAGGGGTTGTTCGAATCCCAGGGAGGTCCTGTGTAACGATCAAACTTGATGACGACAAAAAGAGGCAGAGCAGGAGGTCCGGAGGAAGCCCCATAGACTATGTCGATGATAGAACCAGTAGCACCGTTGACAAGACCTTTGTCAACCCATAAGTTTGCGGAAAGCATTACTTTCTGGTTGATGCAGAGAAGAACCTTGGGGTTCAATTGATCATCTTCGGTGTCGCCCGATGCCGAGCGTCTGGTATGTTCGGCAATTGACCTGGCAATAGGAGAGTTAAGGGATTTCAACATAACAAGGTTGTGCGAGTCCACAAGGTTATTTTGAGCGAAAAGATGAGGCGCATCTTTAAAATCAATGTTTTCTTGTTCGGAAAGGGAGGAAACGGATCTTGACATGAGAGTTTCCCAGTCCTGCACCAGAGGCATCGCATTACGAATGTTAAGCAGCAAGTTACGGAATGATGTCTGTGCTGGATCTGAGCCTTGTTGTCGGAAAATTGAATGAAGGCAGACAGATATGTTGAATTCTTGCCAAAGGCTAGCTCCGTAAGACTTGCTGGCATAAAGAGGAATGTCCATAACTGGAGGTAGCTGACCGAGGTCTCCAACAAGGATCATAGATCTCCCTCCAAATGTAGAATTCTTGAAGTGCGGGAAAGCCTCCCTAAGACGGTAATCGATTCTGGAAAGCAACTTTGGCCCGATGAAACTCATCTCATCAATCAGAATGTACTCGATGTGTTTGAGGGAGTCTTGAAGAGACGATAAAGCTTGCCCTTCTAAGGGTTTGAGTTCTTTAATGGGAATTCGGAGGCTTGCGTGTATTGTTGAACCTGAAATGTTGAAAGCAGCAACCCCTGTTGGGGCAAGCAGAAGGAGAGATGAAAGGCCTTCATTGGATGAAGAAGCAAATGAAGACTTTAAAATGTTAATGAGGAATGATTTTCCCGTACCAGCAGTCCCTTGTATAATAAGCCTCAGTGGAGGCAGGCTGTTTTTTTGAGCGAAGTGTTGAGTAACTATGTTGAAAGCTTGTTGTTGTTCAGGAGATAAACCTGAAGCTGGAGGGTGCAATCTGTCCATGAGGGAAGAAGAAACATACTCTGCCTTTTTGTCTTCGATAAAAGTGGCACCAAGAGATTGTAGAGCAATAGGAACTCGGTGTGCACTCCAATTGTGAAGGGTGTCAAATTCACGAAGGCCCAACAATTGCAAGCTGTCAAGGAATGAAGCGTTCCCCGGGCGGCATCGAGCCAAAACTTGCCAATCATGCAAATGCTAAACAGCAGGGGGCTCGTCCTCTGAGTCGATGTCACTGCCGGAGGGGGGTGATGGATTTGACTCATGCCGTCTAATATGCCAGGGCTGATAATTGTATTTGAACAAGCTCCATCTAGAAATGGTTTCTTGAGGTGTCGAACCAATATCAGTAGAAATGTTGCGGAAAGGTTTGTATAGAAGGAGTTCTGACCAACAGAAAAGTTCAAAAGAGGGGGAATCCTTAGATGGAATGCATTGAAACCTAGGGAACACTCGAACAACAGCCGGTACGGGACGACTCTTCCATTTATTGTGTCTGCGGTGTTTGTTGTAACTCCAATCGCGCGCAACTTCAATGAGTGGAAGGCTTTCCATGTTTGAAGGTCGGACCTTGTATGCATCTAAAAGGAGGGATGTCTCTGCATCCTCACATTCTGCTTCAACCAATTTTCTTAAGATTTTTCTGCCTACATTGAGCGATACAAAAGTGCGACTACACATTACAAGTGGCAATTTGAGGAGCATGTGGCATGTTTCTTGTGCGCTAATGTCATGTTCAACCACACTCTCAGTTAACATTTTCTTTATGGCTAAATGTGCTGGCTGATCAGGATCTAAATTTGACGAAAATCTAGAAAGCATTTGGTGGTATGTTTCCGACCTTTGCTCTGCTTTGGAAGCATACTTAGCAATGTATTTGAGGACAGCATGGCGAGATAGCACAGGTTGACAATCGATATTGGCTCTCCATATGGATAACATTTCTGGATTGAGTGTGTTCAATCTATCATCATTCCTGGCAGGTAGGTATTTAACAGAAGCAGTCTCATCAACAAACAAAAGAGAAGCGGGTCTACTCTCCCAAGGTGCATTGTATCGGCATTGGAGGCGGCTATTTTTTCCGGAGGCAAGTATTTTCGGAGCACTTTGTGTGGCGTTGCACTCGATTTATCAACTCCTGCAAATCCTGTAGCGGTGAAATTGCAAGGATCTGAGATGAAACTAAAAGGCAAGGGTCATCCTGGATATTCCTGTGAACAAATTCCGAGTGGATGGAAGGAGGGCGCATATTCCATGCAGATATATAGGTATCAAAGAATTGTCTTGCTTTGTCCACAGATTCATTATTTGACCAGTCGATGCGATCAACGTCGGGAGCATCTCCAAGCCACAAGAAACCATGAACATGTGCGGAACCTCTATGTTGCCATTCATACCTACGGTGAAGGAATGTTAAACGTTATGTATTTAAGCAACAAAAAAGTAGAGACCAATGAAGAAATGTACCTGTACCAGTAGTCCTTGGCTTGAAGATGTTTTTCTAACACTTCTTCACGGAATATTGTGAATCTCTGATGTAAGTAAGCAGCGACACGATGTGGGTGGCTAACAATGTTTTGGGTCCTCCATTGTTGTGCGGCACGGGCCTCAGCAGGAGAAAAACCTGGCATGGTGCTATGCAGGTCTGGCCATTTTGTGTCCGCTGCACTAAGAGTGAAGAAGAGTGTAGGTGCCCCTAATTGCTCAATCATGTCCGAGACCTCCCCTCTGCTCTTTGACCAAAATGTTCGTGTCCCTCGCAGGCTGGCTTCGAATCTCATTAAACTCTGTGGAAGGCAATCATCAGGGAAATCATGTAGACGTTGTCGTAGTTGGCCTATAGTAGGGGGGACACCATGTTCGAGGTTTAACCTCATGAAAACTGCAGCTGTAGATTGGCTCCTATGTCTCATAATAAGGTTAAGTAAAAAATACCGGAACCTGGGGTGCGATCCGAAACGATCATCATGGTAGCGCATAAGGTGGAGGGCATATTCATGCATTTGAACATCCTTCATGCGAGGTTGTTTAAACAATGTTGCACCAGTTGGAAACAAAGTTGGAAAAGCCATTGAGAAAAGGCCCTCAGTGGTGTATTCATTTATTGGCGAATTTCCGACTTCAGGCCAAGCCAAGGTGCAAGGTGCAGCCCGACCATTTGAAAGCAGGTACTGTTCGATCAACTCTTCTTCAGTGCCAGTGTTTGGGTGTGAAGGAACAAAAGAGGACGACTCCTCTGGATACTCGTAGGGGTTGGAAGGAGGGTTGTCATTATCCTGTGCTTCAGAGAAGTGAGAGGCTGGAAGGTCTATAGGAATAGAATTAAGGGAGGAGGATATGTTTGTTGGTTCCGACGGGAGAGAAGAAAGAGCCTCAGTGTCAATAAGAACATCCTTATAGTAGGGGTCATGGATAATTTTATATTGAAGCGCTTTCCAAACACGGGACCTACTAACATAGAAGTCGTATTTTGTTTGTTGACTTCCATTTTTTTGAATCAACAAGAGATCCAAATCTCCTAGCCGACGAGGAAGGTATTTGGCAATGGAAGAAATGTTTTGTGGGAAACTTATTGTGTGACCTGAATATTTATATTGTCCCCGCGCATTTGTGTGACTTGCAAAATAGGATTAATGCGAGCAATCAACATTTCTTCAACTTGGGTTAAAGATTTGAGAACGGCAGGTTGAATGCCAGGATCCATATTGTTCTTCGAGGTATTCTATCAAACAGTTCACGTGCATTTTCAACAAATTCATATTGTGCATATCCTGCAATCATGACATTCCATGAGCCCACATTTCTTTGAGGCATTTTATCAAACAGTTCATGTGCTTTATTTATGCTTCCACATTTTGCATACATGTGTACCAGGCAGTGTAATTACATCAATCAAAATTCCTCTATCCATTATGTTTTGATGGATGTTCATACCCTATTCCAAAGCTCCCATTTTGGCACAGGCAGGTAGGATGCAGACAAAGGTTGTGGAATTTGGCTTTACATCTACCAATTGCAATTGAATGAATGTTTCGAAGTAATTATAAAACATTTTCAACAAATCCATTTTGGTCATATCTTGCAACCATTACTGTCCACGATACCAAATTTTTTTCGAGGCATTCTGTCGAACAGATCACGTTTGTGGGAACATGGAAGCTGATTCTGGAGAAATAATGACATGCCAATTTAATCTGACAGTAACAGTTTTCCGCCCCACCTATTTGCGACTAATACGAATAGCCGAAAACAATAGTGCACTGCCAGAGCCAGGTGCACACAACGTCTCTGAAGATTACATATTTTAAATTATTGCAGACTTGTATTTTAATGAGCAGGGTTTTCATAAAGAACATATTTAAATATATGTCCAGTGCAGAGTTTTGATACATGCACTTAAAGAGTTTGACCAAGTGAAACGATGAGACAGTTTGTCATGGAATACAATTATTGCAGCATACATAAAACATGGTTATTGTCACAAGGCTCTCACACTGTTTCACCATATGCAAGAAACAGGTCTTCAACCCGATCAGCGAGCTAAAAATGTCACTTACTTAAAGGTTTCGGTATAAGGAAAAACATGAGCAAAAGAACAAGCAATCCAATCCTATCTTATGAAATTAAGGAGAATGGAAAGCAAATAAAAGAAAATTCAAGCCCTATATAAACATCAGAACAAAACAGCGAAACCCCAACCCTTCACAGAACATTAACCCTGCACATTTGATTGATAGACCATACATAATAATAATTTAGAAACATGCACTCTGTACTAACATACATTTCGTATAAAAACTTGTCATCTTGGTCAAGATAATGCTTTGTTCCTACTGTACGAAATAAAGGAGAACACAGAGTCTCAGTATTTAAAATTTGAAAATGTATAAACCTTCTGCAAAAATAAAACCGGCACTGCCCGCAAAATTTTTTTATCATAAAACTTTCAATATCTCCTTCTGATGACAGTTTTAAGCAATCACTTTATTTACACCAAAAAATTGGCACGTATAGCACATAGCATCCTAGCTACAGTTATAAGAGAAGCATATGAAGTTATTAAGATATAGCCACAAGACGGATAATATGACGATAGGAAAGCTAGTTAAATGCAAAACAAAAGAAACTATGAAATGTATCTTTCTAAAGGTTTTTTTACATTAAAAAGATTGACAAAGTGGCAATTGTACAATGAAGCAAGTCTCAAACTTAAGGAAGTAAGAGCTATAAAAAACATAAGACAATGTTTTTTCGATCGAACAACTGAAAGAGCACATAGTAGATGTTTGCAGCATATAACCACCTAAATTACTTTTATGTACAAAAGTTTAATGGAGCATGTCAGTACTAGTTCTCATTTTTTTTTGGCATTTCCCTTTTTTCCCTTCTTGACATTAGCAAGTTTTTTTGCCCGATGTGGTTTTTTCCCTCCAGCATGTATTGCCTCTGCAGTTATTCCCATCTTTTTCAGTTTGTGAGCAGGTTCGTACTGCACAGCATCTTCAGGATGATCATATGCAAGGCCAAACCCCCTCGAGTTGGGGCCCGCCGTACGGAACTTGGAAAGGTAAAGAGGGCAGGAAGGATGCAGCTGGAGACGTTCTCTAACCAATTCAGCGATCACAGGTTTTGCCGGTTTCGGTTGCCTGCAATGGAGCACATTGACCACAAACTTTGTTCGGTTAAAAGCATCTTCCCGTTCCAAGTGCGGAGTGGTAATTGTCACACCGTGTGGAGGAAGAACAATTGTATTCCGTGTCTTCATTGCTGCAATTTCACAAGCAACCCAAAGCAACAGGAATGTAAAAAAATAATTATGTAGAAGTTATGCAAGCCTCGATAAGTTCCATGCCGGAAATGGAAGCCAAACACATTTTTTTTTTTTGCGGAGCACCAACAAGGAATCAAAGGAAAAAATTGGTGTGTCGTTTGTTTTGGCAGGCAGCTTTAAAAGCCTTGCCAATGGACAGTCTAACACCCAATAATGGGCATTCCGATGCGGCATCCCAGGGGCAACAACCCCTCAGCACACACCGAATCCTGCCATCGGCGAAGGCGCTTGCCCCTTCATGCCGCGGTTGAAGATCGAAAGCAAAGAAATAGTGTTTTCATGCAACACATACAACAGTAAGATGTTTTAAGATAGACAAATTAACCCACATAATTAAGTATTTATGAAATTGTGGAGTTCTGTAAACTGAAAGGAAATAACTTTACATGAGAGTACATAAAGAAAGTAATGCTAAACAACAAGATCAGATCTGCACAAGACAATGTTTATTTCTTAGATGATTTATTCTACTAACACTCAAAGATATAATTTGGATAAATCAGTACTAATAGATGAGCATGTACTAATAAATGCCATAGTACTTATATTTGTGATTGAAAGTCATAGTAATAAAATAAAATAAAATAGGACCATTAAATGTGTGACTTGTACCTAATACTAGTGTGCAAGGGTCAATCACATAACGACACATGGTATGCATGACTATTAGTCACCCACGGGCTGACCAATAGGACAAGCAGTTTGAAATTCACAAAAATGTGCCTATAAATGCAAACAACTGAATCCAGCATTTATAGCATACAAACCAAACAAATCGCATAAATACAACTTTTGGTCCCATAGACCTGTTGGTCTCATGGACTTAATTAAAATCTTTCAATTAAATTCAATTAAAACCCTTATGGCAGGCCACATATTCAATAAAATGGCAGCAGCAAGAATAAAACCAATTTTAAGAACTATCCTGTAGCAAAGAAATAATAATCAAGCAAGTAACACTAAACAATAATGAAGCAAGAACCAGTAAGACACCTCTAGCTATAGAACACGCGAACAAGTAATGGCCAAGAGAAATTGCTACACTCATATTTATGTAAAGAGTTGAAGGGAAAGAGCAGCAGATGGGAATTAAGTGTGCAGTCATGGATTTTATTGCCTACAATAGTTATACAATGTAGTATTACAAAGTCCCTGAATGGAATGAGCTGGAGTGACAACTGATCAGGCCTTCTATAATGGAAACCCGAGTTCAAATCCCCACAGAGATGTTATAATATGTTAAAAATTTCGAGTTTTACAAGTTATTAAATCCAACAGACTACCACATCCAATTCTAGGTAAGGCCTACTCAATGAATAAAGGCAAACCCATTGTGGTTATGGCTGTAAAAAATTCTTGTATATGTATGAAGCATCTTCCAAAACAAAACAAAAAGATAAGAAAAAAACAACCATGATTTTCCTCAATTTCAACACAAACCTCCATACGAAACCTCTACACTCCAATCCTAAACACTGCTGCTCCAACCTTGTTTTGTTCAGCCCAAGAAACTTCTTGATCTATCTTGCAGCAGCAACAATAATGTTCTATTTGCCAGTTTCAACTCAACCCTGATAGGATCCCTACATGCTTCAAATAACATCTAGTCTACAAAGCATTCGGGAAAATATTCTAGTGTTTTCACTTATTCAGAGTATCATGACTTCGAAGTGTCAATTTTCCAATCATAAATTTTGGAGCAAAGGAGGAAACACCAAAATGGTCCTCAAATTTGATCCTGCTCTAGCTTCTTCTAATTCCCCTATGTTGCAGCCTCGGTGACTCGTGAGTACTGTGATCTTCATTTCCCTTGGTGGCTAGGGTAAAAGTGAGAGAGAGTCTTAACCAGGCTTATAAGAAGACAAACAGTCCGAGCCCTAAAGGAAACAACTCGAGAACAGTAGGGCAGACTTGGGTTCAAACCCATCAGTGGTTATGGTCAGAAAAATTCTTGTATATGATCATTCACTAATTATGATGGAAAACATTAAGAAACCCTATTTCATACATTTCTCCAATTGCATATCATATACTATGAAGAGAAACTAACCTTTAAACACTTGACAAGGTCAAATATATGTCAAGATCATTGTGACACTCAATTATCTTGTCATAAAAATCTACCTTGGATTGATAAGTCATAAAACAATGCACACTAGGTATAATCTCATAAGAGCCCAAGGGGAGAACACATAAGTTTACTAGAGCAGAAAAATCTTCCTACGTCAAGAACACACTTCCTCACTAAATAATTAACTAACGGTTTGTCCTCGGTGGCAAAGTCAACATCCAATCCTACTCCTATATAACTTCCACCAACCTTTACCAATCCACAACTAAGGGGGAAATACAATAATTAGAAAAACATGAATCAAATAAAATAGATACTAACACTCCTTGAATACTACCTACTGATTCAACAACGGTGGCCTTGTGCTCTATTTGGAAGTTGTCAAATGCCACGTAAACTATCACTACTACAGGGGGGGTGTATTGAGACATTAATTAGAGACAAAAATATATTTTTGTCTCTAATTAATACAC
Organism: Taxus wallichiana var. yunnanensis; assembly: GCA_018340775.1. Taxonomy (NCBI): domain Eukaryota; kingdom Viridiplantae; phylum Streptophyta; class Pinopsida; order Cupressales; family Taxaceae; genus Taxus; species Taxus wallichiana. The sequence continues at coordinate 418,381,880 of CM031244.1, read as the reverse complement.
TCTTATACTTTTGTCTCTAATACCCTTCCTAAAATGTGACACGTCCCTTTAATATAACATTTTTTAATTAATGTTTTTTTTGCATATTCCAGCTATGTGGCGATTTCATGCAAAGGGGAAAAAATGCGGGCAAATGAGCATAGGTAATATGCGGGAAAACTTCAGTACTGGGCGGGAGATGGGCGCAATATAGCTGATTTCATTGTCTGCATGCATTAGGCACGGCAATAGCAAGAAACTGGTGCGGGTCTTAGGCCGAGCAGGTATCCGAAGGAGGCTGAGCACTAGGTATTCATCAATCCAATTTGTTTTCCCTGTTTTTCTGTACGGGTCTGCATTTTATATCTTTGATGATGCCTTGGCCATTTTTGATGATGCCCCCTATTCATGCTTGACCTAGTTTCAGGTTCAATATTTCTGGTAATGTTTTATTGCAGATTTCTTATGATTGTGCTCAGAAATGGCGAGGGTTTGGTTTTGGGGTTGGGCGGTTTGTTTTATGGTGTGTTTTACTAATGAAAATGCAGCGGCTTTTGTACAAATTCGGATATGAGGTTGGACCTCATCCGATACACTCAACATTATGATCAATTTGGCTTTCTAATCAACCTATATTGTCTCAAAGAGACAATAATTAGAGACAATATTAGAGACACCGCTTTGAGACAATAATAGAGACAATATACAACTTTTTATTGTCTCTATTTGAGACAATTTGATCAAGTATTGTCTCTATTATTGTCTCAAAACACCCCCTCAGTAGTAGTGTATGTGTGCTCTACCCATATCATTGATTGTGGTCTCTAACATAGGGGCATTCCCCTTATCTATCATTGAGAGTCTCTATGGGATTGACCTGAAATAATGATCTCTTCTTCCACAAATATAGCATTTTGCCTCGTTCTACCTTTAACCCTGTTGAGCACTACCTACCCTTTGGAAGCTTTACCCACTAGAATTCATAGGCCTTACCCTAACTACTTGTTAGGATATCACAACCCTTTCCTTTTTATTTTAAGATCTCTAATTTTTATAGTACTTTGGGACTTTCCACCTCAAACCTCAGCTTCTTTAAGCATCTTGGTGAATAGGATATCGTTGTTGTTACTACCATGGATGCGGACATAGTGCTTGTATATGTATGAAGCATCTTCCAAAACAAATTAAAAAGATAAGAAAAAAACAACCATGATTTTCCAAAGAAAATGAAATTGATGTTAAAATCACAGAGCAGCTGATAAAATGCAGCAGAACAAAGTATACAAGTCAGTTTGATGTCTCAATACAAGAGTATACAGGAATTTATGCAAACTGTTCTAACACATCTGACAAGTATCTCTAGATTTATGCACACACAATCAAAAATTACTATTCTGGCAAACTGCAATCCATCTGTTTCTTTGTATAACAACTATCTTTATATAAACAATTCCATGCAAATACTGTAAAAAGATTTAATATTTCACACAAAATTAAAACAAAACAGGATGCGGCACCAGGCAATAACTATACACATTATAGATGTAGAAGATGCAAAAAATAATTACCCTCTTCTGTAAATCACGGCTGTGATGCTGGATGGCTTCCCCCAGTCACGCAGTCTCCAACTCCAACCACACTCAGCAGGGAAAGAGAAATGGACTTCCCGGCTACAATGTTGTGGCCTTTGCACAAACGACTCCCAAAGACATGTCCCGCATTTATGAATGACGTTGCGTTACAATCCTTTGTTCTGCTCAATCCTGATCTTGGTCGCCACATGTAGGGCGCTTAACAGGCCGTGCATCGTCGACCACTGCATCTAAACCCTTGCTTTCTCTGTCCGCGTCAGACGGGAGGGGGCGTTCTAGCAGAGAACACGCCTTTCGGCGTAATTATTGGTTCTGATGAATCGTATTCAACGTGTTTCTAGAAGCAAGCATGTATCATTGTCCTACACCTTACGAAAACAAGCTAAACAACCGTTATACATTTAAGTTGGTTTATAAAAAAATTAATTGTACGGCAAAAGCCATCTTTCGTTCAATATTCTGCGGTCACAATTTCTCTGTAAGCATACACAAATGCCGAAGTTGTACTCGGTTTTCCCTACTTTAGAGACTTCATTTCGTAAAATAATAATGTCAGCAATATTCTAATCATTGCCCGCTGTAGAGCCGATGATAGCTACTGGACCCTCGCTTATAATTAACAGATCTATTGAGTACTGCTTTTTAAAAATTTAATTATCTCGACGCTTATAATTATGCTCTGTCCTATTATTAGTTCCTGCCTTTGGCAGGAATACTATACATTTCAATGGTGCACATTAATTTTGCAAAAGTGGCCAATAACATACATTTATTTTTTTCCACTTTAGCATATTGTAAAGTTATGAGTAATTTCAGACATTTTTAAAATTAACATATTTATTTTTGTAAGCATTTGATTGGTGTTCAAGGGTGATATGACTATTTTGGAGTCTTATTGCCAAAACAATTTTGTTACATTTTAAAATAAAAAATGTGAAAGTGACAAGTGTCCTTATTATCATTAATGCATTGACTGTCATGCACAGAGCAGGTCGCTTCTGACAGCTTTGAGTGGCTCGAGGAAAACCCCTGTTTGTTTCTTGTACGCCGTGTAATTTCTCATTTGCATCTGCGCGCCAGGAAGTGGAGGACTCTGAAGAGCAAGGTGAGTTTTCATGGCAAGGCGATTTAATCTGTCTGTTCTCATGTTTTTGTCTGCTGTTTATGTTTTAGTTGGAGTGGTTATTGGCAAATAGAACTATAACAATGGAAATCTGTGTCTGGTGCCGTAATGTATTTGCTAGAACTATTAGCATAACCTCTTTAAAGATACTATTTTCTGAGAGAGATTAGGACAACAGATTTTGAACGTTTTTTTACAGATTAGGACACTGCGAGTGGTCTTAGCTTCACAAATATCAAGCTGCATGGCAGGCCTCGCAACTGCCCAAACAAATGTGAAGTTAGTCTCAAAATCAAGACCAGTCAATCACCCTTAAATCGTGTCTAAGAGAATAACTGCTAATATACAAAAAAATGATGATACGTTTCAGTAGATATGCCTGATAGACAACTTGATACACAAAGCGCTGACTGTCACAGCGAATATTTAAATTGTTGCAATGCTTGCAAAAGTGAGTTTTGTGGTCGTCTATTTAAGAGTGTTGCAATAGACAAGCAATAGTTGTTGGTATAAGAGGTCCATAGTTGACAGATGGCATATCCAGAATTTATAGCAACACCCTGCACATTTGACACAAAAACCAATCCCGGCATCAGTCAAAACCAGGGCCACCAAACGAGCAGTGGATTAAAATTTCAAAGGAATGAGTTAACACGATTTAAGTGCAGCGTCCACAGTTGCACTGAATGATTGAAATATCTTCCAAGATATACCATACCTTTTGACGAAAACGACCTGAACGAGCAATCCTATGAATGTAAAGCTCACGATTGTTGGGAAGGTCGTAGTTTATCGCCATGGAAACCTGAACTTTATAAAAGGTTGAATGTAAATGTACTTCAAAATAGATAGAAAGAACAGAGGAAAGGGCCAAGGACAAGAACTTGCCTGCTGAACATGAAGACCGCGAGCCCAAACATCTGTGGTGATTAATACCCGAGTTGTACCAGCACAAAATTCAGCCATAATTGCATCTCGGTTTTTTTTGTGGCATATCTCCATGCATAGGCGAAACTGTGAAATTATTGCTCTGCATCTTCTCTGTAAACCAGTCAATGTATAGATACAAAGCAAAGGTTCCATGGTCAGATTAATATAATATCTATGACAGAAACAATCAAGCATTTTACATGCCATACCTTTCTTTTCGTGTTGCAAAATATGACAGCTTGAGTGATCGTAAGAGTATCATAAAGATCACATAAGGTGTCAAACTTCCATTCTTCCTTTCAACAGCAACAAAAAATTGTTTGGTGCCCTGTAATTCACAATATATTGCATGGCTATGGTTGATTCAGAAGCAATGCAAGGAAAAATCAAAATCATATAAAGTATGTCAAACTAATCAATCAATAGCATTACAGTAAATTCAGTCTCATTCATACCTCTAGCGTCAATTCATCACGTTTGACAAGGAACCGAACAGGAACAGTCATGAATTTGTTTGTCATCTCCAAAATCTCATGTGGTAGAGTTGCAGATATCAGCATCACCTGTCAGATGACAACACAATCACATTGACGCTCGAACTAGGAATGAATTCGATTGTAAATGTATAGCTACACTGTTTAATATTAGAATATTAATGGCGTTGTCTACAGTACGGATTGCAAAGAAAGGGACTGAATACCAACCCTGAGTCCTGCCATGGTTGTTTCATATTTCTTGTACACTTGTCTGCAAAAGCCTGTGACTTTGTTCCTGTCTACTCCGACTCTCTTAACCGCATAATCTGTGATACCCAGAATTCAGACTTCATCATTTCGTTGAAAAGAAAACCAAAAAAAAGAGCAATATGTTTTCACATTGTTATCGGTTACAGTATAGGAAACAATAACAACAAGAAGAACGAGAGCATGCCTTAAAACTGCGCAGGTTTGTCCAAGGGCAGTTTGCCAGAAAAGCTGGTGTTCTGAACATGATGGCAACTTGAATATTGTATGAAATGTGAGCCTTCTGTCAGGAAAAATGAACTTGGATCGTCAATAGTCTTAGTGTGGCTATTCTCATGACTTGTTGACACTGTTTCACTAAATACAACCAGCAGGTGTCCAACTGATCACTTCCCCTTTGCTACAATACTCCCAGCCTGTCTCGAATTTGGAGCTTTGAAACTAGGTATGGACATTTACCGAACATACACTTTTGCTAGATGTTTTCGTTGCAATTTCCAAGGTAGATGTATATCCAAAATGTGGAAGCATGCACAAGGCATGCCAACTGTTTCAAAAATTGCTAAAAGAAATTTGGTCTTACGGAGTGCATGATTACAGCATATACTCAAAACGGGATTGTTGAAAAGGCCTTAGAAACTTTCCAGCAAATGCAATTGACAGCTGTAAAGCTAGACTCCAAAACCTTTGCCAGGATACTTCCATCCTGTGTCAACATGGGAGCTGTAGAGCAGGAAATAGACATATAAACAACTGACCTGGGATATTGACTATAGAATATTATATTTTCAAGTATCACAATGATCTTATTGTACTCCATAACAAAGTAGAAAAAGTCCAAATTGAAAGAAAAAGTCGTTTCACCTTTCTTCTAAATTTCCATTTGCGAATTGCTTTCAACTTCCTTCACATTTCACTTTCCTTGTTAATTATTTAGTTCTCTTATGTGGCTTCATAATACCAATACAAATTTAGTTTAAATACCTCTAAATGTATATCTTGCTACCCCAAGTCAAAAATGCCTCTTCAATGCATTTTAAAATTTGATTCTACAACTCTGAAATCTTTATTCATTCAAAAAAATAACCCCACAATACTTTTAAGCCTTAGTTTGCAATATGACCCCAATAAGTAATTTTACTTCTGTGTTACTAATTTTTTAATGTTTGATTTATCGAAGACTCGGTACCTCTGAGTTTGTAGGAGTAAAATTATGTGCTCCGTTTGGCAATAAGAATCTTCTTTTCTTTACATCCTCAATTATTATAATCTACACTTGCAATTTAAAGGCAATAATTGGATTCTATAACGTTTTCCTTGGTGTTCTAGACAATCTCCTCCTCATTTTCACATCTTCAATTATTACAATCAACAATTACAATTTCAAGGCAGGAACTGGCCGCTTTGCGGCTCTTGTTAAATGGTAACTACCACCTTTATTAACCCTTCCATTGTATCAATGTTGAACACTAAGAGCACGCTTATTTTCCTGTTTAGCGGAATCCGCCCTTCATATGTCCACACATGTTTCGAAAGTTTGTTGTTTTGATGAGCAGGAATGGTGGACCACATGACCAAACTGACATATGGGTGTTTTTAATATAGTGAGGGCGAGAAATCTTGTCATATAGATTTTATTGCTGTATTCTACGAATCAAATTGCTCGAGATTTAAATCTTATAGAGTTCTCAGAGTATTCAAAGGAATCGCGCTGCACGTGGTTTTCTAACTATCATAAAATGGTCACACGACATCCTTAAAGAGTTATTGTTGCTATATCATAGAGTTTTAATGATTGAGCTGCAAGGAGACAAACAATTGAAGGAAGATTGGCACAATACCAATAATATTAACAATTGCACCAAAATAGTGCAATTGACACATCGATAGGTTGTGGAAAGTGGTGGATCGAGGTGTGAATAATGGGTGATGGTTGTGGGAGCTGCTTTGATGCGACGGTAGTTTTTATAATATTTTATGCAGGTATATTGCCTTCACCTTTGCAATTAAACATTTGCATGTTTCCAATCAAATTGTGACATCTGTATTAAAATGGGGCTGGACTATAGTTTTTGGTTTTGATTTTTTTGTTGTGGCAAGATTTGATTGGTGGTTGGCTTTATCTGCACTGTTCATTGATAAAACGTAGGAGTTATGGGACATTAATGCATTGACTCTCATGCACAGAGCAGGTCGCTTCTGACAGCTTTGAGTGGCTCGAGGAAAACGCCTGTTTGTTTCTTGTACGCCGTGTAATTTCTCATTTGCATCTGCGCGCCAGGAAGTGGAGGACTCTGAAGAGCAAGGTGAGTTTTCATGGCGGGGCGGTTTAATCTGTCTGTTCGCATGTTTTTGTCTGCTGTTTATCTTTTAGTTCGAGTGGTTATTGTATTGATTGACACTGTGAAAGTTCGACGCAAGGAATTAGTTAAAACTGGCTCTGTTCCATTTCAGTATCATATTTTTATTTTTTATATTTTCTGTGTGTTGTGAATGGATTTTTTTATTTGTTCTCTGTTCTGTGTTTTGTGTGTTTGTGTCATTTTGTCTGCATGGAGAGGAGAGGAACAGGGCATGGGGAGGAGGGGAAGATGGAAAAAGCCCTCTGCAATAGCATCGCTTTCATTTGGATTTGGAGGACGCGCTGGAAAGCCCCCGCCCACAAAAACAGAAAGGCCGTTGCAAACTTGTAAGTCGCCTGTAAACCCAATGAATGGGGTCTGTGAAAATTACAGTTGTTGGGGTCTGGAATATAGCTAAATTTTATTATGAGCACTGATAACAACAGGGAAAAAAAAAACATGACTGAAACGCACAGAGGTTCAAAGCCGTGTAGCATATTCCAGCAGCTTTTCAAACAGTGAATTTGAAGCAAAAATCAAGCAAAGGAAGCGTCCAAAACGCGTGTTACAGCCAAAAATCCTCCGATCTGTGAACGCACAGGTGTCATTTGATGACATCTCCTTAAATATCCTACAAGGTGCAATGAATCTTGCATATTTTTCCAAATTACTGCTATTTTTTGTGTCTTCAAGAAAATTTAGAGATCATTTTTAGAAAATACCTTGCCTTTTACAGATACATGGCAAATAAATATCAAAAAAACCTTGAAACGCGTACCTATATGTGAACAGCAGTGCTTTTCGATGATCTTTTCCTGCTCACATGAGCGATTGCTGACAGCTTTCTGTTTTTGGCCATTGTAGATTCAGATGCGGCTAAAAAAACCTAAAATTTGCCTGAAAAGTGTCCAATCTGTTCAATACTGAGATTACTGGAATCGGCTTGATCAGAGGAAGGCCGCTGTATGGTCTGACTTCGAATCTTTGCAGTCTGGTGCAGAGATGCCATCACTGATGCTCCCCCATCCCGATTTTGCAGGCAGTAGAAACGAATCTACAAAACAAATTTATTTTTAAAACAAAAGAATACTTGCGCGTACAGATTCAAGGCTTGAACGAAAGCCAAAAACGAAAAAAATACTTCATTTACTCTCCCTAACAAATGATTTCAGACATGGATATCTGGATATATGTTCAGAAAACAATTCAAGTTAAAATTGGTCATCTCTTGGATGAGATGGCTCTCAGTTTTCCCATTAAGGAATCTGAATGGTCCCTCGGGGTACTTTGAACAGACTTCCATTATTAGAAAGGAGATACGTTCCTAAATAGTAACTAATGATTGCCATTCTATTATTAGTTTTCTTTGTTTGTTTGTTTTGAGAGCCATCTTGTGCAGGAAATACATTTTCATCTTAATGCATGGCAACCACACTTATCCCAAAACTATAATCCGATTAAACTTTTAGATGTGCTGTTAACAAGTTTTCTTTTATAATGCAGTACCATAATAAACACTAAGTTGGCTGTGGATATTGTGTAATTTGACACATTCCATTGATTTTTATTTGAGTCTTATCGGGTTTGCATATCATGTGCAGGGTTCAGGCATTAATTGTCTCACCTACTAGAGAACTTGCAGGCCAAACAGAGAAAGTGATTCTTGCCATAGGGGATTTTATAAATGTTCAAGCTCATGCATGTATTGGTGGTAAAAGCATTGGCGAAGATATAAGAAAACTGGAATATGGTGTTCATGTGGTATCGGGAACCCCTGGAAGAGTATGTGATATGATCAAAAGGAGGACATTAAGGACTAGAGCTATCAAACTGCTTGTTCTTGTATGTATTGGACATCTTTCATTATAGCTTATGTCTGAAACTTCTAAGCCCTAATTACAAGTATTTTAGTGACTTAAGATGTTTCTTATTTCCAATTTTGATGTTTGATCAGGATGAATCTGATGAGATGCTGAGTAGGGGATTCAAGGACCAGATATATGATGTTTATCGATACCTTCCACCAGAGCTTCAGGCATGTTTGTTTTGCTTGATAGATTTTTGATTCCTAGTTTGAGCGTCAATGTGACTGTGTTGTCATCTGACAGGTTGCGCTGATATTTGCAACTTTACCACATGAGATTTTGGAGATGACAAACAAATTCATGACTGATCCTGTTCGGATCCTTGTCAAACGTGATGAATTGACGCTAGAGGTATGTATGAGACTGAATTTACTGCAATGCTATTGATTGATTAGTTTGACATACTTTATATGATTTAGATTTTTCCTTGCATTGCTTCTGAATCAAGCATACTCATGCAATATATTGTGAATTATAGGGCATCAAACAATTTTTTGTTGCTGTTGAAAGGGAAGAATGGAAGTTTGACACCTTATGTGATCTTTATGATACTCTTACCATCACTCAAGCTGTCATATTTTGCAACACGAAAAGAAAGGTATGGCATGTAAAATGCTTGATTGTTTCTGTCATAGATATTATATTAATCTGACCATGAAACCTTTGTTTTGTATCTATACGTTGACTGGCTTACAGAGAAGATGTGGAGCAATAATTTCACGGTTTCGTCTATGCATGGAGATATGCCACAAAAAGAACGAGATGCAATTATGGCTGAATTTCGTGCTGGTACAACTCGGGTATTAATCACCACAGATGTTTGGGCTCATGGTCTTCATGTTCAGCAGGCAAGTTCTTGTCCTTGGCCCTTTCCTCTGTTCTTTCTATCTATATTGAAGAACATTTACATTTTACCTTTTATAAAGTTCAGGTTTCCTTGGTGATAAACTACGACCTTCCCAACAATCGTGAGCTTTACATTCATAGGATTGCTCGTTCAGGTCGTTTTGGTCGAAAGGTATGGTATAAGAATTTTGAGAGATATCGAGCAGTATTACAGTACTCAGATAGATGAAATGCCAATGAATGTGGCAGACTTAATCTGAACAATTCAATTGTTCCTGCCTGTATTTTTAGCTTCAGAAGGATTTCCGAGTTGTTCTTTGGATATCGCATGTTAAATTTTACTTGAGTTTGCAGCAAGTAAGCATATTGCTTGAAAGGGTTAGACGGACAGCTACAAGCAGAATTGTTTGCCTTTTGTTCCAAATTTGGAGTTTTGCAATTTGGGATTCAAATCACACTTTCTGGGATTTTTCTATTTTGTGGTGTGGACTATTCAATGCTCACAGCTGTATAACGAGATTATTTGTATCATCTCTTTTATCATGAAAAGCTTGAAGTTCTACATTGATTCAGGCCTGTTACTGGCTATCACTTTGTCGTTTTCTTTCAGTTCAAAAAATCATGTGCAATGTATGTAGTCTTCCTAGTTGCTTGATGATGCTCAATATCATCATTTTATTTCGTGTTTAAAGAATGATGTGCACAAGTAATATCCATAGTTGCTTGTTTTCTGTGAAAATCATGTGCTGGGAGTTAATTATTTTATAGCTTTTGCCAATAGTACGTTTCATCATCATCAGACTGATTATTTCTACAAGTTATTTCTAAACATGATTAATTTGCTTCTAGGTTCAGGATTTGATTGGAGCAGTCTAGAAGGTTTTTGACATGTTTTTGTGATGCTATTCAGAAAGTGTTGTGCTGCTTACAGTTGAGTTGTTAGAGCTAATTAATTATTTTGTTTTTAATAAAGAACAATTTTGGCTTTTGTTTTTAATTAATAATTTTAGATTCTCTTATTTTTAATAATAAAACAGATAGTTCTACGGTTGAGTTGTTAGAGCTACAAATAGAAAATTAGCGACCTGGGTAAGTCTATATATATTTAGGCCAGAATGAATCAGCTATTGCACGTACATTGGAGTCATAGATCTATATTTCCTTCGATTTTTTTCTCTGCCATTAATCCAACCAACAAGTCCAGGTTCTCAACATAATTACCATAAACCTATGACAGTTACATGCAAGATAACTACTCCGTTTTCTGCTCTTGTAGGATAACTACTCTGTTTCAAGCTCCAATAGGATAACTGTCCCAACTGCCAATGTGGCATCCAGACCCAATCAGGTAGACTTTCAAGACTTGAAATACTAGGGTTCTACCCATATTGATTCATGATTCTGGGCATCTCTTATCAATATCTGCCAAGGAAAGTGGTAGCGTTCAAATGATCCTGACACTCATGCTGTCAAATTTTCTCCATTAATGAAAAACTATGAATTCCAGAGCAGAGTTCTTGGATTATGCCAGTTAAGTTTAATTCTTTGTTTTGAACCTACGTCTTAAGTTATGATATGTAATCACTTCAACTTCCAGCGGTGTTTTGCACGTAGTTTGATACAAAAAACTGCATTCATTATTAAAAAAAGATACATTACGCTTTATTTTTAGTTCATTTATTGCCCTGTATTTCCAAGGGATATTTGTTGTGCTATTCCAGTCATATACCATAAACAGTGCAAAAGTGGCTTTTCTAAATCAGAGGCCGCAATCTAGGCCGTTGAAAGGGTCTGGAAATATGTGTGGAACTTGTGAACGAATCTTGCAGGAACCATATTTGTACTGTCCCTAGGTTGCAAGGTTGGTAAATTATGCAGTTCTTAATGTACATGTTGTTTCTATACATCGCTGCCGAAGGATATCTGCAAAGGAGGAAATATGCAGTATTTTCTTGCTCTCGAAAATTCTTTTTCGGGAGAGTTGCCGGAATCCTACGGCCATGACTGCAAAAGCTTGTTACGCTTCAGGGTCAAAAACAATAATCTAAGCGGCAAGGTGCCCGATGGCATATGGGGCCAACCAAATGCCAATAATATTGATCTCAGCTTAAATCAATTTTCTGAAGAAATCAGTCCGGAGATCCGGAATGCAAAGAATTTGTCGTGGCTGATCATTCACAACAGCAGATTTTCAGGCGCCCTGGTGCCACAAATCGGCATGGTGGCAGAGTTGTCCAAGATCAACGCCCACAATAAAGAAAAAAGCTACTCTTACCTTGTCCTTTGTTCATAACAAAGTCCTCCTCAACACAAAACTACTTCTTCGGCAGGATTTGCCATATCATGGCCTTGTTTCTTTAAACTGCTGCACAAATTATTTAAAAATGAGAAAAGAAATCATCTCAAATATTCTCTTACTTACAAATATAGATTTTATTATCCTGCCGAAGGCATGGATATTGTCTTCACCTTACCAATTAAACATTTGCATTGTTTTCAATCAGATTGTGACATCTGTATTTAAATGGGGCTGAACTATAGTTTTAGGTTTTGATTTTTGTATGTTGGCAACCTTCCATTGGTCATTGCCTTTATTTGGCACTGTTGAAAGGAAAAGCTGATATGCTGTGAAGCATTTAATGCATTAACTGTGTGTCCTACAAATTTGGTGGATTTTGAGTGGCTCGAGGCAGATATGTCCGTTCAGAGCCTTAGTAATCTCTGCAACCGTTGTTTTGCATTTATGCCGGTTTTGTTAGGATTGAGAGATCGAAATTTTGGTAGCAAAATGAAGGCGATTGTGGCTCGCATAAGAAGACATCAGCAGTGCTACGACGATAATAAACACCGCCTTGTTGCAGGGTAATTGTTCTGCTTTTTTGGGTTTAATTGGAATGATTTGATTGTTTTGTTATCTGGGTATGCATGCTAATGTTCATGCATTAGTTTCGTCTGCATCTGCTCCTTCAAGCTTTCCTGATGCCGGTGTAGAGGTTTATAACCGCGCCAGTTTTGACAGCACGTTGATTACCATTTTTGCAGCTTTTCTTGGCTCTGTAATTTCTACATTGGCTATGAGATCCATTCTGCATTGTGCCTTCCGCTGCAACAAAGGAATCATGCAGGAGGTCAATTTATCGCCTTCTACAGCTCCTGCTCACACTGGTAGTAATGGCAACCACGATTGTATGAAGCAAATTAGCGATTTGAAAGCACTGCCTGTTGTTTTGTATGGCAGTACTAGAACAGGGGCCGCGGGAATGGATTGCCCAATTTGCTTGGAAGAATTTGTGGTAGGAGAAAAGTTGAGAGTAGTTCCGCAGTGTAATCATAGTTTCCATGTTGAATGCTTTGACAAATGGCTTGTTTGCAATCCTTCATGCCCACCTTATACACAATCTCTTTTATAATAAAATTTTAAATTTATTTGTTTTAAGCGAATTTGAGCAACCTGTTTGAAACTTTTATAATTTCAGGATGAGAAATCTGTTTCCGGAGTTCTCAAGCTTCAACAGTCAGTGTAAATTAGAGAATGCTTCAGAAAACCTGTGTAAAGAGTTTTTTGTGATCTTGATGAGGAATTGCACTTGGTGTTTTGAAACGTTGACCCACAAAAACACTTTACACAGGTTATTCCAGAATCATTCTCCTAATCTGTTTTAACTTTCTCAGCATACATGTAAGACATTGATATTTAGAATTTAAGGTGCTTTTGGCATCTTGCTGGACTGTCTCCAATCTGATCATGAAAGGCTATTCATGCATATTTCTGCATCTTCCCGGTCTCATTCTGTGCTCTGCTTGTATGGGGAAATCTTTTACTAAAAGGGAAATCGACATTTACCCTAATCCAGAGTTAAATTTTGACATGAAAGTTGAATGATAAAAGAAAGTGATCATTTCTCAGGTGTATTAAGATGAAAACATAACTAGCTTTCTTAGCTCCTCTCAATTTCTAGTTGATACTTTACTACTGTTTATTAGTATTTGAAGACTGCAGTGTTTCTGAAGTATTTGTTGGTACATAGGCTATATTTATCTTATTATGGATGATATTTTGTTAGTATCGTGATGAAGGTGGTACCACTGGCATGTTTTCAGGATAAATTGGCATTCTTTCGTGTGATAGAACTAAAATATGTTCTGAGTCGGCTTGGCTTGGCAAAACAAGGGAAGAAAAAGGTATATAAATTTGGTGTCATTCTTTTGGTTCACTCTTGTTTGCCTCATTGTGGAGGCTTTACAAGTTGAAGGGATTGTGTCCACTACATAACATGATTGCAGTATGAATTTATTTAGTTATTTTTGGAGGGCATTTTATTGGGTTTGAAAGGATAAGGTTCTTTTTTCGGATGGCATGCCCCTTCTCTGTGTCAAATTTCTATGTTTCATTGTGCTTCCAAGTCTTGTCTGTTTTGTTCATTACTTATTCTTCATGTGCTTATTTTTTTCCTTTCTTTTTGATATACTGAATTCTGAGCAGCTCTTGTTGGTATTGTTGGAAGTATGTAGCATCCAACTCCTAACACATTTGACAATATTTCCCCTTAGCTATTTGCTTTATGAAACCTTTCCATCTTTCATATATGTTATATTACATGTGTTTCCTTTTCGATAGCATATTTTGTTGATGACAAATTTCGTTACTTGGCTACCGAAATCTAAATAGCTCTTATTGGTGTTGTTGGAAATATCCACTGATACATTCAGCTCTGCACAGTTGACATTATTTTTCCCTTGGCTATTTGCTTTATGAAGCCCTTCCATCTCTCACATATGTTGTTTTACATCATTAAACAGGTTCTTCTAGACAGAATAATGGCTATGCTTTCTGATGATAGAGGTGAGAATTCCAAGGGTTTCTGTTGTCTGATGGTTGTTTCAGTTGTATATCTTTGAGTCTGTGGTGTTACTAAAGAATAGATTGTTAAGTTTCCATGTGTTTAAGTTGGAAGTGATTGATAAAAAGTAAGGATGTTTAATGGAAAAAGTCAAATCTTAAGGTATAAGCTGTTAGCATGTATATGCTATGTCTTTCTCAGCACCAACCAAATTTGTATCTTGATTATGAGTAGTGGACTAGATTATAAGCTTTTGTGGTTTGTGGTAGGCTGATTACATGCAGCACATGCATGAACTCTGTATAAAGCAATTAGGTTAAGATTATTAAGTAGTTGATGTGACCATCTCAACCTTTCAGAAGGCTAGCAATTTATTTCCCCATCATCCCCACCTTTTGTCCACCTGTTTTATTCTTCTTACTTATTCTGTCTGTTACTGTGAATTGCAGCTTGAAAATATTATTCTATCTCATATTTGGCCATAGTTGTCACTAATTTCGAGGGCTTGCATTTGTTCTCATTTTGTAAATAGTATAACAGTTTAGTTGGTTTTGCTATTGATCTATAGCTGGCCAGTGCCACTGAATATTTGCTGTTCTTACTTGGGAATGTTTCAGTTTTATTTTTGGTTTGGTGTATATATTTTTTGTTTTCTCAAAGCATGCTGACTTCTCAGTAACTGATGACCAAACTATTTTAAGTATTTACTACAATAATAAGTAAAGAAGTTGCAGTGTTATTAGATTCTAGTGCCAAATTAGATATCTATATAGGGGCTAGACTTTGTTGCAGTGAGACATTTGTGTGACAAATAATTATGGCTACCCTTCGTATTTAGGTGTAATATCCTTTTGTGCATGATAGGGTCTAAGTCACATGGATGGGGCAACAAACATCTCATTGGAAAGGATGAGGTGGCAAAAATTATTGACGATATTTACAGGTGAATGTTCACTTTTTATTAGGGATGATTTTAAGGAAGCCTACATTTTCGATGTTTAGAAATGATGGTGAAATATTTTTCAGTATTGAATTCCTAATTTAGCATTAATTTAAAAGAATCTTTTGTTTCTTAAGATTCTACATGTTCTATATACAATGTCGGTGCATTATCAAAGTGTTTTTTTTTGTTCAATAGAAATTGGGACAAATATTCATCTTCAAAATATTTCAAATTGCAAATAAGTATTGGGGGGAAAATGTCAAAAAATAGACCCTTGGAAAATTCTGATGTGGTTGATGGTTGAGTTTGGGTTGAGAGATCAGGGGTTGGGGTGTCAGGTTGTTTGGCTCTCAAATACATTTCTTTTGGTAATGGGTCAAGCTACTTATTGCCTTTTTCATCAACAATCAAGTCTAGTTTTCAATAGAGAAAAGTGGGGTCTGTATTGAGGAAATCTCTGCACGATGAGGGAAGAACATGCTCAATCATGATAAAAACACAACAAAGAAGTGTTTGTCCATTGATTATGTTCAACAGGCTCTTCACACCTTGCATCAACACAAGCTCTATTCCAAAATAGAGAAGTGTTCCTTTGCCATTAAAAGTATTCAACACCTAGGCTACATCATAAACTTCTGAAAAGGGGACATTACACGCCTTTAGCATGGATTGCCAATTACCGAAAATGGAGAAAAATTATTTAGCGCGAGACTCTTATTATTGCTATAGATCTGTTTGGTACAAATAATATTATCAGTATCAATTTTGCAAATTGTCTCTGCAAAAAGAGATCAGGAAAGTACATAAATAGGAAAATTCACCATGAACAAGGCATCACGGAAAGCAATGATAATGATAAAATTTAAGATCCCAAGGAAAGTTAAGAACATTAAAGTATTAGTTATTATTTGTTTCTTGTACTACACATGGATAATCCTGGGCTTTGGCGATTGAAGATGTTTCCATGATGTCACCATATTCTAGGATGTAACATGTTGTTGTTATCTGATCTCCGTGTATGCATTTGTATGAAAAGTCACGGATATCATATTTGAAGCTGATATGCTGGACAATTTGACCATGAATCCATGACATCAATTTATCAAGTTAAACTTGAAAGCCCAACATCATTGCGTAGCTGTATTTGGTCCTCACAACCTCTTCCAATTTCTTTCAAAATGAAGATATCTTAAACTTTCCCTTTTAAGATTTTAAAAAATTATAATGTAATTCTGGCTCTTGGTGGATAAATGAGAAGAATGAACTTTCAGTGATAGCATTTGACTATAGCTATACTGCATTTTTTGAACAATGCTTAAAGGTTGGAGCTTCTAAAATGGGCGGACATATTAAGTCTTGTCTTGTAAATAATACAAGGATACCTATGTTACATTTATCCATGATTTTCTTATTAATTAGTTATTACTTCTTTATCAAAATGAAGATATCTTAATGTTTTCTTTCAAGAGTGAAAACGAGAATAATGTAATTCTGGCTCTTGGTCAGTAAATGAGAATAATGATTTTTCAGCAGTAGCATTTGATTACAGCTATAATGCATCTTTTTAACAATGCTTAAATGCCAGAGATTCTCAGAGGGGGAGGACATGTTAGGTCTGCTTGTAAATAATACAAGGACATGTATGTTACATTTATCCATGAGTTTTGTATTAATTTGTTATTACTTTTCTATCCCAAACAGGTTTAGTTTACTTTCTGTGATAGATACTGATAATGTATTTGTTCTCAACCTTGGACCATTTCTTTTAATGGAATCTCTATCACTCAAAGCTTCAAAGTACAAGTCTAAATTTGTATTGTTGGTATTAGCTGAATATCAGTGATTTAGATGAGCATTCTTGGAGCTTAATGGGGATTGTAAAGTGAATATTTCGTATAGTTTGTGTGAAGGAAGTGAAAGGAAGAAATCAATGACAAATATAAGGGCTCTCAAATGATCAGAAAGGTTAAATGTGAATGTAATGTATAGCAAGTAAACATGATGTAAGCCTAGACAGAATATAAGGAATGCGAGGCAGAGACAAATATTTACAATAAAATGGGTCAATGAGAGTTTTAATTATCATCTTTAGTGACTATATGGCATCCAAGAATCTATCTGTTCCACTTCCAGCCACGGGCCCTATCTGTTGTATCCTACGTAATAAGCATGGAGGTTTCCCATGAAGATAGCCAAAGACCACTGAGGTAGGTGTAGTATCTGAGCTCTGATTCGAGGCTAATTTGTATACTGTTTTAGAAAATTTTGGTGGTAAGATTTCTATAGAAGGATCTGAATACTCTACCTATCATTATTCCTGTTAAGTAAGATATACCATTTAGTAGCTCTTGTACAGAAGCATGGGGGCCATTTGCATCTCCTTTTGGATCTCCTTATGAAAGGATTTTTATTATTACTTCTATTCAGTTGAGATACTATTGGTCAATAGAATCAAATGTGATTATACTTTGTTGTTGTAATAGACAAAAATCTATTGACTAACTCATTTATTTCATGGTCCTTTTTGTTCTTGTCTCTGTAAGAATACCCTACTTGCGGAAGAGAATGTTTGGGTTTGTAACATTTGTATTTCGAGAGACTGTGAAAACCATACTAGCCAAAGGAAATCCCCATTATGTTTGTGTTGCTCATGTTCTTGTGAAACCATACCGAGAAAAAGGCAAACATAGAGACAGGTAGTTATTCATTGGCATATGTATGAGTATGAAATTTTCGCTCTCTCAGGCTTAAATAGATGCTTGAAGAAAAATTCATTTTGTGTCTTCTTTTAGTAGGGGGAGGTGGACACATTCGTTTTTTTACTAGTTTTTATTGTTCAATTTTTTCCATTCAGAAGATATACTACGACAAACCTGAGCACTCAAAATACATGGCAGCAGCCTACAATCTAGACGTGGATTATGACCTTCAACTTGGACAGTATTACATTGTCTTCCTTCTGTATGGTAAATTGTTTGTTCTTTTTACATCTCAAATGAAATTAATTGTTGTGCAGGGCCTAGGTTAATTGGTAACTTTGAAATGATAAGAACTCCGTGTCTTCTAGAGGAGGAAGAGTAGATCATTGAGATAGTTCGAATTAGTTTATTTTAGTTCACTTATGCACAATTGAATTTACAGGAATATCTCAAACACTTTTTCCGTGTAGTCTTCCAACATTGAGCTACCTAATATGTGTCTCCAACTCTAAAAATGAACTTCATTTGGCTATTGCTTTCCTTCCATCGTATTTTCGCCATGATTGAGCTCCTAAATTTGACCATTTCCTGCTCATGTATGCATTTGTTTCTGTGAATCTTATCAATACCATGAATTTAGTGCATTCCCTTAATTTATTAATGTCATTACTTGCATTTCGTCCTTACCATCATTTGTTAGAAGTTCAAGATAGAAAAACAATATCTTGTGTGATTCAGATGTTGCCATCTACAACTCAAAAATATTAAAATACTTCTCGATAGCTAATCAGGTTGGGTTGAGTTGAATAAATAGACATATTTCTACATAGCCAATTTGTAACACCTAAATGTTTATTTCACTTACCACTACATGATAATACTAAATTTGTAGACAAATTATTTGCAATTGGCACATGTTGGAAACTACGCTTTTGAAAATGCATTGTTGTTTCTTCATTGTTATTTCTTGTTGTTTCTTTATTCTTTGAATACAACGCAATTGACTATAAATAATGTGAACTTGAAAATAAAACCTAAATAGACATCAACTTAAATTATAAGCTTTTCTACAACTAAGTTCAACACCAATTGAATTTGATTCCATATACCCTGCTCCAGCCTTTCAGTTTCATGAAATATAATTTTATTATCCTTAAATGCCATTATATAATTTAGCTCCTCCATTTCTTATTCTTCTCCTACATATTGTACGTGCATGCAAGCAACAGACAAAGAGCGTCTAACATGTCCACCCTTGCGATTCATCGATCCTTCCCCTTTCGCACACACATTTCCCACACAAACAACATAGAACAAATGCATCCAACACAACAAAAAAAAAATACCTTAGGCAGGATTTGCCATATCATGGCCTTGTTTGATGTTGTCCCACTTTTTTTTACACAATGTTGGGTGCGTGGATCCTAAATTGGATTATATTTAGAATACATGCTCATTGATTTACACCTTTTTTTTGAAGATATGAGATATTTGCAAAGTATTGGAGTCATTCTCTCTCTTTTTTGGTATGAAATACGAAAATAAATCATCCAAACATTATCTATAATTTAGCTCGAAAAATGCAGTCCGTGTGATACTTGTGGCGCCAATGTGTAGTCTGTCAAGCTTGTTGTGTTCGCTATTGCTAGGAAACCTTCCTCTATCCAGGTGTCTCGTGCCAAGGAGAAACCTAAACAATCGACCCCTATCTTTGGAGGCTTTGCGGAGGTAAAAGTTTTCTTCAAGTTGCTATGGTTCTAAAGAAATCTAGCACTAATCCTATGGCTTATGCAAAGTCTACCCCCTCTCTTAGTTTTGGAGGAGAGGTTGTGCAATCTAAAGTTTTCTTCATGAAAAATGGCTTGATCTAGAGATTCAACAATTTTTGTTCAGTTTGTTCAGTTTGCCCACTCTTCATGAATGGAAGTCAAGCCACTGGGGTCCCATCATGGAATTTAAGCTTGATATTTATCCTACTTCATGTGGGGTTTTCATAGTTGTCTTTGCTAAAACCTCATATAAAGATTTGAGTATTTGAAGAGCTTGGGAGTTTTAATCCCTTTTTCTACTAATGAAATCGTGGTTCCTTTTGCTTTACCCGATATTTGATACTTTCAATGTTAAAATGGTTTGGATTCCCTTGCCTTATTTACCCCTCCTATTTTGGATGGGAAATTGCTTAAACTCTATAGGTAACACATTATAAAAATGTTTGGATATTAATCCAAAAACTAAAAAATCGTGATCATACAACATTTTCTAGAATATTAGTTGATATGGATACATATGTAGATTTACTAGCCACTATTGAACTCAAAGTTGAGGATAGAATTTGGACACAAAATTTGGAATATGAAGGGTTTCCATTTAGGTGTAGAACATGTTTTTCTCGTTAGTCATTTAGTTTCAGATTTCCATATGGGTAGAAAACATATTAAAAGTAGAATATCGTTGTGGAAGAATTAAAATCCTAACAATGTGTGAAGGCTTAATAGAAGAAAGAAGCAAATAATTTTATTGATGATGAAAAGAGCTAGAAACATGTTTATTTATACATTGAGGAGAATGATCTAGAGAGGAAGGATCTAAAGAAGAACATCCTAGAAGAAGAAGAATATAGAAGATATCTACTTGGGAAAAAAATATTATATTTTTTTATTTTCTAACATTCCCCCTTAATACATTGTTTTTAAAAATGTACCCCAAAAAATTGTTCAAATTTATCTTTCTTAAGAAACTTTGTGAGTATATCTGCAATCTAATCGATTGTCTAGAAGTTCTGGATTTGAATGTGGTGGCTCAAAATTTGGTCTCGAATGTAGTGACATTCAAATTCTATGTGCTTGGTTCTCTCATGGAAAACTAGATTTTTCACAAGTTTCAACAAACCCTAATTATCGCAATGAATGAAGGGAGGATTTTCTTCAAGAATGCCCATATCTGCTAAAATGTGATGTAACCAAATCACTTCGCACACAACTCTACATGTGGCGCGATACTCTACCTCAATTGATGAGAGAGAAACAACAATTTATTTTTACTAATCCATGCGATAGACCAGGACTGAGATGAAAAATATAACTTGAAGTTGATTTCCTATCATCAATAGATCCAACATAGTCCGAGTTTGTATATCCTTGCGGGAAGAACCGATATTTCTTCCAATACTTGCACCATAGTCAATTGTACCTCAGACATATCTTAACACATGCTTTGGTTCTACCCACTAACATTTCTTCAAATCCTGCATGAATCTTGAAAGATAGCTCATAACAAAGAAAATATCTGATTTGGTATACGTTAAGTAAATGAGACTTCTAAAAATCTTTCTCGTAGAGAGTACCATCTATTTGATTTGAATCATGGAATTTCAAAAGTTGTAAACATTTTTCCATTAGAGTGGACATAGGTTTACAATCATTATACCATACTTTTCTAGGAGTGTCTTGGCATATTTCATCTGGGAGACAAAAATATAATTCTTCTACCATATCTCCAATCCAAGACAATAATGAAGTAGCCCCAAATATTTCATGTCGAAGGATTTCTTCAAATTGTTCTTAACATCTTCGATGAGATTGTCAGAAATCTTGTGAGCACAAGATTGTTTACATATAAAACCAAAATGACAATCTCTTTTTCTATCTTTTCGATATACATATTTGAATCAAAGGGGCTATGTGTGAAACCATGTTGTAATAGGTAATCATCTATTTTTATATACCATGTCGTAAGTTCCTATTAAATTCCATAAAGATACGTAATTAAATGTCATACCTTATGAGGATGTTGTTCATCAACCAATCCTTCTCGTTGTGTCATGTATACTTCTTCTTTGAGATCACCATTCAAGAAAGTAGTTTTAAAGATCATCTACTCAAGTTTCCATTTGTTTTGTGCTACGAGTGCATAGAAAAATCTTTTGGTTTTTATCTTTGCAAAGGGTGCAAAGGTCTCATCATATTCAATTTCTTCCTACTAAGCATAACCCTTTAACTAACCGTCATTTGTGCTTATCAATAGATCCATTTTCCATGTATTTGGTTTTTAAAATTGACTTACATGCCAATTAAATTGTTACCTATAGGCAGATTGATAAGTTACCACGTTTGATTCTATACCGTAGAGTCATATTCTCCACCCATAGCTTTCTTCCTCTTCTTTTCTCGGAACATGCATATATGCATTATAACCAAATAATCTCAAATGAAAAATAGAAGGTTTTCAATTGCTCCATACCTCTTCTAGTGTCTTGTCCTTGAAGATATTTGTACGTGATCGATTCGGAGATATACAACTATCTAGACGGCTTCGCCAAAATATGTTCTCCAAATTTTTAGTGGAAAGCATGTAATTAGCCATCACCATGACAAGCTTTGATTGCGATGCTCTGCAATTCCATTCTTCTAGGGAGTATAGGGGGAATTTAGGTGCTTTATGATGTCATGCTCCATCAAGAATCCATGAATTTCTTTGACATGAATTCCCCCCTCAATCTGAGCGGATGACTTGAAAGGGATTCCCAGTTGTTGAACAACACTCCTATAGAATATTTGTATTTTTCAAATTCTTCACTCTTCTTTCGGAGAAAGAACACCCAAGTCTTGTGGGAATAATCATCAATGAATAACTGGAAGTATTGAAATCCCTTAAAAGAGGTAGGCAAGGGTCCACATAGATTAGTATGCATGACCACTAGATGGTTCTTGGCATGGAATTTACTTGTCTTGAATGGATCTTGATGTTGTTTTCCTGCTAGACATCTAGGACAAAGAGGTAATGACTGAGAGAGAGGAGGAATTCCTCATACCATCTACTTTGAACTGAGTTGATAGAGGGAGATGACAAAAAGATGTCCAAACCAATAGTGCTAGACTACGGTGGATTCCATTGTGGAGGCAAATAATGCTACTTGCAAAGGATGAAACTATATCTAGTCCAAATAAATGATCCTTTACAAAATATATATCAAGTATCTTAGCATTTTGTTATATCAAACATGATTTGATGCCATTCTAAACTAGGAAATCCACCTTGATCTTAAGATTTAACAACTGATAGACTGACATGAGATTAGTGGTTAGGAAAGGGACATAGAGTACCATTTTGTGAGTACATTTTCTCATCTCGATAAGAGGTTTCACATTGCCATTTACTTTTGGAGTATACTCCTTATTTTCTATAATATGAACCCGATCTCAAGTGGGTCGAGTATTTAATAAATCGAACAACTTTCTAACACCATTCATGTGCTTGTTGGTGCCTGAATCTATCATCAAAATATTCTCTAATGGTTGTGATGTTTGGTATATAAGTAAAAAATTATCTTCGTGTGTGCTGTAATTTATTGATTTTGGAGTATCTTCATCTAAGTCATAATCTAGTTTGGTCAGCAACATGTCCTTTATACTTATTTTTGTGAGGATGCCACTTGGATTTCTTTGAATCACCTCATCCAGATGTGTTTTCTTCTCTAGAATTGTGTTGTGTGTGGCCATTATACCAATAGTTTGAAGTGTCGTGCGTATTTGTGGTGCAAATATGACATCTTTGATTCATATTTTGAGACTTCTTCTTCTATTTTTTCTTTTGTGGTTATTTCACTATCTCGCATCTCTTCTTAACCTTTGTGAGGATTTTGAATCTTCTTTTTCCTAGAAATCAATGATTTTTCTCGAACTCCTATTGAACTTATTGAATGGATTCTTCTGTAACAAAAATTCACCAGGTTCGTAAAATTACCTCTTTTGACCGATGGTCAATGTGGTGATAAATATCCTTAACTAGGATGGAAGAGCTCGTAGTGTGAGTGGGAAAAACAACTTATCTTGGACATATTCCCTAAGTGTAACTAGCTCTACTCATAACTCTACCGCATGATGTAAGAATTCTTTCACTTTTTTGCCTTCTCACATACTCATGGTATGATGATTTTAATGGAGATGAAGAATCTTCATCAAGTTCTTTGCTTCATATATAGCAGAGAGTATCCCAGTCCTTCTTCTATGTTGTCACATTCTCGAATGTGTGGCAATACCTCATTGGATATGATAAGAGTGATAAACAAAAATGCATTTGTATTGGCCTTATCATATGTCATGTGTTCATCATTGTTGGTGAGACTAGCGAGTTTGCCAAGAAAATATCCCGTGAGGTCTACAAATAGAAGTATTGTTTGCATCTTCTTCTTCCATACAACATAATTTGGCCCTTTCAATAGCTAGGCATTGGATAACAATATTTTTGAAGTGGACATGATGTCAAGAAATTTTAATTTTATTATTATTAATTATTTTAAAAAGGTACAAATACTTACTCATTAGTAATAGATCCGAGGTGTTGTCGATACGCTCTTGTAGTGAGACACGATGCTTGTGTGAGCGTTCTATTTCATGTTCATCATCCCCTTCATATCCTTTTTCAATCTCCACATGTACCTTCTTGTCTTGATAGCATACGTCGAACTAGAACCACTCCAGTAGTCCTTGATGCACAAGCTCCTCAAATTGTAGATTTTCATTGTTCTGAAGGGCGTCTAGCAAGGAAAAATATAATTTGATATTTTCATTTTAGCTTCTTAACAACGATTAATTCCTAGGATCACTTGCGTGTGTTGTTTTTGACATCTCGTAATGCGTGACATATGTAGCTTGTCTTCACATTTCGCAGTAGTCTTTCCATGTTACTAAGCGTATATATGGATCATTTGCTAGAAATTACAACCACAAAAATGTAGGGAAAGGCAATCAAACCAAATCATTGGAAAAAGGAAAAAAAAATTAATGTATCTCCGTGCAAGGCAAAAACAAATCAGTAAGATGCAACAAACAAATGCTTTAATGTCCACATCTAGATAATATGCCAAAAATGGCCTTTTGCAAACAACTCGGCCTCACTAGATAACTTCACGCAGGTTGTTAAAAAAGGCAAGATAAATGCCAAAAAAGACGAATTGGCTAGACAAAAAGGACAAAACAATGACAGCTCCACGCTTCACGTGTAACTAAATCTTGTACCCTCCACATGGGTTTTCAGTTCACAAATCATAAAAGGAGAGCATGTTGACTTCTTTACTTCTTGCACTAGAAAGAAGCTCGGATAAACCGGTGGAGCCTAACCACTACGCAGGTTAGCATGTACTTAGAAGAATTCAAACTCGCAACCTCCAAAATATAGCTGTCATGCCCAACCACTAAGCTGTAGCATTTATTTAGAATTTTTTTAGCAATATTTATATATGATGTCAGCGGCGAATGTGCGTGATAGTTAGGGAGAATGGGATGAACCAATATAAATGCCAACAAAAAATAATCCAAGCTAAATGTCTAGCCAAGGATGAAACACATGTCCAGAAAATACTCCACGCCAAATTTGATTGTTGAGATCAACGTCGTTCTTCGCTCTAAACTCACCTAACCTCGGCTCGATCTGATACCAATGAAGTCTTAATTGAAGAAAGAAGGAGATAATTTTATTAATGATGAAAAGAGCTAGAAACATTTGTATTTATACAAAGAGGAGAATGATCTAAAGAGGAAGGATCTAGAGAAGAACATCCTAGAAGAAGAATAATCTAGAAGATATCTATTAGGAAACAATGTATTATATTTTTAATTTTCTAACAACTTTGATTGAAAATGCCCAATCAGATAGTGATTCAGATTCTATATCTAAGAAAGATGTTGATTTAGATTTTGAGAATGAGGAAGTTTTTCCTCCTATGCATAAGGATCCATTGCAACAAGATCTTGAGAGTTATGCAGATTTGGTGAATTCAAAAAAGGAAAATGCTCCTTTCCTCTTGCTTCATCAAGGATCCAAAATTCTAAGGAGCATATTGAAATTATGATTCCAATCCATAATAATGAAAATGAAAATCCGAATACTGAAAAGGATTGGATGGTTTGAACAAAAAAATATATCCCCATAATATGCACTCAATACCCCATGGGAAGGGGTCTCATGGATGAGCTCTTTGTGTATGTATTGTTCTACTTATGTTTTGATTGTACTCTTGATTCTCGGATGTGTTGTTTATTGTTCCTCTCTACTACTTGGTAGAGGTAGCTTCATATGTTCCACATTTCTACATCGTTTTCTCAATTATTCTATGGGTAGGGTCCCCTTAACCCTCTTTTACCTATAATAATAAAAAAAAGATGTAAAATATATTGATATGCAATATTTTGATAATAAGAAAAATAATACAAGCTACTTTCTTGAATGATCAATATGCAAGCATAAAACATTAAATTTCTAAGTATTTATATATTTAAAGCGTGCAAGAATGTCATTCCATCACGGGAAGACAAGATAATTTCAATATAAGCTTCACAACACAAAGTGACAAAATACATGTAAATACCAATACTAATATCAACTATCTTCAAAACACAAAGTGACATCAATGCATGCACTTAGAATGCAACTAAACTTGAGTGAACACACTATTGGTATATTACCAACTGAAATAAAGTTACTAAATGGAAATGGAATATTTGATCCATATAAGCACAAATATCAAGCTAAAATAATTGTCCAACAATCAATATTTTTGTAAGAAATACTGAAATAGAATAGGTTATTTTTGTATGTATAAAGTATGTATAAAGTATGTGATAGAATGATATTCCAATAGATCAGGTAACGGTATTACACAAAAATACAAAGTTTAAATCATTTTAACAGATTTCATATTTTTTCAATATGTAAATAGTATAAAAGCCAAATTAACGAGTTCTTTATTTCCAAATGAACAAAAGTAAGATTATCGAAGTCTAGCAAGGTCCAACATTTTGGGATGATATGTATCATGTATAACAGCTGCAAGTTTGTGCACGATTAATTTTCCTCATTGGGAAAACAACATTGCATTTTGACAATGCATTTTTATGACTAACTTTCTTTAATTCCGCAGCTCCATACATGTGCAAGTCACGCTTCTATATTTCTCGCTCTCCATCGAGAAATATTATTTCTGGCTCTCCATCCAGAAATTATATAATGAAATTATTTATTAATATGGTGTGCATAATAAAACCATATGGTGAACATTTTGATAGCCGATTGTTCTGAACGCTTCTATATTTTGATAGCAGAAGAAATTTCTTCTGTTGGAGGCTCTTCTTCTTCTTCTTCCTTTCAAACATTATGGACAATTTATTTGTCAGTTGAACTCCTCACAATATTGTTGTAAGGGAATGTCCAACTCATCTGTTAAGTGGATACAACTAGTGGTCATTCCAAGAGGAGCAAGGTCACGCCGGTGTGGATTTGTTTGTGAGTTATCTTCTGGTGTGGGTACAACTAATTGTTTACAGCTGATTTTTTTTTTTCTATTTCCTCTGTTAAGGTAAGAAAATTATTCTCGGCTTCAATTTTTTCGAATGCAAAAAAATGTGTGTAATTTGTTTTTATGGTAAAAGAGGTAAAATAAAGTAACAATGGTTTTTCTCAACATATTTTCCACTCTGTTACTTCCAGTAATTGCAATATTAATACGTTTACAGATATGTGATTGGATCTATGGCCAGTGACGGTCTGAACAACTGGAAATCGAAGCAACTTTTCGAGTTTGAGTAAAGGTTTACAGATGAAAACCTGGTGCAGAAAATCATGACTAAAATTATATTGTGCTTATTGCATATTTGTGACTAAGTCAATCAAATAATAGAAAGAAAACAACATATATTCATACTGGCCTGTTTGGGAGTTATGTTCTGGTGTAGGGTGTGTTTTTTGAATCAACTTGGGTATGGTACTTATAATATCCATGGTTATTCGATTGCGAAGTTACCAGGCCAAACATAAGATGCTTCATTGACTCTGTGGTTTAATGGAGGTACACTTGATTTCATGGTCAGCTACATGTGACATGGCCTAAAGTCAGCTGCAACCATGGTGCTATAAGTAAAGGGCAAGAAGGGTCAAACATAAACAAAATTCCTGAACCAAAAATTGTTAGAATCTAGCACTACTACATAGGGGCTTATTTTGAGACAATAATTAGAGACAAAATTTTAGTTTTGTCTCAAACTTTGAGGTTTTGTCTTTAATGTTTTTCATTAACTTAATAATAAGTTGAATTTACTATTGAAACAATTTGGGGGCAAACTAAATTCATTTTAGGGATTCGAAGGCTTTCGATTGGGAGTAGAGGCAACAGATCCATTCAAACCCTTTCCACGCAGGTGACAAATTTCAACAAAAATCATGCAAGTGACAGATTTCAACACTTTCCACGAGGGTCTCCTTGCTCACATCAAAGGGGAGATTTTGAAGATAGTTCAGGGAGTGAGACAACAATGGAGAAAGTGGATCCATATTAAATAGGTATGGGATTTATTATCGCCTTCCTGTCAAATATGCAGAATAATGTGTCAAAGCCCAAACGTCCCTGTTTTGTAGCCCTTGTTCATTATTTTTGTCTTGGAAGATGCATTGAAACACAAGTCTGGAAATCTTGATGCCGCAAAAAAATTTGTCCATTGGGTGATAATATTGAAGCTGCTGGGGATGACGCCTACTCCACAAAGAGCCCGGAACGAGTCTTTATGACTTGGTTCGTGATGGCAACAGAAAATGCCTTACTTTGAAGGACATGGTGAAACCCGTCCTGATTCCTTGCTATGACCTAGCCACAACAACTCCATTCCTCTTCTCACATGTGGATAACTTAGAAATGACCAACTACAATTTCAACATTAGGGAAATGTCCTGCGCCATGACTGTCACACTTGTGAACTATCAGATTCTGTGTTTGGGTTTCATTTTGGTTTAGGATTAGATTTCCTTTTCTTCCATAACTTGTGCATTTAGTTGCTCCCTCACCTCTGTCCTTTGCCTTAGTTGTAAGTGGGTGTGTGGGATGTAAATGGTCAATTTGGAGCTTCTATTTATTTTATGCTGAGCAGAGGAAGAGGAAGTGGTAGCCACCGCATTTTCTTCGACCTCCTTGTGAATGGGTTTTGAACATTTACATTTTCTTTCGGCTTGGTCATTTTTCTTCTTCTCAATGTGAAGTTTAACTATTGT
The DNA here is from genome assembly GCA_018340775.1 of Taxus wallichiana var. yunnanensis. Taxonomy (NCBI): domain Eukaryota; kingdom Viridiplantae; phylum Streptophyta; class Pinopsida; order Cupressales; family Taxaceae; genus Taxus; species Taxus wallichiana. The sequence continues at coordinate 418,352,943 of CM031244.1, read as the reverse complement.
AGTTCTTGTTGGCATAGAATCCAAGAGTTGGATAATATTAGGTGTAACCTCATGTGGAACCCGATCTAATTGGAAATCATGAGCATCCATGTCTGGAGGAACCCACAATTCTATCCCCGCTGCATTTTCAGAGTCATCCAAAAGATCCCTGTGAAAATCACCTACAAATTGATTTTGTTTAGTACTTTCTTTTTGAACTGTAGGTGGAAGGAAGAAGTTTCCACGGCTGATGCCCTGTTCCACCCCGCACAATGTACTACAGCTACAGATCCACCTGGGTGCCTGTAATACATGGATTCCATTCCCTTAGGACCTAGAGTACCTCTCTAATGCCCTTGCTTTCATTTATTACCAGGTATAGGTGTAAATAAGGTATCCAATAACTCGACATTCAATACTACAGAATTTGATAATATATTACAAAAATTAAAAGTGGTATGTTGGTCTCAAAAAGCTCTGCCTTCTTGTCATAGTATTGGAAGAGTCACATTTTTGTCAACTTCTCAAAGTGTTCTACTTTGAATTTTTCCTGGTTATTAACTGTTTCTTGGGTTAGCATACAAAGATTGGAAGCTTGCTTTTGTTCTTTAATTTTTATATTAGTCTTATGCATTTTCCTGTGTGGAATTTCATCTTTATTGGACTCTGATGAGTAAATATGGCGCACATCACAGCAAATGGAAGGTACAGTAGGTGAGAATGATTTTTCTAATATTGAGATTTTTCCATACGCTTTCTTATCAAATTATTAGTTTTCTAGCATTTGTCACATAGATAACTGATTCATGTTTTTTGAGTTTCCATCTCATTTCAGAAAAGGAAGATGGAAAGAAACCAAAGGCAAAAAGTATAGAGATGAATGAAGGTGGCACCCTAGTATTAAAGACAGTCCGACCACAGGGAAGGTAGTGCATTACTGTCTTTTCTGAGTTGGATAAGTATTTCTGTTCGTAGTCAATTCCTTCAGATTATTGCATCTATTGTATTTTGCTTACTTGTTGAAGCATTTTGTCATCATTTAAGCTCATTATGTTTGCAGATACAAGAAGAGAGAGGGGTAAACTTGTGAGTGGATACTCAGAGAAAGAGCCTCAGGAAATCTTGGTAAGATTTTGTGTAAGTTATTAAAACCTTTCATAAATGTCTAAATTCATGTGTAAGATTAAAATCTTATGATTATTCTGAGTAGAGTAATGCAAGGAATTTCTAGCATGCATTTAACTATTTGTTCTGCAATTATCATGATAATTATTTGTAATTTGACAGGATAGTGGATTAGCCATCTCTAGTTTTTCCTGTATTTATATATCTCCTCAAAATAGTATGTTAAGAAATTTCATGCTACTTTGACATCCTGGCCTTTTATATAACTTTAAGCACATTTCTAGATTCAATTCATTTCAAGAGAAATGAGGGTCCTCTACCAAAAAACTATGCTTTCATGTTTTCCCCTCATCTTGAGTAGTTTTGATTGTCCATAATAGAGCAACAGTGGTAGGGGAGACAACAATGGCATTGAAATATTTTGTTATTGTATAATTTAGAGGATTATAGAGGTGAGATCTTTTCCAGAAGAGTTTGTGCTTATTTGGGTGAACTTTTTTTTAAAATATGGAAGAGGATTTATGATTTTTTGTGTCATTGGAAGGTTTTACATGTTTGCTTTGGAATCTTCTTCAAATTGGGAAGAAGATAAACATTTGAACGTGATCTGAAATTTAGAAGTTGTAGCAATAGAAACTCCATGTATAACGTCGAGAATTTAATTTACAAGACAAAAGATCTCATGATTAAATCTAAAATCTCTTATAGATTTTTTGAGTTGTTAAGGAAGTATTTATGGGGGAGGAACAACCCTTTCCCATGTGAAACCTTACCTTTCATTCCATTTTGGCTTTTGGCATGGGATTTCTTGAGATTAGCTTATGTATTTACTTTACCAAATGAATATATAATTATAAGTTTTGTTTAAGGGCTATTTCTAATTTTTCGATGAAAATCTTAAATCTATTGGTAGATGTGGATCTCCAACTAATCTTCTCTGCCACATCACCCCAACTACTCCAACCACCGCATTTAACTCTCTTTCTTTCTTTTCCTTTTTCCATTCTCTTCATCAATGTATCTGAAACTTCTATTTTTGGTGTGTATCTGGAAGCTTCTCCCGACACCTATTTTATGTAAAAGAAGGATTATGTTATCTTGTTTTTGTATGGATGAAGGCATGAATGTATAGAGCTCTGTTTAGAAAAAGGCGTGTAAAACAAGTGCACGAAGCTCTAACTGTGTATGTTTTTTCAAAGGCATAATACAAATACAAATCTGTATTTCTTGTTGTTCTTGCTTGCTGTGGATATATCAAAAAGAATACTCTGTTTTTGGCAGATTTAATACAATCTTTTTCTATTTTACTGTATTTTTCTTCTCCCTCTCCAGAAACTGGTATCAGAGCATTGTGCAGATCTCTCTTGGCATTTGGAGACTTGAGGATATCTTTGCAAATGCCATCAGCAACAACTTGTATTTGAAGAAGAGCAGATAGATATTCCATGAGGATTTAGGTTTGTTTTATTTTGTGCTTTCATCTATCTGTGTAGGTGAAACATTTTTAAAAAAAAGAGGAAGAAATACTGGAACAACAAGTTAGCAGAGACAAAGCTTTGGAGGAATGGGAAGCACGAGTGGAAATATTGCACAACCTCAAATACCAACATTCAATGGCAAAAATTATGATTTTTGGAGCATAAAAATGAAAACTCTGTTTTGCTCCCAGGATGTTTGGGACTTGGTTGAGAATGGATTTAATGAACCAGCAGACCAACAAGCATATCAAGCTCTTTCACAAGCAGAGAAGGACTTATTGAAGGAAAACAAAAAGAAAGATGCAAAGGCATTATTCTTCATTCAACAAGCAATGGAGGAATCAATCTTTTTAAGAGTAAAGAATCGCCACAAGATCAAAACAAGCATGGGAAAGTTTGCAAACAAGATACCAAGGAACAAGCAAGGTAAAAACAACGAAATTACAAATTCTTAGAAGGGATTTCAAAATTTTACAAATGAAGGATTCAGATTCAATAGATTCATTCTTCACTCATGCAATGACAATAGTTTATCAAATTAGATCTTATGGAGAAACTCTTGAAGATTAAAAAATTGTAGAGAAAATACTTAGAAGCTTGCCTATAAAATTTGATTCAAACATTGTAGTTGCTATTTAGGAATTCAACAATCTTACACAACTATCGGTAGAGATGAATTAATGGGATCACTCTTAGCACATGAGAAAAGATTAAATCGATCAGGGGCATCATCATTGGAGAATGCATTCAAAGCTCAGCTTCCATTTGGCAGAACAAGAGGGAGATCAAATTACAGCAGAGGCAGAGGACATTTTACACCAAGAGGAGGAAGAGAAAATACACAACTTGAAAGTAGAAGACTAGTATCAAGCCCACATACTCATTCTACACCAACAAGAGGAAGAGGCGGCAACCACTCTCATAGCCATCATCAAGGAGAAAGGTATGATAAATCCAACATTCAATGTCATTATTGTAATAAATTTGGGCATTTTGCATCTGAATGTAGAAAAAGACAATATGACATGAATAAGCAAAAGGCACATTTCACAAATGAAAACCAGCCCAACACTAGTGAGCAAAACACCATGTTTATAACATGCAATGTAGCACAAGAGAGTTCTAAAGAGGTATGGTTCCTAGATAGTGGATGTAGCAATCACATGAGTGGGAGTAAGGAGATGTTTGCAACAATTGATGAATCGGTAAAATCAGAGGTAAAATTGGGGAATGATCACCAAGTATCAGTCATGGGAAAAGGATCAATTAATATAAGAACCAAGCAAGGTGAGAAGAAGCATATCCCTGATGTATACTATGTTCCTGGATTGCAACACAATCTCATAAGCATTGGGCAACTAGTGCAAAAAGGATATAGAATATACTTTGAAAATGGTGAATGTGTGATTCTAGACAAGAAACCAAGCAATAGGCTGATTGCAAAAGTTGAAATGACAAAAAATAGGATGTTTCCACTTAGAATCCAAAGTGAACTATTCCTAGAGCCACACAAATTGCAAAAGGTTGCTGAATTAGCCTTCAAAGCTTCATACAAAAATGAATCTTGGCTATGGCATTTAAGATTTGGGCATTTAAATTTCAAAGGATTATAGTTGTTATATAAGAAAAGAATGGTATATGGGTTGCCACCAATAGAGCCACTTAAAACAACATGTGAGAGTTGCATATTGGCAAAGCAACATAGACATAAATTTCCAGTTGGGGAGTCTTATAGGGCAAAGCATCCACTTGAGATAGTGCATTCAGATCTTTGTGGAGCGATGCAAACACCATCCATAAGTGGAAGTCTTTATTTCTTGACATTTATTGATGATTTCAGTAGGAAAGTTTGGGTTTATTTCTTAAAAGATAAATCAGATGCATTTTTGTTTTTAAAGAATTCAAGGAAAAATTTGAAAAGGAAAGTGGACATTATATCAAAGTATTGAAAACCGATAGAGGTGGTGAATATATATAAAATGATTTTCAGAAATTTTGTAAGAAAAATGGCATAAAGAAACAACTTACAACAAGATATACTCCTCAACAAAATGGAGTAGCTGAGAGAAAAAATAGAACAATTATGGAAATGGCATGAAGTATGATAAAAGAAATACACCTACCAAATGAGTATATGGCTGAAGCAGGTTGCATGTTCGGTATTGAATTTTTATGTTTGCAACTGTCCTTGGGCTACCAAAGGAAACACCTGCAAACATGTTGTGAAGGTGTCATAACTTGAGAGGACACATGAGGGTAGTGCATCTACTAGGGATCCAAATTTCAATGGTGAGGGTGTATGTTTTTGTTTCATTATTTCAACTATTTCATACCAATTTTATCCTCAAAACATTTCATTGTACATCCTCTAAAAGTATTGTTGTCATTATAGATGACCATGTTGACCATGTTGTGGAAGTAGTTGAATGTGTTGCACCTGAAGATGATCCATCGGAGCAACCCCGCATTGTGATTGATAATACGTAATTTATTATAAATGAATAGTGGTTGATATATCAACAATTTCACAATTACTAAATGAATTTTATTTTTGGTGACAATTGATAGCGATGAAGGAATTCAATAGGAAACACAATACCTTAGTCCTGAAAAACATGTCAGAAACCATGGAAATGTGTTGCAAGTGCTCAGTGAGTCTAGAGAAACCGTTTTTAGATGTGGTGCCGCATGCTGATGAACAAATTTTTTCTTTTTGAGACTAAATGCAACAATTTCATGAGATTTTTGATGAATCTAGTTTGTTACCATTTATTTTTTTCTTGGTTGTAGTGAAAATGAGACTTCTACCACCCGTTTGCATCCATGGTTCAGTGCAAACATGAAACCTCGAAAGAGGAAGCAAAAGGAGACCGTAGTTCCAGATTTAAACATTGATGCTCAAGAGTACGAGGATTATACATTTCCTGACACAACTCGTGGAAGGAGACATCTCAATCAAACACAAAAATGATCCGGTATAGCAATCAAATAAAGTTGTGAGGCTATAACAAAGTGAGTTTGGGTGAGTACGAATGTAATGTGATTACAAGACGTATTCATTGGAATTCAAGACACTTTAATTTTTGTTTTGTGATTCATAGGGATAGTTGCCTCGACCAAAATGCATGTTCCACATCATCGCCTCTCATTTGGAATATCAAATGCATCTTGAAGGTATTTATGTCTATGTGGAAAATAATGTTAAGTGTAGGGTTTTTTACTTGTTATGTGGATTACATAGTCTTGTTTTAGTATGATTATGAAAAATATTTTTTCATGGTGCCTCATCGTGTTTAAGAGAAATGATGCTAAATGTTGTATTATGTGCATTCTGAGTTTTACACATTTGGATTTTATTGTATTATGTGTATATTTTGTGATCTTGTATCTGATAATGGTGGTATATGTTTTTTTTTTTATAGCTTATACAATGGAGGGGCATGCAAAAGTCTCAAAGCAAGTGGTCTAAGGTGTCACATTCAGTTAGAGTTGGATGAATATATTATAAATGGCCAAAATGTAACTGAATGCTCTCATTCTATCCGGATAGTGTCATATTGTGTGAAGGTTTTCAAGAAGTATCTGAGGAAGAATATGGGTTTTTGAATGAATGTTTGTAATCTTGGACCGTGCAGTAAATTTTTTGTAATATTGTACCCTTGTAATGTTGTAGTGTTGTAACCCAGAAGTGGTACATTTTTGTAATATTGTAGCCTTGTAATATTGTAATATTGTAACCCGAAGTGGTTCTTTGTAATATTCTAGCCTTGTAATATTGTAACATTGTAACCCACAAGTGGTACATTTTTGTAATATTGAAACCGAGAAGTGGTATAATTTTTTAATATTGTAATGAAGAAAAGTCAATAGTTTGTATAGAAAGAAGCAATCTATATGTGTTGCACTCTAACTCGTGAGATTTTTAATCTTATCTTGTGGAATAGATCTGACTATTACATTAAATATCTAAACTCTTCTATTTCAATAAATACATAGATGTATAATTGATGTGACTGCAATTGAACTTATTGATATTCCTTGAGAAATCTGCAACATTCCATCTTCTAGGATAGTCCACCTAGGAGTTAGAGTTCATTCAAGATAATCTAGTTGAGGGAACTTTCTTCTTGAATGTGAAAATTAAGATTTATCCTTGTTAGTGTTCAATCTTGGAAGTGCTCTGTTTTGTTCAAGAGCTTTCTCCCTTATATTGAATGCTTATGAGTTGGAATGTACAGTTTATGGGTAAGAAAATTATTTGCATAGATGTTGATGAGGGGTTTACTAAAACGTTATAGTATTTAAGGAATAATGTATTTTGTTTACATCAAAAAGTGTTAACTCACACTTTGTGTAGATATGAAGGAGATTGATTCTTAGATTCTTAGAGCATCATGAATGAAATATTGCTAATAACACTCTATGTCAAGTGCCTTAGAAGGAAGATGTTTAAATCAAAGCATTAGAAGTGAATTTCTTACTGATTCTAAGAAAGAAAACCCTTGAAATTGATGTAATAGTGAATGAGAGGGAGGCTTGTAGAACTTGTGTAGATGTTTGAGTAACCTTGTTAGAGCCATGACTAATATTCTGAAGTATCTTGAACTATGCTCATATCTGTGTTATCTCTGATAAGATGTATTGACATATTGAAGCAATCTTAAGAGTATATTATCATCAAAATGATGCATGCATAATGACTCTATGAAGGAACTGTGTATCTGTGATTAGAGTTAGTTTGGAGTTCTATGAGTTTGTATTAGGAATGCAAGAATGCATAAGAGACTGTAGTTGTGATGTATGGGTGGAGGCACTCACAAGAAACTTCTTGAAGGATAGGGTGTTTCATTGTTCATCTATATATGAGAAGACTAAGCCATTGTGTCATTCAGTTGTACATTTGAAAAACCATCTTGAACTCTAAACACCATCTTGAACTATTTGAATGAGTTCTAGAACCAAAGGGGGTAACTTCTGGAACTATCTGTCGAGGTTCTAGAGCTATCTCCACTAGTTCAGAGCTAAGCTTGTATGGATTCAATGAATCACCAACACGTCTAAAATGTTGATAATTCCATAACATGTTGATTATTGTTGAAATAGGTGTATGTTGTGCAATGGGATCCTTCCGAAGAATCTTGAACCCTATGGACAAGGGTATTGAGCATATTTTACCTTAAACTATGTTTCTTGGTACATGACTATGAAATCCTTAATTCCAAACTGTAAAGGTGTTTAATGAGCTTGTAAAGGTATGTTAGTAGGTTAGGTGAGTGAATACATGTCTTGGGAGTGAGTTGAAGACTAAGTAATGTCAAATAATGGAAAAAATCCTCTTTGTGTGTGAAAATTCATGTGAAAAGTTAGTTGTAATCCCTGGTAGAGAGGGAGAAGTCTTCTTGTAATGGAGATAGGAGGAAATATGGAATAAGTATTAAGAATTATGTATGAAGACTGTAATGGAAAAATAGTGGCTCTATTTTAGAGAAAGAAGAATTAATATTTTCCCTTAAAAGATTGGATGAGTGATTTTTTTGAGTTTCTATTGGCTTCTTCCTTTTGATTTATGCAGGGTATTCTCTTACAGAAATTGTATTTACATGCATTCAAAAATCATATTCTTGTTGGATCTAACACTCTGCTTTGACAATGTGCATGAGATTTGATTGTTAATGAAGCTTGTTTAATAATATTAATCTTGTAAAATCCCTTGAATGAGATCTATAGTCAATCCATGTATGGGATAGTGTAAGGAAGTTGATGGTATGATTTGGAATAACATAAATGCTAAGTATTATTTACATCTTGTTGCATGAGACTGTATTGTGTAGCTGTGAAGCCTGATGTAATTATGAAAAATGGGTCAAGATGCATTGAAATATATTTGGGGAATATTATTAAGGGTTAGAATGATGGTATAGAATTTTGAGGATAAATTTAAATGTTGAGACCAAATTACATTAAGCTCCCCAAACACATGAGGGTTTAAGAGTTCAAACCCTGATTTCACAATCAGAGATATAGGAAGATATGGTTGAATATTATTAGTTGAAGACTCGATAACTCAATGATTTCCTACAATAGGAGTTTTAAAGGTTCAAAATGAGTTTGTGGATTTTAGTGAGAAATTTTGCACTCTCGAGCATTCATAGTCTTCATAGCTAGGGTTTGGCTAAGAAGTGCTCTAAAATCTTTTAGAAATCAAACTAAACCCTAAAACTTTGAACAATGCATGGGGAGAGGATACTCAAGTTGATTCAAAAGGAAATTTGAAGTTATATTGGTTGGAAATCAATATATTTGTGACAGTCTAAAACTCTAGGACTGTAATCATAGTGAAAGGCCAATTTGAGAGACATGTTTCCAAAGGAAGTAACCTCTAGACTTTGAATTCAAACTTGTAACTTCATAGGTCCCAAGAAGCCTTAATGGATGGTTGAAAAACATTCTTTATGCCTTGAATCCTAAAAAAAAAGTTCAAATAAGCTAAGAAGAATAGTGGGATAGGGCTAGTAAGCCTAAAAGTGGAAAAGTGGAATAGGAAGAACACTATAAAGAGTTGAGGTCCTAATTTTTGCAAGCACCTTGGGATTGTCATAGAGAAGCTAGGGAAGCTTGTAGTTTGTTGTGGTCATCTCCAAAACACTCCAATCACTATTTGTGCAAGAATTAGATCTTAAGGAGTTTTAATACATTTTTGAGTAAAAGGAATAGTTATAGCCTCCCAATCTCCTTGAATGCATTTTGTGGATGATCTAACCTTAATTTCCATGAAAGAACATGAACAAGTCATTTTGAGGATTCATCAAGGTCAGAAGGATGAAATCTTGCTTACAAGAACTAGAAGCTACTGTGAATATCAAAGGACAGTTTTGTGCTCACAAGAAAGATGTAAGTGCTTGGGTAACCTCATAAAGATAGATGTTTTTGTAGCATGTAAAAGACATGGCATGAATTGATGAAAAAATTTTTTTGATGATATGACTTTTCAAGTTGATGAATGTTGTTCCTTGATAGTATAGGCCCTTATTGACTTTAAAAAATGGACCCTCAAGGCATAATTTTGAGAAGATTACTACTAGAATCTTGTTAAACTTGTTGAATAGAGCGTGTCAGTGTTTATGGTGCACCACTTTCCCTCCAAAATTCAATATTCAAATGTTTGAATTAGTATTTTCTTTTTGATATCCTTTTAAGAATGTAAATTCATATGGGACCTATTGGTTAGGGTAGTGGGGATCATTGGATGTTGTTAACACCATTGGAAACCATTGGTTAGTTTAGTATGGTAAAATAGTTATAACTGTAGTTGATAGTTATGATTCATAAGAGCGGCAGTTAGGATAGAGATAGTAAGGTAAATAGGAAAAGAAATCAGTTGTATGGTGGTATTTGAGGGAGTAGGAGAGTGTGATTCATGGTTCCTCAAAAAGAAGGAGGATTTGGATAATGAAGGAGAGGAGAACAAAACAAGAACTATGAAATTTTGTATTAAGTTCAATATGTTGGATCTAGTTTGGTATCCTCTTGACCACGTGTCTTGTTGTCTAACTTTCTGAGTTGGTTGGTGCCTCTCTCATGATCGTATTAAAAAATTGGTGCTTTGAAATAGAGATTCAAGAAATTAATAGTCATTTTGTGCCTCTCGAGTTAACACAGTCTTGGGAGACCCTAGTCTAGGGTTTGAATACTAAAAGTTGAACTGTGAAGACTCTATCCATAAAAAAATGCTGAAATTTGAAAGGTAATATCTTGATATACTTATCTAACATATTTTTGAAGAAATTTTTGTTTTAGATTTGAGAATTTTGATATTTTTCTAACATTCATACACATGCCTATAGACAAACACAATGACCTAGTGAGAGAACTAAGAAAGTGGGGTTTCAAGATAAGGTTCAAGCTTGAAATGTTGAGAGTAGCAATAATATGAAAATGAGTATCATTCAATTGTACATTTGAAAAACCATCTTGAACTATACATTCCATCTGAAGCTATTTGAATGAGTTCAAAAACCAAAGGGGGTAACTTCTTGAACTATCCGTCGAGATTCGAGCTATGTACACTAGGTCCAAGCAAAGCCTATATGGATTGGAGGCTCCAAAATATGACCTCTTATGTGAAATTGTAGCTCTTATATTTGAGGTCACTCCTTGTTAAGTAGTTGGCATACATGATGTCATCATGAAGAATAATAAGTTTACATTCAGGAAAGCAAGAGAGTGCACTTTCCCTCCAAAATTCAATATTCAAATGTTTGAATCAGTATTTTCTAGTTGAGATCCTTTAAGGCATGTAAATGGATATGGGACCTCTTGGTTAGGGTAGTGGGGGTCATTGGATGTTGTTAACACCATTGGAAACCCTTGGTTAGTTTAGTATGGTAAAATAGTTATAATTATAGTTGATAGTTATGAGTCATAAGGTGTTTGAGAAAGTCAAGAGTTGATTGTGAAGGCTACAGATTCCTTGAAACTTGAAGATTAGCTGGAGTCTTGCTCTTAAGAGCCATTTGAGGAAGTTTGGGTAAACTTGTGAAAGTTATTGAATTTTATTAGTTAATTTAACCTCTTGATGAGTGGTTACAGGTTGGAACAATCATGATGGAACAATTTAGTGGGTTGGAAGGAGTTCATGTAAGGTAAAAAGTAAATTGTGCTTTTTTTTGGGATGAAAAACTAAATAAAATTGAACTAAAGTAATGAAGGTGATAATTTTCATGAATGGTGGCTACTTCATAGTTTATTGGGAGTTGTATAAGCTTGACATAACTGTTATCACCAGATGACAACACCCTATGGTTTGCACAAGTGTGCGTTCTTGAGCTCACAATGTGATCGGATAACATGGGTACTACCTCTAAGTTGTGGGAATTTTTACCTGAGATAGACCTCCAGAGAAAGCTAGTTTTTGTTCCTAAACTACCTACCACAATATTCTCTAATACAGGAAAAACTATCTAATCCTAATCTAACCTTCCAAGGGAGCAAGGAGAGAGAGTGCATGAAAACAAAGCCTGCACTAAAGTGGTGATACACTATAAAAAGAGGGTGTGAGAATAGTATCCATTGTGTGTAAAATAGAAACAAAGTGCATACTAGAAGAGGTGATAGAGTTCCCCACATTCTAGAAAATGCATTCACAACAATATTCCGTCTCAATGAGAATGAATCCATGTGAGAATGAATCCTGTAGAGTATAAGGAAAGGGAAAGAAGAATGCAAACAAACACAACAGGAGAAGAAGTATCCAAAAATTGTATCTATTACGAATAAGGGCTGGATTACCATCCAATGAGTCCAATACAAGGGCTTGCAACACATTGGCTTCACAAAACAATTTTGACATATTTTTTCTACTAAAAACTATCTCCCCTTTACAATGAGCTCAATACTCCAATTTATAGAAATCTAAGAAGAGAGAGAGAGAGGGAAAATGAAAATCCCAAAATCTATCCTTCAAAAAATTGCAAGAGGTAGTAAATGCAGTGAAATGATGTTATGTTTCTTGTAAAACATCCCCCATACTGCCCCATACCTTGCAGTGGTGAAATATGTTATCCCATGCTTCATTAATGCATCTTAGCTACCAAATAAAATCATTACTATGAACTCGGCCGGTATTATACAAAATAACCATCGATTACTCACCAAAATTTATATTTCTTGAGTTCTTTGCATTGGGTTTGGAACCATGATTCCAATGGTACTAATTTTGTGAGTTTTTGTTAGAAATGTAAAAGTTATGGAGTTCTAAGTGTGGTAGCTATTTTGGGTTTGCTAGGAATTTCTATCATTTAACGAGAATAAACATCTGATTGACTAGGGATGAATATGTTTCCTTTATTTTTCAACATAGAGGACATCGTGTTTGTTCCATAAAGTCAAATTTCATGAAAATCGGAGCTCGAGGTCAAACATTGAATTTTCCTTTGCACGGGCTATTTTAGCTATTTCGGTCTTGGTTTCCTAGATTTCCCTTATACAACTTGGGACAAAAACCTCCACTTCACCCGCATCACACTTGACCCACTTTGTAAATCAAGAAAATCAGATTTTGGTGTCCCGCATGTCCCAATGTTGACCGGGTCATGAGGATCGTAGATCTCTGCATTTGCCATATCTCCTTTGTAGTCAGCTATTTCATCCTTTCGGAGCCCACGTATCCAAGTGTCCCAACTATCCCATAGACAATGCGGGGCATTTCGACTCAACTTCACTCATTTTCTCTTGGTGAGGCGATTTTGGCCTTTTGGCGAACTCATGTCCCACCGTCCCGCGGATTGTCCAAGACGTGAATACCCAAATTTATGATTCCCTATACCTATGATGATTTCAGCTATGTGGGTTGGGCTGTCCCAACGTCCTATAGGCCATCCTAGAAAAAAATATTTGATTTTTCCAAAATACACTAAAAGAAGCTATTTTTCATATTTTTTCCATTTTTTCTAACTTGTTGAATTTTTTCCTTGGATGGGGGGGTTAAAAAAGAGCCAAAGGGACCTTTAGAATATGATTTGTTTCCTTTTACCATTTCTACCTACTTGATATTGAGGAAATTTTCCAAGGTATCCAAATTACCTCGAGGGGTAAATTTGGGATAACAATAACAAGGTAGAGTGTATGGTGAAGACTTTTAAGGTGTATAAGGTCAGACATAGCATATTTGTGACATAGAGCTAGTCAAGAAAACATCCAAAATAGGGAAGTCCTTTGAATGAAAGTAATCTTATTGTAATGAATGCATGGGATTAGTTCAATGGTGCTACATCAGATTGCATCACACTTGTGGGAAATAAACACACTTTGCAGAAATCAAACATAATAACCAATATTGCTTAAATGAGATTTGCATGAAAGGAATTAAACAAAAATTACAATAACCTGTTATCTATCTATTAGGATTCCCTCAAAAATATGAAACTGAATTGTAAAAATTACAATAACCCATTATCTTTTGGTACAATAAAAAAAGTGGGGTCATATATCCTGGATTACATTTTTTCACATAAATCAAAAATCTGAAACTGAATTGCCCAAGTATCTTCAGTTGTGGTGCTAAACCCACAACCAGCCTTTGTTTCCTGCCACCACCTATCAAATTGTTCAAGATCTCAATCTTCCACATTTTTCCATGGAGACATAGGTGTGAGAAGGAGAGGGGCCTGGTTCTCATGCCAATCCACATACCTCTTTCCTTTCTTATGACTTGAGGAATTATTGTTGCCAAGGCTCTAGCTCTTCCCAAACTCCACCTTAAGTTTTTCGAGAGATGACTTCCCTCCTCTTTAGGGGTACAGTAAGGTGGTTCCACCTTTTAATACAAGAAGAGAAAGCCTAGTCAAAGTATTGCTGCTCATATGATGTAAAAGATGCAATATTTTGTTCCAGACTGGAAATATAATGTTCTTTGAACTTGGAAGTAAAAGCAAGAGATATGAAGTCGTTGACTAATGCAGATGTACGTGGATACTGAGGTCTCATGTAGAGGCCAACTGAGCTCACTTTTATCATATGTTCTAAATCTCTCTACTCCCAAGATTTTTGGTTTTGCAGTGTGGAAATGAATGCTTGAAGTTGGCTCTCTCCAATATAAAAAGGGAAATGAATGCTTGAAGTTATATTGGGCATCTCTCCAATATAAAAGAGGGATTAAGAACCCAAATATCATATGTTTCTAAGTCATATAATTACACAAATAAAATTCACAAAGAAGGTTCTTTTTTTTGGGATAGCATAGGAAGTCATGAGGGACATCTCGCAAGAAACCATGAATTCTTTCTCATCACCATTTGAACTCATGGAGCCAAGGAGCCGAGGAGGTGATATGCAATTATTCCCAATTTCCATCTAATGAATTGTTCTTCCAAGAAAACATTGTATGCGAAGAAGGTTTCCTCGTCATGCAAGAGCAATGTTTTTTTCTCAATGAAATCGCACAAAATTGGTACCGTTGGAATCGTGGTTCCAAGCCCAATGCAAGCATGTTACAGAAATTGATTGAGTTTTTTAAGGAAACGAATTATTTCGCACACATCATGAATATGGCATTTTCTTCCCTCATTCTCCTTTTCTTATTTTCCTCTTCCTTCTTTTTCTAACCTTTAACTACTCACAATTCATTACCCTCAATTTATTCAATCTCCTGCAAGTATCATCCCAAAGTTGTTTGATGTAGGAAGAAAGATAATTTTTATGTTCTTGCAAGTTTTTCATTGTGTGTGCAATTTTCTACATTTTGGTGGAGCACGTACTTTCTCACTTTGTCATAAAAGATCAAGTTCTTTTTCTCTATCATCATCTTGTTATTTTCTCAACTGTAATTCCCTATCTTTAATTTTTGAGTCTTGTCTTAATAATTCCAACTCTTTATCCTTGTTTTCCATCTCACAAAGAAGGTTCTTTAGTTGTTCTAGCTCATTTTTCCAAGAAAGCATTGTATGCAAGAAGGTTTCCTACATGCAAGCAATGTAAATGTTCATAAAGCTATAGAAAGAAACCATGAATTCTTTCTCATATTTGAACTCCGTGGGATGATATGCATTTCCATTACTTGAATTGTTCTTCCAAGATAGGATATGAGTTTCTCTATTTTCCACTTTGAGTTTGAGAAAAACCAATTCTTCATCTTTTTTTCCTGATGATACTTTCTTTTCTCTTGAGCAAAAATAAATATTTTCTTTTTCTCTATTATCATGATAATTTTCTTCTTAATTTTTGAGTCCTTTCTTAAAATTCAAATATTTTTGACCTATTCTTTAGTTGTTCTAGCTCTTTTGATCTCAACTCCACATGAGTTTAGATATCAATTCTTCTTCATGATAATCATAAGATATTTTCCTTTTACCATTTAAGCTTCAAGTTTCTCTTCAAAACTCAGTTGTCCTGCAACATCATCCTCTTCATTTATGGGCATGGAGAAATCACCCACCTCTTCAAATACCTATCTTATTAACTCCTCATTTACCATCATTGATTGCTCCTTTTCTTCCGGTTGAGTTCCAAGAGGAAGTAAAACCCTCATACTATCAAGAATGTTAGCAGCTACTCTTTCAATGTCCTCATGTACCTCAACATTTTCTACTTCCTCAGTCACTTCAATCCTTCTCCTTTTTGACATGCTACACTCTATTGTTTCTTCCTGCTTTCCCTCCAATGTACCAATTCCCAAGTCATTTTTAGGGGTAAATGGGGTTGGGATTCCCCTTCTAATTACATCAAGGGTCTGCTTAAATTTATGAATAAAATTCATCCATGCTTCCTCCCCATTTTTCTTATTGAGAAAGTGATGCTCACATACTAACTGAACCAAACCATGATGTCTAATCATGCCAACACCCCATGAATACCTTTGGGCCATAGCATGAATAGATTCATAAAGAAATCTAGGAGGTTTATCATGTACTCTTGTTTTGTGTTTCCATATTTCAAATGGATTAACATTTTAACAACCTCCTTCCCGACAGTTCCATACTACCCATCATAGGTGAGATATTTAACTACCCAAAAGGCTACTCTGTCAAAAGGTTTGGGAAGGCTTTCTCATGTTACTCCCTTTATGAATTTCTTGGATGTGAAAATATATTGGGGTTCAGGGTCACCTTCTTGGCACATGACTTCCACCAGTTCTTTCAAAGAGCCTTTGGTAGGGTTTGGTGTATGGGAAATCGAAATACCTGATATTTGACTGATTATATTAATAGTAAAAGGAATTGTAGCACCTTTCACTTTAGCTTTAAATTGTTCCAAATTTGTAAAAATTATCTTACCAGTTCGTTGTTATACTTGGAGAATTTATTCAAAAACCCTAGCCATCTCGCATGCTCAACTATGGTCACTACTTCAGGATTCTGCAAAAATTTTACTAACATCTTATGGTTCATATTTCTTCTTGATTCCCATGGCTGTAGATAATTTGTGTTTACCAAACACTTCTTCTCCGTCAAAATACCTATCTTTGTAAGTTTTACACTTCACCGCAGAGCCTATCACGCTTTCAATTTAAATTAGTTCTGAATATGCCCTACTTCAAATTTATTACAATCTCTCATGGGTTTTCCAATTTTGGAACTGTATATTGGGAAATGAATTTCAAAACTCAATATCGAGAGGTGGTTTCTTACTCAATATTGAAGAAGAAATGTAGCAAATAAAATAAGTAATTTGTTTGGATTGAAGATAGGGTTTATAGACACAATCTACGAAAAACTTAAAAACAAACATAAAATACTTATCATTTCAAAAGAGTAACACATTGAATATAAAAAGAAGTTGAAAAAATATATATAATAACTTGTTAAATTTTATGAAATCACACTTTAATATATCAAATACATAAATATTTATCAAATACAAAATAGATATATATTATTATATAGATAATAATTATTATTTAATAACAATTTTATGATAAAATTATCAAATATAAAATAGATATATATTATTATAAAGATAATAACAATTTTAAAAATATTCTAATATTAATTAATTATAACTGAAATGGAAAATTTTGTTTTATAGAAATAATATGTTTAATATTTGTATTATAATAAAAATATTAAAATGTCTAACTTATTATTAAAAAGGTACAATTTTTCTTAAATTTAATTAAGATATTGACTTTTAAAACACTAACACTTATATAAAAAAGTATTTGAGAGTCTCTACACACCATCTTGAACTCTTTGAATGAGTTTCGGAACCAAAGAGGTAGCTTCCAACTATCTGCCGAGGTTCTAGAGCTATCTCCATTAGTTCTTGATGGCTTGAAATCAAATTTGTGAGCTAAGAGAGTCTATTTGTGAGCTAAGAGAAGTGCAAGAATAGTCCAAGATATTGTGTTGTCAGTATGTAGCTATTAAAGGTCAAGATGGTCAACAAATTCCTTTAATTGTGCTTGTATAAGGTAAGACAATGGATTTGGCAAGCACTAGATGTAATTTTATTTTGGTGATCACTCAAATACAAAGGAAATATGATCCTAAGGTGACTAGAAGACATCTTGATTAAGTGTTACACAGGTTAAAGGTCAATAGACCATCTAAGGGTTTATTGTATGCCTAGAAACCCTTGCATGCTCAGTTTGGGTGAGAGTAAATCCTCAAAAGGGAGTGATTGGTGCATCCTTCTTAGCTTAGATATCCCTCACCTCATTTTTCATGCTCTTGACACACTCACTCCACCTGAGAAATCATACTATGTCCTTCCTAACTCATGCTCATTCAATGTTTCTCTCCTTCACTCTTGACCCTTCATGCATGTTCAATGTTTCACATGAACCATCCTCTTCCCCATTTAGATCTCCAATTCATTTCCTCAATCTTTTTACTATATCATAGTCATCGTCACTAAATGGATTATATTTGGTCATTCACCTAGCTCTCTTTCCTCAAGCCAATATCTTATACTTTTCTACCTCACTAGGGTGTTCTCATTCACTCCACCTGAGTAATCCTTCAAGCCCTATTCAATACACCATTATAATGATACAATAACCTTGTTAATATTTTCCATAAGCATGAAGTTTAACTAGTCCATATGTCCTACATAACAGATTCAAATCCATAAATATTAAGAGGCCAAAAACATGGTATTACCTTCCATGTTGACATTGCCCCAACCCTATGGGGAGATGGAATTAATAGAAAATTTTCATATATTTTATTCATATGTATGCAATAACAGGTCATGCATCAACATATACATACTACCCCATTTACCTCCATACAACCTTATTTTTCTAGGTCCTAATTTGGATCCTCCTTGTTCATATCATGCTAGTCATTGGATATGAGTAGTTCCTTCTTAGAATTGCCTTCAATTTTGCCTAGGTTAGACTTTCCATCACTAGGACCATCAACCCATTTCCCTTACATGCATTGTACTATCATGCAATCCAAGGTCAAGCTAGTTCTTGTATCATACCATTCAAATCCTTTACCCTATGCACTTGAAACCAACTTAGTCATATTGAACATAGACCATATTAGAGGATTCATACCTAGTCATACATGTTGGAGGCATAAAATTAAATATTTTGACTCCCCTGTGAAGGCTCTAGCATTTTTCTTCTATTTGAGTTCCTAGTATTCTGCCCCAAGCCTCTTATGGCTCTTGTTGCTCAATTCAAGCCCTGAAATGCAAGTGGAAGGCTTCATGTCCTAGGTTCATGTTCTATAAGATTCCTTTGTCATGTTCTAGCCATCATCTTGAATGATCAGATTTCTACTTTAACAAATCCAGATATTTCTCACATTTAAATGTTCTTGAGGGTTCAATACCACTATTCTAGCATAGTTCTTCAATACACCCACTAAAAGCATGTTAAATCCATTGAGAAAAAAACATTTCCATCATAATTTTCATTATATAGCTTTATTTCATCTTTTAATAACCTGTTACAAGCTTCCTCTATCGAGTTCTTCATTTCATTGTGTTTTGCATACCTATTCTAGCTCCTTAAGAAGCTCAACTAGCTTCTAATTTGACCAAGTCACCCCCTAGGAAGGCTCAACCATGCCTCTAATCATAGCAATTACATCTAAAATACATTACAACTCGTTACATATATATTCTTATGGTCTTCATGACCTTATCTAGCTCATGCCAACTCATACACAATTACAATGTACATTCAAATTTGAACTTGAACAATGACATGGATGGAGAGAGAAAACTTTTGACAACTCCTTATATATGTTTAATGCCTTCCATAGGCTTATTCTAACTTTATTGTGCTCTCCAAGCTACTAGGATGATGCTCCTGCATCAGTGATTTATAATACCTTCATGATTGATGTTAAGAAAATCATCTTTAGAGTGTTGAGACAAACCTAATTGTGAAATTTGAGATCATGATTCATAATATATTGAAAGATATTAACAAAAGAAGCTTATCGAGGATGAGTAGTTGTCTAAAGTCAAGATGCAATAGGGCTTGAAAGTAGAGAGGGAAAACCAATGTTTTTGAACCTGAAATTTTGTATGAACATTGTTGAGGGAAGCCTTGAAGGGATTCAAAAAGAATTTTAAATTTCCACCAATTATTTTTTTATGCAGGAGCATCCTCTATGATGCTTGGAGAGTAAATAAGTTTGGATAAGCCTTGAAAGGCATGCAAACATGTAGTAAGAGTTAGTTTAGTTTCCCTCCAATTGTCAATTTTTTAATCTCATGTTGTAATGAGTTTTTTCTATAATGTAAGAGTAAAAATAAAAAGGAATGTACAAGTAAGTTGTTAGTTGTTAGGTGAGTGTGAGTTGTCTTTTCTCGCATGGATGAAGGTTGAAAACCTCTTCTTCTAGGTTGTAATAGTTGTTTTAAAGTCAAATTGGGATGTTGGTTCCTATTCCCAAGCACAAATGAAGGAGTATCACTAAAAAAAGGGAGATTTAATAAAAATGATCAAAAATACAACAAATTTGGGAGTCAAATAATGAAGATAAATGAGCATGAGGTCGACCACTATAAGAAAGAAGACAAAGAAATATGATTTTGTAAACAAATAAGGGAGTGTTGGTATCCAAATTGATTCTCCCTTAGAAATCGAGAAGCATCAAAGACTTAGTAGGAGATTGAGAGACAAAAAGATCATATTATGAGTCATTTTGTAGTCGAGGAGGATATTTTTCTGAATCTTTGTCACTCGAGCATCGGAGAAATGGATAACACCTTCATTAAGGATTTCATCTATCCTCACTGCTTTAGGCCGTGCCTTTTGACCAGGGTGAGAGGACCCGTTTTGTAACCTTCTTCGGTGAAGGAGAATGAAGATATCCTTCTCTACACAAATTTGAAAGGGGACCCTGAGAAAATATGATCAATAAACCACAATTTAATGCTCACAACTTGTCACTTCTAAAGAATGGTGATATTTCCTACACAGGGCTAAGGTTACTAAAGACATTATGGAATCCTAATTTCTTCTGCATAATTTGGTAGTAGAATTTATACATTTGTGGACACACAGGAAAACAGGGTAGTTCAAGATGGATTCATTGTTTTTGAATAATTTTGGTGGGAGATTAAGTAGGATAAAATTGATTATACATAATATTTGAGAGACTTCACAACAATTGGAAAGCCAAAGGATAGAAAGCTTCAGAATATCTAAAATATTCCTTCAACCGTAAGGTGTGCATCAATAGAGGTCCGTTTTGCATGATTTCACACAATCTCTAACAATTTGAAACGAAGGCTCAAGATAAAGACTCAATAAAACATCAAAGACCCATGGTTCCTCATGCCTAAGATACACTCAAAGGATTACAGACAATCTTTATCAACAAATGACCGTGAAGTGATATTAAATTGTTTATCTCATTCCAAGATGAAGGATCTTCTTTAAATGAAATTGCAAATGACACTAAACTGTCACAAGGATGAGATCTGTGTGATTCGAGAGGTAGTTTAACACAATATTGCAATAGGAATAAGAAAGACCTACTTGCAAACATTCTCAAATAAAGTAAACACAAATTTCTCCAAGATTGACATAGATTAACTCGAAATTAATTAGATTCATCAAAGGGGAAACTTTATTTAAACAGTCTCGAGCTTATTAATGGTTGTACACTCGCAACTAGCTTAACGTGATTGAAATATAAAACACTAGAAATAAATAAGTTTCTTAGATTGGTCTCTCGGAAGATGAGCTCTCTCAAATTTTATCTTTAGAATTCAACCCCAAACCTTTGCAAGAGCATTCTTATTGAATTTATACATTTCACTCACTCACTCATCCCAAATTTTCCCCCAAAAAAAGGAAGAATATTCAAGGGAGCTTTGCTTGTTACCACTTTGTCTTGAAAGTGACATTTAACAAATTTGCAAAAATTTTCCAGCTTCAAAAATCATGAACTGGTCATGTTTCCCACACCCTCGACTAATGACTAGGATGCTTATGCCACAACTTTTTGACAATCCTTCTAATCATTCTCTTTATTCTGTCATGCAAGAAATCCCCATTTCAATCATTTTCTGGAGGCTCTATACAGCTGGATCTGACAGGTAATCCTTTTCACTCTTGAGGCAACACCTTTTTCATCTTTTATGCCTACAACCTCCATCATTTCAACCTTTTCAATTTCTTTCCTCTGCAACTCTCCTCGCATCCATCTTCTCTGGTAATTCACATTTTTGCAAGTGTCCGAGCAATTCCAAATTCAAAATATCAATCTTAACAATCCTTGGACTCACAAATTAAGTTCTAAATCCATTGAATGGAACTTTGTAGACAAAAAGACAAAGAATTTCATCAAAAATGATGAAAAACAATGCTTATTTGCATCTCTAGGAGTCTTGGAGAAAAAATGGCATAAAAACAGATGCAATGCAAAACAATCATTGATTTTTTCCCTTCTCATCTTTAGA
This sequence comes from Taxus wallichiana var. yunnanensis, assembly GCA_018340775.1. Classification (NCBI taxonomy): domain Eukaryota; kingdom Viridiplantae; phylum Streptophyta; class Pinopsida; order Cupressales; family Taxaceae; genus Taxus; species Taxus wallichiana. The sequence continues at coordinate 418,330,990 of CM031244.1, read as the reverse complement.
TTAGATTCGTCCCACATTTTTCCTTTGCGTAATCTGCAAAGGTGAAGTATAGAGGCAAGCTTCCAAACAAGCACGAGCCTTCTACGTTCCTTGGGCCCAAGAAAAACACCTTTTGGATTTTATAAAAGTCTTAGTAAAAAGGAGGGTGCGAAGGATCCATGTGTTGCCTTGGCACACCTTTGGTATGGTCCTCAAAAGTGGAGACCCTAAACAAGCATGGGTTCACCACGTGTCTCAGTCGGGTAGAGTTGTTGAAAAATTTGAAGGATCAACAGAAGGCACCATGTGTGTAGGGTCTGAGATAGATTTCCTTAGATGTTGAAAATTCCAAGTAATGGAAGATTGAGTGGAAACCTCCAAGTGTCCTCTTAGCACTTCTTCAAAAAAAAAATTAGGGTAGGACCTCAAACAGTGGGGTCCCTACACTGTGTCCCTAGCCTTTATAAATTTGCTTTAAAATTGTAAGTATAGAGAGGAACTCGAGGAAGCCTCCACATGTCTCCTTAGTGCAATTTTGAGATGGTCCCCAAAAGCGGAGACCCCAAACAAGTGTGGGCTTACCACGTGTCCCCTTGGCACAACTACTAAGGTGGGACCCTGAGGTAGATCCTCAAATGAGTTTCGGCCCTCCACGTGTCCATGGTTTGACAAAGCTGCACTGCATTTATGAAAAAAATGTCTGAGTCTGGGCAAGGCAATGGAAACCTCCACGTGTCTTCCCAACGTAACTCCAAGATTAAACCAAAAGAGAATTTTCAGATGAGCATCGACCCTCCATATGGACAAGTTTTGAGTTGAAGTGGGCCTTAGATTTTCAAAGTTCCCCATCGAGCCACATCCAACTAGAAAGGGCCACATTTCCACAGATGTTGAGATATAAATTTGATGGGGAAAAACACACTCGTCAAACCATAAAATGTAGGAAAATCACCATTTGCACCCGGAAATGAATCTTTCTTTAAGGACAAAGAATTTGGAAATGATATAAGGCCCAAATGTGATCCACCGAGCCACATCCAATCAAAAAGGACACATTTCCACAGATATTGGGACAAAAATTGTCGGGAAAACAAAATGTGACTGTGGAAAAATAGAAGGAAGGAAAAAACCAATTTTACGCCCAAGATACAAATTCTTCCACATGGATAGAGGAATGGAAAACAAATTCTAGACTTAAATTAAGCCTCGACCAAAGGAAGGGATTGATCATGGAAACCAAATGGAGGATAGAGTTTTCATGCATCAACACAGGAGATAGAAAACACGACAAAGCCCTTAAACTGAAGAATTTTAAGGACAAACGGGGTAAGATCAAATTGAGCACCAACATCAACTATGACTCGGTAATGGTCACTCCCTATGAGTGCCACAAGAACCAATAGCAGACCAAGTGCCAAAATTAAACCATTGGGCAACGAAGTCAAAGAACAAGCTTGTAGAGCAGAACAATAATAACCAACTCCCCCAAGGATAAACCAAGAAACCAAAAAAATGGTTGCTAAGGATTGGGATGAAACAAAACAGAGAAACACGAAAGCAAAAACGAAACCGAAAGACTACACACTATACAATGGTGACAATCTTGATTCAAAGAAAACAAATCAAGGAAAATTTTCAAGTGCTTGCCATTTTGGATATGACCATGCTAACCAGCTTATATGTCTTTAAATCTGGTCATATGATTGTTTCTCTTTCCATCCAAGTTTCCATATGACCACATTTTTTCAAGATTATCCGTTGTTCTTGGGTCAATTTTTTCAACATCTTTCGAGGCTGCATCAAACATCAAAGTCCCAGGAAAATCAACCTACTCAGGATATTGATAAATTTCATATTCCTTGAAAACAACATAGCTCACAAAGTTATCAATGTCAATGTCTATTTGCAATACTTCATAAGAAGCATTATTGGAGTCCTTAATGAGATATAACATCTTATTTTCACCGGGTAACTTCATAAGGCTCCCCTCGGTTGATATGGTGGCATAAGACATGTCAATTTACACACTTCCACCAACATTGGCAGCCCATTTTCTCGGATAACATAATTCCCCATGTGGAAGGGCAATCAACAATAAAAACATCTAGTTTTAAGTTCTTTCCTAGGTAAGATGCAAGTTTCACTATCAAACCCTTGACACATCCAACCACTGGCACCTCTCTGGAATCCATGGTAATGCACTTCCCATAAGCTATTGTTACTTTGAGATCCAACTCATTCATGACCTCAAGAGGAATAATATTGCATGTTGCTCCAGAATCAAACATATAATTGTGTAACAACTTATCCTTAATAATAAAAGTAGTGAAAAATGGATCCACCTTCAGCTGAGACTCAACCAAGGATGTTCCTAAATACACTTTAGGTGGCTCACCTAGTTCTTCCAAAGATTTGGGGTTTTTCCAACTCTGAATGGTAGGAGAGTATTAACATTGTTTACATTCCTACCATGGGTAATATTTTATTATTTGAATCCCAAATACTCAAAGGCCCTTTTCTTGTGCTCATGAATCCTAAGAAGATCAATAATTGGAACAAAAATCTTGATCTGACTCAAGACTTGGGCAATGTCATAAGGAACATATTTGGGCAATGTAGTGTTAGGAGCAAGATTTACAAATTCATCTGATGGCACATGATTTTTTACAGTCTGAGCATGGGGAGGAACACAATTTTTATTTGGGGTGACCAAGCCTTTTCCAGATGCATCTTTTTAGGGGTTTCCTTATGGATACTAGTAAGCACTGGAATTTTTGTTTGTCCTGAGGCCCTGCCCCTTTGGAAACCTTACTCTTGGTATTATATTATTTTTCATGGCCAACCACAACATTCATTAACAACTTCATATCCTCCTCAGAAGGGATTCCTCCATCATACTTCTCAATCATTAATGCCCTTAAGTATTCAAAATCATTATTAGAAATTCATAAGCTTGCACCATATCAATTTCAAAAGTATGAGTGGGAGGAAGAGGTAATACTCGGTGAATGCAATCCCGAAATCTTTAATAGTTATGGCACTTATTAGCTCAGTTGAGGTTGCTACCAGCTATGAACTTGTAGAAAATCCATCATGCATGGATCATCATCAGTGTCATCATCATTAGCTTCTTCCTCAACTCCATTTTCAACAACACATAGAGAATGTGGCAAGAAACAACTATCACACCACTTAATTTCATGAACTTCATCAACAACAACTCTGACAGTCAAAGGATCATGCACAATTCTATTCTCACTGGCTTGGGGCTATCTATTCCCTGATCCCATGAGTCCTTTGCCTCTGTCATCAGAACTATGATCACCCCTAGGATGATGGGAAAATCTTTCTTGATGTTGTGCTTTATGTTGACCTTGGGAACCTTGTCCAATCCCCTTCTCTACCCTGGCCAGTTTGTAGGATATTTCCTTAATAGCTCCAACTAAAGTTTGTACAACCTCCTCCAGATCCATAGCTTTAATTGACTGAGGCTTCTCTTGATTGATCATCTTGATGAATTCTCTCTTAGGAGGTTTACTAATTTCCTTGATTTTATTCTCAATCTGCAAATCCATGGTGAAGGCTTGCCTCAATGTTCCTAGGTTTTTGTGTCTTAAATAATAAGAAACTTTCTTATCAAAAGCATCAGAGTATTTTATTAAACAAGAAACATCACTTGGCCTCAGGATCATAGGTAGCCTATTTAGGGTCTTATTGAACCTTGTATTGAAGTCATGAACTAGACTCATTAGGATTATTTTTTATATTTTCAAATTCTGATAAAAGAAACCTAGGGTCTATTTTATCTCCATACTACAATCTAAAAGCATTCTTCATCTCTATCCATGAATCAATGGAATTATCTAGTAAAGATTTATACCAGTCCCATGCATCTTCCTCTAGAGTATGAATAAACAACTTTATGTACACATCCTCAAATTCAATCTCAAATTCTTCCATCATATTGAAAAAAGCTTTAAGTGTTGATCCCCAATAATAGCATTATTTCCTTGAAATTTAGGCAATCTATTTCTAACATCTTGGGGCACAACATTTGGATATCCAGCCATACCTCTGAAATCTATAGGACCAAAAGTGTTCACAATAAATGGAGGTCTTGGTGGGGGCTGGGCCATATGTTTTGGGGAGGTGATATTACAGGAGAAACAGAATGATGGGGAGTGAGGGGTCTATGGGGCACAAAATGTAATTATCGTAACAAATGTTCTCTAAAAATTCTATTTCTTGGAAGATCCTATCACCTTTGGAGAACACAGGGACAATGAGATGTAAATTTTTCAAATACAAAAGAAGGCCCCTCTCCAGATGGAGAATTCAAATTTACAAAAATACTACCTGATTTAGAAGCACTTGAGGAAGTATGGCAATCTTCAATGATAGGTTGATCACTTTCCACAATTGATAACTCCTCTCTTTATTTTGATCTCCAACAACTTTCCAGATTCTTCTTCCTTTTGAATTCGTCTTTCCCAGCTCTGGAAATAGCTTTCTGGTAGGGTCTCTAGTGAAGAAAGATCTTCTTCCTTCCAGATTTGCAAAGATTAGTGATAAATTACAATTGAAAAGGTTAAGACACTGGTATTTATCAAAAATTCATTCAATACGGAGTCGCCACTAAGGATTTTCACCTTAGTTGTGAAAATGCACTAAAATTGATCTATCAAATGTCTGTCAACATTGAATTCATGCAAAGCTTCATAGATCTGACCCTCCTTTACCCATATTTAACTTTGATGATGTAAACTTAGTGCAAAAACATAAACTAGAAATATTACATGCAGAACTTGTAACTTTTCTTGATTCTTACAAATGGACACAAGATGATATTTCAACAATGTATTTACACTTTAAAATTTGTAAGAAGAATTTACCAAGTTCTATATGTGTTGCTGATGGTGTTCAATCTTTGTACACAACTTCATGTCCCTAAAGCAATGGCACCATTTTGGTGTTGGTAACCAAATTGATTCTCCCTTACAAACCGAAAGCAAAGACATCAAACATTTATCGGGATAGTGAAAGATAGAAAAAGCATATTATGAGTCATTTTGTAGCTGGGGAGGGGATTTTTCTTACTCTTTGTCACTAAGGTATCAGAGAAATGGATAGCACCTTCATTTAGGATTTGATCTATCCTCACTGCTTTAGGTTGTGCCTTTAGACTAGGGTGAGAAGATCCGTTTTGTAACCTCCGTCGATGAAGGAGAATAAAGATATCCTTCTTTACACAAATTTGAAAGTGAACCCTAAGAAAATATGATCAATGCACCACAATTTAACTCTCATGAGTTGTCACTTCTAAAGAATGGTGATATTTCCTAGATAGGGCTAAGGTTACTAAAGACATTATGGAATCCTGATTGCTTCTACATATTTTGGTAGTAGAATTTATACATTTGTGGACACACAGGGAAAATAGGGGTAGTTTAGGATGGATTCATTATTTTTGAATAATTTTGGTGGGAGATTAAGATAAATTTGATTATACCAGATCTTTGAGATACTTCACAACAATTGGAAAGCAAAATGACAGAAGTCTTCAAAATAGCTAAAATATTCCTTCAACTAGAAGGTGTACATTAATGGAGGCCTATATTTGCATGTTTTCACATAATCTCCAAGAATTTATCACAAAATCTCAAGCTAAAGACTCAATAAAACATAAAAGACCCTTGGTTCCTCACACCTAAGATACACTCAAAGGATTACAAACAATATTTATCAAAAAATGATAGTGAAGTGATTTTAAATTGTTTATCTCATTACAAGATGAAGGATCTTCTTGAAATGAAATTGCAAATGCCACTAAATTGTCACAGGGACGAGATCCTGTGTGATTCGAGAGGACTTTAACACAAGATTGCAATAGGAATAATAAAAATTACTTGCAAACACTCTGAATTAAAGCAGACTCAAATTTCTCCAAGATTGACATAAATTAACTTAGAATTGATTAGATTCATTAGCAGGGGAAAGTTTCTTTGAATAGTCTCAGAGCTTTCAATGGAACTTGTACACTCACAACTAACTTGACGTGATTGAAATATAAAACACAGGAAATTAATAGGTTTCTCATATTGGTCTCTTAGGAAGACGGGCTCTCTCAAATTTTCTCTTAAGAATTCAACCCCCGACCCTTTGTAAGAGTATTCTCATTACATTTATACATTTCACTTGCTCACTCATCCCAAATTCTCCCCCCAAAAAATAAGAATATTCGAGGGACCTTTGCTTGTTACCAATTTGTCTTGGAAAGTGACATTGAACAAATTTGCAAAAAAAGTTTCCAGTTGGAAAAATCATGAACTGATCACATTTCCCACACCCTAAACTAATGACTAGAATGCCATGCCAATTTTTTTGACAATCCTTTTAATAATTTTCCAAAGGCTCTGTACATCTATATCGATAGGTAATCCATTTCACTCTCGAAGCAAAACTTTTTCATGTTTTCATGGCCGCAACCTCCATCATTTCATCCTTTTCCCATTATTTCCTCTATAACTCGCCCCACATCTATCTTCTTTGGCAATTCACATTTTTACAAGTGCCCGAGTAATTCCAACTTTAAAATAACAACCTTAACAATCCTTGGGCTCAAAAATTAAGTTCTAAATCCATTCAATGGCACTTTGCAGATAAAATTGACAAAGAATTTCATCAAAATGATTAAAACTAGTGCTTATTCGCATCTCCAAGAGTCTTGGAGAAAAATGGCGAAAAATAGATGCAATGCACAAAAATAATTGTTTTTTTCCCTTCTTAGATTTAGATTAGAGTCATCCACATGTTTCTTTAGTGCAACTGCAAAGGTGAGGTATGGAGGAAAGTTTCCAAATAAGTGTGGGCCTTCTACATGCCTTGGGACCAAGAAAATGCCTTTTGCCTTTTGGAAAAATCTCGGTAGAAAAAGAGCTAGCAGAATCCTCCACGTGTCACCTTGGCGCACCTTTGGTATGGTCCTCAATAGTGGAGACCCTAAACAAGCACAGGTTCACCATATGTCTCAGTCTGGCAGATTTGTTGAAAAAATTGAAGGATCAGTGGAAGGCATCATGTGTCTAGGGTCTGAGACAGTTTTCTTGGCCATTGAAAAGTCCAAGTAAGGGAAGAGTGAGTGGAAACCTCCAAGTGTCCTCCTGCCACTTCTTCAAAATAAAAATTAGGGCAGTTCCCCAAATAGGCGTAGTCCCTCCACATGTCCCGTGCCTATTAGAGAGTTGCTTAATAAGTTTAAGAATAGAGAGGAGGCTGGCGGAGCCTCCAAGTGTCTCCCTGGTGTAATTTTCAGATGGTCCCCAAAAGTGGAGACCTAAAAAGCGCGGGCTTAGCACGTTTCTATTTGGTGTAATCATTAAGGTGTTACCTGGGGTAGATCCTCAAATGAGCTTCGGCCCTGCACATGTCCATGGTCTCGACAAATCTGCACTAGACATATGAAAAATTCCTAAGTCTAGGCAAGGCAATAGAAACATCCAAGTGTCTCCCCGACGTAACTCCAAGGTCAAACCAAAAGGAGAATTTTCAGATGAGCTCTGGCCCTCCACGTGGACAAGTTTGAGTTGAAGTGGGCCTTAGAGTTTCAAAGTGCTCTATCAAGCCACATCCAACTAGAAAGGGCCATGTTTCCATAGATGCTGAGATATAAATTTTATATGGAAAAACACACCCATCAGACCGTAAATGTAGGAAAATCACCATTTTCATTTGGAAATGAATCTTTCTTTAAGGACAAAGAATTTGGAAATGATATAAGGTCCAAATGTGATCCACCGAGCTACATCCAATTTGAAAAGACCACATTGCCACAGATATTGGGAGAAAAATTGTCAGGGAAAATAAAATGTGATTGTGGAAAAATGAAAGGAAGGGAAAAAACCCAAATTTACGCCCAAGTTACAAATTCTTCCACATGGACAGAGGAATGGAAAACAAATTCTAGACTTAAAGTGATCCTCGACCAAAGGAAAGGACTGATCATGGAAACCAAATGGAGGATAGAGTTTTCATGCATCAATACGGGAGATAGAAAAGACGACATAGCCCGCAAACTGAATAATTTCAAGGACAAACAAGGTGAGAACAAATTGAAAACCAACAGGAGTACATTGTGTAATTTGAAGGATTGATATGAAAGTTCAAGATGTAAGTTTTTGTTGCAGTCATGAATGTGAATCCATTTGAGGTGTATGACTCTTCAACCTCCCTTATTGTAATTATTTATGATTCAAACCATGATTATGCTTGTTCCATACACTAGAGGAGATGGTTTTTGTGTATTGCATGTTTTCATGGACTGTGTGTGAAGGTTTAACTTAGGACAACAAGCTTAAAATATAACAGTCATCTAAAGCCACACCTAAAACCCTACTATCATTGTGAAGAGGAGGAGTAATGGATTACAAGCTAGGAGAATTTTTTTATTAAGGATAAATAGTTTTGAAAGGTACCATACCTTTTTTACAAAAAGGGATCAAAATCTAGAGATAACATCAAAAATAGTCCAAAGATAAAAGGGAATCAATACCATTACAATGAGGCTCAAAACCCGGATATATAGCAAAAATAACAAAAATGGATCAGAATCCATGAAGAACATAAGAACCAACTATAGTTTAACCAAGAACTATAAAAAGGATAAAAAAAGAGACAAAGAAACATCAAAACAACAAGAAAACATCTTCCTGAGAGCAACATAACAACAAACTAGAAGCAACTCTACTTGACTACTTTATCAATCTTTGTCTTGACTTTCTGCAGAGAGAGTGAATAATGCTTCAAGCCTTTACATTGAGTATCGAGAAAATTACAAGTAATTTTGTGGTCTCCTTCTCAATTTAGGGCTTGTTATTACTCTAAATTTCCTGCTTCAACATTTGGTAGACTCACTCAACATGCCTTGTTTCCATTCTCAGACCTTACATTCCTTTCTAGGTATGTATAAGTGAATAGAGAAGGAGAATGAACTAAATCAGTAGTTAGTGGACTGAATTATGGTGCTTATATGGTGACTAACAGTGCATGGAGTTCATATGAATCACTTAAGGAAAACTTAGGAAAGAATATCAAGCTACAAGCCTTTCCAGGATTTATTAATGTCTCAGACTCTTATTCCTATACGTAACCTCCTACATGTTCAATAATAATTCTCTCAATCCTTCCAAGGTTATCACTCTTCACTATTATCTTTACAAAGATCAAAACAAACAATAGTTCTTCAGTTCCTTAGTGCACAATTACAGTTTCAAGGTAATGCATAGTCACTCCTTCCACGTCTTATCACATGCAAAATAACTTGTTTGATGACTTCACCCTCAGTGGTACAAAATACCAATCTCAAAGGATAGTTAGCATGCAAAATACCAACACATTGTCTCAGTATATTTTTCTCGACATAGTTCGAAATGATCTTTTAGCACTCGTCATAGAGCATCTTAAATAAGACCTTACCTCCTTTTTGCAAAGGATCTTTACTAGTCTTGAGCATGAGTTTGATGTCTCCAACACTCCTTGTTAAGTTCCACCACAACTCATTGGAAATTGTTTCACAGTCTTGATACAACTTCAATCAGTAGCTTCTCATTACAACATCAAAACATGGGATTAGGCTATCAAATTCACTGCTATTTCAACAAGACTTAATAAAATTCCCTACATAACACAATTATGGCCTACCTATCAACATGCATAAGACTTCCCAAGAACAATCATCAAATCACATAAGTATACATACACAATTACAAGTCACAAAATGCATGTAAACACAATTTTCTCCTTTCTTGAAGCCTTTTCTTGATTTCCAATCGATTGGGAATGAGATAGAGTAGTTACATTTGCATCTTTATCTAAATCCCATCACTTAGAAACTGAATACACACCCTAAATACATTGGTCATATGAGTGACCTTACCCTTATCATTAAGTTTCTTAGGTCAAGACCAAGTCATAGACTTTCTAAACTCACATTATGTATTCTAGACCCATATATGGACTTATGACACTTGATTACACCTCACTTTATCCCATTACATGCTTATAGGCTTCAAGGTCCCATCAAAACAACCATTCAAGGTCCCATCAAGGTTGCGAGTTATCTTCTGGAGGTTCCAGAGCTATCTCCATTAGTTCCGGAACACATCTTGTATGGATTCCATGATAGCTAGATTATATTTGTGTCACATTGAATTGTTCACATAACCATAAACCCATTCATTTATTAAGGAATGATCATTCATTAATTATTTACATAAACCTTGTATTTTGTTTGTCTCACATACCTCAACCTTTGTAATATCATGTGGTAGTGTTGTTTGTGGTATACACATTGTGTGTATACCATAGAAGAGATAAGAGGTGGACATTGTTGAATCCAAGATATTGATATTGACATGAACAAACTTTTCTCACATATTGGTTTTGATATTGATATTAATATTGATATTTGTATAGGTGATATAACTAAACCCATTCATCTTGTAAGATGTTATTCATCATTACAAATTATCGTAACATGTATTCATTTTTTGGCCTACTACAATGAATACACTAAGTAAGTAGCCATTCACAAATTTGCAATGTTCTCATCTAGTCCAGATTTTATAATTGAATAGTTAGTTGTATTTGTACTTGAATCATTCTTAAAAAGTAAATTATGTATACTTTTTATTTAATTTATTACTATAAATGTTTTTTCATTTTTATATGACAATTTTTAAACCCCGGAAAGGATTGGTCAAACAAAATACACTTAATTCTTATATTCAATCAATCAAATTCTTATACTGTTATAATTTAATAGCTTAGATATTAAGAAAGAAGAAGATAATATTGAATTCTCTCATGGTCTAAGAGTTCTTAAGGGATATTTGACCAATAAATAACATTAAGATGTTGACCCTCCAAGTTGTTAAAGATACATTCATAGAACACTAACAATTTTCATGCTAAAAATTAATCAAAGGAACAACATATTAGTTGAGTGTAATGTATGAAATGTATTCATTCGGGTTAACATTAGCTACATTACAATGCATCTAAAACTTTTTTCCATGTTAAATAATATCACTACAAGAAATGCATATGCTAGTATAAATACTAATATGTATATAGTTTATAACTACAATTTCATTAGTTGAACATTGTGATTTTAAATATGTTAAAAGAGTGGCATGCCTAAACGTGTTTAAACCATGAATGTGTATGATAAAATAAGTCTATTTTGTTTTCAATGAGAGAATGAATTGGTGAGATAGTCAACTTTATAGTATGTCGTGAGGCTCGTAGGTTTATCATGAGTGTGATTATAAGTTACCATATAACATGCATTCTTACATCTCAATGGAAAAAATAGCAACTTTCCACATCCAGTGATTATTGTAGAAGTATGTAAAGTGACAGTGACACGTGATAAAGGAAAATTACACTCTTACAAAACATGCCATGTTGGTAAAATCAAACATACAATATTTTCTTGATCCAATAAGTCATGTTCCCTTGGTAGTTTTATCAAATCCTTTACCTAATTCAGTATCTATAATTCTCATGACTATTGATTCAAATTTTAAATAGAAATGTTGGAGCTTCACTGAAGCTTGGAATGACTTAAACCATATGTTGTTAATATTGTATATAAAACTTTGTATATCCCATCTATAGAATGGACTATTTGGATTGGTATGTTTATACAAATTAGAAAGGGATTCATTAGAGCTCTTCTCTCCTAATTAAATATTCATGGAAACTTGATCGTCTCCAGTAAGATATTGAACAAGTAAGTTTTTACTGGTGAATAGGTTATGGGAAATTGAAAGCTAAAAAGGAAATCAGAGCATGCATCAAACTACGATATCATCCAATTGACTCTCAAAGAGTTTTAGGTAATGGTAACTCTAGATAAATGAAAATTATAGGACATCATACAATTATAGTAAGAACACATGAATCGAATACATAAAGTAAAATATCATCAAATATTATTAATATTAATTGTTGATGTGTTACAAATTATAACTATAAATTGTTTTTAAAAACAAGTGGCAATGCCACACTTTTAGGCATTTTTCTCATTACATATATCTATGAATCCTAATGTGTTTTTATATAGTTCTTTCAAACTTTGGTATTCCCAATCATGATTGGAAACCACCTTGTGAAGCTTTGTCGAGGAAAATTCATTCATTTAAAAAAATTCACATACAATGTTTCCATGTTTTTATGTGCCATATCTAGTTGAATAAAGTCCATCTCTATATTGGCCTTCGACTTGTGTAGATCTACGAGCTTCAATGTTACACCTTTTATTTCTTTCTCGTAGTTGTTTGTTCTCTTTTTCATAAAAATTAATTTTCTCTTCCAAAACCTTTATATGTTTTTTGTCAACTTCAACCATCTCCTCATAACTTTTATACAAGGATTGCTCTCAGGCGAATGAATATCATGAAAGCATCATGTTATAGTCTTCACATTTGTGAAATTAATGTAAAACAAATGTCAAAGTAAATAATTTGTTACATTGCTCACCTCCAAAGATAGTAGAATGCAAATCATCCCTTCTCCTCTTGGCTGCAGCAGGGACACTGTCAAACATTTCAGCATTTTGCATTGGTTCTTTGACAGTTTTATGTCTCTTCTCCTTACCCGGGGTTTTATTTTGAGCCATCGTAGGTTTCTATATGTATTGTTTTCTCCAATACTGGAATTCTATCTTATCCGAAATGAAGCAATGGAATAAGGAAATTTTGACATCATCTTTTAAAATAAATGAGATATACAATTAAAGCTAGCTCATAAAAAATGTGTTGCTCAATACAAAATGAGATATACAATCAATTGTCGATGTGATAAATAAATTGTTTAAATTATTGGGTAAAAAGTACCATGCACAACTTAATAACAAACTCTGCTATGGATGCAGTGAGTTCCTCCAACCTATTGCTAGCCAAACCAAGCCTACAAAATTGTGCATAATAAATATTTTTCATTAGTTATGTTAAAAAATTAACTATGAATAGATATGCACGTCTCCAAAAAAACAATCAGCTTACATATAAATCTTAAGAGGACAATATGGCCAGTTCAAGAAGAAAGGAATGAAGACTACATCATAACTTACATATATATGCATGAGATACTCAACACATTAAAAAAGTTCATCAAAACACAAGCTCTACACTAAATTTGATGAATTATTCATGGATGAACAAATACGTAGCCTAAATCACCACTCGGATAAAATAATGAGACACGCAATGAATTAACAAGAAGAAAATAGGGATGTAAATTTGAGGTCAAAGCTCTTACTAGAGAAGGGTTCGTATTCTATTGTCCTAATTGGTAGGATATGCAAAATTTTCTTCTTGGTGCTCTTTGGTCTTATGGAAATGCAGCCTGAGATTTCAAAGATGGGAACTAGGTGATCCACACAACCTTTCATTAAAATCCCTCCAGTGTGGATTCAGCTCCCTACCCTTTCATTTGGAGTTTTGGGAATCTGAAATCTTTAGGGGTGTGGCCGGATCAATGGGTGACCTAATCAAGTATGGATCTAGATACAAAGGAAATTTCAAGACTTGTGTTTTTTAGGATATGTGTTTTGGTTCTAGATGACACAAGAATACCCAAGAAAATTATCCCGAAATCTCCACATGGAGCCTCAAAGTAAACAATAGATGTGGAAATATCAAAGATTTATTGTGCTAAAATTTACAGGGTGAAAACCATCATGTTTTCTTTTGACAAGTTTGAAGATCCTAGTCTAAGATGTGAGGCCACGAAAGGAGAGTCAAAGGATCAATAAATACAATTGATTGAGGAAATTGAAATAGAGAAGGAATCCCTCATGGTTAGGGAAAATGTGAATGAAACTACGATTAGAGATATGAAGACTATGAATGCTCAAGGAGATGGTAATCACATGTTATACCCTCGTGGCGGGGAGGGAAATTAATTCAAACTATAGGGAGGTTAATGCATAGATCAAAGGAATTAATGTGAGCTTTATGGATTGTGCCTGGGGAAAGGTCACCAAAGTTAAATGGAAAAATCTATATGATTCGATGTCTTACGATATAGCACTTGAGGTTGACCTTGGTAAAGGTAAAATCTTACACGATGAAGACTTATCTTTAGAGGATTTTGGTAAAATGGGCGGGTGGTCATATGTCACTAATAAGAAGAAAATAAAAAATTGTCATCCAACCTCTAACATGACTTGATGATATCATTAGGGGGAGTTCTTGGAGGTTAGGATTGCTCTTTGGTTGAGCGTCATTGAATGTTGTGGGTACTGTTCTCACCTCTTGCACTTCCTCCCTTTTGGTTTATATCTCTTCAGTCTTTTTCTCTTTGTTCCTTTACACTTGTCTCTTTATTTTTTTCTTCTTTACACTTCAACTATCTATCCTTTGTTTGTATAGGGTTTTGGTTCCCTTAGAAACCCATTTTTACCTTATCTAATAAAAAACAACATCATTCAACACAATAATAATGAAATTGAGCAGAAGATAAAATCAAAACACACCCAAAATGAGAAATGATAACTGCAATACTGAAATGACGAAACATAATAGTTAAGCCATTTCATGGGAGAAGAATTCCATAATGATTTTTCCAAATGAAGTGTTATTCCCTGTAGTACAACCATAATTAGGTTAGAGAAATCCATAATCTCCTAATTAGATTGGACTAACAAAAAAGAGAAAACCCATGGATATACTTGAAGATTATTCAAGGATTATGCACATGACATATTGGCTACTCCATAATCCAGTCATACGTGATGTAGTAATGACAAGTGTAGATGTTAAGGGTATAACAAGCCATCACAATTTTCTTCATTTGATTTTTAACATGGAACAAATTTCTCTTTTTCTTCATTCAAAAATGTTATGATAAATTGTGTTGTGGCTTAGTCTAGAGATTAGCTTGATACATGAGAAAAATTGTACCATCAAAATATTCACCTCAAACAACCTTGTGGCATTCAACACCACTAGTCACAATCTTCCAAAAATATTGCTTATTATTTTAATCTTTCAGGTGAAACTCTGCATGAACTTTACAATAAATAGCATTTGCGTGCCTATCTGCATCATGACTAATTGTCATGATTCATCTTGGAAAACTTATCCTTTTCTAAACATCAGTGACATTCTACATTTTCAAACAAGCAAAGTAAAAAAAAATTATCCATAGCTGAATCTATAGCTCCAACATACACATCAAGTTCTCTAAGAAGTTGAAATTTTGCATAACATGGTCATCATATGGTTGTATTTTAGTTTTTCTTCTTCTTTGAAATGCATAAGAGGCATAAAAGAGGTGCTAGACCTATTACTTACTTACCATACTAAAAAGAGGGATTTTAATTTTTCTTATGCTTACCTAATCCATTCTCTCGATGTGGTTCTAGATCTTTGGTTTGTTTTTCTGTAATACAAATAAAGAAAGGGGTTAGTATGCTGTTATAAATAGAGGAAATAAACAGTTCACATGTTAAGAAATGTTCTAATTCACATGATGGTTGAAGAAAGAGGGGAGAAGATGTGATGATTACATGTTGTTGTCATTGTGCTGCCAAATGGCACATACAAAAAAAAAAGTGTGACAACTATAATGATAAATAATCGACCCATTGTGGTGCAACATGGCACATTCAAACAAAAAAACTTTGAGACTAGTATAATCATGAATAATCATTCCTTTGTGATGCCACATGGCAAAAAAAAATATGTGACAACTAAAATCATGAATAATCAACACATTACTATGCCACATGGCACATTAAAACTAGTATAATCATGAGTAATCATTCCTTTGTGATGCCACATGGCAAAAAAAATATGTGACAACTAAAATCATGAATAATCAACACATTACTATGCCACATGGCACATTAAAACAAAAAATCATTTGTGACAAGTATAATCATGAATAATGCACCCATTGTGATACAACATGGCACATTCAAACTAAAAACACTTATGACAACTATAATCATGATTAAATCCAAAAATTCACAATTTAAGCACATGTTAATGTCAGTGTTATTATATTAAAACAAGCGAATATTGTATCAATTAAAACTTTGTCATTAAATTAATAATATTGTTTTGAAATAATTAAGTTAGTAGTATCCAATCAGTTTTTCCTCCTTTTCCTAGTACATGCAACAAAGGTAATTCTTTCAAAGTATGTTTTTTTCGGGTTCATGTATCGAGTCCGGTGTCACTTCTATACATAGTTCCCGCCTTGATTTTTTTGTAAGTACCACATCAACTTGGAAAATTTAGACAGGTTTGTGTTACTATAATTCATATAGGATAATAATAATGCAAAGCCAACACTTCATGTAAAACATTTCCAAACAAGCTATTACCTGAGGTGGCTGGCTACGATGCATTTCACAAAGTGGCCAAATGGTAAAGATCCCTACAATATCGGTTAGCATGCATGTGAAACTGGTAGGAAATAGGAGAGGAAAGTATCATCGATGACATTGAGGATATTAACAATGGTGTTAGCATACGTTGAATAATCTATATTTTTAGGAGAGTATGTTCTATTCTATCCCTTTATTTTCTCCTTCTAGGTGTATTCCATTATTCTCTCCTTCTATTTTGTAACCTCTCCATCCATTTAGGGGAGTCTTGTTCAATTCTGTACCTATAAATAATGTACGTGAGTTCTTTGTTCAATAGAATAATATGAGATAATATATCTCTATTCTTTCTCCTCCATTTCTGCCTCATAGTTTGGTATCGAGTGATTATTTTTTTCTTTGAGCCAGTGAGCAATGAAATTAGCAGCAATCTATCTTATTGTATTTGTTGTTTGAATTCAATCTGAGCACAGTTTTTATTCTCTACAGTATGCTTGGCTCTGACCTTGATGGTCTTCTCAGAAAAGCCACACCGACACATGTTTGGTATTCCCTAGCCACCTCTTCCCAAATAATCATTCCAGTGACCTGCACAATCTGGTAATCATTCCAATGACTTGCACAATCTGGTAATCATTCCAGCGACCTACACAATCTGGTAAACATTCCAACGACCTGCACATTATTTTTCAATATAATTCATTTTTTGGTTGTACGTGTGGAGAGCAAAAGGAAATGAGTTTGCATGCTACGTGGAAGAGATCATACTCAGCGTGAACATTTAGAAACTTGCGTGAAAAAAAAAAGAGAAAAAACACGTGGGTTCAAGGAAGGTGCGTGGAAAGGAGAAGTCTTTTGTCTGCTGCGTGGAGAAAATTTTGATTCCAAGGACGTGGAACATGCAAAAACTTACATGAGGCTGCGTGGATGTTGGGACGTGATGGAGGAAGAAAGCTTGAAAGTTTGGCATTCATTCAAACCGGCATGAGAAATTGGAGACAATCACTGCGTGGAAGAAACCATCAATTGCAGTGACTTGTTTCTCTGCATGAAAAACGTGGCAAAAGAGTAATCAATTCCCATTCACCTACGTGGAGAAGGTGCATGCATGTTCTATGCAGACTCCAATGACCACGTGAAGCAGAGACGTGGAGGAAAAGACCAACTATCTATGTGAAGAGGTAGAACAACACGAGGAGAAGAAACTTGGAGAAACTACAAATACTACACCAAATGTCGAGTGTAGACAACTCGATTGAGAGCGTCAATAACACGGTCACCACAGCTGAAAGCTGGAATATCAACTCGCTAGCTAGAGAACACCGTGAAGAAGCTCCTGAGAGCTCCGGGTTCTACTTTTCTTTGCTGAACGAGCTTCGAAATACCAACAATCTTGCATTCGACAAGCTAGTTCGAGAAGGACTTCTTGAATACTTTCTTTTCAACGTCAGCTACCAAGAAAAGTGAGTACGGGAAGAATTAGAAGCTAGATACGATGTTGAATGTGACGATGAAGAAGAATGCCCTACAAAGTGTCATCGTCTCATAGCACGTGAATATCATGAGCATCTACGAGCTAGTAATTCTCGTCAGTGAGTCAAAATTGTAATAACTTTTCAAATAAATATTATTATTTTTATTATGATGTCTGCTCCGAAGTTACTTCTGTCTGATGCTCAGTTGCTC
Source organism: Taxus wallichiana var. yunnanensis (assembly GCA_018340775.1). Classification (NCBI taxonomy): domain Eukaryota; kingdom Viridiplantae; phylum Streptophyta; class Pinopsida; order Cupressales; family Taxaceae; genus Taxus; species Taxus wallichiana. Next base: position 418,312,926 of record CM031244.1, on the reverse strand, counting down.
AAAGGGTCCAATTTTGCAGCCTAGAAGACAAAAATGAAGACAATCCTTCAGTTTGAAGGATTATGGGGAATTTTCATAGGGTCTGCTGCTCCCATAGCCCCCGATGAGCTAATAAAATATGAAATGGCTACTGCTAAAGCCTTGATGCTGATAATGCTCAGTATCAGTGACGATGTGCAACCACATGTTAGGAATGCGGAGAAACCCAAGGAGGCCTAGGACAAGTTGGTAACCATTTATGAAGCCAAAAATCAGATGAAGATACTTCATCTTCAGTCAAAGCTACACACCCTCTCTATGGGGTTAGACGAGAAAGTGGAGGAATTCTTGCGTCACGTGGCTAAGCTGAGATTGGAGTTATTAGTGCTTGGTGAAATGGTGTACGATAAACTTCTCATCGCAATCACCTTAAGAGCACTCCCTTCTCAATTCTAAGTGTTTGTTACAACACTTTGAATGTGTCTAAACAAATAGTGACATTCAAAGAGCTTGTGAATTTGCTACAGCAAGAAGAGGCCATCACTTCATCGCATGAGGAGTCTCAGGATAAAGCCTTGTTCTCAAAGCCTTACCATGGCTAGAAGAATCGGAAAGGTCCCTAGAGAAGCCAAATCTAGTACAACACAAACAACAACAGAAAGATCAAAAGTCAAAGAGATGGTGTCACATTTGCAGAACCAATACTCACAACACTGATCACTGCTGGCACAATATCCTGAAACAGTGGTCTTCAAGCCATACAAGCACATCCGGGTGCGAATATTTTCAAAATTCCAAACAATATCCCTGCTGGAGAAAGCACAAGGGACATCTCGCATCCCAACAAGAAGATGTTGACTCTGATGAGGAGACATCAAAAGGAGCCCATTGTAGTAAGAATCTTGTACTCATCTCTCAAACTTCTCAGCCCATCAAGAAAGTTTGGTTGATAGACTCTAGTGCAAGCAAGCATATGTTAGGTGACAAGAAGCTGTTTGATTCACTACACGAAGAGCCAACTGGAGATTGAGTTTGGATAGTGGATGAAAAAAGAGTACATTGCAGAAGGAATAGGGAATGTCACCATTCCTCTAGGACCACAAAAATGTACACTTAAAAGGTACTATATGTTCCTGGCTTGACTAGCAACCTCTTGTCAGTTACTTAGCTCTTGAATCATCACCTTAAGGTAGAATTTATTGTACAAAATGGCATTAAATCATGCTTAATCTCCCGATAAGGTATGGTTCTTGCTAAAGCTTTTGTAAAAGATAAGTTATTTGCTTTAGATACTATTTCATCTTCTGCAGTAGCTTTATCTACTTCAACAATAGAATCAACTGCCCTATGGAATTTTAGATATGGACACTTGTTGGTCAGTTCATTGCACCAGATGAGTTCAAAATCAATGGTCCGTGGACTACCCAAATTGTCTAGTTCCTTTCCTATTTACCCTAACTATCTTGTAGGAAAACAACATAGAGATCCGTTTCAAGCGAGCACCTTCCATGCCAAGAAGTGTCTGGAGGTAGTTCATACCAATCTAAACGGCCCATTTCCTACTTCATTTTTAGGATACAAGTACTTTCATCTGTTCATGGATGACCACTCTCACAAGATGTGGGTATATTTCCTAAAGAAGAAGAGTGAGGCTCTTCAACACTTGCAGAACTTCTATCATCGTGTTGTCAAAGAGTCCAGACAACCACTTCTTCTACTCCACTCAGATCGAGGGGGGGAATTCACATCAAAGAGGTTCTTGGCCTTCCTGAACCAACATGGCATTAAGCAGCACCTGACTACTCCCTACACGCCCTAGCAAAATGGCATTGTTGAGCGTCACAATCACACAGTGATGGAGATGGCTCGCTGCATGCTATCAACTACAAAGCTAGGAGAACACTATTGGGTGAAGCAGTACAAACAATGTATATCTTTTGAATAGGGAACCGATAAATATTCTATAGAACAAAATGCTAGAAGAGGTATGGAGTGGTAGAAAGCCATCAATTTCTCATTTGTGAGTATTTGGTTACACAACATACATGCATGTCCCAACTCAGAAGAGAAAGAAGGTAGAGCCAAAAACACTCCCATGTATCCTTCTTGGCTACAGTACTACCTCGAAGGCATATCGTCTCATGGATCCTAAGACAAAGAAAATATATGAGAGTCGGGATGTGGTTTGTGACAATTCATCCTTTGACTCAATAGTATCAATAGAAGATCCACTTCCAACCACATCTCATCGATTAGTCTCTGAATCAGATGATGAGCCAGAGGAGACTACTCAGAGAAAAGAAATGCTGCTAGGAGAACTATTTGTTGACCTTAGAGAACTAGAGAATGTGACTCCACATCAATCCACATGGCAATAACACAGTTCTTCTCAAAAGTAGCCAAGTTCTCATCTGAAGTGGGTACAAAGCACTATCAAGGACTCACATTTGCAACAACTCCCAGATACATCATCTGAAGTCAAAACAAGGAGTCAAACAAGAAATGAGGTAAACTTTGCACTCATGAGTTCACCGATGAATAGCTCGAGCTAGGTAATGTTTGTGAAGCACTTAGTCAAACTCAATGGAAGGAAGCCATGGATACGAATATGACTCACTCATGAACAATCAAACATGGGAACTTTTCAATCTACCTACGGAAAAGAAACTTGTTAGGAAATAAGAGATAAAATATGTGGAATAATCCCTCATAAATTAAATGAAGAAACTAATATGTAGAAATTATTATAGATCTGAAATAAAAGTGCGAATAAATAACACAACACAGAGAGACAAGATTTAACGTGGTTCACCCAAATTTGGACTACGTCCACCAAGAATCACTTGCTCATATTTTATTACAAATCTCCACCCTCTCAATAAAATACCCAGATCCATTTGGAGCTATGCTCAACAAACTCTATAGAATTCACACCCAATTCAAAACACATCTACAATACATTTTCTTCTACATCTATCATATGCATAAGACCATATAAATAGACAACTACTTAAGCAGTTTTACAAAACCGTGGGTATTAAAACCATGGGGAAAACCCATCCCATAAACCTATGGGTCAAAAATCTCACCCATATGGGAAAAGCACATTTCCCGATATGTTAGTGCATTTTTCGAGGCCAAAAAATGTATGCCTTTTTTTTTTTTTTGGGCTGCACCCCAAACCCCACTCGGGGCCCACCCGTCCCGAACCCTGAGAGAGGATACATGAAAAGTGTACAGTACTCTTAGTGTACATTCTTCAACACTTTCACACATGAAAACAAGCTCCACAACCTAACAAAACCCATACACTACAAATGGGTTTTCAAGACAAAAATATGGTAGATGGATCCATCAACAAACATAAAGCATGACTTGTAGCAAAAGGATATGCTTAGAAAGAAGGAATTGACTATGAAGAAACCTTTGCACCCACTATGAAGATGAAGACCATCAAAGTAGTTTGTGCACTTATAGCACAGAAAGGATGGAGACTTTAGCAGATGGACGTCAAGAGTGCTTTCCTAAATGGTGATCTGAAAGAAGAAGTATACATGACCCAACCTGAAGGATTTGTTGATGAAAAGCAGCCTAAGAAGGTATGTCATCTCATCAAATCACTTTACGGACTGAAACAAGCTCCTAGGGAATGGTATATCAAGATCAACGATCACCTTTTACAGCATGGGTTCACTCGTAGCCCCTCATATTCAAATTTGTATATAAAGAAGGTAGGTAAAGAAATTGTCATTCTTGTTGTGTATGTAGATGATCTTATGATCACTAGCAGTTCAAAAGATCAGGTTGATATTGTAAAGAATGATCTCAAAAGAACCTTTGACATGACAGATTTGGGGCTACTACATTATTGTCTTGGCTTGGAGATATGGCAAAAGGAGCATCACATTTTTGTCTCCCAAAAAAAGTACGCCAAGACACTCCTGGAAAAGTATAGAATGTCCTGACTGTAAACCTATATCCACTCCCATGGAAAAAGGTTTGCAAATTTCAAGATTCCAGGACTCACCTCAAGTAGATGCTACTCTCTATAGGCAATTTGTTGGAGGGCTCATCTATTTGACATATACCAGACCAGATCTCTTCTATGTTGTCAACTATCTTTCCAGGTTCATGTAGGAGCCAAAGAAATGTCACTGGAAAGCATGTTTTAATATATTTCCAAGGAAAAACTAATTATGTTCGGAATATAAGAAGAATGATCAATTCTTCTTACAAGGATACGTCGACTCGGACCATCTTTGTATCCATTGATGATAGGAAGTCAACTACGAGGATACGTATTTCATCTTGGATCTGGACATATCTTGTGGATAAGCAAGAAGTAGAATGTTGTTTCTATCTCATCCACGGAGGCGGAATATCGAGCCGCACGTGGAGCTATGTGCGTGATATGGATATGTAGCATTTTGGATGACACAGGAATTCTAAAAAAGCAGTCACCTATTCTCTATTGTGACAATCCGAGTGCGTTGAAGCTCATGCAGAATCCAGTCTTTCATGAATGAACAAAGCATATTGAAATTGACTACCATTTCATTTGAGAGCACATCTTGAACCATAAATTCAGCTCCAAAGATATCCTACTGAAGCACAAGTTACTAACATTCTCATTAAATCCCTTGGAAAAGTGAAATTTGAATTTTTCAGGGGTCACATTTGAAAGAATAATGTAATAAGGTGGGAATGTTAGCATACGTTGAATAATCTATATTTTTAGGACAGTATGTTCTGTTCTATCCCTTTATTTTCTCCTTCTAGGTGTATTCCATTATTCTCTCCTTCTATTTTGTAACCTCTCCATCCATTTAGGGGAGTCTTGTTCAATTTTGTACCTATAAATAATGTACGTGAGTTCTTTGTTTAATAGAATAATATGAGATAATATATATCTATTCTTTCTCCTCCATTTCTTCCTCACAAATGGAATAACCTAATGGAACTTTCATTTGGTGGAAAACTACATCATCACCGACATCATGTAATTTTTCATTTCCCACCACTTCTCCAACCAAGGTAAGGAATCTATTGCATCACCAATAGATACCATGGTAACCTACATTATAGGAACACTTTAGCCTCTTCAAAAAATTTTAGTAGTTAGTCGAAACAAAAATAAATTTATATACTATAACTTTATTCCTATTTTTAATACTATTTATATCATAACACGATTCACAACATAGATTCTTGATTCCACTTCACATAGAGGTTACCTATAAATCCTCGTGTACCGGAAGATGCTCCTCCCCTCTCTATTGAGGCCACTAGGAGATGCCTGCAATTATTACACATTAAATTAGTTACACAAACTAAAAAATAAATCATATTTAAATGTTTGTGTATATGCGAAAAACATAATCAACTGATATTTAATTACATACCTGTAAACCGGGTGCATGTCAATCTCCTCATTCTCCTCTATCCCATGGGTCCTAGATACTACCTACAGTCAATGAATTATAGGGTGCATAAGTTTATAGAGACCCAGTGGGTCTGAGTTATACTTACTTTATCTTAATACTTACATTATCTTCTTTCTAGTAGTATCATGTTCAACATCTCAATCAATTATTGGTCAAGACAACCTTTATTTGTTCACTCATGCTTATAAGCTTCAAGATGGCATTTTATCAATACTTCATCCTTTATTGGTTACCTTTCACTATCACCAAGATGCATGCAAAATATTAGAGCTCCATTATTTCTATTACTCCTTCTAGATCACTTTCTTGCTAATGGTTCTCAAACCCTTACTAGGACTGGGACAATACTTTTTGAACCATATCTTTCATCTCCAAAGTTTCCAAGACAAACTAATACACTTTAGAGACAATGAGAATAACAAACAAACCACAAGAAATATACAAAACACCCATTTCTCTTTCCCAAATATTTTCTCCAAAGCCTCAATATGAGCTCTTCTCCTTCAACCTCCTTAAATTTAGTTACATTTTAGGCTTTTATAGCCTTTCATAATGGTTACACCCACTTTTGAGGCTTTATTACCCTTTAGAATTCTAAATTACCTTATACTCTCTTTGAATACTAACCCTAACTAGTACTTTTTAAACCCTAGGTCTAATATCATGACTTCAACTAGACTCCCTAGGACATACAAGATGTTACCCTACTTATTCCATGCTTTAACATTGACTTAGACTCCTTATACAAGCCAAAAACCATCATAATGTCCTTTTAGGAATTCAAATTACATTTTTGGAGGTAAACTTCCTAATTCAAATTTCTTGCATACCTAGACCAACTTAGGCATTTGAATGGAACTACTAGGACCCTACTGACATCCCCCAATCCTTACTTAGGCTAACTCAACCCACCATTTTCCAATTTGAACTAAAACTCAAAAAATAAAACAAATCTTAAGACTTACCATGCTCTCCATTTCTTGCACTGCCACATCAATGAACAACTCAAAATTTACCGCTCCATCACCCCCTTGCAACGAACCAACCTACAAAATAATAAATTTTTTATTACAATGGTTTTATAACAAATACTACAAATTACAATTCATGGATTTTTGTTTGCTTTTATTTACCTCAGCTTCCTATAGTGCCCACTCCTCTTCAACATTGATCTTACTATGATTTTTTCTTACTTTGGATTGGAGGCATGGACTTTTTATCATATTTGATCAGTAGACATTGATAGATGGACATTACTATATTTTATTAGTATTTTGTTAGACATTATAGATATTTTGATTATGGATATGTGGTGACTCATAGTGTGAATTATATACATGGATTGACATTTCAATATTTGATGATGATCTATAGTTACTACTTTATATATGTACTAACACATTGGATTTTGATACATAGATTTTGTTAGACGATCTAGTTAGTCTTGTGATCTTATTGTTAATTGATGAAATGATAGAATTGAAATATTTTGAAATTGTGAACAATTGGTGAATTTTTCTTATTTTAGTGATGATTTAGTTATGTTATTTGATTATGTGAATTGATATGTATATGTACGTTTTATTGTTTTGATGTCATTGATATGGCCATGAGGCCAAAGAGGTATTGTTTTGATTTTCAAGAAAATTGTAACACAACAAACAAAAGGGGGTAAGAGACCAACAATGAAGGAATTTTGGGTATTGGCAACATGTCACCTTGACAACTTGTGTTTTTATTTATGTTGTTATTATGGTGATAAATTTATAGGAGGTCCCCATTGGGGGTGGCCTCAAATGTGACCTTGGGTAAATGTGTTGTTTTCCTTTTCATTTTAATTAATTGTATGTGATTTATTATTGTAATGTGATCTACTTTATTAGTGTTAGTTAATGTGCTCTATTTAAGTTGATTAATCTTGATAAATTATTATAATTTGGGATGCGAACAAAGGGGTATTTAATTTTAGTAGTTTGTCCTTGATTTTATTTTTGAATTGATGCAATTTAATTAGTTTTATTGTTTAATACTCAACCTTGCATGTCAAACTCGGATTTTGGCTTAAAGACTATTTTTTTAGGCGTGTGAGACAAGTTATACATTTCCCTCACCTCTTAAAATCATATTCCAACTATACCTATGGAGTAAGGGGTCAAAATTAGGCCCAATTATGTGTTTTGGAAGCTAAAATGGTATAATTATTGTACCTCATTGAATGAGATTTCAATTTTGTCCTTTGGAGTATAGCTTTGGATTTTTGTGTAAGGAGAACTTATCATTAATTACCCATTGATTTATTGAGCTTTGGGTCTAGGGTTTGACCTTATGATGTGTAGTTGAGGAGAATTGATGTTGCATCCTACATTGAGCCACCTCACCCTCCTCTTCTAGTTTTATTTTTATTTAAGTTTGTTTGATGGTTTTGGGGTTACATGTTTTTTCACTCTTGCATTTTTGGGAGGAGCTCGATTTTAGAGTTCTTGTTGGAATCTTGGGAGTTTGTTTTTGCTTGATTTGGACTTGGAAAATCTTGGAGCTTGTGCTTATGGATTGGATACTATTGCAATGGAAAGGTAGGTACTTCACCCATGCATTTTTATTTTTATTTGTTGTGTAAATGGTTGTAAATGAATGAATGTTGTGTATTTTGGTTTTGGGGATAGAATGGCCTTAAGGTTATGTAGGAGAAATAAAATGGGGATTTATTGAGGGAGGGATAAGAGTTTATATTATGCATTTGGAGGAGTTTTTGGGCTGGGTGTCCCTCTTTTTATAGTAAAAATGTTTTTTATTTATCTTCATATGTTTATTGAGGGAGGGATAAGAGTTGAGGGAGACATAAGAGAAATTGAGGGAGGGATAAGAGTTTGGTTGTGGTTGTGTGAATGAAGATTTTGGAGGCTTTTAAGGTGGACACCTACACCCATTGGGAGGTATAAGTGATTCCCCATGTTTCTTCTCTCCCTTGGCTTGAATTTGAGCCTTTGTGCTTGAGAAAATTATATGGTTACTTCTATTTTTCTATTGTCCTTGTTGTGTTGAAATTTTTTTGTCAATAGTTGTGTAGAAGCCTTGTAAATGTTTCCATGGTTGTTTGATACCCTTTATTTTTTCTTTGTTTAGCCTTGGGGGCTAATGAGGAGGATAGATTCTCCTTCTCATTTGATTATAGGTTGTGTGGTGATCATTACCTAATCCCCTTTCCATTGTTGTTGTGTTTTGATATTGAAGAAATGAAGGAGCTCAAGTTATCATTTTGGAAATTTTGTGTTGAAGAAGATCAAAGAAAGAGATAGTTATTTTTGTAAATTTGGCCATGTTGTTTCCACTTAAGTGGAAGGCTTGTATACTCTTGTATTTTAAAAGGAGTTCTTGTAAACTTTATTATCAAGTTATGTATTTAAACTTGATGAAAGAAGAACTTTGAAAGTTGTAAGTTATTGAGAATGTATTCCTTTCAAATATGGAAATGTATCATAGTTACTTGTGCTTTCATTTGGTAAAATGGTTGTGTTTGTGTTGGAAGATTGTATGAAAGTTATACTTGATTTTCCTTGTTGAAATGGTTATCATTCTTGTTGTGAAAGAAAAGAAATTTACACTTACTAAATCGTTATATTTGCTTCTATTCTTAAAGATTAAATATATTATATCTAGAAATAAAATCTTGTGTTCAAACTTCATACCTCGTAACAATGGAAATGTTACTGATTTGGTGCATTTAATCAAAGAAAATAGACTTTTGTAGTTATCATTTTTGTTATAATATATCAATGAGTTTTGAACTTGAATTGGGCATATATACATATACGTAGATACATACATACATACATGTGTGTGTGTGTGTGTGTGTTTTTAAAAAAATGTATTTTTAAATAATGATCGATGTTGGTTGACCAACTAGTTTCGATGGAGCATAGAACAGCAGTAATCTCTTTAGGATTGTAAAATTTAAACAAAATAATTCTTTTATTTAGTTGTTTGATTCTTGTTATTGTTAAACAATAAAACATATCCATATAACTATATTTAGACCTACCAAAGGGGTTTGGGTGGATCGGTTAAGATGGACGGTTGTGTCTATATCCACACAGGTTCAAATCCCATTAGGCGTGATCCCTTTGGGGTGGTTATAGGATGTGGTGGAGGTTACATCACTGGTGGTTATGGCTAGCGGTTATTCTTGGTGATGGTGGACTTTGCATCATCGACATTGGCATTAAATCGTGCGGTTGGTAGCCTCTAAAAATGGAAGTGGCGGAAATTTCATCGTCGGTGCGGGCTCACCGGTCTTGTTCTTGGTTGGATTAATTGTAATATCTTGTCTCTAGACATTGGCTATAATGGGTGGGGTCCCAGGAAACCCTCCCATTCATAGCTCGATCAAAAGCATTTATCAATAAAAAAACTATCTTTAGACTGTAGAAACACATAAGGATGTAACTGGATCTAGTAGACCTACTAGGATCAATAGTAAAGGTCAAACCACGTCTAGTTAAGTAAGTGTACCCGATCTCTTATGAGCGGATCTTTTTATAAAAAAACAAAAACATGTTTTTGATCAAATCAATATCTTAAATGATTATTTTTGAAACTAGAGTGTAGATCAACCAAAAATAATGGGTTTATAAACATATATGCATGCATGTATATATATATATATATAGGTTTTTATACTTTTGGATCAAACAAAATGGTTTTTCCTAAATAATGAACTCAAGAAATGAGAATAACTTAATAGCAAAACCAAATCCATGGTTGGATCTCTATGACAATGTAAATGTATAACAATGCAAGAATGAACCTAAGAATAAACAAAACTAAGGGAATATAATATTGGAGGAAGATTTCCTATTTTTAAACTAGATCCAGAAATTTCTCCATTCTTTCACTTCTTCCTTCCATGCCTTCCACTCCTCTAATGTGAAAATTAAAATAGAACAAATGAATGTGTTTAGGCTAAGAGAATGAACAAAAGACCCCATAAGGATGTTTAGGGTTTAATTGAAAATATCTGGATCTAAGGGTGCAAAACTATTTAATCCGAGGGTTAAGGACTAACCCTACCCTACACATTTTCAAGTTGGGTCACTTTATAGTGTTGGATGTTTTTAATTAAGGTATGGGTATCTAATGAATGGGGCCACTTAATGAATAGGATAAGTTGAGACCTATAGCCTTAGACTTTTAAGGATAAATTAAATAATTGTGAAGGGGTAACTTAGCTGATGAATTATAACGATTAATTAATTGGAATTTAAAATGTTTAGCTATATAACCTCATGAGGGACATTATTGATGATTGTCGTGAGAAGTGAGAATTAAACTAACTTAGGAAATATTAACCCAAATGATATTTTAAATAAGGTGAGTTAACAAAAACCCTAGAAAGGGATTTATCTCGAAGTGGCCTTAGTGTAAATTAATAATGTTAATTATTAATTTAATATTTGACAACTTTATAAATGTGTGAAATTTATTAAACAAGAAATAATTAAACCTAGTTTATAGTATCTTGTTACAACCCTTTTAAACAAAAAAAAATTAGTATGTATTTTCCTAATTAATTATTGAGTTTTGTCTTGGGTTTTTTTGCGTCGAAAATGTAGGCATTACACTTAGTATCATAGTTGTAGATTCATGCTTGGAACCTTGGGCACACATGGAAACAAAAATAGTAAACTTAGTGCAACTCTAACTTAGAACACATGACATTGTGGATAACTAAAAATGTAGAAAACTTAGAAAAATGAAATGAACCTAGATGATGATTAACTAAGTCTCACATTGGTCTCTCGGGAGACGCAGACTAGACGATGAGTTTTACACATCAAGGTAGATCTACCACCTCAAGAGTAGTTAGTTACCACTATATTTTGGATCCTATAGAACTTATAGGATGTCAACACAACTATACGAGGTGAAGAAATCGAGGGATGACATAGCTATCATGATAGGAGCCAACACATGAGGATCAACACCTTCTATTGTAAAGCGAGCAACATAGAGTTGAGTACTCCCATGCGAGTCGGTGAGACCATATTCACTACTAAGAGGGCATGGAGATGGGGCTAAGGAACATAGAGAGAGATCTAAGATCCCTAGATAGAGAGATGGGCATGATAAGAGACCTAGAGGTAGGAAGATGATGATACCGAGATCATATAAATGATATTTTGAAGCTTCATCCATCTCATTGTCTGGAGGCACGGTGGATTTCAGGTTGAGGCTTGGTTAGTAATCTTGAGAAGATGCTTCAAGCTATACCCATGTACTAGAAACATGAAATCTCATGTCGTAATTCATGTTTTGAGAGATGGAGCAGGATTTTGTGTTGGGTGAGGAGAAGAATCCCATATAGATTAAGATACTGTTACTTAGGGAGATATTTGAGGATCATTTTAGGAGGTGATACTTGTCTAGATGGTTTATTTAGTAGAGTATTCACAAGTTTCATGACTGTGTGATGACATCTATGACATTTGATGAGTATGAGAGTCGGTTTCTAGACTTGTTTCAGTATGTCGATAAAATGTGGGATGAGCGAGTTAGGATTCACAAGTTTATCATGGTCCTAAATTTTGATTTGGGAGGGATAGTGCATATGCATTGTCCACATACTTTAGCTAAATCCTAAATCACATAGGAGAATAGGGCAAGACTCAACGGGGATAGAGATAGAGTTAGGAATCTTATTCAGCATATGCAAGATAGTAGATTGAGTGGGTCAAATCCCTCTCCTCATGGCGGGCATGGTTCAAGACAATCTTATTTAAGGCCACCACAACAAAAATAATAATAGACTTGTCCACCATTTATACCTCCAAAAATACTTGAAACTTAGATATGACAGAGTACGGGGCCTCCTCCTAGAGGACACATAAGGACATAAGGAGCACCTAGAGCTCAGTCAGCTTGAGATCTTTAGCAGTGACCATAACACTCCATTGCAGGATCATTAGGATCTACCCCATAGAAAAATAGACCACCGAGGGGAGCCACTTCTTTTTGGAGAGAGATTGATAGTTGCTACGAATGCACTTTGTACATGACACCAGGTAGAGAGAGTGTCCACAGAACCCTAATTATAACGGTAAGGGACCTATTTCAAGTCCTACATTTGGTGACATGAATAGGAGTCATAGGATTTATGAAGTCATGAAGGAACACTAGGTAGAGCACCAGGGTACAGTGATAAAAACTTCAGGTAGTATTGGTGGTATAGTTACTTCTATATTGTTTGATTTTGTCTCTTTTGATTCATTTATTGCAACATCATTAGTAGAGTGATGTAGGATTATGGTTTTAGGAAGGGCCTTAGTTAGGATGTTAAGATTAATTCTAGAGAAAATATCTCGGTTGACTCCTTAGTTAAGGAGTGTGTAGTGGACCTAGGACCCTTCACCATGACCTTGGATCTTTGTATCCTTCCCTTAGGTTCATATGGAGTTATCTTTGGCATGGATTAGTTATCTACACACATACCTAGAGTGGATTATTACAACAAAGTTATATATTATGTAGATGATTTAGGGATTGAGTCGGTGATAGTTGGATTTAGGAGACCCATCTCTATTCACACCATATCCGTTATATAATTGAAGCAGGTGTGCAACGAGGATGTTAGTTGTATGCCATAATTGTTAGTGAAAAATTAGAGGATGAGACTCATGTACCCTCACTTGATGATCATCATATTTTGATGGAGTTTGCGAGATGTCTTTCTAAGAAATTTACTTGGTTTACCTCCCCCATGTAAGATAGAATTTTATATTGATTTATTTCCTAGTGAAGATCCTATCTCGACATGCACCATATACATTTACTACACCAAACCTTTGTGAGATCAAGTTATAGCTAGAGGTCCTTCATGAGAAATTCTTAATCCATCCTACTCGTATCCCCTTAGGGTCCACCTATGATTTTTGTAAAGAAGGATGGATCACTTTTGCATTTGTGTATTGATTATAGATAGTTGAAGAAAGTAACGATAAAAAATTGTTACCCCTTCCATGCATCAATGATTTTTTGATCAGATTAAAGGGTTGACAATGTTTTACAAGATAGACTGTTATCCAAAATTCACCCCCAAGGTAATTTTGATAACCTGCAAGCAATTATATTGATTCAGGGTAAAAAGTCATGTTTCTAGGGTCCCCTCATATTTGTCTAACTCCCCTGTCCAAGAGGAAGAGAGTAAGTTCTGAGAAAATGTGAAAAAGAGGTTTAAGAAGGCAAATAGGTCGATCCAGGAAAAATCGTGAAAATTGGCTAAGTCCTGCTCAAGGTCGCCTCCGGGACGTATGGGACAGAAAGGCGCGAACCGGCCGGTTCGGCCGAAATCAGCACAAACAGTCCGAAACGCAGCAGGGACAAATGGGACAAAAGTACGCGGCGGGCGTGAAAAGCCAATCCGGCCAAAGAGGAAGAAAAATTGGCTAAGTGTTCTTGGGACGTTTGGGACAAAAAGACCGAACCGGCCGAACCGGCGAAATAAGCCTGAGCGGTCAAAAGGGATTGGGACATCTTTGGCCGAAATCAGTCAAGGCAGAAAAATGCGCGAACCGGCCGAACCAGTTGAAATCGATCAGCAGTCAAAAACAAAGCGGGCCAAGTGGAACAAAAATGCGCGAACCGGCCGGATCGGCCGAAATCAGTCAAGACAACACTAATCAAATGGGACATCCGGGACAAATGGAGCTGAAGGAGCCGAGGACCAATCAGATCATGACACGTGTCGCAGGAGGAAAAGTCAACGTTTGGTCCGGAAACTTCAAACGGCCATAACTTTTGACTCCGAGCTCCGATTTTGATAAAATTGGACTTTCTGGAACGAGCACGACGTCCTCTATGCCACATATTTAAATAAAAGAAACATATTCGGCTCCAGTCAATCAATGCTCATTCCCGTCAAATGACAAAAACGCATTTGATCTACTCGAAAGGCCATAACTTTTGCATTTCTCAACGAAATCGCACAAAATTGGTACCGTTGGAATCGCGGTTCCGAGCCTGATGCACAGAAATCAAGAAATTCCAGATTTTATTAGAAATTGATCGATATTTTTAAGAAAACGTGGCCGGGTTCAGAACAGTGTTTTATTTGGTAGCTGGGAGTGCAATTAAGAGGCATGGACATCATTCCTTCTTTGTTGCAGCACATGGGACAGTATGGGGAGCCTTTTACAAGTAATGTATACCCATTCCACTCAATTTAATGCCTACAATGGTTGAAGGACAGATTTCGAGATTTCCATTTTTCCCTTCTCTTTTCCTTCTCATTTTCTATAAATTGGAGTGTTGGGCTCATTGTAAAGGGGAGAGTTTTTGGGTAACAAAGCTCTGTCAAAATTGCTTTGTGAAGCCAGTGTGTTGCAGGCCCTTGTAGTGGACTCCTTGCATGGTGATCCAGGCCCTTATCTTGTAATAGATTGAACTGTGCATATCATGAAGCAATAAAATATCAGTTTGTGGATATATCTTCCCCTGCTGTGTTTCCTTGCATTCTTCTTGCCCCTTTAATCTTTCTACAAGTATATTGTGTCTATTTATTATGTTCTTGCAGGAATTCATTATCATTGTGTGTGCTTGGAATATTGCTGTGAATGCATTTTGCTGGATTATGGTGAACTGTCATCACCTCTTCTAGTGTGCACTTTGCCTCTGTATTTCACACATTTGGAGATTACTCTCACACCCTCTTTTTCTGGTGTATCACCGCTTTAGTGTAGGCTTTCATTTTATGCATTCTCTCTCTCTGGTCCCTTGGAATTTTAGGTTAGAATAGCTAGTTTCTCCTGCATTAGAGTAGATTGTGGCAGGTAGTTTAGGAGCAAGAACCAACTTTCTCTGGAGGTCTATCTCAAGTAGCAAGTCCCACAACTTGGAGATAGTACCCATGTTATCCAATCACACTGGATGCTTAGAGTGATCAAACTAGAAATCTGATCAACATCCAGGGGTGCTGTGATTCGGTGATAACAAGACCTTGATTCAAGATATAATTGGCTAAGGATTTCAAAGACTTTTATTCATCGAGACAGGGGTTTTACATGAGATATGGCTACTACGAGTTCATAGTTGTGCCATTTGATCTAACGAATTCCCCATAGTGTTCATGAGTTTAATGAATGGGATATTTAGGAAAAATTTAGATATTTTCATGCTTATAAACCTTGATCATAGATTGATATACTCACACACATGTGAGGAGCCCAAGAACACCTTCGACATGTTCTCAGAATGTCTTTGTGAGAAGTAAATTTATGGGAACCTAGAGAATTGTGTATTATTTCAGTCTAAGGTTTAGTATCTAGGCCACATTTTTTTACGGGAAGGTATCACATTCTATTCTTCCAATATTAGAGCTATCATGGATTATCTAGTACCTACAAAGTGTGACCAAGGTCTTTAGCTTTATGGGATTAGGAGGATATTACAAGATATTTGTTTGAATATTTCTCACGTTTTGTGATTGCATCACTTCCCTTCGATAGAAAGGAAAGATTTTTTTTCGATAGATGTGAGAAGGCCTTGAGACAACGAAGGAATGCCTTAAAAATCACCTTATCTAGCGATGTCGGATGCATAGAAATATTCCTTCATGTGTGCGATTGCTTCTATAGTAGAGATTGGAGGTGCATTGATACAGGATGGCCGCGTAGTAGACTTTGAATCTTGCAAACTCAAGGATTAATAGATCAATTATCCGACTCATAACCTTAAACTTGATGCATTTGTGCATGCCTTAGTTCGATGGAAATATTTTCTTTTAGGAAAGAGGTTCATTCCAGGGGACAAATCACTTGAGTCTTCAACATCTCTTGAAACATCTTAATCTCAACACCCATCAATGACATTGGATGGAGCTTATTTGTGAGTATAGATATGGAGATAGAGAATGTAAAGGGAAAGGTAAATGCAGTTTTGGATGGTTTTAGTCATCAAAGGCATTTGGTTATGATGATAGTAATTGGTACCCACTTGAGGAAAAGGATCTTACTACAGCTTCCACATGACATCTTCTACCTTTCAAGTAGAGAAAATATTGATTCTCGATACCCTTTGCGGGGAAGTATGATAGATTTACACTAGAGTCATATGGGCTTCTCGGAATATAGGTTAGATTTATGGACCCGCAGAGATGGAGGTTTGAGATAGGATATATTGATAGAAGCTCATCGTGCCCCTATTCATTCCATCTAGGGTGAAGAAGATGTTTGCCGCTTTGAGATAGTTGTATCATTTGAGAAGGTTGTAGAGAGATATAGCTCAATTTGTGTCTCATTGTTTGGATTATAAGAAGGTGAAGGTTGAGCATCAACATCCAGTTGTCCTTCTATATCCTCATGTCATACCGGAGTGTAAATGGGACACCATTTCCATGGATTTCATTATTGGGATACCGATGTCGAGATATCACCATGATGCCATTATGGTCACAATCGATAAATTGATAAAAGTGGCTCATTTTTTTCCAGTGAGGACCACTTATACAACTAGTGTAGTAGTGCGAGTGTACTTGGATTAGATTGTTAGACTGCATAGGATTCTACAAAATTTATTTTTACAAGAATCCCTTATACACCTCTTACTTTTGGACTACCATGCAACATGCTCTTCGGAAAAATATCAATTTTAGTACAAAATGACCTATCATCCAGAGATAGATGGATAGGTGAGTTGGTAAATTAGATTTTAGAGGATGTGCTTCATATGTATGTCATGGATCATCGATCGAGATGGGAGGATTATTTTTAGTTAGTTGATTTTTCTTACAACAAATTTCAGATTTCTATTGATATGGTTTCATTTTAGGCGTTATATGGCAAGGAGTGTAAGACAACTGCTTGAGTTGTGACAGGTTGGAGGACATGGTATCTTTTGGGCCAGCTTTATTATAGGACTTGGAGTAACATGTTTTCATGAATAGAAAGAGATTGAAAGGGGCTTAGGATAGGAAGAAGAAATATGAAAATATGAGGAGAACAGGCCGTAGTTTATAGGTTATAACGAAGGTGTTTCTTTGTGTGAGGCCTCACAAGAGTCATAAAAATTATGGTAAAGGATATAAGCTAGCTCTTATATTTATGGGAACCATCGAGATCTTAGAGTAGATCGATCCCTTAGCCTTACTATCTAGATTCGCCAACCAGCTTTTCTCATGTCCATGATGTGTTTCATGTTTTTATTCTTATGAGATACATTCCAGATTCTTCTCATGTATTGGATTGGACCACATTATAGGTACATGGGTAGGGGAAGGTGAGGGTGGATCCCATGCGCATTTTAGAGAACATGACCCTAGGCCTTCAAAGTTGAGAGATTGATTAAGTGTATGTCAATTGGGATCGATACAATGAGTTAACTACTAATTGGCAAGATGTCACACCTTTGAAAAAATAGTTTCCACACTTATTCTAGTGACTTCTAGGAGGAACTCAAGTCTAAGGAAAGGGGGTGTAGTTCCCACTCCTCTTAGACATCAATCTTACTATGACTTTTTATTACTTTGGATTGGAGGCATGGATTTTATTATCATATTTTATCATTAGACATTGTTAGTGGGCATTACTATATTTGATTAGTATTTTGTTAGACATAATACATATTTTGATTATGGATATGTGGCGACTCATAGTGTAAATTATATGCATGGATTGACATTTCATTATTTGATGATGATCTACAGTTACAAATTTATAGATGTATTGACACATTGGATTTTGATACATATATTTTGTTAGACATCTGGTTAGTCTTGTGATCTTATTGTTAATTGATGAAATGATAGAATTGAAATATTTTGAAATTGTGAATAATTGGTGAAATTGTTTGATTTTAGTGATTATTTATTTATGTTATTTGATGATGTGAATTGATATGTATATGTATGTTTTATTGTTTTTATGTCATTGATATGGCCACAAGGCCAAAGAGGTATTGTTTTGTTTTTGCAAGAAATGTAACACAACAAACAAAAGGGGATAGGAGACCAACACTAAAGTAATTTTGGGTATTGGCAACATGTCACCTCGAAAACTTGTGTTTTTGTTTTTGTTGTTATTATGTTGATAAATTTATAGGAGAGAGGTCCCCACCGGGGTGGCCTCAAATGTTACCTTGGGTAAATGTGTTGCTTTCCCTTTTGCTTTTAATTAATTATGAGTATGTGATTTATTATTGTAATGTGATCTAATTTATTAGTGTTACTTAAGGTGCTCTATTTGAGTTGATTAATCTTGATAAATTATTGTAATTTGGGATGGGATGAAAGGGGTATTTAATTTTTGTAGATTGTCCTTTATTTTTTTTTGGATTTGAAAGGATTTAATTGGTTTTAGTGTTGTGTACTCAACCTTGCATGTCAAACTTGGATTTTGGCTTAAAGACTATTTTTGGAGGCTTATGGGACAAGTTAACCTTGTCCTGCACCTCTTAAATTCATCTACCAACTATACCTATGGGGTAAGGGGTTAAATTTAGGCCCCATTATTTGTTTTGGAAGCTAAAAGGTTAAATTATTACACCTCCTTACATGATATTTTAATTTTGTCCTTTGGAGTATGACTTTTAGTTTGTGTGTTTAAGGAGAGCTTTTCATTTCTCATTGACCAATTTATTGAGATTTGGATTTGAGGTTTGACCTTGTGATGTGGAGTTGAGAAAAAGTGATGTGGCATCCTACATGGAGCAACCTCATCCTCCTCTTCTCTTTTTCTATTTATTGAAGTTTTTTAATGGTTTTGTGGTTATATGTATTATTTATCAGTCTTGCATGTTTTTAAGGAGCTCTTTTTGGAGGTATTGTTGGAATCTTGGGAGTTTGGTTGTGATTGATTTGGACTTGGAAAATCTTGGAGCTTGTGCTTGTGGATTAAATACTCTTGCAATGGCAAGGTAGGGACTTCACCCATGCATTTTTATTTTTATTTTTTGTGCAAATGGTTGTAAATGAATAAATATTGTGTATTTTTGTTTTAAGGATAGATTTGTCTTAAGTTTGTGTAGGAGAAAGAAAATGGGGATTTATTAAGGGAGGGATAAGAGTTTATATTATGCATTTGGAGGGATTTTTGGGTTGGGTGTCCCACCTTGTGATAATAAGAAAGATTTCTTATTTATCTTGATATGTTTATTGAGGGAGGGATAAGAGTTGAGGGAGACATAAGAGAAATTGAGGGAGGGATAAGAGTTTGGTTGTGGTTGTGTGAATGATGTTTTTGGAGGCTTTCAAGATGGACAACTACACCCATTAGAAGACATAATCAATTCCTCATGTTTCTTCTCTCCCTTGGCTTGATTTTGATCCTTTGTACTTGGGAAAATTATATGGTTATTATTATTTTGTATTGTGCTTGTTGTGGTGAAAATTTTGTGTGAATGGTTATTGTGGAAGCCTTGTAAATGTTGACATGGTTTCTTAGCACACTTTATTTTTTCATTTTTGTGTTCGAGGGCCAATGTGGAGGATGGATTCTCCTTCTCATTGGATTATAGGTTGGGTGGAGAGAATTTCCTACTCCCCTTTCTATTGTTGTTGTTTTTGGTTATTAAATAAAGGAAGGAGCTCAAGTTATCATTTTAGAAATTTTTGTGTTAAAGATAATCAAAGAAATAGATAGTTGTTTTTATAAATTTGGCCACGTTGTTTCAACTTAAGTTGAAAAGGGTTGTCTACTCTTCTATTTTAAAAGGATTTCTTGTAACACTTATTATCAAGTTATGTATTGAAATTTGTTGAAAGAAGAAATTTCAAAGTTGTAAGTTATTGAGAATGTATTCCTTTCAAGTTTTGAAATATATCATAGTTACTTATGCTTTAATTTAGTAAAATGGTTGTGTTTATGTTGGAAGATTGCATGAAATTTATTCTTGCTTTTCCTTATTAAAATGGTTATCATTCTTATTGTGAAAGAAAATAATTTTGCACTTAGTAAATGGTTATATTTACTTCTCTTCTTAAATATTAAATGCATTATATTTGGAAATAAAATATTTCAATCAAACTTCATACCTTGTAGAAATGGAAAGGTTACTCATTTGGTACATTTAATGAAAGAAAGTGGACTTTTTCACTTATAGTTTTTGTTATAGTATATCAATGAGTTTGCAACTTGGATTGGGCATATATGCATGTGTGTGTGTGTGTGTGTGTGTGTGTGTGTGTGTGTGTGTGTGTGTGTGTGTGTGTGTGTTGTGTGTGATTTAATGAACTTTCTTTCTATAAATTAATCGACTCGGGTTGACCAACCGGCATCGATAGAGCATAGGCGAAATCGGTCTCTATAGGATTGCAAAATTTTAACAAAATCATTATTTTCTTTAGTTGTGTGATTCATGTTATTGTAAAACAATAAAACATAGCCTTGTAACTATCTTTAAACCTGTAGAAACACATACAAATGTATATATATTGAAAAGAATATACATTTTTGTGATTTGTCAAATGGATCTGATTTACGAATCGAAACTGGTAGCCCTACCGGCATCGGTAACACAGTGTGAACCACGGCCGGTTAAGTGACCGATATAGGTTGTCTTTGCATGGATATTTTAAATAAAAAAATGTGTTTTTGATCAAACCAATAGCTTAAATGATAATTTTGAAACTATATTGTAGATCCACTCATATAATGGGTTTATAACTAGATATATACACATAGATATGTATATAGGTGTCTATACTTCTTGATCAAACAAAATGGCATATTTCTACAAATAATGAACTTAGTAAATGAGAATAACTCAAGAGGAAAACCAAATCAATGGTGGTATTTCTACAAAAAACTAAATGTATAACTTTGCAATAACAAACCTAACAAAAAAATAAACTAAGGGAAGAGAAGATTGGAGAAAGATTTCGCATTTGTAAACTAGATCCAAAGAAATTTCTCCATGGTTTCACTTCTTACTTATATGGCTTCCACTCCTCCAACCTATATATTAAAATGAAACAAATGAATGAATTTAGGGTAAGAGAATGAATAAGAAGACCTATTATCCAAATTTTTCCCCAAGGAAAAAATGATCGGCCATAACCTTGCATAAGAAAATTGGAAGGGTCATTTTAGTCAGGTTGCAGGCATACTCTACATCCGAGGAGCAGGGTCGACGAAGGATCAAACAACGTCAAAGGAGGCCAGAGGATCATAGGAGGAAAATGGGGAAAGGCTTAAAGTTTTCAAACTTAGCCACGTACGAGGTGACTCCAGGCTGAAAAACAGACTCATGGAAGGTGCCACGCATCAGCTTGGTGTAATTCCAAAAGGAACATCAAAACGGAGACCCCAAATGTGTGTGGAGCTTCCATGTGTCCTAAGTCTGAAAAAGGGATAGAGTCGGCCATTGAAAATTTCAAACGAGTGGAAATAACCACGTATCAGCTCGGTATAATTTTAAAAGTGAGATCCTAACGCAAAGACTCAAACTTACACCATCTCTCCACATAGTCAGGGTCAAACAAGAGTCAAATGGTAGTGGGCCCAAATCGGTTAAGTATAAAAGGACCAGTGGAAGCCTCTATTTGCCTCAATGGCAAGAAGTCTCCAAATAATCATGGGCTCACCACGTGGTCAGGTCCGAAAAAAGGACTGTGCTGGTTGTTAAATCGACTAAGTATAAGAAGGTCAGGAAGCCTCCACATGTCTCTTTGGCATAACTTCAAAGTTATAATCTAGAGGCAGAACCTAAATGAGCACGACAGTGACATGTGTCTCATCAGCGTAAATTCAAAGGGCACGGCCCAAAGCAGAGACTCAAATGAGTGCCAAATCTCCACATGTTTAGAGTCCAACAAGAGTCAAATGGGTAGCAGGACCGAATCAGCTAAGTATAAAATAACTGGAGGAAGGTGCCACGTGTCGACTCGGTGTAACTTCAAAGGTAAAATCTAGAGGGACATTCCCAAACAAGTGTTGAGACTCCATGTGTCCATGGTCGACACATATGGCCCCACCAAACAAAAGTGCCTCACCCTAATACAAAGAAATAGAACAAATTCATGGAATGTGCCACGTGCCTCAACAACATAAATTCAAAAGGCATAGCCCAAGGGGCAGTCTTCGAATAAGCATAGGTTTGCCACGTGGTCGAGTAAGAAAATGGGGATAGAGCAGGCCTGAATCGACTAAGTATAGAAAGATCAGTGGAATTCTCCATGCGTCACCAACACAACTTCAAAGAAAAATATGGAGGCAAGTCCCAAATATGTGCTAACTCTCCACGTGTCCCAAGTCGGACATAAAGCCTTCACCGACACATAGAGAAGCCACGTGTCAAGCCTAAATTATAAGTGGGAAGGTAGGCCTTGGAAGGATTTTTTTCCAAAAGCGAGCCATGTGAGGGCTCGAGGAAGACTTTTTGCCAAAGTGGAAAATAAGGGCCGGCGGGCCCGAGGATGAAAAATGGAAAATGTATAGTTACGGGGCCGTAAGAGTTTTTGTATTTTTGCAACTTTCATAAAAGCAGATTATGAATCTGAGCCCAAGGAGTTTTGTTTGCCAAATGGAAAATGAGAAGGTTGCAGGCTTGTGGGGGCTTTTGGGAAAAATTGAATTTCGTGCTATGGGGTTGCGGGAGTTTTTATACTTTTGTATTTTTGTGCAAAAGGCACAAAGTGAATTTCGGGCCACAGATCCATTTTGCAAAACTAGTTTTTTTCCATTTTTGTATAGATTCGATTCAAATATTCAAATGGGCATATATTTTGATCCAATGCTCAAAATTCAACAAATTTTGTACCATTGGAAAGATCTTGACCTCCTCTATGACATGGAAGCATAAAATAGAATATTTACAGGCTTTGATGGGTGAAAATTAGGAAAACGTATTTCATGCCATTAATGAAGGATCCGATTGCTTCAACTACCCAGATCTGATCTAGATTTTCCATCTTTCCTTCTCCAACACACCAAACAAACATGGGGAACTAGAATTGATAGATTGTAGGTGGATTTGTAGGGCATTGATGGTTGGTGGTTGAGATTTAAGAGAAGAATCAAGTTTCTCTTCTTTCTCTCTAGTTTTCATTGTCTATATATTGTAAACACTTCTCATTTGAGAGGGGAGACATTATGGGTGTGGGGAAACTCTATAAAATTTGTTTCCTGACTCCATTTTGAGTTGTAAGCCTTCTCCTATGCCTGGAAAGTAGATTTTATGCTTCTGAGCATCCATGTAATGGTTTGTGCACCTCATAGAGCAATAAAATCATGTTTTTGTGGTGTTCTTCAACCCTTTCTCATGTTTTTGTTTCTCTGTGCCTCTCCATTTCATGTTTGTTTCATGTGCATGTATTTCAAGTTTGTAGGTGTAAGATGTCATGTTTCATGGAGTTCGATGGCAGATTTGGATTTGTGTCTATGTCACTTTGTCCCAGATCTCCCTAGTCTCCTTTTCCCCTTGTTTCATGCTCCCTCAACAGAGTATCTCACCATTTCATTTTCTGGTGTATCACCGCTTAGTGTAGGCTCTCTTTCACTTTCTCTCTCTCTCTCTCATGTCTCCTTAGAAAGGTTAGATCGGGATATATAGGTTTTTCCTTCACTAGAGTAGTTTTGGCGGGTAGTTTAGGAAAAAGGAACCAACCATCTCTAGAGGTCCATCTCAAGTCCGCAAGTCCCAAAAATTGAGAGATGGTCCCATGTTGTGCAATCACACTTAATTCCCCACTCGATCTCGAGGCGATTCGATGGCATTGTGATTTTGCACTAATAGTTTTTACACACCCGTGGGACACTGAGGTTATATTTTCTCATCTTGCTGAGGTGTCTCATTATCAATAGCAAATCTTAAGCCACTTTGTGTGACCACTAATAGTTTTAGCAAGCTGGTGGGACAGGTGCAAGCACCTTACCACTTCATTTCATTAAGTTGATGTGTTCTTGGTGAGATTCAACCTTTTGAGGCACATGCAAAACACATTTGGCGACTCCATCTAGTCAACAACCCATCCTCTGAGTTGCAAACCTTCCTCCCATCCATTTTCATCCATTCTCTTTCCATGTCTTATAATTTCTCCCATTCCATGAATTTGTGAAATCATGACTTCATTCCCATCTTGGAATTCACACCTATAGTAACAACCATGCAGTCCACCTTTAATGTATTTCATGACTCCTCCAGATCAACATTATGATCAGATCTAAAACCATTATGCTTACCCATATGAGCGAAAGTGTTAGAGTTAGTTTGTCCATAGAGTTTATAAGGAATAAGGGTATGCACGGTGATAACAATAAATTGAGAATGTTGATTTACTAGAGAAGATTCAAAGAATAGAGGCACGCATGGTGCATTCCAGGGATGCATCTTAAATGAAGGCATTTAGGATTGGTTGTAGGCAACCTTGTCCATGGGTAGGCCCTATGTTAATACATTTCAACCCACAAGAGAAGCTTGACTTCATGATTGAGATGTTGCCCCAACTTACGTAGTGAGCTGAGGAGATAGAGGCCTATGAATGTGGTGTCAAGGATCCTTGTCAATGGGTAATTCCTGCACCATCATCTAGTGATTTTCTCTTCACTCCCCAAGCAGCACCATATCAACCTAATATTCAATTCCCAAGCTTCCCATCTACTTCCCCTAGTGCTGAATTCCTTTCTCCATCTCCTAATCTTCCATCTCATTTTAATTATTCTTCCCTTTTCCCTTCCAAATCTGAGTCCCCTCCACAAGAGCCAAAGGCAATACCTTCCCCACCACCACAAAGAAAAAAAAAACTAGTGGATACCCCACCCACCACTCCTCCTTCTCTCCCAAGTCCATGTCAGGGAGAGACTCCAAAAACTAGTCAAGGAGAGAAACAAGAAGAAGAGCCAGACAAAGAAGAGATGATCAAAAACTTGGTAAGCTTGGCTCTTAGATTCAGAATTACAAAGATTCCCTTGTTAGTTAAGCCTATGGAGGAGGATGAGGTTAACCAACAAGTGGTGGAAGCTTCAACTAAATAACAAGTGTGGAAGAAGAAGCTACTCCAAATCCAAAAGAAGAGGAGTGCGTTAAGTTCGGAGGAGAACCATACAATTTTAGAGGCTCTAAGTGTTGAAGCGAGGCCACAAAAGAACATGCATAAATCCTCCCACTTCATCCCCTTTAATCTCTAATGTCGAAGAAGAGTTTGAGATTTCAAAATTCATTCTTGAAGATGAGGGGAACCATGGTAAGAAAGTTCTGAGATCGGGAGGACGCCATGGAGGAGGTTGAGCAAATGCGGCGGGACGGAAGGAGGCAGACTATCACATGCGAGACTTGGAAGATTTCTTTGATGGAGAGGATCCCAAGGAGATCATATCATTTTCTCCTCCATCATCTACCTTCCAACCATATGAGTCCACTTCCATGGAGGAGAGAATCCAGGAAAACATCCTGCACCTCACAACAACCCTATGGAACCAATATTGGAGGATCATGGTCATCCAAGGTTTTCTTAGGAGGAAGGAAAAGAGCACACGAACCTCATCTCTCCCATGCCATTCACCCAATAATTTATATAAGAATACTCCATTATTGGAGTTGAATTTCAGAGCAATGGGCACATTTAGATGACTAGACCGTACTTACTATCGTGTCTCATTCTCGACACTAAAATTTATGTATTAGGAATGGATGTTGTTAAGTATAATTAGTAGTAGTGTCTAATAGAAGATAACGGTGCCGTCGATGACGGTGCCGCCAATAATGTGGAGTACGGTAATGTGATCAAAGTACAATACGAATGTTGTAAAAGTAAATATTTGTCGTAAGTGGTCAGGTAATGTCAAAATGTCAAAGTTTGGGTTATTAGAGAAGTAGGGTCTACATGATTAGGAATTAGAAATATTATATTGGTAATAAAGACAAGGAGTGAGGTCATAAATATTTTGTGTATTTTATTTGTAAAAAGTCTAAAAAAGTGGAACCCATGTAAAATGATAAGGTTTATCTTATCTTAACAGATAAGCTTACATGTACGAGATAAGAGTTAAGGTATGGAATATGATTCGTCAGAGGGATTTCTTATCCTATCTTAGAGATAAGATGGATAAGCACGGAAGTTCTATAAATAGAGAGGCCACCCCCTCATTTAGCATAGAAGGAAGTAGTGAGAAATATTGTAGGAAGTGTGCGAAGGAAGCCATCGGTTTAAGGTGTGTTGAAGAAGCCATTAAGATGTGTAATTGTAAGTTTCTCCCATAGTCTTGGTGAAAGGCAAGTGAAGTCAATAACACTTGAAGTACCTCATGGGTGAGATTATAATTTCATGTTAATATTATAATTTATTTTGATATTTCAGATTTGTCATCATTTTGTCTTATCATAGTCGATGGTATTCTTGTGTTATGTTGTTGTTTTGTTTCAGATTACATCCACCAAACTAAAGGTTGTGCATTAGTAAATAATCATAGCACGAGGAGTTCCCGATGAGCAATTATCATAGTGCTAGATTGGTGACGACATTTTGGTTCCGTTGCTTGGGACCATTCCACGTTGGTGGATTTTACGGAGAGATATTCCCACTTAGTCAAAAATCAATTAGAGGATAACCTTGTTTTTATTGTGCATAGTAGTTACCATGGTAAAGTCATTTTTGCCATGAATAGTAGTTACCATGGTATATTCATTTTTGTTGGAATAGTATTTACCACAAGAACTTCACTTTTTCACTTTTTACCGTGAATAGGTATTACCATAGTAAAGTCGGTTTTACATGATAAGTCAAGTTTTACCATAGTTTACCGTGGTCATTTCTATTTTACTGTAGAAAGGTGTAAAGTCACTTTCTAGTATAGTGATTCCAATTATTTGTACACATAAGTCTTGTTGATTGTACTTGTGAGTTGGTATTTCACGGTGGTTACTTTTGAAAATGGGAAAGATTCCTATTTTTCAGCTCAATCTAATGAAGATGCTTCTTCTTTCATTCAAGAGTTTAAGCGATCTTGTATTTGTAATGGCCTTATAAGAAGGGAACAATGGACTGAATTTTTTCCTACCTTTTTGGATGGTTCAACACTTAGGTGGTTTGAAACACTAGGTGATAATGTGAAAAATTCATGGGATTTATTAACTGAAAGTTTTCTTGAAGAATTTGGTGAACAACAGAAATATGCAGATCTCATGATCGAGATCACAAAGCTATCCCAAGGAGAGAAGGAGAAGATAAGGGATTATCATGCTCGTGTTCTAGAGCTAAGGAGGAAGCTCGATGCCCAGATCCGGAAGGAAGGACTAGCGGATGGGTTGATGAATGGCATGGATAATCTCCTCTGTAAGCACTTCATTCTTGGGATGAAGCCAGAGATCAGACAACGAGTGAAGTATGACCACCCAGCTACCATTGAACAAGCAAAGGAGATTGCAAGAAGGTAAGAAGAAAGCATGGAAGAGGAGCCCAAAGAAATTGTTGCTAAAGTAGAGCCTACACCAGCACCTTTGGTCCAGAATCCACAACCACTCCCGGTGAGCACAAATATTTCTCCTAGTACATCTACTGAGTATGAAGATCTGCTCAAAAAGATGGGTCGATTAACTATTAATCTTCTTGAGAAAGGAATTTAGTTCTCGGGGAGGAGATAGAGGTCCAAAAGAAATATTTCTGAAGTTGTTTGTTATGGTTGTTATAAAAGGGTCATTATAAGTATAATTGTCGGATAGAGCTTCTACATCTGGTAAAGGAGATAATGATAAAGGAAAAGAACTGTGAATTCTTTTGATGTAGTAGATAAGAGTAGAAATAATGAAGTAGATGTGTTTGTAACAAAAATAAAGAAAGAAAAAGATAATCAAGATGGAAATGATCCTAAGAAGATGAAAGAAGAAACTAGTAAGAAACATAGGAGAAGAAAGTTGGGTGTGTAGGATTTTCTTTTCACGGGGCAAGGACCATACTCCATCTTGGAAGATCTGTCCAAAGGCACATGCAAATATTACATATGGTCAACTCTTGGCTATGTCTTCGAGAAGAGGCGGGAGTTGCGAGGTGGACTCAATGCTCGAAGAAGGAAGGAGGTTGAGGTCCCACTGTTTTGGAGGCGAGGGTAGATCCCTATGCTCCACAAGTGAGGTATTATGTAATGGTATTTCAATTCATGATGTCTTAGTTGATGGAGGTGCTGCGATTAATGTAATGACCAAGTCTGTAATGAATATGTTGGGTTTAAAATTGATCACCCTTGAACACTTATGTTAAGGTCATTAAATAAAGGAAAAAATAAACCGAGAAGGTGTAGTTTCAAATGTGGCAATATCTATTATGGGTGTGGTATGTGTGGTAGACTTTCGGGTGATGAAAAATGGTACTGTTGCATACCCAATGTTGCTGGGAAGACCATGGCTAAGGAGAGTTCATGCAAGAAACTCTTTGGAATGAAGGTTTCATGACACTTGTGCGTGTTAGAGATAGGGTGAAGATAAATGTGATCCTCGACATCATAAGGCAGAACTTGTGGATTCAAGAGATGAAATTGATGATTGGACATCCTCTGATTACTCTTGTACTAGTGAAGTGGACAGAAGATGAAGAAAGTGAGGTGGATGTTTTAGTCATGGATATCCTTCCAGATCACACCAACTCATGACCCCATAAAATTATCGAAGAAGAAGTTTATGATTGTCTCCAACAAATAAAGATTGGTGATCTTTGTGATGGAGAGTGAGAAGGAATCCTACCTCCGGCTCTTTTGAAGGTACATACACCTATTCACTTTTGATTACAAGGAACTCATCAAGTAAGTTGGGTAGAACATTGTATTGAGTGGTAGATGGTGCTAAGCCCATAAATCAAATGCCATATAGAATGAATCCTAATTTTTCTAAGGCTGTAAAAGAAGAAATAGATAAGTTGCTTGATGCAGGATTCATATTTCTTGTGGAGAATTCGAATGGTTTTCTCCCATTGTGATCTCAATAAAAAAGAATGGGAAGCTACGCATTTTGTTGATTACAGGAAGCTCAATAAGGCAACAAAAGAAGGATCATTACCCTCTTCCATTTTCGAGATCAGATCTTGGGCCAGTAGTGGCGGAGTGCTTTATATAGTTTTGTTGATGGATATAGTGGCTACAACTAAGTTCGTATAGCAGAGAAAGATCAGCTGAATACCACGTTCACCACTCCTTGGGGAACGTTTGCTTATAGAGTTATGCCTTTTGGGTTGTGTAATGCTCTGGAAACATTCCAGCGTTTGATGAATAGGGTGTTCGAACCCTACATTGGGACCTTCATCAGAGTATTTCTGGATGATTTTTGCATCTATGGGAGCAAGTTGGACCACCTGCACCAAATGGAGACAACATTTCAAAGGTTAGATGAAGCACAAGCCTCACTAAACCCTACAAAGTGTGTCTTTGGATGTTCTAAAGGCGTTTTGTTAGGGCATGTTGTATCCAGAGATGGTATTGGTACTAATCCTGATAAAGTTTCAAAAATCAAAGATTTACCATTTCCTCTTAATAGAAGTAAGTTGAGATCATTTTTAGGCCATGTGGGTTACTATAGAAGGTTCATCAAGAATTTCTCAAAGATTGCATAGCCACTAACCCAGTTCTTGAAGAAGGATGTTACTTATGAACCAGGAAATAAGGCGCATGAAGCTTTTGGACAATTGAAGGAAGCCCTAGTGTCTTCACCTATTTTGAAGAATCCAGATTAGAGCAAGCCATTCATTGTGTACACTGATGCCTCAGATGCAGCACTAGGAAGTACTTTGAGCCAAAAGGATGAAAATGGGAATGAACATCCAATTTACTTTGGGAGCAGACAAATGAGTAGTGCTGAGGTAAATTATACTGTAACTGAAAAAGAGGCTCTGGCTATCATTTTTGCTGTAAAGAAGTTTAGAAATTACTTGCTAGGGAAAAAATTTCTAGTTAAAGATCATCGAGGCTCTAAAATATATTGTAAATAACCTAACCCATCGGGGAGGATAGCAAGATGGATATTTTTTCTAAAAGAGTTTGAATTTGATATTATAGATAGGCCGGGAAAGAAGCATGTCAATGCGGATGCAATCTCTCGAGCCTATGATGGTTTAGGATCATTTTGTGATGATGATGATTTCCCGATGCGACATTATTATCCCTTGACACAATCCCTAGTGAATACATAGATATTTGGAATTATCTGAATGAATTCAAGTTTCTTGATGGTGCCCGATGCAAAGACTAAGAGAAAGATTACTCAAGCCGATCGTCCATATTTTATTACTGCATGGAGTATTTATTCGAATAGGACACGATGGAGCGATCTGAAGAGGGCGATTGGATGTGATCAGGAAGGAACTGCTAGAAGAATTCCACAATGGTACATGTGGAGGGCACTTCTCGGAAAAATTATATCAAGAAGTATCTTGGATGCGGGTTATCACTTGCAGCCCACTCTTTTTAAAGATTGTTATAATTATTGTAAGACATGTGATATTTGTCAAACACATGGTAACCGTAAGACTTCATCAGCTCCATTATGTCCTATTCTTCCCCTTGGTCCCTTTAAAAGTGGGGAATAGACATTGTAGGTCCACTTCCAACTACATCACGCCAAAATAAGTATATTGTAGTTGCCATAGATTATTTAACCAGTGGGTTGAAGCTAGGCCATTGAAAACAACTTCCATGGATGAAGTGGTAAGGTTCATGTATGAACGCATTGTCACCAGATTTGGTTGCCATTAGAAATTGTAAGATCAAGGAAGCCACTTCATTAATGACGTGGTAGAAGCCCTAGTCAATAAGTTTTCTATTAATCATAGGAAGGAAACAACATACAGCCAAGCACAAATGGATAGGTGGAGCAATTTTTTTGTGTTGTGTCAAATTCTAGCAAAAGATGCAGCCTTGCGGTACATAAATGGGATAAAAGGATTCATGCAACATTGTGGGCATATAGGGCAACATCAAAGTCAGCAACATGATACTCCCCATTTCGATTGGCTATGGCATTGATCCGATTCTTCCTATTGAGTTTGATATTCCCCCTTTGTGAGAGTTATGAAAAATGAAAGGATGGATGAAAGTGATTGAGTAAAAGAAAGGTTGATACATCTTCATTTGCTTTAGAGGAAATGAGAGAAATAATAAAGGATACAAGCCATAAGAATAAAATGAAGCAAAAGGAATACTTTGATCAAAAGATCCGTTGGTCTCCATTTCATGTGAATGATTTGGTTCTAGTATATGATTCCGGATACAAAAAAGAAGACAAAAAATTTCTTCCAAAATGGATGGGGCCTACAAAATAGCAATTGTGCATGAAAATGGTGCGTACTGAATGGAGGAATTGGATGGCACTCCATTACGAAATGGGTCAACCATGACAAGTTGAAGATTTTCCAAGCACGAATAGTCTACTCCAGGACGGAGTAGAAGCTAGGAAAGGGGAAGATGTCGACACTAAAATTTTCCTCCGTAATTTCTATTTCATTAATGTATGTATTAGGAATGGATGTTGTTAAGTATAATTAGTAGTAGCGTCTGATAGAAGATAATGGCACCATCAGTACGGTGCCACCAATAATGTGGAGTATGGTAACAGTCAAAGTACAATATGAATGTTGTAAAAAGTAAATATTTGTCGTAAGTGGTCCGGTAATGTCAAAATGTCAAAGTTTGGGTAATTAGAGAAGTAGGGTCTACATGATTAGGAATTAGAAATATTATATTGGTAATAAAGACAAGGAGTGAGGTCATAAATATTTTGTGTATTTTATTTGTAAAAAGTCTAAAAATGTGGAACCCATGTAAAATGATAAGGTTTATCTTATCTTAACGAGATAAGCTTACATGTACGAGATAAGAGTTAAGCTATGGAATATGATTCGTCGAGTGGATTTCTTATCCTATCTTAGAGATAAGATGGATAAGCTTGGAAGTTCTATAGATAGAGACACCCCCTCATTTAGCATAGAAGGAAGTAGTGAGAAATATTGTAGGAAGTGTGCGAAGGAAGCCATCAGTTTAAAGGTGTGTTGAAGAAGCCATTAAGAGGTGTAATTGTAAAGTTTCTCCCATAGTCTTGGTGAAAGGCAAGTGAAGTCAATAACACTTGAAGTACCTCATGGGTGAGATTGTAACAGTTTCATGTTAATATTATAATTTATTTTGATATTTCAGATTTGTCATCATTTTGTCTTATCATAGTCGATGGTATTCTTGTGTTATGTTGTTGTTTTGTTTCCAGATTACATCCACCAAACTAAAGGCTGTGCATTAGTAAATAATCATAGCATGAGGAGTTCACGGTGAAGAATTATCATAGTGCCGGATTGGTGATGACAAGATTTTAGCTTCATTGGAGCCAAGGGAGAAGCCAAAACTAGTTATGCTTACTCTTGAGAATGAGGATGAGCTTCTAAGTACCAAGGATCAGCTGTAATGCCTCTTCAATCCAAATACAGAGTAACTAAAAGAGGTATTTTCTTGTTCCCAATTTACACCTTGATGATTTGGGTGGAGGATCGGCTTATAGTCACTTTTTCACTCATACAAACAGCCATATTCAGTGTCAAATCATTTGCATGGCTAACCGTTTTTACAAAGGGAAGCTACTTGTCTATGTCGATTCAAGATTTGTTTGATTCCCCTTTATCACTAGTTAGTGTAAGAGTAGGAGTATATTTTTCTTTCAGAAGAAGAAGTTCTTTTGCACACTTTGCATGTCTCATTTTAGGCATGTATGATTTTAATTTTTTTTACATAGTTTTTTTTGTGGTGTTTGTTTCTCATGCAAAATATATCTCCCGAGACAAACCAATATGCCAAGCCTTCGATATTAGGAGAAGAGAGATCCATAGTTTCTAATGAGTTGCTAATTTCAAATGAAACAAATGCGAGTAACTAAATTCATTTTTAAGGTAGTCTATTCAGGGATAGGTGAAAGCCCTAGCTCATACAATTTTCTACTCTCAGAAACCTCATCTTCAAGGTTTTCTTATAAAAATTGAGAGTACAAACAATAAGGCAAGTTCAGGGTCACCAAGCGTAAGTAGTTGGGCTCATTGTTTGAGGGACAAGATCAGTACCAAGCTATCATTCATGACTCCATGCCCAATGGAAGCTTTAAGACTACTAGTCTCTTCATCTAGTAGGAAGATGTCCCCGTGAGTCGTCCTCTTGTATCCCAATTTTTCTCCCAAGAAAATTGGTCAACCATGACCTTGCATAAGAAAATTGAAAGGGTCATTTCAGTTAGGTTGTAGGTGGACTATAAAATGAGAGGAGCAGGGTTGGAAAAGGATCAAACAATGTCAAAGGAGGCCAGAGGCTCATAGGAGGAAAATGGGGAAAGGCTCAAATTTTTCAAGCTTAGCTACATAAAAGTCGACTTGGGGCCAAACAACAGACTCAAAAAAGGTGCCACGCGTCATCTTGGTGTTATTTTAAAATGGTATATAAAAAAAAATACCCCAAATATGTGCAGAGATTCCACATGTCCCAGTGCAGTAGGGACAAATTCGGTCATTGAAAAGTCCAAATGAGTGGAAAGAACCACGTGTCATATTTGTACATGTTTACAAGTGAGAGCCAAGGGGAGACTCAAACTTGCACCAATTCTCCATGTAGTCGGGGTCCAAAAGAATTCAAATGACAATGAGGCCTAAATTAGTTAAGCATAAAAGAACCGACGAAAGCCTCCACATGCCTCAGCAATGTAACTCTAAAGGTTAAGCCCAAGGGGTAGTCTCCAAACCAATGTGGGATCGCCACGTGGTCGAGTCTGAAAAAGAATGTCTTTGTCTGTTAAATAGACTAAGTATAAGAAGGTTGTAGGAAGCCTCTGCATGTCTCTCTAGCACAACTTCAAAGTTAAAATCCTGAGGCAAACCCTAAATGAGCACGACGGCACCACGTGTCTCATCGGTGCAACTTCAAAGGGTGTGGCCCAAAGCGAGAGACTCAAATGAACACCAATTGTCCACATGTCTATAGTCCAACGAAGTCGAATGGGCGGTAGGACCAAATTGGTTAAGTGTAAAAGAACCGATGGAAGGTGCCACGTGTCAACTTGACACAACTTCAAAGGTAAAATACAAAGTGAAATTCCCAAACAAGCATTAAGCCTCAACATGTCTAGGGTCAGACATAGCGTTCCACTAAACAAAAGGACCTTAGTCCAAACAAAAAGAAATAGAGCAAAGCCATGGAAGGTGCCACATGCCTCAATGGCACAAATTCAAAAGGCGCGGCCCAAAGGGCCTCTTGAAACAAGCGTAGGATCACCACGTTGTCAAAGTTAAAAAATGGGGACATAGTAGGCCCGAATCGACTAAGTATAGAAGGATCGGTAGAAGCCTCCATCGTCGACTCCACGCAACTTGAAATAAATAATCTAGAGGTAAGTCCCAAATGTGTGTTGGGCCTCCACGTGTCTCCGAGTCGACACAAAACCTCCACCGGTGCCCAAAGAAGCCACATGTTAGGCCTAAGTTTCAAGTGCGAAGGCGGGCCTTGGAAGCATTTTTTTCCAAAAGTGGGTCGGTGGGCCTAGGGAAGACTTTTTGCCAAAGTTGAAATGCATACCAAATGAGGTAGGCCCGAGGATGACAAATGGAAAATATAAAGTTACGGGGCCATGGGATATTTTTGCATTATTTGCAACTTTCATAAAAGTGCAGATTGCAAGTGTGGGCCCATGAGCCCGAGGATTTTTGTTCGCCAAATGGAAAATGAGAATGTTACGGGCTTGCGGGGATTTTGGGAAAAATTGAATTTTGGGCTTGTGGGGCTACGAGGAGTTTTTACACTTTTGAATTTTTGTGCAAAAGGCACAAAGTAAATTTTGGGCCCGCGGATCCGTTTTACAAAACTGGTTTTTGCCATTTTTGTACGAATTCAATTCAAATATTCAAATGGGCATATTTTTTGATCCAATGCTCGAAATTCAACAAATTTGGTACCGTTAGAAAGATATCAACCTCCTCTACACCATGAAAGCATAAATTATTTTTTTAGCAGGCTTTGATGGGTGAAAATTAGGAAAATGTCTTTCATGCCATTAATGAAGGATCTAATTGCTTCAACTACCCAGATATTATCTAGATTTTCCATCTTTCCTTCTCCAACATACCAAACAGTCATGGGGACCATAATTGATAGATTATAGGTGGATTTGTAGGGCATTAATGGTTGGTGGTTGATCTTTAAGATCGAATCAATTTTATATTCTTTTTCTCTAGTTTTCATCATCTATATATTGTAAACACTTCTCATTTGAGAGGGGAGACATTCTGGGTGTGGGGAAACTCTGTAAAATTTGTAACTTGACTCTATTTTGTGTTGTAATCCTTCTCCTACACCTGAAAGTGGATTTTATGCTTTTGAGCATCTATGTAATGGTCTGTGCACCTCATAGAGCAATAAAATCATGTTTTTGTGGTGTTCTTCAACCCTTTCTCATGTTTTGTTGTTTCTTTGTGCCTCTCCATTTCATGTTTGTTTCTGTGCATGTATTTCACGTTTGTAGGTGTAAGATGTCATGTTTCGTGGAGTTTCATGGTAGATTTGGATCTAGGTTTGTGTCACTTTTGTCTGACCTCCCTCATCTCCTTTTTCCCCTATTTCATCCTCCCTCACAGAGTATCTCGCCACTTCCTTTTTTGGTGTATCACCGCTTAGTGTAGGCTCTCTTTCACTTTCTCTCTCTCTCTCTCTCTCTATCTCCTTGGAATGGTTAGATTAGGATAGATAGGTTTTTCCTACACTAGAGTAGCTTGTGGCAAGTAGTTTAGGAAGAAGGAACCAACCTTCTCTGGAGGGCCATCTCAAGTCCACAAGTCCCATAGCTTGAGAGATGGTCCCATGTTGTGCAATCACACCAAATTCCCCACTCATATCCGAGGCCATTTGAGGGTGTTGTGATTTTTCACTAAGAAGACCCCATAAGGATGTTTAGGGTTCATTTGAAAGTATTTAGATATAAGGGTGCAAAACCATTTAATCCTAGGGTTGAAAATGAACCCTACACATTTTCAAGTTGGGTCACTTTATGGGTTTGGATGTTTTTAATTAAGTTATGGATATCTAATGAATGGGATACTTAATGAATATGAAAAGTTGAGACCTTAGCATTAAACTTTCAAGGATAAATGAAATGATTGTGAAGGGGTAATTTAGCTAATGAATTATAAAGGTTAATTAATTGGAATTTAAATTTTTTAGTTAGATAAACTCATGATGGGAATTGTTGATGATTTTCGTGAGAATTAAGAATTAAACTAACTTAAGAAATATTGACCTAGTTGATATTTTAAATAAGGTGAGTTAATAGAAACCATAGAAAGCAATTTATCCCGAAGTGACCTTTGGCTAAATTAATAATGTTAATTATTAATTTAATATTTGAAAACTTTACAAATGTGTGAAATTTATCAAACAAGAAATAATTAAACCTAGAACTGATAGTATCTTGTTATAATCCTTTAAAAAATCTCTATTTTTCCTAATTAAGTATTGAGTTTTTCTTGGGTTTTGTCCTTTGAAAATGTCGATGTTGCACTTCCTTTCTATTTGTTTGTTTCATTTAGAATTTAAAAATAAATCATAAAGAAGAAACAACGGCTTGTCATCCTCCTACATACATGTTGTATCAATGAAAATGTTAATGAAGGATTCATGAACAGGGATTTAGATAACAAAACTAAATATAAAATGACTAACTTATGTCATGGTCACCTCTACTAGTTCTTTTAGGAATGACCCCCTCTATTGTTACATCCATCTCACCCTCCTCAACCTGTGAAGACAATGACATGTAACTTATAAGAAATAGATAATACTTATGTACTCACAATGAGAAAAGAGTGAAATGAAACTGTTACTCAAAATTACCCTATTTTTCTTCTTTTCTCTCAAAGCCTAATATGTCTTCCCTCCTCTTAGCCCTCGCAGTCTCCAAATCATAGTCCCTCATGGAATCATCAACCTCTTTTTACAGCATCTACTAATATTTTTGAATGATGCCTTCCCTTCCCTCTTGCAAATGCGCAGTATCACGCATCACCTCTGCATAATATACCGCACACGCAACACACCCTCAATGTCTCCCTCTCTTTGTTCCTTATATTTCCTCCACTTTTTAGAGGCCCTCCGAGGATACTTGTTAGTAAACTTTCTCCCTTTCCTCTTAGGGAGAACATGAGGGAGGGAATGGGCATTTTCCCTGTGGATATTTAGCATTTGTAGAGTGTAAAATATTTAGTTCCAACTGGATTTCTTGCAATGATTAAGAATGTGATCCCCATCATGCTCCCTCCTATAGTGAAGAGGGGCCTATTCAAGAACATCATATAATCAATTAGTCACTAATTAATGGACATATATGAAAACAATAAATTACAATATTCAATTTTCTGATTTTACCTCATCAACGATGGGACCATCCTCTACATGGCTTGGAGAAACAACACTGGGTGCATCCTCCTGCAATAATCATTCCAAAAATCATGTAGTGAGTCATAAAAACTTGTTACGCACATTCATAATAATATATAATCACGTTAAATTAATTTACGATAACAAATACAACTTTAAATTAAAGTAATTTTACCTCCTCTACAATTGTATCATCCTGTACATGTGACAACGTGAAGCAATGTTCATTGCAGCCACCTCCTCGTCCTTCACTCAACAATCCATAGCATATAAAAAATCATTACTGACATAATAAATAATTCCAAAGTCCAAAATTTTTAAAAATCAATGTTAGAATGATTATTAGATCAAGTACACACACATACTAATGAAGATATCTAAAGGTACAATGTTTTCCTTTCTCTTTTTGATCTTCTGAGTGGAGGCCCAGGCATAGGTTCCTAAGATAAGATTGTATTGGTTACTTAATATATTAGTTTCCACATAAAAGATAATACAATTATCTATTTTTCAAATGCAGCAATGGAAAGGGAAGATGAAAAGCTTGTAATCTTACCTACAACAAAGATGCAATTTCTCGACATGTAGCTTTACAAAATTCAACTGCAACATTGGCTAAATAACAATAGATCACAAACAATCATAATTCAACTTAACAATAAAATTTTGGACAGATATAGTGCCTACATGTATTTTCCTAAGAGTACTCACCATAGCATAGTATGTTGCATGCAACCTCTGAGTATGTTGTGATAAACTTTGTATTATTTCTTGAATGGGTTGCATGATTCCCACAACAAAAAAATTGTCTTTCATTGCAAAAAGCTTCAAATGTTAGTGTAGGTTACTATTTATCCTTTTATTTATTTATTAGGATAATAATTACACTTTTGTTAGCTCTACACTTGTTGGGTTAGCTTTCTTAGGTGTAATAGTTGTGTGGAATTAGCTTACTATTTGTGTTGAGTTAGCTTCTCGCTTATGTAGAGTTAACTTAACTACAAGGATCAATTAGTGGAAGTTATTCACCGCTGATTTAGTTAGTAGTTGCACTTCCCACCTATCTATACATATTTCGTATTGAGTATTCAAGTCATTCTATCGTGTAATGTATTGAGCATTATGGATTATGATGGATTTCCATATATGGTATTTTAGCTCTTCTCGTTTTGAAAATGTGATGTGGTGTGCTATTATCATCTCGAGATCACGGATTGGAACAATCTTATTATCATTCCTTTCATAGTATCAGAGCAATAAATGATGTAGACATCCATCTGTAAGGTTTTCTTTGCAAGCAAAGGTTTATTATTTTCATGTATTTGGAATTTGTTAGAAATTTTCTGTAGCATGCATTTTTATCTAAAATGGAGTATGACATTAGATTTGGAAGGTGTCAAAAACCTAGAAACAACTGTAAACTCGACCATGTTTTGAGACAATTAAATCTGGGTGCATTATTTTATCCATTGGATATAAGCATGTACCTTCTAGATGCATTATTTTACCCTCTGGATATTTCAATTTTGGATGCATTCTTTTATCAACTAGACACAGATCTATACCCTCTAGGTGCATTCTTGTATCCATTGGATATAAGCATGTACCTTCCAAATGCATTCTTTTACCCTCTGGATATTTTGGTTTTAGATGCAGTCTCTTATCCACTAGATGCAGATTTGTACCCTCTGGGTGCATTCTTTTATCTATTGGATATAAGCATGTACCTTCCAGATGCATTCATTTACCCTTTGACTATTTTAGCTTTGGATGCAGTCTTTTATTCAATGGACGTAAATTTGTACCCTCTGGGTGCATTCTTTTATACATTGATATAAGTGTGTACCTTCCAGATGCATTCTTTTACTCTCTAGATATTTCTGTTTTGGATGCAGTCTTTTATCCTCTGGACGAAGATCTGTACCCTCTTGGTGTATTCTATTATCCATTAGATATTGACGTGTACCCTCTGGATGCAATGATTTACCCTCTTGACATTTTAGGTTTTGGGTGCATGTTTTTATCCTTTGGTCGCAAGTCTGTATCATGTGGATGCACTCTTTTACCCTTTGGACATTTTGGGTGTCACGTGTCCCTTTTAAAAAATATTAGCATTAAAATATTATTTTAATAGCAAAACATTGTAGAGCTCAGAAATTTTGATGCAGTAGCTCGGATTAAGGTGATCATTTTTTTGAAATTGTGTATTTTATTGAGATCTACGTATTGGTGACATTTTAATACACATATTTCAAATTTAAAAGGTATTGTTACTCATTGTAATATTTACATGCACTTAATTATAAAGTGGAAAATTTGGGAGGGTGTTGTGATCACTTGTGGATGCAATTTCGGTTGAGCCCAATGTCCTAAACTTTTAGGTGTTGAATTCTTGTATATATGAGTGTATACATTTATATCTCTCTTATTTTTGAGATATTTTGGATCTATATTTTTGACACTTTTTTGGCATGTTGACAGTCTCTCTTATGGGCCAGCTATTCTAGTAAATCCTAGTGTTAATTTGTTAGCGTTCGAGTAGTTGATTTTGGAAACTCATAAAGATCTGTAGTATCACTCTACTCATTCAATAGTATGGGAGGGTGTGGTGTTAATACTACTTTGGGTTTCTTGTCCTTTCCTTGTTACCTTGGCTTTTCTTGGATCGTGGAAATCCTATTTATTTGGATCTTGTGTCCTTTCCTTGTTGCCTTGGTTGTTCTTGGATCGTGACATACCTATTTGTAATAGTTGATCAAATTATGTTTGGTTTTTCTTTACATTTTTGAGATCACTCCATTGACAATCTCCTTGTATGGAGCTATTCTGGTGAAGCCCAGTGTCAGTTTTTTTTTAGTTCTATGATCGAGAAGTGGATTTAGACAACGGTCAGTGCACACACTTCTTTAGCATCAGTACAATATTTTGGAGCCAAGACTCTAAGGATATCTTATAGTGGGATTTTTCTCTCTCTACTTTTTTATTACTAGTTTTAGGTACCTTGCGGTGTCCAATTTTCCTAGTTATTGTACTTGGGTACCTCATCAGGCCTTGTTTCAGGACCCACCTTATTTTTCACCCACCTAAGCTATGCATATGGGAGGGTTTTAGTGTGGGTTATTATTTATCCTTTAATTTATTTATTAGGATAATTCTTACACTTGTGTTAGCCCTACACTTGTTGGGTTATCTTTCTTAGGTTTATTAGTTGTGTGGAGTTAGCTTACTAGTTGTGTTGAGCTAACTTCTCGGTTATGTCCAGATTTAGCTTACTAGTCTTTTGGAGTTAACTTAACTACCACTATCAGTTAGTGAGAGTTATTCACCACTGATCTAGGTGGTAGTTGCACTTCCCTCCTCCTATATATACATATTTCTTATTGAGTAACTCAAGTCATTGTATTGCAATGTATTGAGCATTAAGAATTATGATGGATTTCCATAAATGGTATTTTAGCTCTTCTGTTTTGCAAATGTAATGTGGTGTGCTATTATCATTTGAGATTGGCTTGGAAAAATATTCTTATCATTCCTTTCATCATAAATAACATGTATTAATCCATTAAATAACTACAAACATAATTATACATAACAAAAAAAGGAAATACGGTGTGTACATATATCATATTACAATGTCATCCATGGAAAGTGCTAACAATGCTACCACTTCTTCGTTTATTATGGCCCTAGACACTTGACATACATCCAACCTACCTCTATTGACTTTTACATGTACATATGAACATTTCACAAAGTGAGATACAATCTCTAGTGCTTGAACACAAAGAACAAAAAGATTTACATTGTTACATTGGTATACACCATTCATTTGATTAACAACAATCATATCATGAGAAAACACACAAATTTTTCGAACTTCATGACGCAACACTTCCTCAAGACCCAATATCAAGGCCCTATACTCAGCTTGGTGGATCATCATATTGGCATCTCCCACAATGGTGCCTCTCTCTACTTTCTTGCTGCCATCAGGGTCATATAATATGAACAATGAACATGTCAGGTTTTCTGAGGTATTAGACACACCATGAATTTCCAATCTCCAAATGACAACCATGTTTACCTTTACAATGGACAAACATACATCGTAAGCAACAAAAGACAACATGTTTTTTCTTTTTGCATTATCAACACTATAAATTTAAACTTTTCAATACAACTATATGCATTCCAAGACATGTGCATATCTATATATACATGTTTTTTTTTAGTTGTGGTAAACAAACTATTTTTCATTTTCTTACTATGGCATACACACCGTGTTTTTGTGTTGCTGATAATACAAATGAAAATTCAAACACACGCCCATGTAATTTTATCACCGAAGTGAAGTCGTCTATCATGAGGATGGACTTGGTTATCCCGGTGTCAAGATTTCATGGAACATATTCCTGGGAATGTGTGTGTGGTATACACACACGACATGCCTTAGTTTTTGTAGACACCTAAAATATGCTTACACTTAGCATTTCCTCCCATTCAACTAATTGACAACACTTCGTTAATTCCCCCTTCTTCGATCCATTCTCAGATGCCTATTCACGACACTCTTTCGGTCACATTCCTCCTATAATCAACATGTTTGGCTAATATCTCTCTTATTAGCTAAACATTCCTCCTTTCGACCATTCAGAACCTCCCTAATTCTCTCTAGACCACTTCTATTGGCTTCGTAGGCTATCTATCAGTCACAATTGGTTATCCAAACCCCTCCCAACTCTGAATGAGTCTCTAATCACTTGCGATCAAAATTTAACTAGCCTAAACCATGTTTATCCTAATCTAATTCTAAAAGTACTTTTTGAGCTTTAGTCCCACATGCACCCAAATTCTAAACTCTTCCATTTGGAAAACTATAAATAGAAGGGTCACTCCTCCCTCTAAAACTTATAACTTTACATAAGCTAAAGCCAAAACAAGCCTAAGAAAGCTTAATATTTCATTTACATTAGCCAAGCTAATAAGGCATTTGATCTTGGGTCATCCTCCATTAAAATAGCTTCATCATGCACCCATGTTAGGTTAGTAATGGAATAGCTAAACTTGGCCATGTAGCCATTTAGTGAAATTCATTCACCCTCATGGAGTAAAACAACAAAACTGATTGCTTAGATCCTCTTACGTTCATTATTTCAAGCTTTCAAAGAATAGAGGTTAGATGCTATTTTATTACATTTCATTGTTTATTTCAAGTTTGAATACATGCAAAGTAGGTTTCCTTGCTCATTTCTTATCTGATGGTCCATTGAGGGACTTTGCACAAAGCTTTGGGGTTTTGCCCCATATCCATAGCTCTTTGCAAAATATTTCATTGAACACATTTGGCACGCCCGGTGGGACACTTATGTCCACCCTCCATTAATGGAGGTCCTCTAGGTTTTTCAAATCTCATTTTCATGTTTTTGAATGCGTATGCTCTTCCCTCACACCTTTCTAGGTGATCTTGGGAATCATAAATGTTTCACCACTTTCTTCATACATGAAAAATGATTTATTTATCTTTAAAAGTGGGTTAAAAGGAACTTATTTTCACATTGTACTTAGGAATTTTCTATTTATTACAAATTTGAGTGAGATACCTTGTTGCGTATGCTCTTTCCTTGCATCTTAGGATGATCTGGGAAATCAAAAACAACATCTTATCTCCTTTATATGAAATTTTGGAAAAATACTAACCTTGGTATGTAGGACCAAAATTGCATGTCGAGAGAAAGGCGTAAAAACAAACAAACACAAAAATTCTAAACACATGTGTTCTTATAGGTTACCAAATGGTGTGCTACTTGAAACCACATTAAGCTAAGCAAGATAAAAAACACACCATATTCAAAACATTGTGTTGCAGGTTTCAGAAAAGGGTACGTCCCTATCCGCTCAACTGGAACATAACCCCTTTAGCATAATGCCTTAAGCTATAACAATGGGGGTGGTTCTAGGAACCCTAAAGTAATCAATCATTGAGTGACCTCGTTGATGAAACAGGAAGCGCTCTGCTTACCCACTTGATTAGATTTCCTTT
Organism: Taxus wallichiana var. yunnanensis; assembly: GCA_018340775.1. Taxonomy (NCBI): domain Eukaryota; kingdom Viridiplantae; phylum Streptophyta; class Pinopsida; order Cupressales; family Taxaceae; genus Taxus; species Taxus wallichiana. The sequence continues at coordinate 418,269,118 of CM031244.1, read as the reverse complement.
ATGAGATATTGTTACAAATTGTCCCTATACAACCCTTTTAAGTACACGATGGATGCATTTAGTACCCACTGTGTTGAAGGGGGCAAAGTTGAGATACTCCAAAACTAGTCATTGCAAATTTTTAGGTAAATCACCCCGCTCGTGGATAAAATTTGTGACACCTAGTTGAGAGAACTTGTTAGGGAAGCCATTTTGTCAAGGAGCCCACTTTACTAGTCCTTTGTTACATCTTATTTTTTGAATAAGGCAAAGAATCCACTTAAGTTGGATCTAAGTGCCTTTCATCATGGAAATTGGATGACATTTTCACTTAGCTTAGCTTCTTTCTCACCTTTGGACGAGGTGAAGCTCTACCCAAGTAACGCTTAGTTCATTTCCATATTTTTATCTACACCTTTGCATTCTTGTTGCCCATTTGGGGCAATAGAAGGCATCTTTCGAGAGTGTTGTCATAGATAGTGTTCACCACTTTTTTGTTTGTTTACGCTCATCCATGTTTGCGGCTGAGTTGTTAAATGTCTAAAGTGTGTGGATGTGTCCTCATATATTTGATGGACACTTGATCTTGATTTCAAGATCATCATCATGGTTCGGATTGATTCATCATTTGATATCCCTTTGTTAATGTTTACACCTTGTTCATTTCGAGCTTGACGTAAATATTGACATTGTGTTGATCATATTTTGCATCGAACTATTAATTTGCACACGTATTTGCATAGGGTGTATTTCCTTGTTGATTGGCTTTGTGTTTTACACTTGCATGATTGTTCCTTGTGATTATTCATCTGGAAAAATTGTTTTTTAGGACAATCCTTTTCGATCTCATTGAGATTGCATCATCACAATGTCTATTTTCCTTAGACCTTCTTCAGAAAATCAATCATGCATCTCCATACTTACCAAGTGGCTAGTTGGTTTCCCTTATGCTACCCAAATCGACATGTCACTTCCTTCCCTTTGAAGGAGTTCCATCACACTATCTAGGTCTAGGCATTCACACCTAAACAATGCCAACATTGACTGACTATCGTGTGGTTTCTCACATTTTCAACAATACGGAACCTAGGTTTAGCAATTCAAATCAAAATATTCTCATTATAACCAAACCTCATTTGGTTCTTCATGCTAGAGAGCCCACTCAGGTACCCCCTCTCCCCACCTTTAGCTCATAGTTGGTGGTATGGTTTGGATGCTTCGATTCAAATTATTATTTAGGTTCCCCCACTCTTCTTCTTCTATTCAGATCCAAACTACCATTCGGACTCCCACATTTCTTTGGAAGATTTGGATCCCAACTATTGTTTGGATACCCCTAGATCAAATCTCAAATCATGGTCCTCCCTTTCTTCACAGGACCTTTATTCCAAATCACATCAGCAATGTCTTCCTCCTTTGATGACTCATGTCACTCCAAGTTCCATCGATCGAACATCTAATTTGGTTCTTGAGTCATGGTCCTCCGTTTCTTCGCAGGACCTCCTTCATCAGTCTTCACAACAACCTCTTCCTCTATCGAAGAGTTCCATGACTCAGATTCCCTCTAGTCAATCATCCAATTTGACTCCTACATCGCAACTTAATGAATGGCTATGCAATCCTACTTTCCAACCTACATTACATCGTCTTCTAGAAAAATGAAATAGGTCCAAATCGAAATCATCCATTCATGAGATGCCTACCACTAATCCTACTTCCTCTCTTGAGTCATCTTCTTCTCACAATCAATCTTCCCTCTTATCGAACCCGATTCTTCTATTCAACCTTCATGGCCAAAGAAAACAACCTTTACCAATTGATTTCTCTCAGAATGAAAAACAATTATCCTACATGATGATATCCCTATAGAGGATAACAAACAAGGATTCTTTCTATAACTTGATATGCTTGCATATTGGGGAAAAGAAGTTGATTCCTTTTATTATAATATAGAGGAAAATCCTAAATTCATGGAACTTAATTCTTCTTCTTCTATTCCATCTTCACCTTCCTCTGAGCATGATGAGATGTCAAGGTCTAGCATTTATCCGTGGCCTATCTTCTCATTGCTAAATCATTCCTTATCTATCACCAATCCTCAATCAAAATCTCCGCTTGGGTCATTGTTGAGTATCTCATCGTCTTCTTCTATCCTTGGGCCACCCCTAGGTACTCCATTTTCTACTTATGGGTCACCTCCTGGTAGCCCATTACCTTCTCTTGTTGGGAAACGTCCTAGTAGCCCTTTATCCTCTTCTATCTATGGGATAACTCGAGTAGTCCCTCCTCATCTATACTTAGGCCACACCCTAGCAGCCTTTTGTCATCTTCTTCTATTCTTTGGCAACATCTTAGTAGCCCTCCATTATCTATCATATATGGGTCACCTTGGGGTAGCTCATCATCTTCTATTCTTGGGCCATGTCCTCATATCCCAAATTCTTCCATCTTAGGGTCATATCCTGTAGCCCTTCGTCATCTTCTATTAGTGACTCACCTCCTCATAGCCCATCCTCTTCAATTCTTAGAGCATATCATTTTCATCTATCATATATTTCTTCTATCAATGGTTGTGGCAAGCCCACAGTCATTTCTCACATTGAAGTTCCAAATGTCAACGTTCGTTTTCTTCTCCTTCTCAGGATCAAACAAGTCACATGTCATCTTATAAGAAACCCAAACAGTTTCTTAATCAAGCTCAATTCAAAACTTCCAAGAGCTTGAAATCCCCCAACAACTCGAACAATATCAAAATTGTAAATCAAGCGCGATTCAAAATCGTACATCAACGCAACCATCAAGTTTGGCGTAAAGTGCAGAAACCTATGGATAGGGAACTCAAGCTCCCGCATGAACAATCCTTGTTTAAGGATAAATCACAGTCATTTGTTGAGTACGAGCTCACCATGATCATTGAGATTGGGGATAACATAACTCTTGATAAAAAATGTGCCTAGTCTCCCTTATCAAGGAAGTTGCAAACATCGTTGTTGGATCCTATCACACAGAGTGAATTTTTTTTTCCCAACTTTCCAAAAACTATTAAAAAGATAAAAATTAAAAAACAATTAAAAATAAAAAAACATGAGAAAACATAGAAAAATAAAAGGTACAAAGATCAAACATTGCAATTAGGTATTGTATACACATGGATGTTTCTTTCTTCCCTTTCTTGTAATTCTTCCGTAATCATCCTACCATTTTCATCCCTTCGGTGATAATTTGGTTAGCCTTTTCACCAAAATTTTGTGACATTTATCCCTATGGTATCTGTTTGACCCTAGTCTTTTATCACCTTGGTAAATTAAAGAATGAATAAAATCTTAGAGATCCTATCACATTCAACATCTTATAAACTTGTTGTGAAGAAATTTTGGACATATTTGTTGACACTAGCCAATGTCTTCATCACAATAATTTCCCCCTCCTTCCATCAAGCCATCTCTGGTTCTTAACCCCTTGTAAAAAAGAGAGCTAAAATAAGTTTTCGAAATCAAAAGAATCAAAATCATTCAAAAACAAAAGCTAAAAGCTAAAAGCAAAAAGCAAATTGATGTATTACTCTCTCTTGGGGTATTTCCAATAAAATATATTGGGGCTATGGATTCATGATCGAAGTAGAGCAATTTTGCGATTAGAATCAAATGCACCTTCGTCGGGGCGATGGACGTTTGGTGGTAGCGGAGCAATGTACGACTATCCTTTCACCATCCATTCTCCAATCACCTTACAAAATCAATCATTCATGCACATTGGCTAGGTGTCTTCACTTATTGTCTATTAAATCTTCCCTTCAAGAGGTAATTAAATTCCACGTGCACACACTAGATCTCTATGAGTAGGTACGATTAGTATGTTACTAGGTGTCATTTTTGGACCTTGTTCACACTCTTACTCTAGTCCTTATCTCGTCTCACAATTTTTGCCTTTGGCTAATCACTTCTTCATTTCAAGGCTTCTATTCTACATTCATATCAATCACATCATTCTTCTACTTTGTTCGAACATCCATGTGTCTAGGATTACTTTTTTGCCATGTTTCCGGATACCTTTGTCCCCTTTCAAAAACAATCTTCTCCTTCCTTTCTATCATGTGCTTTTAGGCCAACTTACACTGGGGACATCCTTGATCCTTCCCAAAACTTTACTTGGTTTACATTCATCATCATGTTGAACCTATCCATAATGTCCTTGGGTCCCACTTCTACTTGTGAAGATTTTGCCTTTGAATACTCCCACCTAATTGCTAGGGCATTTTTGCATCTTTACCTTTCTTGCATGCACGTGGCCTTCTGCCATTATACATCCCATCTATTGCTAAGTTAATCCATGCTTCCTTGTCTTCTTGTACATAGTTTCAAAAAACTTTCAAAATCACAAAAATATTCAAATATGTTAGAAAAATAAAAAACATTTAAATATGTTTGAAAACTTCTAAATATAAAAAAATATCCTATAAAATGTCATTCTTTGGTTCTTACTTATTCTCTTAATAAATGACTCATAGATCATCTTGATCACCTCCATCAACAAAAGCTAAGTTACTTACTTCAAATCTGTACTTTGGGGCACAACGAGTTTCTGGTACTATGTCATAGTGCACATTTCTTTGTCATCAGACCCAAGTGTCCTCCATTATTCCCCTTGCATGTATCCATTATTTGGGAACCATCATAACCCTTGTCATTAATTCACAGAGGTTAGAACTAAAGCTTGATAACAAAAACATTGCATCTTGTTTTTCTCTTAGTTTAGCTTGTTTACTTTCTTGTTTAGCATTTTGTATTTGCATGGAGTTAGGAATCTTTTACTCTCGTATTGCATTGCATTTTGTATGTTTCATGGAGTTAGGCATCTTTTACTCTCTCGTATTGCATTGCATTTTGTATGTTTCATGGAGTTTGTGTTTTTAGCAATGGACATTTGTTTGTATATGGATTTTCATGTCATACTACACTTTTTTCATTCTTTTTATAAGGACCAATGATGAATATCCTTAGCAATATGAAGAAAAATAAATTTTTAAAAGGAACTGGATGGATGTTAGCTCATTCCCCCTTCCTCATACTCCTTTTCTTTTATATCCCCTTTCTTCTTCTTCACACTATTATTTCTTCTGTTCTCTTTCTATCATCTTTTCGATCATCGATCAACCTCTTTCATCACCCCATCGACAATCGAGGGGGCATCCTCCATTCTACTCATTTTTCTTCTATCCCTTCAAAATTTTCTACTTGTTTATGCTTGTCTACTTTCTTTGAAGTGACATCGCTTACACCACCTCAAAGAGGGGAAAATGTAGACACCTAAAATATGCTTACACTTAGCATTTTCTCCCATTCAACTAATTGACGACACTTTGTTAATTCCCCATTCTTCGATCCATTCTCGAATGCCCATTCATGACACTCTTTTGGTCACATTCCTCCTATAATCAACTTGTTTTGCTAATATCTCTCTTATTAGCTAAACATTCCTCCTTTCAACCATTCATAACCTCCCTAGTTCTCTCTAGACCATTTCTATTGGCTTCGTAGGCTATCTATCAGTTGCAATTGGTTATCTAGACCCCTCACAACTCTCAATGAGGCTCTAATCACTTGCTAATTAAACTTTAACTAGCCTAAACCCTATTAACTAGCCTAAACCAAACTTAACTAATCCTAAAGCATGTTTATCCTAATCTAATTTTAAAAGTGCTTTTTGAGCTTTAGTCCCACATGCACTCAAATTCTAAATTCTTCCATTTGGAAAACTATAAATAGAAGGGTCACTCCTCCCTCTAAAACTTATAACTTTACATAAGCTAAAGCCAAAACAAGCCTAAGAAATATTAAGAGCTCATTTACATTAGCCAAGCTAATAAGGCATTTGATCTTGGGTCATCCACCATTAAAATAGCTTCATCTTGCACCCATGTTAGGTTATTAATGGAATAGCTAAACTTGGTCGTGTAGTTGTTTAGTGAGATTCATTCACCCTTATGGAGTAAAACAACAAAATTGATTGCTTAGATCCTCTTAGGTTCATTATTTTAAGCTTTCAAAGAATAGAGGTTAAATGATATTTTGTTACATTCTTGTTTATTTCTAGTTTGAATACATGCAAAGTAGGTTTCCTTGCTCATTTCTTATCTAATGATCCATTGAGGGACTTTGCACAAATCTTTGGGGTTTTGCCCCATATCCTTAGCTCTTTGCAGAATCTTTCATCAAACACAGTTTTTAATTTGGTTTTTTAGTGTTGTATACATACTTTGTATACCTCACTCTTTGCGTACATTGAAAAATTGTGGGTTTTGAAACTAGGACCTCTTAATTATTATTGGAAGGCCCTATTAGTTATGCTATAGTGTGTCCTAGAACACACTACAAAAACATATAATTATATAAGTTTGATATACACCAAGTCGGGGAATCATTTTTTTATTTTTTTTTCAGTGTGTCCCAGGACACACTACAGGAAACATAGTTGGCAGGCCCTTCCAATAATAATTAAGAGGTCCCAGGTTCAAATCCCATATTTTTTTGTGGAGTACACAATGAGTGAGGTATACAAAGTCTGTATACCACACTAAAAAACCAAATAAAAAACTAAGGCACGTCATGTGTGTATACCACACATGCATTCCCAGGAATGCGTGGCATGTAATCCTGACACCAGGATAGCCAGCACCATCCTCATGATAGACGGATCCTGGAAATATATTTACATGGGCATGTCTTTCTATCCATACACACATGTACATATATATGAATATGCGTATGTATGCACATACATATGTATATGTATATGTATATGTATGTATATTTATACGTATATGTATATGTATGAATATGTAGGTGTCACAAACAAACCTTATGCTATCATGTCCACATGATGACATGACTACATCCATATCACATGATCCCCGTGGATCATTTTTGACGCTACTAAAATATTTCAGATATCTTGTGTATATTGCTTGTGTATTTTTATCTCTCTTCATGTGGTATACACACAATATGTATATCATAATCGAAAATACCATATAGTGTGTATATCATAATCTTGTCTTGTTATTGATAATATAAGTATTTTGATATTATAAGTATATCACAATGTGTATATTGCTTGAGTATTTTTATCTCTCTTTTGTGGTATACACATAGTGTGTATATTTCTTGAGTATTTTTATCTCTTCTTTGGTATAAAAATAATGTGTATATTGCTATTAATAATGTAAGTTGTTTATGCATAAAAAAATTCACAAATCTATAGAACAAATTAATAATAAGAAATGTCTATCTATGAACAACTTTAAAATGTCTATAAGTACGTGTTTATGCATAACACCTGACTATTTTTTTAAGATGTAATACTTCTCCCCAATTCTTAATGCATACCAAATGACATAAATGCATAGCTCTCTACGGGACCCGCATCCTCCTCCACGTTGTCTAGTCTGTCAACCTAGTCACCATTGAGCCAAAAATCTTGGCAAAAGTTCAATGACCACCGTGGCTATCCCGGAAATAGGATAGCATACACACATCGCGCAGATGCCCATTTCCTGTGCATACATGGAAGGTGGGACCCAACCTTGCTGAGGTGGTGAAGGTTTGATTTTAACATAATACATGTGTTTGCAAAAGAAGTGTGGGATGCGGCTGGTGCTTGATGTAGTGGTAGGCATGGATGCATGTATTTTGGAGGTCATGACATCCAAATATACAAGCCTCCATGCCTACCACTCCTCACAACACTAGTTGCATGTCACCCTTCTTTTTCAAACATGTATATTATGTTAAAACCAAACTTGCACCACCTCATCCATGGTAGAACCCTAAAACTCATCCATGAATTCATGCATACATGGGGAATGGGAATCAGTGCGTGCATAATATCCTGTCACTAACATAGACATTATTGGCATCAACATTCTCTAAAATAGCCACACAACCCCATTCTCAAGGCCGAACCAAAGGCGGATGTGTGAAGACAAATGATGGTGCGAGAAAAGGACGTTAGAAGTTGGCAACATTTAATGTAAAGATATGGAGAAGAAGTAATGATTATAGGTTGTTTTCATTTTGTTTCTATGTGGAACATATAAACAATAAATAATTATGGTAGCTATAATCATGTATAAACAATGTATGTGAGACATATACATCTATATAGATACACATATTCATACATGGACATACACACATATATATACGTACACATACATGTATATGCATTGTATATGTATGTATAGGTATGTGTATGTATTCAAGTAGGTATCACAACATTCCTTGACAACCCACAAAGGGAAGATATAGTTAATTTTTTCCATGTTATGTGGTATACACAAAGTGTGTATACCACATACAACACTACCATATGATAATACAAGGTATGTGAGACATATACATATACATATGTACATGTATATATACATATGTACATGTATACTATACATATGTATGTACATATAAAATCGTACATACATGTGTGTATGTGCAATTCATATGTATACGTATGTATATGTATGTATTCGAGTATATATCAAAGTAATAGATTCCTTGAGTGCCCAAAAATTGAATTCTATACATAGTTTTTGTCTATTATGTGGTATATACATAGTGTGTATAATATTTTCATCTTCAATTTGTTTACCATCTTTGTAGAATTTATTCCTCCACTTGAAACTTATTATAAAATCATCCACAACAAATGGTTCATCACTAACATATGTATCTAGCATATTTTCACCTTAATTGTTCGATACTTTTTATTCATTGATTGCAAGTATAGTCTACTTGATTTGGAGTGTAGTCCATGTACAACACTACCATATGATAATAAAACGCATGTGAGACATGTACATATACATCTGTATATGTATCCTTGTACATATGTGTGTATGTCCATGCATATGTATATGTATATATATACATATGTATTCAAGTAGGTATCATAGAAAATTCCTTGAGTATGTATATGTTTGTATTCAACTGGACATTCTTGCCAATTCTCCCAAAATACTCTGAATAAATTTGCATAGTTCATGATTTTAGGGCCAAATGCATGTTTTGTTCCTTGTTTTATTCCTTTTTTGATCATTTTTAGCATAGGTAAAACATTGCATTAAGTGTTGCCAACTTCTTATGTCCTTTCCTCATCCCATCATTTGTCTTCTTGTATTTGTGAACTAATTTAAAATGCCTATCTGTGAACTAATTTAAAATGTCTATTAAGTACGTGTTTATGCATAACACCTGAATGTTCTTGAAATAACTCAAACTTCTCCAAAATTGGCATGATAATTATGCACAGTGGAAGGTCACGTATCAATAGAATGAAGCTACGTTTTTGAGTTTGGCACTAAAGTTATTTGTTTTATTCCTTGTTTGATCATTTTCGGTGCAGGTAGATATTGCATTAAATGTTTCCAACTTCTTATGTAATTTTATTTTACCATCATACTTCTCATATCTTCCCTTCACATCGATCTCATTAATCGATTTTGTGACCATTTCTAGGGATTTCTGACTAGGTTGACAGACTGGATGCCATAGAGGAGGATGTGGGTCCAGAGAGAGCTATGCATGTATGCCATTCGATATGGCATCTTATGGTCATTACTATGGGATCCATGGGAACTAAACACTAGGTGATGCAGGAGCTCACCACGTAAAACTCAAAGAGGGAACTCAAATTTTGTGGACTTCATGCATTGTTTTTCTCTGTTATGTGGTATACACATAGTGTGTATACCACGTACAACATTACCATATGATAATACAAGGCATGTGAGACATGTACATATACATATGTACATGTATACTCATATACACATGTGTGTATGTACATGTATATGTATACATATGTATACGCATGTATTCAAGTATGTATCACAACAATAATTTCCTTGAGTGCCCAAAAAATATAAGAGTATATATAGTTTTTTTTCTTTTTTATGCTATATGCACATAATGTGTATACCAAATACAACACTACCATATGACAATACAAGGCATGTGAGACATGTACATATACATTCATATATTTGTACTCGTGCATGTGTGTGTGTGTGTGTGTGTGTGTGCATGCATATGTATATGTATGTATCACAGGTAGTAGATTCCTTGACTGCCCAACAAAGTGAAGAGTTTACATAGTTTTTCTCATTTGTCATGTGGTATACACATAGTGTGTATACCACATACAAAACTGCCATATTATAATACAAGGTATGTGGAACATATACATCTACATTCTATATGCATACTCAAACATACGTGTGTGTATGTACGTGTATATATATCCATTTGTATTCAAGAAGGTATCACATCATATTTCTTGGTTGCCCAACAAATTGAAGAGTATAGACAATTTTATTTCTCAGTGGGACAAATACATGTACATATGTATATGTATAGTCATACATAAGTGTGTTTATGTTCTCGTACACATGTACATGATCACATGGCAATCACCTAGGTTGATGATTACACCGCAATATGTGTCATGTACATCCATCCCGCTTATCCCAAGAGTCTCATGTCAGCTTGGACCATTGTTGAGTGGAAAGAAATTATCATCTCCAAGTTTCAATAAGTTAGCCCATGGTTTTCCAAGATCATTGAGTGGAGGCAAAGGAAACCACAATAAAAACTACCATATGATAATACAAGGTATGTGGGACATGTAACTCCCACAATTTTCTACTCTAAAAAAATGGAACTAATAAATTAATAGTCAAGTTTATGGTAATAATTTTTCTTTTTTAAAGAGTTTCAAGATTAGACATTTCCACAATTAATAAATTTCTTGGTTAAATTCTTTCTACACAAGCTTGTGAAAGTTAGAATTTAATTAATAATTAATTATTACTAAATTAATTCCTAAGAAATATTTATGGTTTAAAGCATCTACTAAGATCCATTACTGTAATTAGTTATCAAGAGCCAAGGTTACATTACTTTCTAACTCAAAGGTGTAACTATTTTCCTAGCCACTAAGTGGCCCCATTCACCCCATTACCCATGTTCTCTATTTTTCCTTTTTTTTTTAAAAATACATTCCCACAAAATACCTTCCACTTAAGTGAGGTAGGGTTTAATTTGGGCCATTGGATTGAATCTATCCTAGCCCTTAGATTTGGGTTGCCCTAAATATCCTTATGGTTCTTTTTTTATTTCTATTTTCCCCAAACAACCTCATTTTCTCATTTTGTTTTGTAGGTTTTAGAAAGGAGAAGGAGGAGAAGCCATGAGAGAAAGAAGTGCATCCATGGAAAAATTTCTCTTGGTTTTAGTTGTAAATATTTTACTATTGTAATATTACTCATTTGTTTAATGTAGAGATCCTACCATGGATCTATTTTGTTATTTAAATGTAACATCTTTTGAGTTCAACAATTGGGGAAAAACCCCATTTTTATTAAATCTATATGTATACTTTGCTTAATGCTAAATCAAATGAAGCAAGAACTACCACCTAAAATAGTTCTACAATTTAGCTAAAACAAAGCATAAACACCATCATGATAAGAATTAAACAAGGGTTAGATGCTAGCATTCATAAATACAAACTTTGAAACTAACAATGCTAAATATCTAAACTCCTCTATTCTCTAACAAAAAATAAATGAATGGACCTAAGTAAGCTCCATGGCTATCAAAATAGTTGTCCTTAATGTTCCAAGAACCTAGGAATGGGGGCTAATCAAAGTTGGGCTCTGAAGACCCTTTTGACACCTCCCATATGACCCAAGCACTTTAAGAAAGAGGCTTAACTCTTGAATGATGAACTCTCAAAGGGCAAGGTGCAAGCTCTTAGTCTCTTTGCTATATATGCTTTGCATTTGCTCTCTTAGAAAGTTTAGGTGTAAGTAAAAAGGTAGGTGGAGGGCTCTTTATATAGCCCAAAGGATAAAGGATTCAACACATTCTCATGAATGTGGGATAAAGGTAAAACATGATTAGGAATGGATAAGGTTGCTTTATTAAAGGTAACCTTACTTTAGAAGGGTTTAATACATGTTTAGCAAGTCATGGGAGTTGGGGGTATTTTAATTAATCAAAGGTGATTAATTAATAGGTAGGTGTAAGCTTATAGAAGCCAATTAGAAGAATATTAGTGTGATTTAGGCTATTATAAGGGGATTAAATCAATTAAATATTGATTTATTGGTTAAATGGAAGGGAAAGCTAATTAATTAATAATAATTAATTAGTCTAGGTAGAAGGGTGATTTATTAACGGAAGGTCATTAATTAGGGTATTTGTTGGATAGGAAACTTAATTAATTAGCTTAGTGTAATTAATTAATGATGATATGAGGGAAAATGAGTGCTTTTGACGATATGTCGTTGATTTGCGAGAAAGGGATAATTAGCGCAATTTAAGTATTTAAATTGCTTGGGCGTAATTATAGGTGTCTACATTTGCCCCTCTTTGGGGTGGCGTAAGTGATGCCACTTCAAAGATAGTAGACAGAAGAGATTTTGAAGAGATAGAAGAAAAATTAGTAGGAGGGAGAGATGCCCCCTCGAGTGTCGATGGGGTGATGAAGGAAGTCGATCGACGATCGAAAAAGATGAGAAGTAGGCAGAAGAATGGGGACGAGGCAGGATGCCCCAAGGAGAGGGAGAATTAGGGGTGAAAGGGAAGTGGTGTAGAAGAAATATGGATGAGGGGAGAGAAGAGCTTAACCTCTAGCCACTTATTTGTTTGGAACAAATTTGATGTCATCATATTGCCATAGGAACTACATCATCGGTCCTTATGAAAAATATAAGCATACGACAAAGGTAGAATGACATGAAAAGCCATACTACGAACAATTATCCATTGCTGAAAGTACCAACTCCATGCAACATATAATAATGCAATGCAATACGAGAAGGAAACAAGCTCATATAACAGGGAAAACAAGTACGAATGCACATATCCAACCCAACAACAGTCAAGACAGTTGTACAAATATTTTGTTATCAGTGCTGAAGAGATCCACAAGTTCATGATTGATGAAAAGGGTTAAAAATGATGCCCCAAGCAAGGATACATGCAAGGGGAAATGAAAATGGACACGGGGTCCATGAAAAGCATTTGTGTGCAACGAAACAGCACCAGGCAACCAAAAGTGCCCCAGAGTACAGACGAAGCAAGCAACTAGCTTTTGTGAATGGTTGTGAATCCGGTGATCCATGAGTCGTATTAATCGGGGAAGATGTGAGACAAACCAACAGGATATGGAGAAAATACCATGCGCAAGACACAAGTTTCAGCCGTAAGAAGCAAGTTACCATTTTGTAGGGTGTTTTACTTTTTAGGAATTTTTTGAAAAATTTTGCCTTGTTTTTGGATTTTTTTTATATATATATATATATATTGTTTTTGTTGTTTTTGCTTTCCAAACCATGGTGAACAGTAGAAGAAAGTAGAAGAAGAAAGAAAAGGGCCTAGGGGCAACAGAAAGTGCCCTAGGTGGAAGAAAAGAGAAACAAATGACAAATAATGTCCTTGTTTAGTGGAAAAATGAAGAAAAAATAATTATTTGAAAAATAATTATTTACGAGGGTGTGAAGAAGAATAAAAATCACCAGGGAGCAATAAAATTGTCCGGGGAGAAGAAAGGGGTATTGGACAAAAAATGCCCCAATACGGTGAAAAATAAGATAAAAATAATTATTTAATTAAAAATAATTATTCCACAGTGAACAGAGGAGAAAACGGTGAGCTAAATGGGTGTCTGGCCATCCGATCGGTGAAAAATAGGCTAATATACCCCCCAGGGGGTAAAAACATCACAATCAGTTCATTTTAACCACTTAGTTTAGAAAACTTACCGTGAGGCTCTGACACTCAGGAGAGATGGTGATCGCACGTGATCGTTTGAGGCGTGCTGTAGATTGTAGATGATAGATCTATAGACAATATCAAATGTTGTTTTCAAGTGTTATTTTGATGTCTATGGATGGGATGATATGATGATATTGGTGCGGGGGGATAGATTTTTGATTATGCAACCCCTCTTGCCCCCATTGATGATATGATATGTGATGATTAGCTTAGTATACATGCATGATGTAAAACTTAGCATTTTTGTTTATATATGATGTATAGATGATGCTAGATGTGATGATAGTGATGGTAATGTGATGTGAATGATAACAAAATAGAGCACATGCAAGAAACACAGCCAAATGCTACAAAGAACACCAGGAATCAATGCAATACACCATGAATCACCATGCCTTATTAACAAGTAACAAAACACAACCAAATGCATTAAGAAAGAAAGAAAGAATTAACACACTAGCATGTCGAAATCCACTACAATATGCACAAGCAAGAATGAATCTATTCTAAGGAAGAAAAGATAAACTATGACAAAGTACACCCAAGCAACAAACAACTCAAAAGCGAGCACGCAAAACACTATACAAGCAACAAGCAAAGCAAGAAAACAAGACAATGCAAGTAAATGTTTTTGTAAGATATGTTTTCATAAACTGATTTTCTATTGTTTAGGTTTTTGTGAAACAATTTTATATTGTTTTGGTGTTTTGTGAAACAATTTTCTATTGTTTTTGTGTTTTCTCGAAACAATGTTCTATTGTTTTTGTGTTTTCTCGAAACAATGTTCTATTGTTTTTGTTTTTTTTTATATTGTTTTTGTGTTTTTCTCGAAACAATTTTATATTGTTTTTGTGTTTTCTCGAAACAATTTTATTGTTTTTTTTTTTTTTATTGTTTTTGTTTTTTTCTCGAAACAATTTTATATTTTTCTCGTTTTATTGTTTTGTGGTTTTAACAGTTTTCCAAAGCTATGTGCAGGTAACCAAGAAAGCATGGATGCCCCCAGCGTTAGGTGGGGAATATACAAGGGCAGAAGCCACGCGCTAATGAACAAGAAGGTGAACTCATTGAGTTGCCCCTAGCGTAAGATGGGAAATAACGAAAGACCACATCCCTCACAGATGAATAGAAGAAGGCAAAGCCGGATCAAGGCTGGACAGAATGGTGTGCACAAGGAAACTCGAAGGCAGAACCAGGTCCAGGCCAAAGACAACTACCCTTCTAATACAGAATGCTTGTGAACAACGAATCCTCCCGAGGCGCCGAAACCGGTTTTCACCCAAGGACTTGTCCAAAGTGCCACAATTGCGTGGTTTTCACTAGTGGATGACCTGTTTTCTCTTTTTCTTTTTCTTTTTTTTTTTTTTTTTTTTTTTGATGTTTTTGTATTTTTTGATTTTTTTTGATTTTTATGACTTTCTTGTGCCATGTTTAGGCATAAAACCTCTTAAGATGCATGGCATTCATGGGCTCCCGGAGCTCATCACCATTGGGGTGAGCCAACTTGTATGCCCCTGTGCCATACTTGGCAACTATGACATAGGGTCCTAACCAGTGTGGTTCGAACTTCCCTTTCTTTTCTCGCTCTGCTCTGGTGTTGAACTGGTTCTCCTTCATAACTAAATCACCCACCTCAAACTGGCGAGGGATGATTCTCTTGTTGTAGTTGCGGGAGATTCTGTGTTGATATACCTTCAGGTGATTAAGAGCGCGAATGCGCCTCTCATCTAGGAGCTCTAACTCAGCCAATCTTGCCACTCGATAATCTTCATCCTTATCCAAATAGTCCCGAAGAGAAATTCGCAGGGATGGGAGTTCAATCTCTAAAGGGATGATAGATTCTGTCCCGAACACTAGGGAATATGGCGTCGCACCCGTAGGAGTGTGAATTGATGTTCGGTAGGCCCAGAGGGCTGGGTGGATTTGTAGGTGCCAGTTTCGACCGGTTTTGCTAACCATCTTCTCCATTATCCTTACCAAAGTCTTGTTTGTTGCCTCAGCTTGTCCATTACCCTGAGGGTAATATGGCGTGGACCATTTTAATCTAATTTGGAACCGTTGGCAAAGGCCTTTCATAGTTTTGTTCTTAAATGACTTCCCATTATCTGTGACAATGGCTGCAGGGATACCATATCGGCAAATAATGTGATTCATGATGAATTTAGAAATCTGTGCTCCTGTGACATAAGTTAAAGGGACAGCCTCCACCCATTTTGTAAAGTATTCTGTAGTTGTGATGATATGTGTATGACCATCAGATGAGGTAGGAGTAAGCTTCCCTATTAGATCAAGTCCCCATTTAGAGAATGGCCACGGGGTAGTGATTGGTTGCAATGGTTGCGATGGAGCATGGATGAAATTTCCATACTTTTGGCAAAGCACACATTTTCTAACATAATTACAACAATCAGTTTCCATGGTGGGCCAATAGTAACCTACTCTTAACAGTTTCTTAGCCAAGACCATTCCATTTGTATGTGCTCCGCATACTCCTTCGTGTACTTCTTTAATTGCCTGGATTGACTCCGTCACATCCAGACAACGTAACAGATTCCCATCGTAGCCACGACGATAAAGTGTACCTCCTAAAAGGGTGTAATGGGCTATCTGGCGAATCAGGCTTTGCTTTTCAGAATGGGAGATATTGGGAGGGAAAGTACTGTCCTTAAGATAGGTGAAGATGGGTTCATACCATGGGGAATGGGGACCAACAACCTCACAAGCTAGGCAAGATTCCGGCATGTCATACGCGGGCTGGCATAGATTTTCTACGAAGAATGGCATATCATTGTTCCCTGGTGGAATACGAAGCATAGATCCCACCATTGCCATGGCATCCGCCGATCTATTCTGTGCTCTTGGAATTTTCTCAAAGGTGATGCGCACAAAATACTCCTTTAGAGTTTCCACTAACTTTTTGTAAGGTATGAGCTTATCATCCTTAACTTTATACTCATCATTAACCTATTTGATGATTAGCTGCGAATCACCTACAACCTTAACATGTTGAATATTCCACTTGATGGCTAGCTTCATCCCTGCAATGAGTGCTTCATATTCCATAATGTTGTTCGTGCAAGGGAAGGCCAGGCGGAAAGCCTGCGGTATAGGATCACCTGAAGGAGTAATAAGGACCACTCCTGCACCTGAACCATGAAACGTAAAAGATCCATCAAAATGTATCTGCCATATGATAGATTCTTCAATGTAGAGCAAAGATGCATCTGGCAGATCCAGACTCAAAGGTTTTGTGCTTTGCAAAGGTGCTTCCGCTAGTTGGTCGGCAAGTACTTGTCCTTTAACTGATTTTTGATGGACAAATTCTATATCAAACTCACTGAGTAGAATGATCCAATTAGCCATTCTACCTGTGAGGGTGGGTTTGGACAACAAATACTTGAGTGGGTCGACCTTGGATATGAGCTTGGTCTTAGTATTTAGCAGGTAATGGTGAAGTTTCTGAAAGGTAAAAATGACGGCCAAGCAAGCCTTTTCAATCTGAGGATAATTAAGTTCATAGGTGATGAGGGTGCGACTCAGATAGTACACCACTTTCTCTTTATGGCTAAGGTCATATTGGGTGAGCAGATGCACCAATAGCGTATTGCGTAGCGGAAATATAGAGCAAAAGTGGTTCTCCTGGAGTAGGAGGCATGAGGACAGGTGGATTAGCCAGGTATTGTTTAAGCAAAGCAAAGGCTTGTTGTTGCTCGGGTCCCCAAAGGAAAGTGACGTCCTTTTTAAGAAAATGGGTGAATGAGTGACATTTATCTGCAAGCTGGGAGATAAAGCGGTGAATGGCTTGAATTTTCCCTTACAAGCTACGCAGTTGCTTGATATTCTCAGGTGGAGGCATTTCAGTGATGGCAGACACTTTAGCGGGATCTACCTCAATACCTCGTCTCGACACAATGAAGCCCAATAGTTTCCCGGATAACACACCGAAGACACATTTCTTTGGATTCAATCTGACTTTGTATTCACGCAGGCGTTCAAAGATACGCCATGAAAATGATAGGATGATCCTCTCTTGTTTTGGACTTTCCCAGGATGTCGTCTACGTAGTCTTCCATGATGTCATGAATCATATCATGAAAGATTACTGTCATGGCCCGCTGATAAGTTGCTCCCATTCTTAAGGCCAAATGGCATCACCTGATAATAGAAGGTGCCCCAAGGAGTTGTGAAAGTTGTTTTGTGTTGGTCTTCCTCAGCGATCTTAATTTGATTATAACTTGAAAAGCCATCCATGAGTGATAGCATTTCGTACCCTGCGGTTGAGTCAACAATCATGTCAATGTTGGGCAATGGAAAGTCATCTTTAGGGAAAGCTTTATTGATGTCCCTAAAATCTATGTAGATTCGGATACTGATAGGTTTCTTCTGGACAGGAACAATGTTTGATATCCATTCAGAATAATCAATTGGCCTGATGAATCCTGCTGCAAGTAACCTTTCCAACTCTTCTTTAACTAACAAGGCCACTCTTGGGTGCATCTTTGAGCTTCTGTTTGATAGGCTTAGCGTCTGCGTGCACAACCAGGTTGTGCACGACTAAAGTTGGATCTAAGCCGGGCATGTCTTTGTAAGACCATGCGAACACATCAATAAACTCTCGCAGTAGCATAGTGAATGTCTTTTGTTCTCTGGCCGAGAGTGATGCTCCCAATTTTACTATCTTGGGATCTTCTTTGGTACCAATATTGACATCAATGGTTTCTTGACTAACAATTTTGATAAATCCTCCATACGCGTAGGATCGGGAGGTAGGTTGAGATCTTCATCCAGGATGTCTCTACGAGATTTTCATCCTTGGCGTGTCACTTTGTTTGTCCTTTGATTTTCTTATTTGTTTGTCGGCCCGATTGCCTCGAAAGAGTTTTCATGTGTGACTTGGACTTTGATTTTTGCCGAGGCTTTTCTTTAGAACTCTTGCCCTCACTTTTCTTTAATTTTGCTGACCACGAAGTTCACCTCCTCACTCAAAGTAGGCATGCGCAGTGTCTAAGTCGATAAAGAAACCCTTCTTGTGATCTCAGTAGGATTGTATCCCTTATGCCCATGAACTCTGCAATAGCCTCATCGTTCTCGAATAAATCTAGTGGCATGTGATGTTGTTGGTCCCATTCAACAAGGGAAGGGTACACAAGGTCAAGGGTCGGTTCGGTGGGGGTTATGGTCAGGACAACATTGTTCATGAAAAGGTTCGTGGAGGCTAGATCCTCATATAGGCTATAATGGGAATCCGTATCACTTGTCTAGGTACTCGAAGCTATCCTCATGCTCAGAACAAGTCACATCTTGATCGTTGGGGTGTGCTCCATAAGGGTGAATCCCAATGCCATATCTTTCTATTTTGAAATGTGGAAGAGGGACTGGTTCTCTTTGTCCTTGTTCATTCCTCCCACATCCTAGGCCTTTGTAGCCCATGGAGTACATCATTCTGCTAGATTTTTCATATTATGGGGTTTGATAACAAGATGGTTGAGTGTCCTCAGGGACCCAAGTAGTAGGTGGATCAAGTAATTTTTCCTCAGCTAACAAGCCTCCAGGTAGGAATGACCCAATAGTGTGTTCCTCTCTAGGTCTCCTGAAGCGGTAGTTGGGTCGACCTCTAGTCTTGGGCGACAAGGAGAGGTCAGAAACCAAGAGTGCTTGTTGTACATTATACTCCCCACAGCCATATTCCAGAATTTTCATCTCCCATGAATCAAATGGCGATGTGGAAGTGGATGCCCCATGAGCGTAAGAATTAAGAGAATTTGAATCTACTCGAGATTCCATGGCCTCAGAATGAAGAGGGACAACTATATCTATGGAGGGACATGCATATGTACCCTTTCGTGCAAAGCTATTAAGAGCTCTACATGAGCGAAGGGCTCACGAATCTCTGGTATTGTAACCGTATGTCCCTCATGCTTCAGCTTGATGCATTGATGAAATGTTGATGGCACGGCCTGCATGGCATGAATCCATGGTCGGCCTAGAAGCATATTATATGGAAGTTCCAAGTCTAGGACGTGAAACTTTGTCTGATGGCAAGTGGGGCCCACCTCCATGGGTAGCGTAATGGTGCCTGCTTGACTCTCTTTCCGCGTTGTCGTATGCGGTGATAGTAATAATATGGGACTCAAGATCTTCCTCTGTATGTCCCAATTGTTTGACCAGCTTAAGCGTGCAGATGTTCAATCCCGATCCATTGTCCACAAGCACCCGTTTGATTTTCCTGTGGGTGACAACTACCTCGATGTACAAGGGAAGATTATGTGTAGGATTCGTGGCAGGGATCTCCCTATGGTTGAAAGTAAGATGCTCACTTGATGCAATATTTTCCACCGGCTTGAAGGTACGTAGGATCGACTTCTAAAGGCACTCCCGACCCTTGAAGAGTTTGATACAAAATGTCCTTATGCACATTGGATATCTTGAGAAGATCTAAGATCGAGATCTTAGCAGGTGTCCTCTCAAGTTGTTCTAAAAGGTTATATTTATCAGTTTGCGGGGTCAACAGAGAGGGTTCGGAATCACGAGGCGGGCACGCCTTGTTACCGCAGTGCAGTCCTTTCCCTTGATCCGGATGGTATTGACACAATCAGCAGGGGAGTGAATACATCCGATAAGTGAATCGTAATGATTGTTATCTCTTTTGGTATATAAGTAATTCATGGCTTTATAGGTTTGGGATGACTCTCCCTGATCCGGCTTTGTCTTTTCCACTTATCATGCTTGGGGAATGGTTCCTTATAAATCCCCATTTTCTCGTTAGGTGTTTGCATGTGGCCAGGGTTATCCACCTCTATCTCCCCATTGTCAATGAGGTCTTGAATATAGTGGCGAAGTCACAAACATTTGTCTATTTTATGACCTTTAACGCGATGCATTTCACAATATTCATGCTCCTTATACCATGAAGGTTTAGGAGCGTTGTCATCAAATGGTTGTGTTGTAGGATAGGTCATCATGTTGGCCGCATCCAACTATTTTAGTATGAGGGACAACGGTTCATTGAGGGAGGTGAATGTTCGTCACTTTGGTGGTGGTTGAATTGGGCCCTTGGTTAGTTTAAAAGGTTGACTGGTTTGGACCGTTTGAACACGTTTGGAATCAGTGATTCCGTCTCCCACCACATTTTTGTTTTTGTTAAAGATCTTTGGCTTTTCAATGGGTTTGACACTTTGGTTGTCTTTAGATTGGGTTTTGAGGGTGCCTTTGGCAATGAGAGCCTTTTCTATTTGAATCCCTTTCTCGATAACCTCCTCAAAGGTGCGGACACAATGCATTTGGAGGTGGAAAGCTATATCTGGGTTGAGATTAGGGATGAAAATACTGACCAACTGCTTCTCAGGGAAAGCGCAAGGGAAGCGACTAGCTATCCCTCTCCATCGTTGGAGGAAGCTGGCGAAGGTCTCATTTGGGCGTTGTTTTGTGCCACACAAGTCTGCCATGGTGATGTCACTCTCTATGTTATATGAGAAATGACGCACAAATCTTTCCACCAATTCTGGCCAGGTGAAAATTGATCCTCGTGGTAAGCGCGTAAACCATTCCAATGCTTGACCTCCGAGACTCTTAGGAAAAAGTCTGATGAGGTAATTATCACTATAAGACACCTCTTGACATGCCATGTAGAAATCTTTAACATGATCCCTTGGGTCTCCCTTTCCTTTGTATTTGTCAAACTTTGGCATATCAAATTTCTTTGGAAAGGGTTGAAGGGTCATTGTCTTATCAAAAGGATAGGGGCATAGTTCTTCGTATTGGTATTTCCTAATACTCCCTATATTGCTTTCTTGTATGCTCGCAAGAGTTGCTTTCATAGATTGCACTTCTTGTGTGAGCAATTGTTCTCTAGTGGGAGAAGCGGGGATGTGTACACGATGGTACCCCATGTCTTCTTCTCCTTGGTTTTCTCGATGGAGTTCGTGGATCCTAAACTTAGGCTTTGACTTTTGAACATTCTTGTTTGTGTCTTTTTGTACCTGGAAAGTAAGCAAAGCTAGTTGTCGGCTTAGGTTACTGAGTTGTTGTTGGATTGTGACTTGGTTTGTGTCTTCTTCTTCTAAAGGTTCTTCCTCTTCGTATTGTGGAGGCTCTTCCCCTGTTTCATGTTCTATCTTATTTCTTCGTGGAACTTTGATGAGGGGTATTCTATGCCCTATCACTTTATCATTTTCTACGTAAGAAGTGGAAGCATGCCCACCTGTTAAAATATCTTCCATATTGATAAGGGGGCGTTCTTCCTTAGTAGTGTCATTTATAGGTAATATTGGTTCATTCTCGGTGGGAAATTTGGCCCCTAATTCCATGACCCATGCCAAAACTCTATCTTTGTTTCTAAGGAGAAACTCATCTAGTAGAGTGGGGTCAAAATCAAAGTCTGCGTGTGGTGATTCTAATTCATTTCCACTATGATCGACCATCTCTTCGGTTTCCTTTTCTGCAGAAAATAGTGGCCCTAAGTCGTGTCCAATGAAGGGGTTTGACCCTTGTCTGTTAGAGGTCTCCCAAGCATGTGCTTGTTGTTCCTCATATGTTTGTTTCTTTAACCCTAGACGTGTTTTGGGAGCCATGTTTTCGTGATAAGTTTCACTAAGGTAAGTTGTAGATTTGTTCAAAATTCAATGACTACCCCTAAGTGAAACACAAGATGAAATTTCTAAGAGTATGAATGTGTCACCAATGTGAGAATACCAATATGATAGAGTGATAAATCAC
This sequence comes from Taxus wallichiana var. yunnanensis, assembly GCA_018340775.1. Classification (NCBI taxonomy): domain Eukaryota; kingdom Viridiplantae; phylum Streptophyta; class Pinopsida; order Cupressales; family Taxaceae; genus Taxus; species Taxus wallichiana. The sequence goes on along the minus strand of CM031244.1, from coordinate 418,246,589 downwards.
CCGTGATACAAGCGTTTGGTATTAAAACTTAATCAAATGAAGTACCTCCTAGACTACGTTTCAAAGTAATTTGTGACGCGAGATGATTAACAAGATGTCTCCACTTATGCCAAGTTCAAAGGAATGAACAAGACGTAAGTAAATACACAAAGTTAAATGTGATCTCCCAATCAAGATATACGATGAGCAAGCTCAAGCTCAATCGATTAAGACCTATATCTCAAAAGTGCGAATTACAATTTGTGAATGACACAACAATATCACCAAGATATGTTAAACCACTTTGTAAGAAAGTGAAGTATTGATATCGAGGTGTTATTGATATAACATGCACAAATGGTAGTGCCTAGCACCTTTTGAAATCGAGGTAATAATAAAACCGAACAAAAAAAAAAAAAATCAAAGTATAGCTAGGAATAGTTAAGAATGTGTGCGGTAATGTAACCGTATACAATATATAGGTATTTATGTCGAGTTTACAAGAAACAAGACGTAAATATCAAAATTGTAATGATACGAGACAAACAAGCTAACTCCTCTATGGAAGTCCACGGTGATGAACCACACCTAACTACTGATGACGATCTTGACATGGGTATCAAGATCACAATGGCTACCAAATGACGTGAAAATGCCTCCACTCACTTTAGACGTTTAACTAACCCAGCCACAAACATGGATGGGCGTAAACGGACATAAAAGTGAGAGAAACAGTCGAATGGCAACACAAAGGTAATCACACCTCTTTTGATCAACAAAGTGTCAAAAGAATATGAAGGAAATAAATCAAGAAAAATGACGAAAAATGCTAGCCTCACTTCAGAGTTTCACCTCGCCCTAAGGCAAGTAAAAACTAGGCGAAAGTAATACGTCACACGTTTCTCAAAAAGAAGGTTCACAACTCAACACTATTTTCAAATGGTCAAAGTGGGCTCCTGGCCAAAGTATATTCTCCTAGGTGGTTCTCTCACCCTAGGTGTTACAAAGTTGCCACGAGCGAGCGCAATTTACCCAAAAAGTCACAGCTTGACTAGTTTGGGAGTATCTCGGCTTTACTTTACCCCCTTGAAACAATAGGCAACTAGTGCGTCTCGTGTGTACTATCATTGGGGTCACCACAATGATGACACAACTTTGTAACTCTATCTCACAAAGGAATCACTAGTCAAGTAGGTAGTGCGGAGCACTTCCCATTTCATCCACAAGGTTCCCTCTTGCGTGGACTACTTTGGGGTTCCTGGAACCACCCCCATTGTTGTAGCTTAAGGCGTTATGCCAAAGGGGTTATGTTCCAGTTGAGCGGAGAGGGACGTACCCTTTTCCGAAACCTGCAATACAGTGTTTTGAATATGTTGTTCTTTTTATCTTGTTTAATTAGGTGTGGTTTTCTTGAACACCTTTTGGCAACTTATATAACAATTGTATTAGTAGTTTTTGATTTTGTTTTGGTTCCTCCTTTCTTTGACAAGCGTTTTTAGGTCCTGCACTCAAGCATTAGTAGTTCTCCAAGAAAATCACATTATTTAAAAGAAGATTAAGAGTTGTTTTTGATTCTCAAGATCATCGCGAGAATCAGATACACAACAAATAATCCAACTAAAAAGAAAGAAAATCTTTTCATACATACAAAATTCTTGATAAATAATCCCTAACTAAAAAATGTAAAAATGAAAATCTTTTGATTCTCAATCACCCTATGAACCATACAAAATTCTTGATAAATGTTCATTCCCTTAAACCAAAAGTGAAAGATGAAGTTTCCAATTTACCAAATGTTATAAAATGAAGACTAAAGTTGCTTTTGATTCTCAAGATCACCCTAAGGTGCAAGAGAAGAGCATACACAAACTTTATCCCAACTATATAGAAATGGAAAACTTCAAATCAAAGGACCATTGAAAAATGCTTTGTAAAAGGTTCATTCCCTTAAGCAAAATGAATAATCAAGTTTCCAAGTTTAATCCCAATGTTAACAAGATAGAGATCAAAGTTGTTTTTGATTCTCAAGATCACCAAAAGGTGCAAGAGAAGAGCATACACACACTTTGGTCTAAATCGAGTAAGCATGGAAATACAACATTCATCAAAACATTAGACATGTTAGAAAATGACCAGTTTTAAAATAATAGAAAAACCTATAATTTTGTAAGTATAAATCCCAAATTTATGTTTTCATTGCATATTTAACTTCAATACCTTTCCAACAAAAAAAAATGGAGTCATTTTGAGTTCGGGAGCAAAAGTTATGGCCTTCGGAAGATGGGTTACACATATGCTCTTATGCTCATGGGTATGCACTTGACATGCACTCAAAAAATGTCAAAAAAACGTCCCTTAATCTGCAAAATGGGCAAATTTTTCCAACCAAGATTCAATTTTGACAACAACCCATCACATTAATATATGAATAGAAGACTCAACGCTATCAAACATTAACATACATGCTCAAGAATTTAAGATTTTCAAGAAATTGACAAAACTAGCATGTAGAATGATGAAAAAGTAAGCTCTAAAAATGAAAACATGATGAAATCTTGAAATTTTCTCACCAAGATTAAATTTTGACAGCAACCCACCACATTAATATGTAAATAGAAGACTCAGCACTATCAAACACTAACCTACATGCTCAAGAATTGAAAATTTTCAAGAAATTGACAAAACTAGCATGTAAAATGTTGAAAAAAGTAAGCTCTAAAAATGAAAACATGATGAAATCTTGAAATTTTCTCACCAAGATTAAATTTGGGCAACAACCCACCACATTAATATGTAAATAGAAGACTCAGCACTATCAAACACTAACCTACATGCTCAAGAATTTAAAATTTTCAAGAAATTGACAAAACTAGCATGTAGAATGTTAAAAAAGTAAGCTCTAAAAATGAAAACATGGATAAATCTTGAAATTTTCCCATCAATTCCAATTTTGACAGCACTTCACCTCCTTCATACCTACAAGGAATACCCAACACATGCAAACTCAACAAAACAAGTTAAGAAAAACAAGTTAGATCAACATGTGTAAAAGAGGGTTAGTAACCAAAAATAAAACTTAACTACAAAAACTTGAAATTAAGTGCAAAGGACAATGGAGTAAGTCCCACCGGGCGTGCCAAATGTGTGCATGTATACTTTGCTTAATGCTAAATCAAATGAAGCAAGAACTACCACCTAAAATAGTTCTACAATTTAGCTAAAACAAAGCATAAACACCATCATGATAAGAATTAAACAAGGGTTAGATGCTAGCATTCATAAATACAAACTTTGAAACTAACAATGCTAAATATCTAAACTCCTCTATTCTCTAACAACAAATAAATGAATGGACCTAAGTAAGCTCCATGGCTATCAAAATAGTTGTCCTTAATGTTCCAAGAACCTAGGAATGGGGGCTAATCAAAGTTGGGCTCTGAAGACCCTTTTGACACCTCCCATATGACCCAAGCACTTTAAGAAAGAGGCTTAACTCTTGAAGATGATGAACTCTCAAAAGGGCAAGGTGCAAGCTCTTAGTCTCTTTGCTATATGCTTTGCATTTGCTCTCTTAGAAAGTTTAGGTGTAAGTAAAAAGGTAGGTGGATGGCTCTTTATATAGCCCAAAGGATAAATGATTCAACACATTCTCATGAATGTGGGATAAAGGTAAAACATGATTAGGAATGGATAAGGTTGCTTTATTAAAGGTAACCTTACTTTAGAAGGGTTTAATACATGTTTAGCAAGTCATGGGAGTTGGGGGTATTTTAATTAATCAAAATTGATTAATTAATAGGTAGAAGAATGTAAGCTTATAGAAGCCAATTAGAAAAGTGGGAGTTCTCTCATACAAATTTAATATTTTACCAATAAATAATAATTTGAGAATCCATCACCTTATTTGTAGTGCATTCTTGATCTTTCAAAAAATGGAACAATTAGGGATCTTGAGAAACATTTAACAACTTTATTACAAGAATGGCTTCCACAAAAACATATAATCCATAAACATTGAATACATCCAAATGGACATACTCAAAAATATTTACATCTTTATCAAATGACACATAGGTTTGATATCAAAGGAAAGTGATAAAGGAATATGAGAACCACCTTTGTTTTCCTCCCAAGTAAAGTAGGAGTTTCACCCAAATCCTACATGTGCACAATACATACTAAAAACATCCTTATCTCTCCCCTTGCAAGTATGCAAAAATATGTCCATGTTTTCCTTTTCACTACCCATAGGTGAAACTCCCAATCATAGTCCCTCAAAGCATTGCATTCCTCACAACTCCATTTTCCCTTCCCAATGGTCTCATACTTCTATCGCCCACTCCCTTCTTAAGTAAAACTACCTAACCACACAAAAACACACATTCACAACACTCATACAATATTCAACAAGCACAATTTTAACATATACAAACATAAATAAGAAGATAAAAAGGTGGAGATCCTGCCTCTTCATCAAGCTTCCAAGAGTCTTTACTCCACAATATTTTTAACACCTTCAAGCCAAGCACACACAAAAATCAACTCCAACAAGCTTCGAATTCCAAAAGTGCAAAAGAAGGAAAATAAAAAAGTAATACAAAAATCCATCAAATTCAATCAATAAATAGAAATGGTATGTGAGGATGATAAGGTGGCTCCATGTAGGATGTCACTTCATCATTCCTCCATTCCAAAAAAAAGTCAAACACAAACCCCAAGACAATAAATGAACATGTGAGACTTATGACATGCCCACATGACACTCCAACTTGCACACCATGCCTACAAGGACAAATTAATTGTGGTAAGTAGGAAAGTGCAATTATTTTAACTTTTTACACTCCAAAATACATAAATAAGCCTAAAATTAACTCTCCATACCATAGGTATGGTTTGGTAAATTTAGGAGGCATGGGACAATCTTAGCTTGTTCCAAAAGCCTCTAAAAAATCCTCCCAAGTAAAAATCTGAATTTTGAAGTTTGGGAAGAGTACACAACACAAAATCTAACAAAAATCCAACTTACATCCATAAGAATTCGAGGACCATCTAGCCTAATAAATACCCAATTCTTACATCCTTATTTTAGTTAAAAATAAAGTTAGATTAGCTAATTAAGCCACATTAATAATTGTTAATAAAGTGACTACAATTTCCAATAATTAAATCCATATAACACAAAATAAAGAACACACAAAATTAAAATAAAGGGAAAACATTACACCCCATGGCCACACATGTGAGGTCACCCCCCACGAGAAACCTCCTAACTAGGCATGAAATAACACCACATAAACATTAGACACAGTTGTCAAATTCGGCCATGTTACAAAACACCCGACATCCTTCCATGGTTGGTCCCCTATCCCCTTTCAATGTATGTGGTAAAATAACCTTGCAACAAAAAAAAAAAACCTCTTTAGCCTCACGGCTACATCAACAACATTCGAAATAATATATACATAGAAATAAAAAAATCATTCAAAGTTAAGTAATTCTATCATTTATATGCATATCATTTAATTCGATTATAACATCCACGAGATCATAATTCTACTCAAAACATCCAGAGTATTACGTGTCATTATAAAATCCAAATAATGCAATCAACATATATTGAATCACAACTAATGTCATCTAGTGTATCATAATCGAATGTGAATCACAATATGTCAATAGTCCAAATATCTCGCATAGTCCATCATTTACTACTCAAAATATAATAATAAAAATTTCTAAGTAAAAATCCATCAAGCAATGTCAACATGACTAAAATAATGTCGAAGAGGAGTGGGCACTTCATCCCCCTCCTCTTAGACTCGAATTCCTCCTGGAAGTCACTGAAATAGGTGAGGAAACTAGGTCGGTAACAAATTTTCATCCTCCCATGTGGTTGTAGTCTCATCATACCTATCCCACTGGACTCATATGTTGTCAATAATGTGCCCTCAAAGGCCTAGGGTCCTATGCTCTATGATATGCACAGGCTCCATAGTCACCTTCCCCTACTCATGTACCTACAATGTGGTCTAATCTAATACATGAGAGGGGTCTGGAATGTATCTCCTAATAAAAAAACATGAAATACATCATGCACGTGAAACAAACTGGGTGCAAAGGATAGACGATAAGATAAGGGACCGATCTTCTCCAAGATCTCAAATGGACCCATGAATCTAGGAGCTAACTTAGAGCCTTTTCCATATGGGATAGGTCTTGTATGAGGTCTGACACGAAGAAACACCTTCACCCACCTCATAGCTGCGATCAAAGTCACCTATAATCTACATATTTATTTTGTCTATCATGTGCCTTGTGAAGTATTTGTCTGATCAAAACAACCTGCTACTCCATGTCCTATACCAAAGCTAGCCTTTGAGATACTATGTCCTCCAATTTGTCCCAATTTAAAGGTGTCTTGCACTCCCGGACATAAAGTACCCGAAATGAAGCCATACAAATAGAACTATGAAATTTATTGCGATAAGAAAACTCTACCAGTACATATACTCCTCCCACCTCGATTGATGGTCCATAACTTACATCCAAGTATGCCTTTAAAATATGATTCACCTACTTTGTCTATCCATTTGTCTTTAGATGATAATTTATACTTGAAGTTGATACTCGTCACAATTGCATGTTGTATGGTAGTTCATAAATGACATGTGTATAAGGGATCATGGTCACAAATAATCTTCTATAGAATCTCATGCACTCTGACAATATCATCTAAGTATACTCGAGCCACTGCACTAGCTCTATAGGTGTTCTTTAATGGAGAAAAATGAGCCACTTTCATCAATCTACACATTGTGACCATGATGGTATCATGGTGGTATCTCGACCGCATTATCCCTTATGTTAAATCCATGGAAATGGTGTCACATTTTCACTCTATTATATCATACAGGAAGAGAAGGCCAACTTCACACCGATGCTCAGCTTTCACCCTCTTACACTCTAAAAAGTGGCGTAAATTGAGCTACATCTCTCCAAAGACCTCTCCAATGGTAAAACTACCTCAAGGTGGCATGCATCTTCTTCACACTTCATGAAAATCCATCCGAGACCGATAATTCTATCGACTCTAATGAAAATCCATCAAACTTTCCCTCAGGGTCTTTGAGAATCAATCTTTGATCAAGATGCAAGGTAGAAGATGTCACAAAATGCTACTCTATAAATTTATACCCACCAAGTAGCCATAACCAAATTTCTCCATCTACTCAAAGTTTCGTAACGATATTCTCCTTTCCCTTTCACATACTTTATCTCCATGTCGTACTCATATAGAAAATCCATCCAACATCATTGTTTGTGCGTTGAGATTCGATTGTGTGAAGAGGTGAAGTAATCTCCAATGGTCTGTCCTAAGAATAAACATCCTTCCAAGAAGGAAATGATAATGCACCAAATCATGCACTATTGTTGTAAGATCAAGGTCATGATTCAAATATTTGAGCTTATAATACTTGACTTTGTGAGACTCACAGAAACCACATGGCCCTCTTACATCAAAAACCTCCTCATCTTGCCAAGGAAACATATGTACACACAAATAAATCCCTCTAAATATCTAGCATTACAAGAATAATTATTTTCGTAAGTTATTCCTTTAGTGTACTTGAAGTCTACTCACATCCATCGGACCAAAAAAAAATTCTTCCCTTTCCGATTAAGAGAAGTGATGAGGTGCGTAATCTAGGAAAAGTCCTGAACAAATATCTTAGAGTATCTTTCCAACCCCATGAAACTACACACCTCGGTCACATTGGTTAGTGAGGGACAATCCATAATAGCTCTAATCTTGGAAGGATTGACTATGATACCTTCCTAGAAATGATTTTACCCAAGTATTGAACCTATGATTGAAAAGAGGAACACTTCTTCGAGTTCTCATATACCTATTGCTCATAAAGACACTACGAGAACCTCTCTTAAAGGTGCTCCTCATGCATACATGAGTATATCAGAATGTCATCAAGAATCATGAGCATGAGGTGATCCAAAAACATCCTAAACACCCCATTCATCAAACTTGTGAATACTGTAGGGGTGTTCGTTAGACCAAATGGTACCACCGTAAACTTGTAGTTGCCATATCTCATACATAAATTTGTCTTGTTGATATTTACCTTTGTAATCCTCATTTGATGGTATCCTACCATAAGATCAATATTATAAAATAAAGTGTCCCTATTCATCTGATCAAATAAATCATTTATCTATGGAAGGGGGTAACGATTCTTGATTGTTACTTTGTTTAGCTACCCGTAATCGACCCACAAGCACAAATATCTGTCTTTTTTCTTCACAAAGATCATTGGTGCACCCAAGGAGATACACTAGGATGGATTAGGCCTTTCTCAAGAAGGCCCTCCAACTACAACTTGAGCTCACATAGCTTAGGTGTGGTCATCCTATATGGTGCGCATGAGATAACCTTTTCTCATAGAACTAAATCAATACGAAAGTGGATCTCACGTGGGAGAGGTAAACCTAACAACTCACAAGGAAAAACTTCGTAAAATGGGGTGGTCATCAAGTGACGGTCCATGAGTCTCATCCTCTGATTGGTCACTAACAATGATGGAAAATAACTAACAACCCCGTTGCACACACCACTTCAACTGCATAGCAGATATGGTGCAAATAAAGATGGGTCTCCTGACTCAAACAATCACTGACTCCACTCCCAAATCATTTGCACAAGATATAACCTTATTGTAACAATCAACTCTAGCTCGTGTAGACAACCAATCCATGCCCAAGATAACTCCATATGAACCTAAGGGAAGGATACAAAGATCTAAATTCATGGTGAAGAGTCTTAGGTCAACTACACACTCCTTAACTAAGGAGTCCACCGAGTGTTTGGCTCCGAAATCATCTCAACATCCCCACTATGGCCTTTCCCCACTACTACCGGTGCACATCACTCTCCTAAAGATGGAGAAATGAAAGAATCTAATGATCTGAATCAAATAAGATAAGGGTAGAAATACCACCAATGCTACCTATGGTCTAAATCACCATGCCCTAGTGCTCTTCCTAGTGGTTCTCATTGTAGTATAGATTATGTGGATCATGTCCTTGAAACCAACCATAGGCTTAGAAATAGGTGCCTTACCCTGATTAGTAGGGTTCTGAGGGAAATATCTCCAATGATGACCATATACACAAAGTGCCCATAGCACCTACATGGTCGTCTCCACTGAGTAGATACTCCTCCAGGTGGCTCGGTAGTCCTTGTTGTAGAACTTGATGATCCTACCATAGATCTTTGTTGGTGCTGCGGTGGACATACTCCTACTGATTATGCATGAGGTGGAGCTCGAATTCTATTGCGCCCCACATCTAGAGGTCCTATACTATGCCCGCTCTGAGAATCATGGCATTTTGGAGGTCAAAAGGGTGGTCGAGTCTACTATTGCTACTAAGGAGGAAGGGGCCTAAAGGGAGAATGTACTAAAGTGTGTCTACCATGAGGAGGAGGAGGAGCTAATCCCCTCGACCTACTATCCAACTATTATATGTGGATCTGTTGACAATTTTTGCACTTGTGCAAAAATGGGCAACTCGAAACTTTGTCATTACGATGAAAGTCATGGGTGAAGTATACCTAAGCTAAGGGAGTTTTGATGTTATTGGTTACTATTGAATTAATTAATGATTAAGTGAAATCTGCAGCTATGTGTGTTGTTACAAAATGTAACAGATCACATAGTCTACAATTTCATGATACCTTCAGCAAAAGAACACAAGGGCCCTGAAGGATAGCTATGTTGTCTTGATGAAGACATCGGATTGTAGAATAGGTGAAGTGTTGAGTTTTGGGATAGCAAACATAAGTGCAGATTGTAGAAATCAGAGTTCATTACTGAATGTTACCAGTTTCTCATTAATGTTCTTTCCTTCATGATTAAGACATTCAATTAAATGACTGAGTTGTTTAGTTCATCATACAATCCATACAAAAAGCTGAAATGCAGAAAGAAATATACAACTCATTTACAAAATTCAATGTTTTATTCATAAGGAAATTTCAAATGTTCCCACACAAGCCGTGGGATGTAACTGGAAAGTAAAGTACAACTACTGAAATAAGAGGTACACATGCATGAAAAATAAAGGAGTATGAGTGAACCCATCATTGCCTTGGGGTTTCTTTCTTCGATTGAATCATCTCCATTTCTAGCTTTTTCTTCATCTCCATTGTAGAAGCCACTTGTACCTAAAAAGAAGAAAATTTAATTGTCAGTTACAAGCTCAGGGATCAATTCATATTCCCTACTATCCTAGTTTGTGCATATGAATCTCTTCAAATAGGAGATGTAATTTACTTGAATATCAAACTGCATACATGCTCTACTTACTCAGAAAGAAGAAAGAGAAAAGAAAAGAAGAACATGGACATAAGAGAGGCCAAAAATCCTAAGTATTTTCTAACTATTTTCTTAAGTGTGCAGGTACAAGTTACAGCCAGAAAGAATAGACAAGTCATAAGTACATGATGGAAGGAAGAAATAATTCTAGAAAAATTGTCAAGGCTTCGCCATGAAAAATCAACATTTCAAATTTTCCAGCATGCATATAAAGTTGTAATGAAGCTCAAATATAGTATTGAAGCACAAAAGAAATGGAACTACATTATTTCAACAAAACTTAAATTGTTCAACATGTAGGAATTTGTGAACAGAGTTTCCAGAAATAATATGTCCAATGCAGAGTTACAGAAAACAATTGAGGAATCAAAGTCAAGCTCATAATTTTACAATATGGAGCCATCCTATAACTGTTTTCGGAATAAGAGTTACATTATTTTCAGCATACAAGAACATTGATACAGTCAAGCAGTCAATAGATAAATTTTTCAGAAACATTCAAAGCTCACCAAGTTCAAAGATGGTGTTTTCATAATAAGTAGTGCAATAAGTCAAGGCAACCATCAAAGCAAGACCACTATTCTAGTTCTGAAGGAAAAGGAAAAGAATGATGGAATTATTTTGGAAATGAGATTTTGGTATCTCAACAGAGCTCTAGAATAGAGGGATTACAAAATAGAAAATTAGAAGATCCATATTTACTCATCTTAGAGCACTAGTTTTCAGTTTAGCATTGAAATAAGCACAACTTACAAATCTCAAATACAAAAGGCATGCTACAACTATCATCATTTCAGGAGAACAATCAAAGGAAGAATGAATTATCAGTGTCTTGAGCCAAAGGGGAAACACCAAGTAACCTTATGAAGCCACCAATATTGCAAAAGTTACAGTACGAGAAACCAATTGCATTCAAGCACTCATCTCATGGGAATTTCAATGTTCAAGTGATCTCAGATTGAAAAGGATTAAAGCAAGTATTCTCAAAGGGGTGCATTTTCAAAGAATCAAGTTGATCCTGAAAAATGAATTATAACAAAATGGATTCTCTAGAATACAAAATTGAGCCAAGGATTTCAGAACAAACCTGAAGTAATATACAGAACCTATATTTGCAGAAAATCATAACCATCATTTCTACAATATTCTCAACAAATGCAAATGAAATAATAGTTGTCCTGAGGTTAAAGCACAAAGAAATCATACAGAGAAGAGGTAGAAGTAAGTATCCAGAATGAAGAAATTACTTTATGTCCACCACAGGAAAACAAAGTAAATACAAAGCCTCTACAGAAACAAATATCAGAGAGGAGTGCGGATCCGGGTCAAAAATTGAATAACCCATGAATGGGTATCAGTAGATCAGGTTTGAATCAAAATATCAGAGATAAACTATGCAACTTACCACATGGGTCGAACTTTGAACCCAAATAAAAAAATTTCCCTAGTCTGAAAAGAAAAATCCAACAGAGTTGAGGTACCCATCAATGATTATTATTATTACGACTCAAAGTAAAGGGAAACAGTCCCAGGTGGAGAAGGGTAAACATTCACCCATAGATTTTTCTCTTGACATCACATCTACACGAGCTCAAACTTTGAATCAAAGACACTACAGTGTGTGAAACACAAATACCCAAATCGAAAACATTAGATTTGGAGTTAAGGGCAGAGAAAGGTTGCGATGAAAATGGAACCCAAATGGATTTTGAGCACAGAAAATGCAAAGCTTCCAGAGAGTAGAAGAGGTTCAGATTTCAACAATGGCGGCAGAGTTAAAATGGAACACCATAAGCCCGAATGATGGTCATTTTTTAGAAATTGACTAGGCTAAACCCAGAGATATCTAAAAATTGACAAATAAAAGATTACCCAAAATGGAAATCATCCAACAAACCCTCCACAACCATTCAAGGTAAGCTAATAGGAGAATCACAGAGATCACGATAATAAAATACAGACCAGCTTCAAGTAAATAGAAGTTCTTCTTTTATGACACCCATTGAAGATAAATCTGGCTCAAACAAGTATTCAAAAGTCACTTACCTTGTTACAGTGAATGAGCTTGAAGATTTCAACCATGTCGGCTAGCTCGCAGAGCTCGGAAAATAGAAATGGTGGCCACTTTGAAGACCACTTACAGAGATCAAGAACCAAATAGAACCGAGCTCCAAGAGGATGACCATGGTGGCCAATAGACCACAGAGAGCTCGACAAAGAAACCTCACACAGAGATCCCGAAAGAAAAAAAAAAGGGATCAAGCTTCAGACTTCATCAATGGTGGCCAATAAAGAAACTACAGTCTTCAAAGTTATACAAAAACTGAGCTCAACAAAGAAACAACCATGTGGTACATATCTAATTGATCTCGAGAGAACAAAATGCAGAGGGGTCGGGTTTAAAAATCACCCATAATGACAAAGTTTAGAGCTTCAAGTAACCATCATAGCATCAAAAATATTTCCAGGGCTTTGCCTACAAGCCAAATCCAAATGAAATGATCATCAAGTTCAAGTTCCCTTTACCATACCAACTCAAGAGGAGAGTCAACGAAACCCTAACCGAGGGTCAAGCATCAATGATCAAGCTTCAACCGAGTACAAAGATCAAGGGCTAGGGATCGAGCTCCAAGCTCAAAACAATTAACCACGGTTAGTTCCCACCAACCAAATTAAATGCTCAGTTTGAAACCCTAACTCATAGTCAAAGATCGACGGCATCAAATACAAGAGGATAGAAATCAATGACCTAAGATTAATCATTGTCATCAAAGCAACTCAACCTAAGTTAACCATGCCACTAACACCATGATTGAGGGGTGAGTCACCATGGAGAAGGGGCCAGCCCATGTCATCAAATCAAATAAATAATCATTGCAATGAATTTCAAAGTCCAACCATAGTGTATGCTTTCAAATTCAAATGCTGACCTAATCATGCCATCAATAATCACCGAAAAGGTGAAATATCAAACTATACACTTTCAAATGCAAAAGGCTAAAAGATATACATGCATGTATTTATCAAAAGGGGGCAGAGCTATAGTATGGCGTGTATATTACCCAAAGGTGGCAGACCTTATATTTTCTAAAATCCACAAGGTGGCCAAACCAAATGGAGACCAGTGATCAAATGCAAGGGTGGCCCCACATACTGCAAGGAGAAAAGGAACATGTGCACATGGGCAGGTGGTCCCCACAGTGGATGTTCATACCTTGCAAATATTACAATTATTGTAATTATTTTGTTCTTGCAAAAGCAAGGAGTTAAATTTTTGCATGCTTCACAAGAAGATAGAACAGAGAAGGAGACAAAGTTGCATGCTCATGGAGAGAGACTTGCCTAGCAAGCTATTGGCAAGAAAAAATTTCGGGGACAAATTGGTAGTTATTTGGCCAACGCTATGGGAATCTAAGTCCCTCTACATTTGAATGGTGCAACTCCCATTATTTAACATGTAAAACCAAAGTGGATTTATGGTGGTTTTTCAACCGAGATCCATAGGAACACTCCATTGTCCCTATGGCAATAATAGCAACTCCTTGCTATAATATAAATCAATCGAGAAATGGGAGGGAATGAAAATGAAGCAGGGAAATCAATATTGTGGGTAGAGTGTCGATGCCAACACACATCAACTGGAAGTTTCATTGCATGCATTAACTAATAAAGAAAGACAAATTTAGAGTTTCGAGCACAAGATAGAATAAAACACGCTAGTGAAAAAGCACCAATAAATTTTTCCATCAAGGGGACATAAAATTCCTTCCTTTTTTATTGATCTCAGAGTTGAAACTTATACAACGAGTGGGAATAGAAGAAAATGCAAAGGAGGAGAATAGAAGAAGACTAACAATCATTTTTGTCCTCTATTCACAAAAATGTGCTTCAGTTTCTAAATTTGATTTCCGTCCTTTACAATAACTTCAAAAACCATTAAAACATTTGACCCAAAGCCATTACAAACAAATTTGATCATTTCCCCTCTTCCAGATTCCTCATTGCAAAGAAAATGCTTCTGACGAGCCCAAAAAGAGCTTCTGCATGCAAAAATGTGTTTTATATTTCAATTTTCTAGTTCACATATGAACCATTCAATCCTTTGCCCTAATTTCTTTGAAATCGAGCCATCCACGTGGCAAGAGAACATTGGAGCGGAGTCGGGGAAACTTTATTGTGTTTTTACATGCCAGAGATGTTTTCTTGATTTCCACCACAAAACTCCATCAAAATTTAAAATTTAAGTTTCCATCGTGTGGATAATTTCACCATCTTTCCATTGATACCAAAAACGTGAAAATCCAAGCTCTAGATCAAAAGATATGGCCTCTTGAAGATTTAGGGAAAAACTGGCAAAATTAGGGCAAAAATTCGGGTTTGCGGGCCGAAATTTGAACTTTTCCCAATTTTTCAAATTGGGAAATTTTTCCCCAAAATCTCTGCTCCCCACCACTCCAATGACACATGGCACCTTCTGGTTGATCCACAGCTTCAAAACAACATTTTGCCCCCTTTTGCGAAATTGAAAATTTTCTCAAAATCCTCTATCGGTCTCGCCACTTCGATGACACATGGCACTCTCCTATTGGTTGTGGGCCTTAACCAATTTTCTTCATTCTCCTTTGTGGGCTTGCGGGCCAGATTTTGACTTTTGAGTTTCTAGCCAAAAAGGCTAAGTGTCAAAATTTTCTCCCGGCCCCGCGAGTCTGTTTCCTTCCTTCGGTGGGCTTGCGGGCCAAAATTTGTCTTTGTGCCTTTTAACCCCAAAAGGGATAAGTTCCAACTTTCTCTTCACTCCTCCACCAACCTCGCTAATTCCCTTGGAAAATTTTGTCCTTACCTCGAGCCCGCCCAAGGAAAAATTTCCCTCCTAACTCCGTCGAACCATATCTTGCAAAATATAAGGAGTTAGGAGGACTTCCTTACCTTTCTGGAAAGGGGAAAGAATTATCTATCTGATGGAGGTGTTTCTAAGAATCCTTGATCCCTTGGGAAGTTCCAAATTTCAAAATACTCAGAGTGGACCATTTTCAAAGGGTAACAACTCAAAAATTTCTAAGTCCAGACTTGGAAAAAGAAGAAATTTTTTGAGGGGACAACACAAGAAAAACTTATTATTAGCAAATTATTCACCCAACCTTATTAAAAATAGAATATTCAACTTCAGTTGAATGAGATGTAATTAAAGGCTATTAATGCCTTTTGCACTAGTTTATATTATTTTATCCCTTTATTTATTATTAAATAAACGATAAAATTAGGATGCATGGGTGAGTACAACCTTAGTATATTTTTAGGAAGGGTGGGAAATATTATTTTGCTATATATTGTGTGCCTTTTTAAAAGAAAGTGGAGGAATTTTCGGATATAGGAGTACTGAAGCATTTATTGCAAGTTTTGCCTTCTAAGTGTGAAGTATTTCTGCCTTCCCAATTACTTACATTCTTGTGTATGTTTCTATTAGTCTTGTGAATGCAAATTCCCTGATTAATCATCTTACCTTGTTGCAAAATTTAGTAGTTTCTGCATAATATTAATGTGCATGTTTAGCTTAGCAGTATTGTTGTGATAATCTCCCTCAATACCTCCAAGTGTTTTGACCTTGATATTCTCAGAACGAACTATTGGTTCATGCATCAAAAATCCTTTCACATATCAATTGTGCATATACTCAGTCAAATCCCTCATACAAATTTTGTGTATCACCTTAGTTTTAATTATTTTATAGTCATTTTTACCCTTAAACCCTAAAAGCAGTTTATGATACATCAACAAGGAACTAGCCTTGATACTGGAGACTCACCTCAAAATAGGTATACCCACAGACCTGAGGTGTTTCCATTGTATCTACGAAAAGAGAGAGATCAAATTCTACAATCTTAGAAAACCTACAACCATCTCTCTACATGGTGCACTTTCAAGAGATAACAAGATCCTCACTCTACCTCAAGCCTATTGAGTCTTCCCCCTAGCTTTCTCTGCGCAATATAGGCCTTCTCAACATGGATTTTGATAGAGTCTACAAGTAATGAATGCACACTACCCCACCATAGTCTAATTTCAAGACCTTGATGACCAAGTGAACCCTAACTCCGCTGGCCCTACATATAGTACACATTCTCAAGTAAATCCAAAACTGACCCTCATACTCTACTACCATCATGG
This sequence comes from Taxus wallichiana var. yunnanensis, assembly GCA_018340775.1. NCBI lineage: Eukaryota > Viridiplantae > Streptophyta > Pinopsida > Cupressales > Taxaceae > Taxus > Taxus wallichiana. The sequence continues at coordinate 418,230,057 of CM031244.1, read as the reverse complement.
AAGCCTGTCATAGATCATGAAACTCATCAATCTATTGTTGGATGAATCTCCTAGATATGTATCTACTCCTAAAGTGCTCCTCGAAGAGATCCCAAGTGAGTATCTCAGAATCTACATGGAGCTTATGCTCCTCAGTCCTCCACCAAACTCCAGCTTTGTCTCTCAAAAGGTGGATAAAAACACGATATTTCATGTTGCTAGTATAAGGACATAGATTGAAGCATCTACTCAAGCTAACAAACCATGCCTCATCCTGAAATCCTCCTGTGTCTCTAGCAAAATGTGGTAGGTGTAACTTCAATATCTCCCGATGTGATGTGTTGTTGTCGACTATCGGCCCCTAGGTCTCTCTGTATGAACATCCCTTAGCCTAGGGATCCTATATCTGTCTTTGTGTCCTAAAGATCTATCTTTGTGCTCTCTAGGTGGTGACTCATGTCCAACCGACTCCGCGTGGGAGTGCTCTTCCCTATCCTTGGCATTGTGACATGATGGTGTATGAGCCTTCACTAATGGCTCTTCATCTAGTCTGCTACGTCATCCTCCTAAATATCCTCCACATAAAGTGGCATTAACATCCTATAGTGTCTGAAGTATCTGAGGTAACATAGCATGCTACTGCTTAATCTGGGGTGGTAGATCTAGGCTCACGTGTAAGAACCCCTTGTCTAGTTTGTGCCTCCTACACAAACCAAGATGGGAGTTAGTTTATCATCATCTAGGATTTGTTTCATTTTTCTAAGTTTTCTACATTTTAAAACATCATGCAATGTTGTGTGTTCTAGGTTTAGAGTTGTGCTAGGTTTTCTTGTTGTGTTTCATGTTTCTAAGTGTGCCTGGGTCCAAGCGTTGAACCCACGACTCTAATACCAAGTGTAACGCCCACAAATTTCTACTCTCAAAACAAATAGAACTAATAAATTAATAGTCAAATTTATGGTAATACATTTTATTTATTTTTAAAAGAGTTTGCAAGGTTAGACATTTCCACAATTAATAAATTTCTTGGTTAAGTCTTTCTACACAAGCTTGTGAAAGTTAAAATTTAATTAATAATTAATTATTATTAAATTTCTAGCTAAGAAATATTTATGGTTTAAAGCATCTACTAAGCTCCATTAGTTTAATTAGTTATCAAGCACCAAGGTTATATTATTTTCTAACTCAAAGGTTTAATTGTTTTCCTAGCCAATAAGTGGCTTGATTCATCCCATCACCCATGTTCTCTTTTTTTAAAATTTAAAATACCTTCTACTTAAGTGAGGTGGGGTTTAATTTGGGCCATTGGGTTGAATCTATCCTATACCTTAGATTTGGGTTGTCATAAATATTGTTATGGTTCTTTTTTTTTTTTTTCCCTAAATAACCTCATTTTCTCATTTTGTTTTGCGGTTTTGGAATAGGATAAGCCATGAGAGAATTAAGTGCATCTATGGTTAAATTTATCTTGGTTTTAGTTGTAAAGAGTTTTCTATTCTAATATTACTCATTTGTTTAATTTAGAGTTCCTACCATGGATCTATTTTTTATTTAAATGTAACATCTTTTAAGTTCAACAATTGGGAAAAACCCCAGTTTTATTAAATCAATGAGTTTTAAACATTTGAGTGCTATACAAGATATTCGAAGGCTTAAACAATTAAATCTAATTAATTATTAGTTTTTGGTAGCTTCCTTTTGATGGTTTTAAGCTTAGATTTCACTTAAATTTAAATCTTGGTTTTTGCATAGACGAATTTTAATTTTTCATCAAAAGTTATGAAACCATCACCCTACACAAGCCAATGGTCGTGTGACCATCTTCCTACTGGGGGGGTTCATTGACCACTTTGCTCTATACTTTGGGTGTGGTTCTAAAACCATCACCCTACATAGGGCAGCGGTTTTATTCTCCGAAAATAGAACCTTCAACAATGCATTTTTTTCAACAAATTTTCTTCTTAAGTTGATTTTTAATGCAACATTAATTTTAATGAGGGTGTCTTCCATTCATTTTAAGATAGATTAATAGTATATCTAGTTTCATAATTCTAATTACATAACATCAACTCATTCTCTATTCTTTCCTTTGCAATAAAATGTAAAATTGAGTATAACATTACTACAATTCATTCTATTTCACATATTCAATTTTTCCAACAAAACAACAAGAATTCAACACACTTCCTTTCACTATTTTTTTTTTTCCATGTATGTATGTATATGTATGTATATGTATATATATGTATCTATATTGTAACTTTAAATACATACAACTTTAGGAGAGTTTCATTTCAAGCCAACTAAACAACTTAAGCTTCCCTTTCACTATAACATTACAATACAAATATGAAAACTACAAGTTGTCATATCATTCTTTTACAATACAAGGACTTCAAATCCATTTCTTTCAATAAGACTAGTCCTTTCCAACAAGGTAAACAACCAAGAGTTCTTTCTACATTCACTAAATCACTTCAACTTGGAATAAATGAAATATTACACAAAACTTTTCTCAAACATACAAAATTTCAATCTTCCACTCAAAGTGGGAATAATAATATGATCAAATAACAACATAAAGATTCTTCAATAAGGTCAAACCAAGTATTATTTTCATGTCCTCTCCCAAATTTGTAGCTTTGATCTTGCCTTCTTCAATCTTTCAAAACTTAGATCACAGTCCCAATCACAATCCCTCCCCATAGGTGAAACTCCCAATCATAGTCCCTTCAAAATCGCATGCCTCACAACTCCCTTTTCCCTTCCCAATGGTCCCATACTTCCATCTCCCACTCCCTTCTTAAGACAAACTACTCAACCACATAAAAAAACACATTCAGGACACTTATACAATATTCAACAAACACAATTTTCATATATACAAACAAAAATAAGAAGATAAAAAGATGGAGATCCTACCTCTTCATCAAGCTTCCAAGATTCTTCAATCCACAAGATTTTTAACACCTTCAAGCTAAGCACACTCCAAAATCAACTCCAACAAGCTCCCAATTCCAAAAGTGCAAAAGAAGGAAAATAAAAAAGTAACACAAAAATCCATCAATTCATTCAAGAAATATAAATGGTATGTGAGGATGATGAGGTGGCTCCATGTAGGATGTTACTTCATCATTCCTCCATTCTGAAAAATAAGTCAAACACAAACCCCAAGACAATAAATGAACATGTAAGACTTATGACATGCCCACATGACACTCCAACTTGCACACCATGCCTACCAAGGACAAATTAATTGTGGTAAGTAGGAAAGTGCAATTATTTTAACTTTTTACACTCCAAAATGCATAAATAAGCCTAAAATTAACTCCCATACCATAGGTATGGTTTTTGGGTGAATTTAAGAGGCATGGGACAAGCTTAGCTTGTCCCACAAGCCTCCAAAAAATCCTCCCAAGTAAAAATCCGAATTTTGAAGTTGGGAAAGAGTACACAACACAAAATCCAACAAAAATCTAACTTACATCCACAATATTTCAAGGACCATCTACCCTCATAATTATTCAATTGTCACATCCTTATTTTAGTTAAAAAATTAAGTTGGATTAGCTAATTAAGACACATTAATAATTGCTAATAAAGTGACTACAATTTCCAATAATTAAATACATATAACACAAAATAAAGCACACACAAAATTAAAAGAAAGGGAAAACATTACACCCCATGGCCACACATGTGAGGTCACCCCCATGGGAAACCTCCTAACTAGGCATGTAATAACACCACATAAACATTAGACACAGTTGTCAAATTTGGCCATGTTGCAAAACACCCGACATCCTTCCATGGTTGGTCCCCTATCCCCTTTCAATGTATGTGATAAAATATCCCTACAACACAAACAAAATACCTCTCTGGCCTCATGACCACATCAACAACATCGAGAAATAATATATACATAGAAATCAATAATTGTCATCCAAAGTTAAGTAATTCTATCATCTATCAACATATCAAATAATTTGATTCTAACATCCATGAGATCATAATTCTACTAAGAACATTCAATGCAAAACATATAAGTATAAAATCCAAATAATGAAATCAACATATAACGAACTATCTACCAATGTCATTTAGTATATCATAATCAAAATGTGAATCACAACATGTCAATAGTCCAAATATCTGCATAGTCTATCATCTATTGCTCAAAATATAATAATAAAAATGTCTAAGTATCAATCCATTAGTAATGTCAACATAGTGAAAATAGTGTTGAAGAGGAGTGGGCACTACATGACATATACATGCACATATGTATATGTATACTCGACATACATGGGTGTACAAATACACACACACACACACACACACACACACACACACAGTATATATATATATATATATATATGCATTCAAGAAGGTATCACATCATATTTATTTGGCTGCCCAACAAATATAAGAGTATAGATAAAAAAATTCTCGGTGGGACAAATACTTGTACATATGTATATGTATACTCATACATATGTGTGTGTATCCTATATATGTATACGTATTTATATGTATGTATTCAAGTTTATATCATAGCAGAAGATTCCTTGAATGCCTAACAAATTGAAGAGTATAGACAGTGATTTTTTTGTTATGTGGTATACACACAGTGTGTATACCACATACAACACTACCCTATGATAATATAGGGTATATGGGACACATACTTATACATATGTACATATATACATGTACATACGTGTGTGTATGTACATGTATATGTATAGGTATGTGTATGTGTATAGGTATGTATACTCATACATACGTGTGTGTATGTATTCGAGTATGTATCACAACAATAGATTCTTTGAGTGCCAACAAATTGAAGAGTATAGATAGTTTATTTTCTTTGTTATGTGGTATACACACATTGTGTATACCACGTACAACACTACCCTATGAAAATACAGGTATGTGGGACATGTACATATACATATGTACATGTATACTCATACATACGTGTGTGTATGTATATGTATATGTATGTGTATGATTATTTATGATTATAGTTGCCACACTTTTTGTTTTTTGTTTGTATGTGCCATTTGGCAGCACAATGACAACAACAGGTAATCATCACATCTTCTCCCCACTTTCTTCAACCATCATGTGAATTAGAAAAATTCTTAACATGTGAACTATTTATTTCCTCTATTTATAGTAGCAGACTAACCCCTTTCTTTATTTGTATTGTAGGAAAAACAAACCAAAGATCTAGAACCGCATCGAGAGAATGGAGTAGGTAAGCATAAGAAAAATTAAAATCCCTCTTTTTAGTATGGTAAGTAAGTAATAGGGCTAGCACCTCTGTTACAATATTTTTCCTCTGTTATGTGATATACACACAGTGTGTATACCACATACAACACTACCATATGTACATGGTATGTGATAATAGACTACACTCTAAAGCAAGTAGAATACAATCTGAAGCAAGTAGACTAAAATACAAAGCAAGTAGACTACACTCTGAAGAAATTAGGCAACACTCCGAAGTAAGTAGAGTACACTCTGAAGCAAGTAGGCTACACTCCAAAGCAAGTAGAGTACACTTGCAATCAATGAACCAAAAGTATCAAACAATTAAGGTGATAATATGCTAGATACAGAGGGTAGTGATGAACCACTTGTCGTGTATGATATTACAATAAATTTCATGTGGAGGAGTCAAGTCTGCAAAGATGGCAAATAGTTTGAAGGGAAAAAGAAACATATTGATGAAGAACCTAATACTCATAATCAGAAAAGAAAAAGGTTAATAAGCCCACAGTTTGATTTTCCCAAAAGGTCTAAAATAAGTTCTCCTCCACTTTCGATTGTGGAAAAGTTTTGAAACGTAATATTTAGAATTAATTAACATCTAAGCATCTTGATAGAATAGAAACAGAAACCTCAGTTTGATTTTGGCTTGCTATGGTTGTTTTGATAGAATCTTGAAGCCTACAAGCATGTAAGGGGATGAAGTGAAGAGTGATTAGGTGTCTTAGGTCCATATCAGGGTCTAAAAAGACATAGTGGGAGTTTAAAAGTCAAGGACATGCCTTTTGGTTGAGGAACTTAGCATAAGACTAAGGATATTCAAATGACCACAAGGTCTACAGTCTAGAATTCAGTTGGAAACTAATAGAAGAATTATAAATTGTGAAACTGTAACTGAATTATGCATTCCCAATCAATTGGAAATCAAGGAAGGTTTCAGGAAAGGAGAAAAATAACATTTTTGTAAGCTTTGGTACTTGGTAATGGTGTATACATCTCTGAGATTGTTGAATGTTCATACAAATCTAATGCATGCTTGTTGGTAAGGCTATAAATTATCTCGTGGGAGAAATTATTTACAAGTCTTTTGAATTGTTATTGTATGTGTGTTGAGGTTCTTGGATGAACTGAGTATATTCATTAAACTATGAAACTCTGATTCAACTGTGAGTACAGTCGTATTGGAATTTGTGAAAAGACTATTGACACATTGTGGTGAGTGGAAAGCTATCCATGCATGATAGGAAGGTGCAAACTTGGGCCTAAAACAAACCTCTGTAATGTATTCTCGCTTATGCAAAGTGTGATATAAGATGATTGTGCTATGTGAAACGAGTTGACTGAGATCATCTTTGCAAGTGTTTGTGATAAGTTGCTTGTTGTGCCATAAGCAAATAGTATCAAGGGTTACCCTTAGGTCCAAAGAACAAGACACAAGATTGTAACTTGTATGTTTGAGTCACGGTTGAGAATGACATAAATTTAGTGTACGAAAAATGTATCCCCTTGAATCAATTTTTCTTCACCATTTTTTGTTCAAGGTTGATTCTGAACATTGGAAGCCAAGATTTTAGTTATAGATTGTAATACATTAAAGCTTGAATCTATATTTTGAAAGAACTATGCAAAGAACTCTCCTCTTAGGCTCATTAGGATGGTTATAATAGCCATGCTAGAGTTTGCAATTTGGTGGGTCTAATCTAAGTATTTCACTTTCAAACTTGCAACATATCATGAACGGGATCTAATGTAGGAGATGTCAAAAGAAATTTGTATTTTTAAGGGTGAAATTCAGACTTATGTGAAAAGAGGAGTTAGCCGCTAAAAATTTAAGAAATTGTGGTAAGAAATCAAACTTATTTCAGCTTTTGGGAAGATCAAACTGTTGGTACCAATGAATCCTTGAATACATGAGGTGGGTTTTACATTTTTTCTAAAAAAATTGTAGTTGGGATTCACTGTGAATGGTGCCAAAACCCTAAACTCTGCAACTTTATTCACTATGGACGGGCCCAATGCATTAGGGTTTTGAAAATCAGTGCTCGCCCCATACATTTTTTTCTTCTATTTGTTGTCCATGCCATTTCAAAATATGTTGCTAAAAACAAGGAACAAAGAATAAAACAGGTTCAGTTCGCCAAAAAATGCAAACTCTGAAATATTTATTCGCAGAAGCTATGGTGAGAAAATCGAAGGCCCCCAAAACTAATCTTTGTATAAAATTAGGCATAAACGCTAGTTTTATTTAATCTTGAACGAAAGGCCACAAAAAAATATCAAAAATTACTCGTGTTTGAATCCAAAAATGAGCTCCACCTATGTGAGGGAGGAGCTTCCGCCAGGAACGAGGGACGAGCAACAATGAAAGGACGCTTCAGAAATGAAATTAAAAATGAAACAATGCCGAGAGTCTCATTAATTCTTGACAATAGGAAGGTGGCGGCATCCTTTGCCTCCACCCAACGTGCTTAGAAAAACGTGTGCCACCTCACCCTAAACCCGATGACCGATAATTTCTTTCCAGCGGGGATGGTTCACGTTGGCATGAGACTCTCGGAAAAAGCATGAGGGATGTGCATGGGGCATATGGGGGGTCATCATCAACATAGGTGGGGGCCAGCGAATAGGCAAGGGGGAGTTGTTTGACGTCTTATCTGCAACGTCATTCCGTTAACTGCGCTGAGATTTTAGTCTACCGGCTCTACACTTGATAAGATTCAAACATCGAGCAACTTTATTCTTACAGTAAAACAATAAAATATACATGACAAGATTTCTTCACAAAAATTCACCCACGAGTCAGTTTTTTCTTTGAAAATATGTGTAGGCAGTCGGGACGTCTCAACTAACCCCGAGGATTAGTTATCATAATACAATACCAATGCAATGGAACTGTTGAATTCGTTGAGATTTAATATTTAAAAACTCAACAAATATAGACAATGTATTTTTCAGTCAATTTATGACAACATTGAATTTTTTTGAAGATGTTTTCCTGCTTCTTTCGTCCCAGTCCTCCTCGGATTCCAACAGAAGCATAGTTAACGACTGCATGTTCGACTTCTGCAAACACTCTAATTCGTTTATCCAATCAACTTGCTGCTGCTGCGTGTCACTGTAGATTTCTGCCATTCCTCGACCATCATCGGCTCTAATCTCTGAAAAACCAATTGGATCCAACTCATCGCTCGGCTTTGCGAAAGATTCTTTGAATCTCAAATCATGGCTTCCAGACAACAGCATATCACACTCCCAAGAAGACAAATTATCTTTCAGCACGTCAGATGTGCACATTTCCTTCTCTGCAGAATGCTGAGAATCTAGGAATGAGCCATCGTCTAAATTGAGCATAGAGCATGGAGAATCCTCATGAACATTTTCCATGGACTCAAAAATGTTCTCGGTTATCGAGGGATCGGCGAAGTCGGATATGGCATTATTGTGCGTGTTGAAATCATCGCACCACGATTTGGAAGCCTTCACCGTTTCCGCAACATCAGTCGACCGCAACTCTTGATGATCTGAATTACCACAGTCTTCATATTTTCTGAGATTCTTTGCATTTGGAGTGTGGGGTTGGGGAAGAGTTTTCTTGTCCGGCACTCTGTTTTTGCTCAGATGAGTGTTCCAGTAATTCTTCACTTCATTGTCTGTTCGCCCCGGCAGTCTTCCAGCAATCAGTGACCACCTGCATATAACATATCAGCGCACGCGCGCCATTATAATAATTAAACTTGTTCCCAAATACAATTTTACAATCTAGCTAGTTTAGGCCTACCAAATATTGCGTGTAAATCAAGAACGTACAGGTACCTGTTCCCAAGGAGTTTATGCATTCTAATAATGAGCTCCTCCTCATCTGGAGAAATGTTTCCTCTCTTAATATTGGGTCGGAGATAGTTCAGCCAACGCAATCGACAACTCTTCCCACACCGCTTCAGGCCTGAATAACACCGCAAAATCCACCTTGTAATTAATTAATAGACATGCCCTATCTCATGTGAAATTGCGTACCACTCAAAAACACCTTTAAAAAAAAATCTAAACTACCCATCCCATTGTTTTGATTTACCTGCGTTTTTGGGAAGAGCTCTCCATTGACCCTCGCCATGAATTGAGATGTATTTGCCCAAAATAAAATCTTCCTGGGCAGTCCAAGCTCCAGCGCTTGATGACTGAACCTGTTGGGCAGCAAGGAGACCTGCCCATTTTGATCCAATGATTAAAGATTTAAGAGCAGAGCTTAATGGATCTGTGAATTATTAGTGTGTGTATATATAAGCTCATGTAGTGTGTGTATATATAAGCTCATGTTGTTCTGCATCGCAATAACTATTCGCTTTTAATTTTACAGTGGGAAGTAATTAGATTGCGACATTTTTATAATATATTACCCAATCAAGTGGTAAATACTATAGAGAAAACTGACTCTAGCTTTACACATCTGAGCTGAGGGCAAGGCAAATTTCTGATCGCAGAATCTCCCACGATCTCAACGTTTAAATCTTAACACATTGAAATCAATAAATATAAATTTCCTTGTTGAGGTTACAAAACATAAAAAAAAGTGAAAATGACAGAAAAAAGTTTGTCAAACTGTCAATATAATTCGAAGTAATTAAATGGTATGTAAAACTCCCGTACCTACATAATATCAAGAATGTGATGTCTAGGTTAATCCCGTTTTTGCCTAAGAAATAAATCTTATTTAGATAAGCGAAATTTAGACTACCACATCGGTGAGAGTATGACTGTACAAACTGACAGACATGACAGTGCTGCTGCTACGCTGTTAGAATCCTCAGAAGGTAGTCAGTAGACGTAGAAACCGGTGAGTACCGCACGGGCATTGTTTTTATCGGTTAGCGATGAATAAGCCATAACTTCTGTTCCGGCCTCCACGGGAAGAGTAGTTACGCTTTGGTGGAAATTAATAACGTTGAATTATTGTATGACATATCTCACTTGCTCCCTTTTATGAGATGTGGCCGGACCAGCTCGTTCGGATGTACACCATAGCGGACTTTAAAGGTTAGGAATCAGCACTACGGTGACCGACCGGTCCATTGTATAAATGAATTCGCAGAACTCTTAGAAAACAATAATGAGAATTACATTAACACCACGGTCTTACACCAATTAGGCTATTCTCATTAAAAGTATTATATACCTTTTAATTATTAGACTAATAACATTAATTGTGTGGAAGATGTTTTCGTTGTGGGAAAGACCCTTTTGGACATTTTGGTGACTATGTTAAATTTGATGGTTTATTGGTCGTTTGGGTGCTTGTGCTTTTTCCGCTATTTTTAACATTTTTATGTTATTCATTGATAATTTGGGGCTTTCTATAGTAATCGATTAGGGAGGCATCACTGCAACCCGTAAGCAACATGGATCTCGCACCATTAGCGGCCAAGAGCAAGAACTTGAGAATATCAAAAGATCTACAAAGTGTGGCTGCATGACACAGGGGAGAGAGGATCGGTGAAAAAATGAGAATTCAGTAAAAACTTGTCCGTACGGCTCCAAAATGGTCACCGCCTCAATTCACTATGTTAAATTATTGAGGGAATATAATCTCCAATATTGGAGTCATATATTTTAGCTCTGTGTTGGGCTATAAGAAGGCCTTGTAACACAAATTTATTGGTGCTCTAGTTGCCAATAAACAAATCCGCCCAACAGTTACACGATTGCCAACAACGTTGTGTAGAATGCACTAGCAAAACCACATAAAACCCCAACCCCAACATGATGGTCACGCTTCCTTTCCAACACATGTATTCATTCTCCCCTTTGTCACTTTCCTCATGATCTTTCCTTAACATTGTTGTAAACATTTTTTCAAAATAAAGACAACAATCCAACTCCCTTAAACCCCCAAACAAGAGTTTTATCGCTAGCCATAACATGACAAGAATATATACAACAAAAAAATTCTAGTGCTTATCTATGTGATGCCCGTTAAAAACAACCCACTCGAGACCTAAGAACAACCTAGGATTAGTTATGAAAAATTATGAAATAATTTTTATCTTATAAAACGAGTCTACAACTGGTACAAAACAACAATTTGCCACTAACAAGTTCCGAGTCAATTCTAATCCACTAAAATATTCTTTACTTTAATAAACAATTATTAGAGGTCACAAGGTCCCAAAATTTTAGGGTTAGAAGGTTCAATTAGGTTCAGAGGGTAATTCCTCACCATACCCATTCTCTAACAGGCTTAAAGATTCAACTTGATTTTTCTCAAAATTAACACATTCAAAATTTCCTAAATCATTTCCATTGGATAGGAAATTTCTTCACCTTCCATTGATATAAATAAGTCCTCCTAACTCCTCATATTTCTCAAGTTATGGGCCGACGGGCCTTGGGGTGAAAATTTTCCCCAAGAGCGGACCTGCGGGCCCAGGGGAGAAATTTTTCCCCAAGGGTCGGCAGACTGTGGGGAGAAAAATTTCTCGGAAGAGTAGTCGAGTCGACGAGGCTGCGGGAGGCTTTTAGAAAAAATTTCCGTGCGGGGGGCATAACGCTACGTTTGTGCCCACGCTCCCACAAGTCCGCGAGGGACACGTGGCGCCTCCTTAGCCAATGTGGGGAAGCGGGGCGGTGGGGAGAAAAAAATTTTAACGTCCCGAAGGTAAAACAGGGTAAAATTCACTTGCACCTTCGTCGACACCTCGCGATGCCATGTGGCAGCTCTTGATTGGCTGCGGGGCAGTGAGTGGCGAGGAAAATTTAGAAAATTTTCCCAAAATTTATCAAAAATGCAAAAGGCAAAAAGAAACCCGCTCTTCCGCCGACACCTTGTGGTGCCACATGGCTTCCTTTGGTCGGGTGCAAGCTAGCGGGACAGCGGGGAAAATTTGGAAATTTTTCCCAAAAAATTTCTGAAGTGCTAAGAGAAAATTCAAAGAGCTGACCGCTTAGAATTTTTTTCCAAAAACTTTTTTCGACGCCAAGTGAAGAAAAACTTGAAGTTCATAACTTTTGATAGAGAGCTCATTTTGAGAAAACGAGGACTTTCTTCATATCTCTCGATGTCCTCTTTACACAAAAATGCTTAAATTTTGATTTCGATAAATTTTGAGGGGTCAATTTCACGAAAATGTTCTAAAGGGTTTTACAAAGGCAAACTAGTAATTTTAACAAAATAAAATTTTGTTCAATTTGTTCTTGTTCCTCTTTGAACATGTCAAATAGATTTGGTGAATTATTCTTAGGCGGATTTAGGATAAGTTTTTGAGGTAGATCTATGTGATTGAATTCCAATTCAAAATTTTACAATTTTGACAACAAAATGACTGTGAAAGCTTTGAACTCGGTTTTGCTAGGTTTTGAAATATTTCCTTTAAGTATTTTTGTCTAATTGGATTCGTTTAGGGAAAACTACTTCAATTTAATCATTTAGTTTGTTATTTCATTGTTGTAGGTTCGGTCTATGCATTTTGGATTAAATAATTGCCAGTTTGAAAATACAAGATAGAGATCAAATTTTTAAAGGGTTTATTTGCCATTTTCTTCTTCCAAGTATTATAATATGTTCCAATTCTAATCTAATACATTTAGTTGATTCAATTCAACTATTCAAAAACTAAAATACATCTCTGATTTCCAATTTTCACATATTTCAAAAGACAGAGTATTACACTTCCTTTATATGCATTTCTTCCTTTCAAATAGAGATTACAACTCACATCTAGATGATTAAATTCAACACAATGATAAAATTTGAGGAAGGTTATGCAATCCTTTATTTATTCCAAAATACAACTTTACAACTTCCTTCTTTTATTCTTTCCAAAATCATATATTATATACAGGGCAGAATAATACATTTTCTTCTCACATGTTTCACTTTTCCACTTTCCAAACAGGATTTCATAGTGTATGCTAAACACATATTTCTAATGGAATAATATCATATGGACAAGACAAAACCACTTCCATTAATTCAAATGAAACTCTTACAACTTCCTTTCCATTTGATTTCAAAATACAACATACCAAATACATATCATTCTTTCACATTCCAATTTACACTTCCATAACTACTACAACATCTTTCCATTACAAACATATACAAGTTCATCCACTTCAAGTGGGAAAGGTTATAATAATATTTCATTTCACAAGAGACTGTCAAAATGTCTTTATCTTAGCTCCAGAACAACAACATGTAGATTTCTAATTCTTCCAATTTCTGATCACAACAAGAGTATGGGAAAGGCAACACTCTCCACCCAACCAAGACATCTAATGAAGAGGATAATTCATCCTTATTCATTGGCCCCAAGCCCGAACCAAAATGCAATAAAAGATGTGATCCAACTCATGGCAACAACAGGCTTTCACAGACACATAAGCAACATTTTCACAATAAAAACACAGTCCAAAACAAAATGTAGTTTACAACTACATTAAAAAATGAAAAACAATACTAAGGCTTCATCAAGCAAGCCAAAGGAGCAAGAAACTATGGCGGATGCTTCTTATGCCTCCCAAAAGGGGAAATAGGTATCACCACCTGAATTACAAACCACCAAAAATATAACATATATCAAAACCCTAACATTCCTTATGCCTACCCAAGTACCCCTTATTCATGACATTTCCTTATGCCTCCCCAACCTCTTATGGCACCCCATAAAAAAGTAAATAAATTCAAGCTATTTATTTGTAAGGTGGAATCCAAATCCCAACTCCCTCCTCCATTATACCTCCCTAAACACACTTTTTCCTCCCACAAAAATTTACCCCATAATCTTCTCCTACACTATTCCTTGGCCATCTACCCAACAATCCACAAACATGCCAAAACAATCACACATTAACATTTTCATAAACATAAAAAAAGTATTTCAAGAGCCAAACTCCTACCTCTCCATGATAGAGTTGTTCCAAGTTAAAAAAAAACAAGCTTTATCCCAATGTAAGCAATCCAAAACAGCCAAGATCAAGCATGGAATAATATTAAAAAAAAAAAATCAAAGTCGAGCTCCAAAACATCAAAATAATTCACCCCAAAGAGTTTCCCAAAAGTGAAGCCACCCAAAACAAGGTAGGGAAGAGAAGAGGATGAGGTGGATTCATGTAGGATGCCACATCACACATCCTCAACCCCAACCCCCAAAGTCAACTTCATTCTCCCATGCACAATAAATAGGTGGGTGAATAAAATGATAGTTTACTTACACAATCAAATCTATCCCACACTCCAAAGGATTGAAATTAAATCATGTAAGAAAAGTGTAATTAAAACTTACAATTTGACTTACACAAATACATTATAAAAGTCTAATCTCCTCTCTCCAACCATAGGTATGGTTGGTAATTAAATTTAAGAGGTATGGGACAAATTTAACTTGTCCTCAAAATTAGCCTCCAAGGACAATTTCAATTTCCAAGAAGGTGGAGTGTTTCACACTCAAAAGTTAACTTACACATTACTTACACATCTCTTTCAACCCTTTAATGTAAGGCCAACAACTCTATTAATTACTTTCTTATGACATATTTTAATTAATTAACTTAAGAACATGATTACTCATAATATTACACATCATTTAATGAATAATGAAAGGGTCAAATGCATCACAAAATAAACACATGCACACATAACAAAGGGTCCAAATAAATAAATACACATAACCCCTTGGTCACATATAAAGGTGATCCCCCATGGGAATCCCTAACACAAACAAACATGCACAAACAACTCAAGTTGCCATGGTGACCTTGTTGATATCATCTAGAATTCTAAGGTGGTTGGTCTCCAATCCCCCAATGTTTGTTGTGATATTTTAAACCTCGTAAAATAAAAATACCTCCTTCGGCCTCGTGGCCATATCAGAACATCCAAAATAATATAAATATAATTCCCAAAATCATCTAGATATATGAATCACAACAACATCAAAGCAATCTAACAATATCATTTATAGTTTTATCAACAACTATATCATCATCAAATAATTTTCATTTCTAGGTCCACTCACAATATCCAAATATCACAAGTTCGAATGACATCCATAATATAGTCATGTCAAACAGTATATCATCATCAAGATAGAAAATATCTCTAATAATCATAATGCATCATAACTGAATCAAGTTAACAATAATCCATGATCTACATCTAACATCATAGTATAATGAAGTCCATAATCATGTCCCTAATATAATGAGCGTAGTATAATGATTAGTATTAAAAGGTGTCAAAGTGAAGTGGGCACTACATCCCCCTCCCCTTAGACTTGAATTCCTCTTGGAAGTCACTGGAACAAATGTGGAAATTGAACTTGTAGAAAAGTAGCATCCTCCCATGTAGTGCCGCAGCCTCATCTCATATGCTGTCCCATTGCACCCAGACCTAATCAACCTATCTGCCTTGAAGGCCTAGGGTCTTGCGATCTAGGATGAAAATGGGCTCCACCATCACCTGCCTCTGATCTTGCACTTGTAATGATGTCCAATCTAACACATGAGAAGGATCTGTAATATATCTCATAAGAACTGAAACATGAAACACATCATGTATGTGAGACAAGATGGGTGGCAATGCTAGACAGTAGGCCAAAGGACCGATATGCTCCAATATCTCAAAAGGAACAACGAATCTAGGAGCTAACTTAGAACCTTTTCCATAACAGATAGGGCTATTGTGTGGCCTAACACGAAGGAAAACCTTCATGCCCACATCAAAACTACGGTCCATCCTATGCTAATCTGCATACTTCTTCTGCCTATCTTATGCCTCCTGTAATCTCTGTCTGATCAAAACCACTGCTGCTCCATGTCCTGCAACAAAGTTGGTCCAAGAGAAACCCTATCCTCTAACTTGTCCCAACTAAGAGGTGTCCTGCACTCTCTACCATATAAATCTTGAAAAGAGCGATTCCTATAAAACTCTGAAAACTATTATTGTAGGCAAACTCCATCTAGACTACTCATCCATCACATACATCTTGAGAATGTCCTCTAAAATTTGATTCACCTGCTCTCGTCTGTCCATCTGTCTCGGGGTGATATGCTATGTTGAAATGGATTCTCGTCCCAAGAGCATCTTGGATGGTAGTCCAGAAATGGGAAGTGTACAAAGGATCACGGTCACTAATGATCTTCCATGGAATCTCTTGCAACCTGATAATCTCATCAAGATACATCGGTGCCACTGCCTTTGGCTTTGTATAATTGGTCTTCACCAGAGAAAAGTTAGCCACTTTTATCAATTTATCAATCATGACCATGATGGCGTCGTGGTGATATGTCGACATCGAACTAACCCAACAATGAAGTCCATGAAAATGGTGTCCCATTTCCACTCCAAGTATAGCATGACGAAAGAGAAGGCTAGCTAGATGTCGATGCTCGACCTTCACTTTCTCGGCACTCTAAACATCATGAAATGAATCGGGACATGTCTCTAGGAATTCCTCTCTAATGATACAACTGTCTCAAGGTCGTGCATCTTCTTCACCCCCGATGGGTTTGAATAGGGTGTATGATGTGCCTCTGTCAAAATATCCTACCTCAAGCCTCCATCTCTGGGAACATAGATCTAGCCTCTGTGCTTGAGAAGACCATCTACCTCTAAGGAAAAACCATCAAACATCCCCTCAAGGGGTTTGTGAGACTCGATCTCTGCTCGAACAACAATGTAGAAGTTGTCAAGAGGAAGCTGCGAAGGATCTGCTCAGTAAATCATGCTCACTGAGGTGGTCATAGCCACATGTCTCCATCTACTAAGAGAATCTACCACCACATTCTCCTTCTCCTTCACATGCTCTATCTCCATATTAGACTCACAAAGCAACTCCATTAACCGCTGTTGACAAGCATTGAGATTGGGCTGTGTGAAGAGGTGGTGAAGACTCAGGTGATATTTCCTAAGTGTGAATCTCTGACCAAGCGAAATTCCCCATCAAACCAAAGTGTGCACAACTACCGCAAGCTCAAGATCATGAGTCGGATAATTAAGCTCATAATCTTTGAGTTTGTGAGACTCAAAAGCCACTACTCTGCCCTCCTACATCAAAACACCTCCAAGTCCTGCTAAAGAAGCATCTGTGCAAACAAAAACTCACCCTGTGGATCCGGCACTACAAGAATAAGTGTTGTAGTGAGACATTCCATCGGTGTCTGAAGGCTCGCTCGCATCTGTCTAACTAAAAAAACTTCTTTCCTTTTCGGTGAAGTGAAGTGATGGGATGTGCAATCCTAGAGAATTCCTAAACAAATATCATGTAGTAACTTGCTAGTCCTATGAAGTTGCGCACCTCAGTCATAGTAGTGGGTGTTGGTCAATCCTTAATATCTCTAATCTTAGAAGGATCGATGACGATACCTTCCCCAGAAATGATATGACCCAAATATTGCACCTCTGTGTGAAAGAATGCACACTTCTCCAAGTTCCCATAAAGCTATTGCTCTCGAAGACACTAAAGAACCTGGTGAAGGTGCCCTTCGTGCTCCTCACGTGTACATGAGTAAATCAATATGTCATCAAGGAAGATGAGCACAAAGCAATCTAAGAAAGTTTTGAATACCCCATTCATCAAACTCATAAATATTGTGGGGGCACTAGTCAAACCAATGGGTACCACTATGGACTCATAGTGGCCATATCTCGTACAAAAGGCAGTCTATGAATGTCCACCTCCTGAAATCCTCAGCTAATGGTAACTTGACTTAAGGTCTATCTTAGAGAAAGTTGTGGCTCCCTTCATCTGATCAAATAAATCATCAATGCGGGGAAGGGGATAATGATTCTTGATCATTACCTTATTCAAATGGCGGTAATCAATACACAACTGCAAGGATCCATTCTTCTTCGTTATAAAGATCACTGTGCACCCCAAGGGGCTACACTAGGATGAATTAGGCCCTTCTCTACAAGGCCCTCAAGCTATAACTTGAGCTCGCAAAGCTCAGGGGTAGTCATCTGATAAGGTGCTCGTGAGATAGGCTCTTCTCCCAGAACCAGATCTATATGAAAATAAATATCACATGGGGGTGGTAGCCATGGTAGTTCCCCAGAAATAAATCTATAAATTCTCTCAAAATGGGATGGTCATTTAGCGATGGTCCACTAGACCCATCCTCTTATCTATCACTTTGAATGTAACAACATACAACCGATAACCTCGTCGCACTCACCGCTTAAATTGCATAGTGGAGATGGTACTAATAGAAATAGGTCTCTAGACCCCTGAATCACCGAATCAACTCCCAAATCATCTACACAAGATATAATCTTGTGGTAATAATCCACTCTATCTCTGTGTGTAGATAACCACCCATGCCGAGGATGACTCCATAAGAGCCCAATGGAAGGATACGAAGATTAGAGGTAGTGTTGAAAGTTCCCAAATCCACCACACACTCCTAACTAAGGAATATACAGAGATCTTGGCTCGAGAATCCATCTCAACATCCTAACTATGACCCTACCTAACCGCCACCAGCCTACATTGCTCTACTAAAGATGGTGCAATAAAAGAATCATAAGAACCAAAATCAAACAAAATGGAAGTAGGAATGCCTCCAATGTTACCTATAGTCTCAATAATTGTATTCTGATGCTTTTCTTGGTGGTTCTTGACCACTACGTACATCCTATGACTACGCCCCATATCACCAATAATAGGCTCTGAGATCTGTGTCTTACCCTTGTTATTAGGGTTATGTGGGAAGTCTCTCAAAAAATTTCCAGTAACACTACAATCAAAACAACTCCCCGATCTTCTCCTTTGTAGCATCTCCAGTCCGGTGCCTAGAGGTCTATGGTGTGGATCCTGATGATCCAGCTATGGTCTTTTAAGGTATCTTCTGGCAAGCGTTTGCTTGAGTGAGCTCTCTGGGCACCTTGTGTCCTGATGGGACCCCTAGGAGGAGGCCCCATACTCCAACCTCTCTATGCATCAAACCTTTGTGGAGGTCTATAAGGTGGGTGGGACTGCTGCTACGATATGGTCTAAAAGATGAATGTGTTGAACCCTGTCCACCATGAGGAAGAGGTACGACCCCCTCTATCTACTGTCCTACATTTGCTGTATGCGGCTTCGGACTCGGTCTCTAGCTTGCTGGGTCTTTCCCCAAGTCTCTTATGCTATATAGGCCTTCTCGACGACCTCAGCTAATGTCAATGGGCAATAGATCCACATTGTACTTCCAATGTCTGGATCTAAGCTCGGTTGAACCTATGGATACACACTTGCTCATCCTTCATGTAATCAACATACTGGAGTAGATCCAGAAATATACTCTCATACTCAGCCACTATAAGAGATGCTTTTCGAGAGATCATGGAACTCATCTATCCACTACTGAATGAACCTCCATGACAAATATATGCTCCAGAAATGCTCCTCAAAGAGCTCCTAGGTAACTATCTTAGAATCAACATGGAGCTTCTACTCCTTTGTCTGCCACTAGACACCAGCTCCATCCCTCAGTAGATGGATCACAACATGAGATTTCATGTTACTAGAACAAGGACAAAGCTTGAAGCATGTGTTCAAGCTCACCAACCAAGCCTCTACCTGAAATCCACCTATGTCACCAGAATAATGTGATGGGTGAAGCTTTAGGATCTCCCTGATGTGATCTACAGTTGTGGTCCTGACAATGCCTCTAGCCTCTCTATATGTTCATCCCTAAGCCTAGGGATCCGAGACCTCTTTCTATGTCCCGAAAATCGGTCTCCCGTCCCTCTATGGTGAATCTTCCTAGATGACTCTACATGGAAGTTCTCTCCTCCATGATCCACGCTGGGTCGAGCTGATACATGACCCTCAATGGAAGTGACTCTATCATGTTTGGCTGTATCTCCTCCTACTGATCCTCCATGTAGAGTGTCATTAACATCCTAAAGAGTCTACAAAATTTCAGGTAGGATGACTGTGACATCATGATCGGGTGGTGGTATACCTAGGTCTATGTGAAAAGGCTCCTCATCTTGTTTGCACCTCCTGCACAGAGCAAGATGAGAGGTAGTTCCTTATTCAAGGTATTACTTAGCTCCCATGTTTACTAAAATGTGCAATTTTTAAACTAAGTTGTTTTATAGATTTAGAAGTGTGCTAGGATTAAGGTTCATGTCTCAAGTTTCCTAGTGTGCCCAATGGCCCAAGATTTTTAACCACTACTATGATACCAAGTGTGATGCATGTTAAAAACAACCCACTCGAGACCCAAGAACAACCTAGGATTAGTTAAGAAAAATTATGGAAGAATTTTTCTCTTTCTTTTTACCAGTCGATAACAAGGTTACAAAACAATAGTTGCCAGTAACAAGTTCTAGGTCAATTCTAATCAATCGTAATATTCTTTTCTTTAATAAACAAGTATTAGAGGTCACAGGGTTCCAAAATTTTAGGGTTAGAAGGTTCAATTAGGTTCGAGAGGGTAATTCCTCACCATACCCATTATCTAACAGATTAAATATTAGACTTGATTTTTCTCAAAATTAATGCATCCAAAACTTCCCTAAATCATTTCCATTGGATAGGAAATTTCCTCACCTTTCCATTGATATAAAAATGTCCTCCTAACTCCTCATTTTTCTCAAGCTATGGGTCGAGGACCATGGGGAGAAAATTTCCCAAAGGATTAGTCGGTTCAGCGAGGCCGAGGAGGCTTTCAAAAATTATTTCCGTGCGGGAGTGAAATGCCATGTTTGCGCTGCACTTTCGCAAGTCTGCGAGGATGCATGACGCCTCCTTAGCCAACGAGGGAACGCAGGTGGCATGGAGAAAATTTGTTTAACATCCTGAAGGAAAATAGGGTAAAATTCACCCATGCCTTTGTTGACGCCTTGCGATGCCATGTGGTAGCTCTGATTGGGCTGCGAGCGGACGGGGCGGCGGGAAACTTTAGAAAAATTTCCCATTTTTTTATGAAAACGCAAAAGGTAAAAAAAACTGCTCCTTAGCCGACACCTCATGGAGCCACATTATAGCCTTTGATTGGCTACTTGTCAAGTGAGAAGGTAGGGAAAACCAAAAATTTTCGAAGTGCTAAGGAAAATTCACGCCCGCGGCCCGCCTTTAGAATTTTTTTGATGCCTTGTGAAGAAAAACTTCAAAAGGCCATAACTTTTGATAGAGAGCTCAGTTTTGGGAAAACAAGGACTTTATGGAAATCTCTCAATGTCCTCTTTACACAAAAATCATTAAATTTTTATTTTGATAAATTTTGAGGGGTCAATTTCATGAAAATGTTCTGTAGGCTTTTATAGTGCAAACTGGTAATTTTAACTTATAAAATTTTGTTCAATTTGTTCTTGTTCCTCTCTCAACATGTCAAATAGACATGGAGAATTTTTCTTAGGTGGATTTAGGATAATTTTTTGAGGTAGATCTATGTGATTGAATTCCAATTCAAAATTTTACAATTTTGATAGCAAAATGACTGTGAAAGCTTTGAACTCGGTTTTTCTAGGTTTTGAAAGATTTCCTTTAAGTATTTTTGTCTAATTGGATTTGTTTAGGGAAAAATACTTCAATTTAATCATTTAGTTTGTTATTTCATTGTTGCAGTTTGGTCTATGCATTTTGGATTAAATAATTGCCAGTTTGAAAATACAAGACAAAGATCAAATTTTAAAGGGTTTATTTGCCATTTTCTTCTTCCAAGTATTATAATATGTTCCAATTCTAATCTAATACATTTATTTGATTCTATTCAACTATTCAAAACTAAAATCCATCTATGATTTCCAATTTTCAAAAGATAAATTATTACACTTCCTTACACACATTTTTTTCGTTTCAAACACGGATTACAACTCACATCTAGATGATTAAATTCAAAACAATGATACAATTTGAGGAAGGTTATGCAATCCTTTATTTATTCCAAAATACAACTTTACAACTTGCTTCTTTTATTCTTTATTCCAAAATACAACTTTACATTCTTTCCAAAATCATATTGTATGCGGGGTAGAATAATACATTTTCTTCTCACGTGTCTCACTTTTCCACTTTCCGAATAGGGATTTCATAGTATATGCTAAACACAAGTTTCCAATGG
The DNA here is from genome assembly GCA_018340775.1 of Taxus wallichiana var. yunnanensis. NCBI lineage: Eukaryota > Viridiplantae > Streptophyta > Pinopsida > Cupressales > Taxaceae > Taxus > Taxus wallichiana. Next base: position 418,207,752 of record CM031244.1, on the reverse strand, counting down.
AATAATATCATATGCACAAGACAAAACACCTTCCATTAATTAAAATGAAACTCTTATAACTTCCTTTCCATTTGATTTCAAAATACAACATACCAAATATGTATCATTCTTTCACATTCCAATTTACACTTCCATAACTACTACAACATCTTTCCATTACAAACATATACAAGTTCATCCACCTCAAGTGGGAAAGGCTACAATAAGATTTCTTTTCGCAAGGGGCTGTCAAATTTTCTTTGTCTTAGCACTCCGAACAACAACATGAAAATTTCTCATTCTTCCAATTTGTGATCACAACAAGATTAGGGAAAGGAAACACTCTCCACCCAACCAATAAATCCAATGAAGAGGAGAAGCCATCCTTCTTCATTGGCCCCCGAGCCCCAACCACAATGCAATAAAAGATGTGATCCAAATCATGACAACAACAAGCTTCCACAAACACACAAGAAATATTTTCACAATAAGAACATAGTCCAAAACGGAATGTATTTTAAAACTACACTAAAACATGGCAAACAATACTAAGGCTTCATCAAGAAAGCCAAAGGAGCAAGAAACTATGGGGGATGATTCTTATGCCTCTCAAAAGGGGAAATGAGTATCACCACCTGAATTAAAAACTGTTAAAAAAAAAGCATATATCAAAACCCCGACATTCCTTATGCCTCCCCAAGTACCGCTTATTCCTCACATTTCCTTATGCCTCCCTAACCTCTTATGGCACCTCATAATGAGTAAAGAAATGCAAGATATTTATTTGTAAGGTGGAACCCAAATCCCAACTCCCTCCTCCCTTATACCTCCCTAAACACACTTGTGCCTCCCACAAAAATAGACCCCATAGTCTTCTTCTACACCATTCCTAGGCCATCTACACAACATCCCACAAACATGCTAAAACATTAACACATTAACATTTTCATTAAAAAAAAAAACATTTCAAGAGCCAAGCTCTTACCTCTCCATGATGGAGTTTTTCTAAGTTCCAAAAAAAAGCTTTATCCCAGTGCCAGGAATCCAAAATAGCCAAGCTCAAGCATGCAAAAATATCCCAATTTTTTTCAAAGTCATAGCTCCAAAACAACAAAAGAATTCCCCCAAAGAGTTTCCAAAAGTGAAGCCACCCAAAAAAAGGCAAGGAATTTGAATTTTATAGAAGAGGGAAGAGAAGAGGATGAGGTGGATCCATGTAGGATGCCACATCACACATCCTCAACCCCAAGCCGCAAAGTCAACTTCATTCTCCAATGCACAATAAATAGGTGGGTGAACAAAATGACAGTTTACTTACACACTTAAATCCAACCCACACCCCAAAGGACTAAAATTAAATCATGTAAGAAAAGTGCAATTAAAACTCACAAATCGACTTATAGAAATGCATTATTAAATTCTAATCTCCACTCCCCAACCATAGGTATGGTTGGTAATTAAATTTAAGAGGTGTGGGACAAGTTTAACTTGTCCCACAAGCCTCCAAAATCAGCCTCCAGGAAAATTTCGAATTTCCAAGAAGGTGGAAGCGTCTCACACTCAAAACTTAACTTACACATTACTTATACATCTCTTACAACCTTTTAATATAAGGCCAACAACTTTATTAATTAATTCTTATGAAATTTTTTAAGTAATTAACTTAACAACATGATTACTCATAATATTACGATTCATTTAATAATAATGAAAGCGTCAAATGAATCACAAAATAAACACATGCACACATAACAAAGGGTCCAAATAAATAAATACACATAACCCCTTGGTCACATATAAAGGGATCCCCCATGGAAATCCCTAACACAAACAACACAAGTTTCCATGGTGACCTTGCTGAATTCATTTAGAATTCCAAGGTGGTTGGTCTCCAATCCCCCAATGTTTATTGTGATATTTTAAACCTGCGAAATATAAATACCTCTTTCGGCCTCGTGGCCATATCGAACATCCAAAATAATATAAATATAACTCCCAAAATCTTATAGATATATGAATCATGACAACATCAAAGAAATCTACTAATATCATTTATAGTTTTATCAACAACTATATCATCATCCAATAATTTTCATTTCTAGATCCACTCACAATATCCAAATATCACAAGTCCAAATAACATCCATACTATAATCATGTCAAACAGTGTATCATCATCAACATATAAAATGTCTCTAATAATCATCATGCATCATAACTGAATCAAGTCAACAATAATCCATGATCTACATCTAACATCATGATATAATAGAGTCCATAATCATGTCCCTAATATAATCAGGAGTATCATTATTAGTATCAAAAGGTGTCAAAGGGAAGTGGGCACTACAATCTTTATCTCCTCGGACTTATAGTGCTCAAAGCTCTTACCCCCATTATTGGTATAAATTTTTCGATGCGCTTTTTAGATTCATTTTTTTCTCTCTCTACTATTTTATGTAGTGAATATGAATTAGATACCCTTATTTTGTCCTCCTTGTGGAATTTGAGCTAGACACACTAATTTTGATCAGATATGGAATTCCGAGAAGATGAATTTTGTTAAATGTTGTAGTTGCAAATGCTAAAGTAGACATGTATGCAAAATGTGCAACCTTACAAAAGGAAAGTCAATTGTTTGACATAATGTCTTAAAAATGTTATTTTGTGGACAACATTAACTACATGATACACACAAAATGGGTTTGTCAATAAGGCTTTAGAAACTTTCATGCAAATGTAATTGGTAGGTGTAAATATAAGTTCCACAAACATCATTCTTCGAGTATCCTCCTAACCTCCTCTCAACCTATGCCAGCATCCTCCCAACTTGGGCTAAAATGGGAGCTTTGGAGCAGGTATATGGATAAATTTAAAGTTATGAAAAGTAAAAATTATTTTCATCTATTACCCTCTCAGTAAAGTTTTTCTAACATGGATTCTTAGTAGGAATTATAAATTTGTTCAAGCATTTTCTTTAATAGTTGTTTTTCTTTCTTGGGTTTTCCTCATTTAGAAGTGTATTTGGCACAAAGCATCTGTATTTTACCTTTCTGATAGTGCCTAGCATGTAGCAAGATTTGGGACCAATCCATATTTCTTCATCATATTTTGTAGATGACCTTCTCCATTCTTAGAAGGTCATTGATATGTGCATTGCAAATTTCCTCTCCTTTGGCATCCCTGAGTTAATTTATATGTTGGTCAGGAGAAAATACCCTTTTCTCTTTCAGAAAGTTAGCAACTTCCTACAATCTATTTGTTGTTCCAAATTGAGTGTAACATTTTCAGGAACGTAATCGTGTTGTTTCGTATGAAATTTTGGCTCATATGCACAGACATTTGATTTAATAAAATCTGCAACATACAAAAATAGTTTGTGGCATGATAAAAGTAGTTCAATTTCATATTTAGAATTTTAATGTACACTATAGATTACTTTTCTTAATAATCATACCTTGTGTATTTCAATGTGCAATATGCATTCTTACCACGATGTGATCTTTTTCTACCACTTAAATACTATTTTGTAATACCAAATTTACAGAATTAAAAAATTTTCCATGATGCTTTGGTCATCTTGGTTATCCTCCCTCCATTGAAGAGACAGTTTAGCTCTTCAAAAGTATTGGTTATGAATTTAGGATACTAATCAAGGATCCTAGAACAAAAGGTATATCCGTGTTGATAGTGAGAAAGGAGGTCGACAACATGTATGGTGTATAGATGTGTTAGCTTTAACAACACAGAGTAGTTGCGAGACATGAAGTGTAGTTCATTTAGCAAATCAACAACGACATTAAATATTGGAAAGATAGTAGCTCAAGTAGCAGCAACAAGAGATTTGTCATTCTTCACTACAAAAACTTCATTTTAGAGGTATTGTATTGATACCCATTTAATTTTCATGGATATCCAACAACCATAAGAAAGATTGAAATAACAAAAGTCCATGCAACAAGTAATTCTTTAGCAACAAAAGGGGATTTATCATTCCCAACTACTACAATTCATGTCATATGTATTTTATGGATACCCATTTAGTTTTCATGGATATCCATTGTGGTAACTTACACCTTGCACATTTTGAGAAACCCATTCAGTATGGCCTTCTCTGTAGGTAGATTTTTGCATTTACAAATCTTTCATTTTTGTATCTAGCAAATGTAAACATTTATCAAGTTCCATGAATGTTGTGTTCTTTGGAATGAAACCCCCTTCATCATATCTTCAAGAGACTCTATTGCTTCTCCAATATAGCTCCTTGCAATAATATTTTATATTAAATAATATAGGGAAATTCCTTTCTCAAATATCTATCTATAATTCACCTAGCATTCTGTATCCTATTTTGCTTAATGAAATCATGGGTTTATATCTGACACTATTACCTATTCCTATCATTTCCAATGTTTGTAAAATCCTGATTGTGGACTAATATGTGAAAATATTGCAGATCCCATTGATGAATACCATATGTAATATTTGATTTTGGGCTGATATGTACCAGTCGGTTCTTTTTTTATTTTTTCTAGATTAAAATTAGTTATATTTCTACACAACCAAAATCAATCATACCCCTCATCAACATCAAATAAAAAATTATTAGCTATCCATCTAAATTGAATGACATATCTCATGTACACATGTGATTGCCAAGTATTAATGATGTACATATTATTAGTTAGTTGTATATGGCATCAATGTATTTGTGTGTTTTTTAATTACGTATAAAAGCTACCCCGAGTAATAGGCTACCTATCAAGATCATAAAATGAACAACGAAAGAAACAAAATAAAAACATGTTACAAGACAAACACAAAATCAACAAATAGAACCAAATCCAAACCAATTGCAATCAACGCAAATTGGAAGATTAAATTTCTAGACTCATGTTGGAAGGGACTCATTACAACTTAGAAGAATCCCATTTCTTGTTTTGGACCAACGTCCACTCCTCCTTTTAGTCTCGTAAACATAGGTAGGTTCATACGAGAGGAGAATATCAATAGAAAAAAGGACAAAAGAGCATCCTATCGGGAGAAAAGGAGCTTTCCCTCTTCCTATCCAACCCATAAGAGTTATGGGTGTCGTGAGTCATGGTAACCATTTCCTTGATGGGCACCATTGAGGGAATCAAAAAAACATTCAATTTTATAGGGCATGTAAGCGAAGTAGGATAAAATAATCCTCCTTTTTAGTCTCGTCAAGATAGGTAGGTTCGCACTAGAGGAGAATATCAATAGAAAAATAAGACAAAAGAGCATCCTATCAAGAGAAAAGGGGATTTCCCTCTTCCTATCCAATCCGGAAGAGTTATGGGTGTCGTGAGTCACGGAAACCATTTCCTTGATCTCGCAACTTGATCACCGTGGCTCCCTTCACTCTCAAACATGAAGTTTGAAAGATCAAACTCTTCTTGAACATCAGATCTTGAAGGGGATGAAGTGGAGGAAGAGTTGAAGGTTCTTTTGTAGCTTGCTCCACACTTGGGGCCTCTGAAAGTGTATGGTCCTCCTCCTCTACTGCAAAATCAAACTCAGCCACCACTGGCTCTTCAACCTTGACCTCCTCTATTGGATTAACCATCAAGGGAATCTTTGTGAACCCAAATTTAGTAGCTCAACTCATCAGTTGTCATTATTTCTTTTCTGTTGGGCTCCTCTTATTATTTTCCGTGATTGGATTCTTGACTATCTTCCCAACATGGACTTGGGAAAGTAAGAGGAGTGGCAGGTTGGGGTTTAACTAGCTTTGCAATTGTTTTTGGTGGGGAGGGAGGTGGAATTTTTTTTTGTTTAGAGGGGATGAATTTTTGGGAAAGGAAAGGGAGAAGAAATGAAATGGGGTGGAAGACTAGGGAATGGAAAAATGGAATCAACACTTGGGGAAGTAACTGGGAAGCTTGGAAATTGGAGCTTGGGTTGAGAGGGTGCTGCTTGAGAAAGAGAAAAAGAAAAGCTATGAGATTTTGGAATTACCCATTGACAAGGTTGTCTTGACTCCAACTCATAAGCCCCGATCTCCTCAGTCCATTGTGCAAGTTGGGGCATCATTTCAACCATGAAGTATAGCTTCTCCTAAGGGGTGTAATGTCTTGGAAAAGGGCCTTCCCATGGAAAAGGTGCCCTAGAACCAATATTGAATGCCTTCATTTATGCTATGGCCCTAGACTGCACTATGCCAGTCTCCATTTTTTGAATTTTTTCGAAAGCGAACAAGATATTCTCGCATAATTGTCACCATCATATGCATTTCCTTGTTCTTGATAAGCTCCATGGCCAAAATGATTTTGACTTTGCTCATATAGGTAAGCATAATGATCCTGGTTCTTATTATAATGCTGATTTGGATGAGTTGGGAAATGCATTGGAGGTGGATTGCATTGTTGTAAGTGTGAGTTCCATGAAGGAATGAAGTCATGATTCCATAACCTCATGGAATGGGAGAAAATGAAAGAGATGGAAGAAAAAAATGGATGAAAATTAGTGGATATGGATGGAAAAGGTCTCGTAACTCATAGAATGGGTTTTTGACCAAATGGAGTTGCAGGATGTGCTTTTAATGTGCCTCTAAAGGCTGAATCTCACCAAGAAAACATCAACTTGAAATGAAATGAAGACCTTTTAGTCCCACTAGGCGTGCCAAAACTATTAGTGTGAAATCACAAAGACACCCCCAAATGAGTTATAAAAATATGATTTTCTAAGGCGAGACTCATTTGGTGTGATTTGCATAACATTGAAATTTCCCAAGGTGGAGGACCTTGCAAAAGTGGGAAATCTCTCTAGAGAAAGCTGGTTCTTGTTCCTAAACTACTGCCATGAGCTACTTCATGCAGGGAAAAATAAATCTAGCCTAATCTAACCATTCCAAGGAACCAAAGAGAGAGAAAGAGGGAAAAAAAGCCTACACTAAAGTGGTGATACACCAAGAAAGGAAGAAAGATATTCTATTGAGGGAGAAAGAAACAGAAAAATGGAGATGATGGAGGTCGACAGTGACATGACCTAGATCTGCAAATCATCCATTAAACTCCATGAAACAAAACATCCTGCTCCTGTAAATGTGAAATTCATGTACAAAAAAAAAATATGGAAGGGAGAGGCACAAAGAAACAACAAAATGATGCAAAGGGTTGAAGAACACCACGAAAACAAGTTTTTATTGCTCTAGAAAGTGCACAGACCATTACATTTTTGGAATAGAGGCACAAATACATTTTCTAGGCATAGGAGAAGGTTTACTACTCAATAATGGCATTGAGAAACAAATTTGACAGATTTTCTCTATGCCCAGAATGTCTCTCCTTTCTAAAATGAGAAATGTTACAATATATAGAAAGAATAAGAGAGAGAGAGAAGAGGGAAAAATTGAATCATGCTCCAATCACCATGAGATATGGATCGAATCCCGCTTTGAAATTTGAACCACTGAATATCGATGTCTTTTCCAAATCCACCCACAATATGTCACTTCTTGTTCCCAGTATGATTGAATCGAATCAAATCGTACTTGAAGATATTGGATTCTGTGTTAATGGCTTGGAAGAATCTTCTTCATTTTTACCTTTTATTTTCTAAAAACGATTTTTAATTCTTTCATGGTGTAGAGGATGTTAATACACTTCCAGGTGGTGTCGGGTTCACAATATTTCAAGCCCCGAGTCAAAAGATATGCCCCTTTTTCAGATTGGACATGTGGAGGCACCGCGCTTGCTAGAAAGTCCGATTCAAATTTGCCTTTGAATAATGTGCCATGTTGACACTTGTCACCTCCGAGATCCTTAAACCTTTCAACAACCCCTCTTTTTTTTATTTTAGATCCCGCTCGAGTCTGTGCAAAAAGATTTAAGACACAGATTCATGACAAAGTCGTTTCTTCTCACACAGGGTCGTTTAAACTTTCGCAGGACCCACAATTCCATTGTAGAGTCCCTCTCATGTAATCTGTTTGTATGATTTAAATGTGTTTTCTCTAATTCTTTACTCAAGCGTGGGTTGTGGCTGATCCAATATTTATCATAGGGGGCCAAATATGCATAACAGTCCTCAACACAACATAGACACTAGTGCCTGAGACTCGAGATAGTAGCATCTAGGCACCATTGACCCTTTTTGGTGCCTATTACTAGGGGGTAGTTACATAGTATTTCTCAAATCAAGATACAGATTCATGATAGTTTACATGACCACTTTTATAGGATAAACAATCCTTAAACACTCAACATGTATGCAATACACCCTTTTATACTTTCACATCGGATCACTTCGATTGCATTTACACACACCATCTCTAATGATGTTTTTATTTCGGGAAGAAATCAAAGGTTGGATAATAACACTAAAATTTTCTCCCTACATTTAATTTATAGTTGGCACATTTGGAGTGAGATCGCCCAAAAACTTGCACTCAATGCAACCGGCATGAAATCGCCCAAAATAATTGTTCTTCTATATCATCATCATGATCCTTTCTATCTCTTTCACTCATCATGGATCAGGTGGAAATGTTCCTTTTTTTCATTTTTCACATCCTAACATACTCTTTCTTATGCATTTCGATCTAATTTTTCATAAACATGTATTTGACTACTTGTTCATTTTTCTATTTTGTAGGTCCATCCTTATGATACGTGGTAGTCACACCAATCACACATCATCACACATCTCGTGTCATTAAAAAAAGGTACAAAGTGACATCTACACATACGCTTTCACCCCTAGGATCATATTCATTTTCACTTCCTCTTCACTAGCTTCCACACTTCTCTTTTTATCGCTCCACACTTTTTCTTTTCTCCTCGTCACAATTTTCGCCATCAATCTACATGTTTATCGTGTATGCATGTCTTATCTAATTTATGTTATCAAAAATTCACTCAACAACATAAAGTGGGGGAAAATTTATACACTAAATCAAAAACTTTTGGTACATTTCTAGGTCCTTGTAAAGCCCACAAATTAATCACAAAAATACTATAGTAAAAATAGCAAAAAAAAATTTATTTGACTTACATCGCAAAGATACACATGACACTATAGGAGATATTCTAGGACAAAACAAAACACATAATATGTTTAAACAAACATTAACTAACATAGATAACATGAAATCACATGATACACATCAAGGCAATATTTTTTTGAAATGACAAGGCACAACATAACGATTCGACAATAGTATAAAATTACAAATAGGGTCTTCCCACGACATGAAATTTTTAGGATTAAACATTTATTAGAATCATGTTTCAATATTAAACATAAGTTCTAAAAGGGATTATAAAATTTGAATCAAACATTTCTTTTCCTTTTTCTAGATTTAATCTACCATTTCAACCAATCCCAATCAATTCCTCCCCTAACTCTTCCCCCTTTTTTAATTTAATTACATTTTATTAATATTAATGGTGGGACTATAATCCTAGTCACAAAATACTACTTATATGATTGCTACGCAAGAAAAATATTAATTGACCATTTTCTCTGGCCTCTTTGCTTACTTTTAGTTTTCCTCTTTTGTCTTAAACACCCTATTGTCAAGTCTAACCTTAGACACTTTAGTTTTTATTATTCGAGAAAAAAATTCCTAACTAGAGTAAAAACACTAGGTGCCCCTAACCTCTTCATATTTTTCTCGCATCGTTTTGGTCCTTTTTAATCCATTTTTGCACTCAGGAAAATTGAACAAACAAAACCTTACACACTAATAAATTGAAGGGGCATTTGACCATGAGAGCTCACATTTTGATTCTAAAAACTAGGTTACAAAGTGGTCTCGACAATGGAAATACAAGGTCAGAAATGGAATGTAAAAGGGCCAACTTGGCTAAGGGAATGTCGAAGGAGATTGAAGCTCGAGAAAGAAAGGATCGATAAACTCGACTGAGATTAGAAGGAATTCAGTGGGAAAATACAAGTAACTCACTTAGTGAGTCGAGTGAAATAATGGAAGCCCAAATATGTGAAGTCTGAAAGGTTTAGGATTTTAAGGGCCAACTCCCCTTAAAGGGTCAATGGTGCCATGTATCAAGGATTTTAGAGTCTAAAAATTGAAGTCTAAATTTTAGACTTCGGGGGTTTGAAGATTAGAGGTCTTCGTAGAGAAAAATGCAAAAAAAGTCGAGCCAAATCTTGAAATCCCAAAATGCCAAAGTTTAAAAGGGTTTGGAATTTTCAGGGTTAAACTTGAGTTTAGGGTCAACGCAAAGGTATGAAAAGAAAGAAATTTTTGAAGTCTAAAGTCATAATTTTACACTTTAGAAATTCAAGGTTTGAGAGGTTTTGATAGGATTGGTTAGATGAATAGTGTCACACGTTCAAAAATAAAAAGGTCCAAAACCTAAAGTTCAAATTTTGGACTTTGGAATTTCGAGAGGTCCGGGTTTCGAAGTTCGGAGGTTGGGTGGATGAATAGTGATAAGGACCCCTAAAAATCAAATGGTTTGAAACCTAAAGTCCAAATTTTGGACTTCAGTATTCTAGACATTCAAAAGTTTCGTGAACTCTTGAGCGATGAACAATGACATCAACCTCCAAAGTCAAATTCCCTGAAAGTCCAAAATTTCAAATTTCAAAGGTTGCGAACAATTTCAGAGATCGAATAATAGATCCAACCACTCATAATTAATACAATATGGCACCCCAATATTTAGATTTACATAATGTTTTATGGAGAGCTTGGATTTACAAAAGAAAGGACTTTTTGGCTATCTTAATTTAAGTGAGAATAAGTTAATCAAAATGAAAAATATAGTTTGCCATTTTAGAGGAATAAACTAGGTTCTCACCTACCATAATGATGAGGTTTGGGTTTCCTTTCTTCTCCATCAACAAAAAGTACAATGAGCGATGGGTTTTGCAGTGGCACCCATCATTTTTGTAGGTAAATTCAATGTATTTTTGGGTGGTTGAAAAAAGATTTGGAATTCTTTTCTCCCCCTCCTCTCATTCCTCATATATATTATAAGAAGGGTCATTGTTCTAATGTTGGATAATTTTGTTTTGCACCCTCCCTTATTCTCTTGTCTGTAAGAAAAGTTTTGGAGTTCAAACCTCTCATTCAAACTGTAATGCAAGTTTGTGCCTCTTCGCAATTTTAATGCACTGTATCAAATTTGTGGGGAAATAATATAAGTCTATGAATGAATCAACCCTCTCTTGTGTTCATTATGCTCCTTTGATCACTCATTAAATATTGGTTATCTGTGCATCCTTATTATTTTACATGTTTAATGGTTAGTGTATTCTCGTCAGTGGATTGATCTGTGGTATGTTTTCATCCTCCTTAATCTAGTTGTGGTTTCCATCTCCATGAAAAGTAGGTGTTCAACATTCCTGTTGGTGCCTCACCTCTGTTAGTTTAGGTTTAATTTCATGTAACCTTCTTAACCCCGTCTCCTTGGAAAATTAGAGTATCTTTTAGAGTGGATCCTCTAGAGTTTGGATGTGTGCATCAGAATAGAGGAAGAGGAACAAACATTCATCCGAAGAGATTTCTCAATTGTAAAGTCCCACACTTTGGGAAAATCTCCATGTTAAGCAATCACACTAACAGTTTACATCTATTGAGTTACAAACATTTAGTGTCATTACTTATTACGCATCAACAGAATCATATACATACAAAGCTATATGACCATAATAAAGTACCAAGCAATAAGCATCTACTATCATCACCTAAGGTAGCATCCGAAGGCCATTACAAGATATTTCAATCATCCATGTAGCTCAAAACAAGGGACAAGGGGTTGTTATACGTAAACATATATAGGGGGGAGTTCAATTCTCCATGCACACATCTATTTACATATTTTACATCTACCTATTTCTCATTATTCAAGTCTAACAAGCACAAGATCCACCTAGGGAATGACTTTTCACAAATATTTTGTTATCTAAATTTTCCCCTTAGGAAAAATTGGACTCGCATGCATAAAATGGAGGGATTGTTTCGGTGATGGGAGCTCACATTTTGGGCTCGACACGAGAAATTTTAAGTAATGTTGAAGCGTTTGGACTTTGAGGGAAAAAAAAATTCCAATCGATGATTCAAAAGGTATGAAGGACATCAAATTTTAAAGTCTAAAATTCAAACTTCATACATTAGGGATTTTGGAGTTAGTAGTAGGATCAAATGATGAACAAGTGCCATGCAAGGAGAAAACGAAGTCTAAAACCGAAGTCGAAAATTCAGATTGCGTACTTTTGGAGGTTTCATGTGTCGTGTATGAAAAAAATATGTAAAACCCCGAAACACGAGTCCCAAACCTGAAACTCTGAAACTGAACCCCCAAAACCACGAAACACAATGTTTTGAAACCTAAAGTGAAAATTTTACAATTCATTCGGGGTTTTGGTGTTTCGGTACATTGAAGCTCCAATGCATGTAAATCATATCTTGAAGTCCAACACCCGAAGTTTTAGGGTAAGTGCACCAAGTTGGGGGACAATTAAGTGGACATCAAATCCTGAATTTTACATTAAAAACAACAAAACATCAAATTTAGTCTTCCGCGGACTTAAACCATGCCGAAAAGTAAAAACTATGTCATAAAAATGGTACCATTACGTAGGGGATACTATTAGCTTTGTAGAAATACTGATTTTAAAGTGAATAGAAGAGGATAAATATCATTTTATAATTTTTTACTAATAGTAGGTCTTTAAGACACTTTTTCCTGTGAATGTTTATGTCTACGTTTAAGAATGCAAAATTTGTTTCACTTATCAAAATGTGATAAAACTTATACCATCCCAACCGTGGTGAAATTATATACATGTTCAAAAAAAAAAAATATTTGATTTCAATATTTTTTGATGAAGTTATGGCCGGCAAACAGAAAGTGCTCTGTTTTCTTTATGTTTTTTAGACCACTTTCATGGAAAAAATCATAAAAATAAAATATTACTCAAAAAATACAAAATAAAATCCATCCCAAGATAGATAGTGGCATATAACTTCTCACCAAAGAAAAAAAAATATATTGATTTTTGGTTATCCAAATTGTGGGCAAACGGACTATAATCTTATCGGCGTTTTAAAAAAAAAACCAAGTCATTGAATTTTGAGTGTTTAATATAGCTAATCTTGTCCATTTTTTACAAAAATTAGTATTTTAGAAACTAGATTCCAGATTCTATGATTCATATTAATATAATTTTGTCTAATTTTGAGTGTATGTATTGCTAATAATCCCTACAAGTTGATATTATGTTGTTATTTGCAATATGATGTCCACGGATGACCCTATATTTGTCCATCAACTTCCTGCACTTACCCTTTATTTTACAAATTCAAGGTTTCAATATTTCAGAGGTTTCATAATCTCGCTAGATGAATAGTGATAGTGATCTCTGAAGCCTCAAACTATGAATCCTGGAAGTCTGAAATTTTTATTTTAGAGGGTGCGATGCAGGTTCACAGTCCAAAAGGTAGATTAACCACTAGCATTTATTGTACTATGGCACCCTCATCATCAAATGTCCATAACATTTAACTAGGATCTCGTATTTGATAAAAATATGACTTTTTGGAAAGCTCTTAGTGTCCTCTTATCTTGCATGACTTACTTGAGGGAGGCATAGGAGACCGAGAGGAGGCATAAGAGATTTTGAGGGAGGCATATAAATCTTGTAGATGGGTTTGATTTTTTTTTTAGAGGCCTCAAGGTGGGCACCTAATCCCATTAGGAAGCATAAGGGATTTCCCATAATTGCTTGGTCCATTGGATTTGAGTTTTAAGCCTTTTGTTTTTGAAAAGTTGCATTTTATTCATATTGTTTTTGTGCTTGTTTGTGTATTGAAAGATTATTCGCATGTGTGTTGTAATGTGGAAGCAATTGTGAAAGTTGTTCATTTGTTGCAAACATTGTTTATTTCACTATGGTTGGGGCTTGTGGGCCGATGAGGAAGATATCTTATTCTCCTCATTGAATATTGGTTGGCAAAGAGTGTTGCCTACTCACCCTTTTTGTGATGTTCCTTGAAGTTTAGGTAAATGGTGAATCTCAAGTGAAGCCTTTAACATAGTTTCATTTTGTAGATGAGAAGAAGGGATGCTACTTTTGTAAAATTATTTCCATGTTTTTTCTACTTAAAGTGGAAGGCTTGTAATCTTATATTTTAAAAGAGATGTTCTCGGTTATCCTATTTATGAAATTTGTAATGTTGTAGTTTAATGGATATATTCCAATTTTTATTTTGTTGGGAAAGAAAGCCTCTTTCCAATCTGATTTTTACTTGGAAATGTTGTAAAAATGCATCCAAAAGGATATTTTGCATGAAAAAGTTTACTTTTAAGTTTAAGATTCAACCCAAAAGTTGTGTTATAGATTCATTTTAAAAGTATTAGTTTTCTTCTATGGAAAGTGTATATTGATTTCCCTTTTTGTATTGTTATCAAACTTGAATGGAAAATGAAAAAGAAAGAATTTCTATTTAAGCATGTTATACTTTATTTCCCTACAATTTAGAATATAAAATGGAGTGATTTAAGTTATGGTATTGCTATTTCTCAAAGTGCACCTTGGTTGAGAGATAGGGGTTATAAGCTTGCTTTGATCTCTCACTTTCGTAGATATAATTGAAACACCTCGGTCTTTGGTTATACCTCTTTAAGGTGAGTCTCCTATATCAAGGACAGTTCCTTATTGATGTATCCTAAACCAAGTTTTTGGGTATTGAGGGTGAAAATATGATTGTAACTAAAATTGAAATGGGTGATACACCAAACTTATTGAGGGATTTGACAGGACTATATTCACAATAAAATTGAGAATGAATTTTGGATGCACGAACCTATGATTTTAAGAAGAATATCAAGGAAAAACACTTATGTATTGAGGATAAATCACAACAACACAAAAGAATAAACATGCACACTAAGATTATGTAGAAAATACCAGAATTACAACAAGGTAAGATGAGTAACCAGAAATTGACACTCACAATAATTAATAAAGAGATATATACCACTATAAATAATTGGAAAGGCAAAATAACAGTTCTCATTCAAGGTAAAACTTGTAGAAAATTTCTTGAGCATTCCTATGTTCAAAAATTCCTCCTTTTCTACTTTGTCAATGCACACAATATACAACAAAATTATCCACCCAAACCATCCAAAAAATAGGCTAAAATTTTTACTCGCCCATGCATGCTAATTTTAACCATTTATCATGAATAAATAAAGGAATAAAAATAGACATGCTAATTACAATGAGGCATTAATAGCCTTGGTTACAAAAATAAATTCAATTCAAAGTGTAGTTGACTGATCTATTTTTAATAAAATTTGGATGAAAAATTTAGCTAATAATAGCTCATGCTTTTTATTTAAGTCTTCTCTAATGTGCATGCAATCATTTTCTTCTTTTTCTTGATGTGACACTTGAAATTTTATCCACTTGCAATGATAAATTTTGCACCTTTACAATTCTCGCCCCCTTGATGCACATGCAAAAATAATATTCATGTGTAAGAAATAATTCCTTTGTCTTCAATATTTATCAAATATTCACCCAATGTGTGGGGACCACTTGTAAGCATGTGTAAGAAAATAATACCCTTATTTTGTGAAAAATAAGGTAATTAGCATTTCAAAAGGGTCTTCTTGATCTCTGATGTTGACATCTGTGTAAGAAGGATAACTCATGTTGATAATGACATCTTTGTCCCTTTATGATTACATGTATAATATTATTCCCGTAAGAAAAAAATGTATTTGTTTTCAACTTTCGAATATTGAGCTTCTATTGTGGGGACCACTATGATCATGATGAAAACACACCTTCCTTGCATGAATAATTGCCATTTGTACTTCCTTCTACCATTCGAAGACATTAAGGTAATTTGGATTTTCTTAAGGAATATTGACTCCTTTGACCTAACATAGGTATGTATATTACTTCACCTTTTGGTTTCATCATTTTTTTGAATTGGCGACCACCTTGATTATTTTTTATTAGACTATTTTCATGTCACTATAGTCATGGGTCTCATTTGATTTGATCGGCTTGCTGGAATTTGGACCAATTTTGGTAAGATCTTTGCATACATATGATTTGGTTGGCATATTGGAATATTCGTTTGAACATAGAACTTATAAGGTCAATTAAAATGATATTAAAATAATTGAGGGTGACCCTTTTTGATGATGACTCACCCCTCAATAGATTGTCAGTGGAAATTATTAATCAATAATCATGCAGTTGGGTTTTGTAAACCTTGGTCGAGTTGCTTGCTTTGATGAGGAACATGGATCTTTATATTTTTAAATCATAACCATCGATCTTCTAATCTGGATCGATCTTGGTAGATGGGGGTAGTTGGATTGCATTGAATTCATTGTTTGTTTGGTACCACTAATCATGGAACTTTGAGGATTCATAACCGTCGATCCTTTATCTTGGTAATTAGTCTTTGAATTGTAATGTATATTATTTGATCTTTGCATGATTTGATCTCTATCGTTGATCTTTAACGCTGCTATGACTGAGTTGTTGGATTAGGTTTTTGATGTATGTTGTTTGATCATGTACTTGCAATTTTGGTCCGTTGATGCTAACTCAAAAGGTGTTAGGTCTGAGTAAAAATCTCATCAAGCTTATCATTATTTCATTTTACTTGCTCATTTCGAGTGACGAAGCCCTATCCATTTTTAGCTCATCATAATGAATATAATCCTATATCTCTCAGTAATTATGAATACATACATTTTTATTCTACATTTTCTCTTGTTCAAGCTCGATTGAGAATTCTCACCAATAATTATGGGGTTCGAGCATTATCTTCGTCTTAAACAATGGTCGTTGATGTGATTATCCTTCGTGTTCGAGATTTTAACTTTTTTGGAATTGAAGGAACTCGTAGAACATTTTCCTAACTCAACCACCATTATTTCGAGCCCTTGCATATTTCATGTGTGGTTTTTTTTGTTCCTTTTTTGATTCACTTTTAATGATCTTCTTCGATTTTATTCTCGGTTTGTTTCAAGGATCTCCTATTGAAGGTGAGCTTTGTCATTTTTCATCTCTATATTTTTGTTTCTTTGAGACCCGTTACTATAAATAAACAATGAAAAAAACCTTTATTGTTTCTCATTTCATACGAAATGATATTTTGTATTTTCACACTCTATTTGTGTCTTCTACTTTTGTGGACTTTTTGAAATTGAAATTTCATTTAGGTAGTCGTATCTTGAATTCTTTTGTTCTACCCAAAAATTGTTCTGCAATATTGGGTGTCCCTTCGAGCATAGAGGTTATCTTTGTTATTTTCATTATTTTTGAGTTTTTCTTACAACTATTTACCCTTTTTTATTTCCAAAATCATGCAAGTTCTGTTACACACCATTTAGGAAGCTAGTTAGAACTTATAAAATCTTGGGCTCTTCTATTTCTCAATTTTTAAAATCTAGAGTGAGGTTTTGCTTTGTTGAGTTGTGGAGCTCAATTACTTCAGATTAGCATGCAATATATAACTTGTTAGAAAACACAGTAATTGACATCGGTTATGGAGGGACCGGCATCAGTCACCTATGATCAACATTGATCGAAATGAGGAACGAACATCGATTAAGGCTACCCAACATTGTTTACCCGTGTGTGGGTGTTTTAATTAACTCAAGAGAATTAGACCTATTTTTAGTATTAAAGAAGATATATTGATTGTAATTTCATGGCTAAGTGCCCTAAGTTTGTATATACCTATATAAGCATGAAAGGTAGGTTTTAAAAGTAAGAATTAAGAAGAACTTTCAAAAGTTGATGATTATTATGAGAATAATTGTGAGAGAGAATTCTTTGTGAAGAAGCAAAAGCTTGAGAGTAAGATAGTACTATACATCGAGAGGTGTTGAAAATTGTAAATTCTCATTGTATATCTTGTGAAATCTTTCGATAATATATTGGCTTGTTTCTTGGTGGACGTAGCCCACACTGGGTGAACCATGTTAAATATGGTGTTGATTTATATCTCTTGTTATGTATATTTCTTCTAGTAGAATATCTAATTTTATTTACATGTATGCTTAGATCTGATGTATTATCTATACAATCGGTGTGCTAACCCCAACAACTAGTATCGTAGCTTTGTTTGAGGGTTTTGTGTTCACTCTTAGAGGGTTTTCTTGAATTACAACAATGGAAGAAAAAATAAATACAGGTAGAGAAGTTTATTGACTGGAAGTTATGAATTATGGAAGATGTAGACGAGGATTATTTGTATGAAAGATATTTGTATTTATCGTTGGATGAGAAGTATAGACCTACGAATATGACTAATGAAGAATGGAAGATTCTTGATAGAAAGGCTTTGGGATTTATAAGATTGAGCTTGGTAGCATCTGTGGCTTCAAATATTATATAAGTGAATTCTACAATAGGGTAAATGAAATATCTTGCTAATTTATATGAAAAACCTAGTGCTTCAAATAAATTGTGTTTGATAAAGAAACTATTTAGTTCTAAAATATATGAAGGTGGTTATGAATCTAGTCATTTTAATTATTTTAGATCTATTGTAAATCAATTAAAATCGGTTGATATATCGTTTGATGATGAAGTGAAATTTTATTCTTATGTTCTTTTCTTGATAGTTGGGATAACTTGGTAATGGTTAGTAATACACCATCTGCTAATAATAGTTTGAAGTTTGATGACATGGTTAGTATAATCTTGAGTGAAGAAATTCGTAAGAAGAGTACATATGAATCATCATCCGGGAATGCTTTGAATGTAGCAAGTAGGGGCGGGGCATAAGGAGAGATCCAAGAGTAAGATTGATGGGAAATCAAAGTCAAGGGATAGCAGATCTAAATCCAGAGGTAAGGAAATTAATTGTTAGAAATGTGGAAAGAAAGAACATGAAAAGAAACATTGTTGGTCAAAGGATAAAGAGAATAACCAACTAGATAAAGGTAAAGAATCAAATCTTGTTCTATCATAGGTAATCCAAGATTATCTTATTCTTTCTTTAGATGATATAATTGAATCATTTGTTTTAGATTCAGGAGCTTCTTTCCATGCAAACCCTAATAAAGGTTATTTAAGAAATTATGTCTAGGACAATTTTGGGCATGTTTACTTGGGTTGTGATGAACCTTGCAGTATTACTTGGTAAAGGGGAGGTTCATCTAAAAATATAAAATGGAAAAACATGGGTATTGAAAGATGCGAGGCATGTGTCAAGCCTTAAGAGGAATATTATTTCTCCGAGAGAAACTAGGTGAAGCCATTACATGGTTACATTTATAGGAGACTCTTGAAAAGTCACCAAGGGTGTTTTTATTCGGAAAGAGGTAATAAGGTTGGAACATTATATTTATCTACCTATGTTACTGATTCCTTTTCTACATTATCTACTTCAAATTAAGATGTATGCATGTGGCATAATCGGTTGGGCCATAAAAGGAATGTGAATCTTACAAAGGCTAATGGTAAGTTATCAGATTTGAAAGATTTAAATCTTGATATCTCGTGAGCATTATGTCTTTGGAAATAAAAAGAGAGTGAGATTTTTAAATTTGGGGAAACGAAGAAGGAGCATACATTAGAGGTTGTACACTCATATGTGTGGGGACCAAATCAAGTAGCTTCTAATAGAGGATCCCAGATTATGTTACTTTCATTGATGATGCTACAAAAAGGTATGGGTTTATTGTATTACACTTAAATATGATGTTTTTGAGACTTTTAAAATATGCAAAACCCTTATTGAGAATGAATAAAATTCAAAGTTAAAGTGCCTTAGATTTGATAGTTTTGTTGAATAATGTAGTAAGGATTTCAATTATTATTTTTCAATGAATGTGATATGTAGGAAAGAACAGGTTCGAAGACCACAAGAGAATGGTGTTCTTGAAAGAATGAATGTAACAATTATGAAATGCACTAGAAGTATGAGGATACATTCTAGATTGCCCTTGTAGATTTGGGTAGAAGCAGCTTGATATAATGTTTTATTTGATTAACTGGGCCTTCAAGTTCACTACATGGAGGATACGAGAGGAAGCTTGGACCGGAAAAGAGTTAGATATTTCTTTTCTTAATTTTTTTGGTTCGAAGCATTTGTAAATATTGATAAGGAAAATAGGAAAAAGTTGGATGCAAAATCCAAGAGATGCACTTTCATTATTTATGGATCTGGTGATTTCATATTCCATTTTTGGGATTTAGAGAATTCTAAAATTATTACGATTCGTGATATTTAATGGAATGAAAAGAGAATATACAGGATCAAATTTGGGTACCTAAGGACAAACCGGTTGATAATTTTGTTCATGAAAATGTTATCTTAAATTTAAAAGTAATACCAATAGGTTTTCACACAAGAATCATTGTCGGTTGAATCCTCGACCAACATCGTTCAAAAGAACTAGTATCGATTACAGATGAGCCAAACCGACATCGGTTAGTAGAACTGACATTAGTTATAGGTGACCCGTGGGTCACTGAAATTTTTTGATACAAATGTCTAGGAGGTCCAGAATGATCCTCTGGTACCCCAAACTCCTGTGAGAAGGTCACAAAGAATAAGTAAACCTCTAGAAACATTTACACGTTCTCCATTTTGTTTATTATTGACCGATAATGGTGAACCGAGAGTTTTGAAGAAGCAAGATAAGATGAAACCCACATCCAAAGTGGGAGCATGAAATGGTTGTGGAAATGAAATTCTTGGAACATATCCAAACTTGGGATTTGGTTAAGTTACCATTAGGTAAGAGGACATTATAGAACAAGTGGGTTTACAAGATCAAGAAAGAAGAGGGTTGATAGAAAAGGTACAAGGCAAGGATTATAGTAAAGGGATTTACACAAAATGCATGTATTGAATTTGGTGAAATATTTTATTCTATTGGTAAGATGAATTCTATTCATACTTTGTATTGAGTTTAAGTGTAGCACATTATTTGCATTTATAGAAACTAGATGTGAAGACGGATTTCCTTCATGGTGATTTAGATGAAGATATTTAAATGTAGTCACTTGGGTATGAAGTCATGGGTAAGGAAAAATTTGTGTGGAGGTTGAAAGAGAGCCTATATGGGCTCAAAAAATCTCCAAGGAAATGGTACATGAGGTTTTATAGTTTTATGCAAGAGCATGGTTACTTGAGATGTGAATCGACCATTGTGTTTATTATGACAAGATTGAAAGTGGAAACTATATTATTTTGTTACCATATGTGGATGATGTGCTTTTTGGGGATCTAGTATGCATGACATTTGTGAGATCAAAGGAAAGTTAGCTCACACATTTTCTATGAAGGATTTAGGAGTTGTAAAAATAATCCTTAGTATACAAATATAGAGAGACTTGAAGAACAAGAAAAATTATATTTGTCTCTGGAGGATTATAACTTCAAGGTGTTAGAAAGGTTCAAGATAAAGAATTCAAAAATTGTTAATACACATATGCCTAGACACTTAAAATTAAGAAAATACCAGTGAACGACATCACATGATGAGGTCAAATACATGACATGTGTGCCATATGCTTCAACAGTGTTTGGAGTCTCATGTATGCTATGGTTTGTACTGCACTGACATTATTGCATAGGCGGTGGAAGTTTTGAGTAGATATATGGTTAATCCAAGTAAAGAGCATTAGAAAGAAGTCTAATGAATACTCGGTATTAGATAGGGACATCTAGCATGAAGTTATGTTATGGAGGTTTGGATATTTCATTATGTGGCTATGTTGATTCGAATATGGCTAAAGATCTAGATGGTAGGAGGAACACAAGTGGATATAATTTCACAGGTTAAGTCGAATGACAATTAGTTGGATTTCAAGATTACGAGAAGGTTGTGGCTTTGTTTACTATAGAGGAAGAGTACGTTATAGCTACAAATGATGGAAATGAGAGTATATGGATGAGTAGGTTCACAAAAAAGTAGGGAAATGTGCACGTTGATTGCAAAAACTATTCAAAGGATAGTCATAGTGCAATTAATTTGGCAACGAACTCAATATTTCATTCAATAATAAAACACATTCAGTTGAGGTATAACTTCATAATACAAGTATTGATGGATGGGAAGTTTAATTTGGAAAAGATTCATGCTAGTGAAAACCTTGCAGATATGCTAACAAATCCATTAACAAAGGATAAGTTAGAGATACACTCAACTTCTATTGGTTTTTGCGTTTTATACTTGAAGAGGAAGAAAAAAGCTAAGGAAAGATCCAAGAATGAGGTTGTACATGTATATTGCAGTAAATAATCTCCAAGTGAGAGATTGTTGAGTTGTGGAGCTCAATTACTTCGGATTAGAACTAAATATTAAAA
This sequence comes from Taxus wallichiana var. yunnanensis, assembly GCA_018340775.1. Taxonomy (NCBI): domain Eukaryota; kingdom Viridiplantae; phylum Streptophyta; class Pinopsida; order Cupressales; family Taxaceae; genus Taxus; species Taxus wallichiana. The sequence goes on along the minus strand of CM031244.1, from coordinate 418,185,473 downwards.
TTGTTGGAAAACAGAGTAACAGAGATCGGTTATGGAGGGACCAACATCAATCACCTATGACCAGAATTGGGCAAGCAAGGAGGAACTGACATCGGTTAGGGCTAATTGGTGTCGATTACCTATGTGTGGGTGTTTTAATTAACTCACATGAATTAGGTCTATTTTTAGTATTAAAGTATATCTATTGATTGTAATTGCATGGAAAAGTGACCTAAGTTTGTAGACACCTATATAAGCATGAAAGATATGGTTTATAAGCAAGAATTAAGAAGAAATTGTAAAAGTAGATGATTATTGTTAGAATAATTGTGTGAGAGAGAATTCTTGGTGAAGAAGGAAAAGCTCGAGAGCAAGATAGTCTTGTACATTTGAGAGGTGTGGAAGATTGTAAATCTTCATTGTATATATTTTAAAAGATTTGGGTAATAGATTGTCTTGTCTCTTGGTGGACGTAGCCCACACTTTGGGTGAACCACATTAAATCTAGTTTTTAGTTATATATCTTGTTATGTATATTTCTTCTTGTAGAATATCCACTTTTATATGCATGTATGCTTAGATATGATGTATTATCTATACAATTGGTGTGATAACCCCAACATGTGTTTTCTTTGATGTGTTTGTATGGTTGTGGAATTTCCTTTCATACTTTGGTGAAGCTTGTTGAATCATCATTTTAAGATTTGTGGCTTTGCATATCAGGTTTTTATGTGGCTGATATGAAGTAGATAATCTTTGTTTTAATTTTGTAAATTGACTTTCCCAAAACTTGATGCTTGAAACTTACATTGGTAAAAGGATGTTGATTAAAACACGTTGTACCTTATTTTTCATATGAGTTGTTAGGAATACTTGTTTATTGCTCACATTATTTAGATGTGTTTATTATATTTACAGATTGGTGAATATAATAATGTGGAGTAAATGAGTTGTAATAACAACTCATATAGTTATTTGAATGTGATTTGGTTGTTAAACCAAATTCACATAAATAAGAAATGTGAGGAGTGTTGTTAGAACAACCTCCTAGAAAATAGGATCAATTTCTCCTATTTATTTGTAATATCTTGTACGTTTGAATATCAAGAAAGTATTATTATTGTGCAAATCTATCTATACCATTTCATTTGGTACCAGAGCGACTATGGATCCATGATATATTATACAGGGAAAATATTTTGCTATTCACATTTTCCCTGGTTAATGAGAGTGATTTTGTGAAGCATCTTTATATTTTAAAAATGTTTTGCGATATTCTGTGTTCTTTCCAAAGGGCGTTGTTATTTTCTACGTGGAGCAATGAGTGGGACTACATCATTACATCAGATCTGGAATTTTCTGCATTGAAGCCTAATATCTTTGTATTGTATTGACATCAGTGATCAACATTGCTCATATAATCAGATACTCATTCTTCTTGGGGCACACCCACTCGCTCGATGCATGTCTCGCATAGAATCTAAATTCATTCCTTATGTGTGATATTCACTTTTACATTTTTGCAACGCAATTTGTAATTTTTCAATGCTAGTCACCTGATCTCTTTGTGACTCCTGTACGTGCATGTTTAGATTTTTTTGTGTCTGCCATTCATCTCAGAAGACCGTACTGGTTGCAATTATCTATTCCTTTCAATTCAGTGGCCATTCTACATTTGATCTGCATTTGATTAGTAGTGTTGAGCAGGACCCAATTCCATCGACTCAACTTTGATCTCCTTGTTGCGTCGGGTATTAGCAACATGTTTTCCTGATGCACCAAATTGTAGAAATATAGAAGTAGAGATGAAGAATTACATATTTGTTCAGATCCAGATCAAGATCTATGCATTAGTTGTTCCAACTATCTACAAACTATCCATCGTGATCTTCTCCACTGTGATAGGGACGTGATATTTATGTTTTTGATAGCTCGCACTGGAGTTTGATTGTTCATTCCTTGGAGATTCAAAAGCCCATGGTTTTGTAAAGAATTCTGCTCACTGGAATTTTTTTGGATCTTCCATCTTATTGGAATCAAGAATTAATATGAGTTGCACCTATATCAGTCTCCACGCCATTTGAGCGGATCAATAAATTGGTGGAGTACCATAATTTATTAGATTTTGAGGCTCTTGATTTTTATTGGCATTCGGTCACACCTCCAAGAAGATCCCACTACAGTCTCGAGCATGTTGACCCATGAGCTCCTTTGCCTGCTCAAACAAACTTCTGTAGTGACTCTTCAAACAACAGGTCTTTGTATTTCGTCAAAATTTGTAGTACATAGAAAATTTCCAACATGTTTTATTTTAGGATTTTTATTCTTCAATGAATAACATTAGGTGTTTTTTGTTGTCATTTAAAAAGTTAGGAAGTAATTTATTGTCCTAGTATTTATAGTATATCTAGTATTAGTAATAGATTCTCCATATTAAAAGAGAGAGAGAGTTGTTTCATTGTCATATTTATAATAGTCTCTTATAAGACTTTTAAGTCATTAGAGTGTGTGATGTTCTCAATATTGGTGTTGAAGAGACTCATAATTATTTTATCAAATCTTTGAAGTCTTTGTGAGTCGTTGATTGAGTCAATTCATAGCACTTTTATTGTCAAGTTAGTTAAATAGGTGATTTTAGGTGGCGTAAAGAGTCAATGACAAAATATTGAAAAAAAAACATTGCCTCACGGACGCATTTTCGGTGTTACCCGACTTCAAAAAATAAAGTGTTTCACATTATGGGAGGGAAGAAAATAATAAACAATGTGGAAACAATTGAGTTCCATGATCAAATCCAACTGAGTTAGCAACAACATTACTAGAGGATGAAGGTACAAGAGGTTGAAGGTTATTCAACGACCTCTCGTCGACCACCAAGATGTGGGGCCGCATGAAGCTGTGGTGATAGTGTGTGTGTGTGAGTTTGCTTTTTATTTTAGAGTTGCATTTGATTTTAGTTGTGTGCAACATGATTCTTTTTCAGGGTTCTTGTTATGGCTTGAATAAGTGAAATGTTCACATTGAGGGGGGAACATGGTCTCAATGTTCCATTTTCTCTTTTCATATTTTTTATCTGAGTAGTGTTTCCTACATAATTCCCTGAAGGAAAAGCATAGTGGATAGATGAAAGCACAAGGAAAAGCAACATCATGATATTGAGGTTGTTGGTTGTCCTGTAAAACCATCCCTTGTTGAGGTTGTTGGTTGTCCTGTAAAACCATCCCTATTGAGGTTGTTGGCTGTCCTGTAAAACCATCCATGTTGAGGTTGTTGGCTGTCCTATAAAACCATCCATGTTGAGGTTGTTGGCTGTCCTGAAAAACCATCCAGATCATGAGCACGCACGGGCGACACGCTGCAGAAGGAAGTGCAATTGTTGTTCTCCCATGTTCACACTAAGGGGGGAATGTTAGGAATACTTGTTTAGTGCTCACATTATTTAGATGTGTTTATTATATTTACATATTGGTGAATATAATAATGTGGAGTAAATGAGTTGTAATAACAACTCATATAGTTATTTGAATGTGATTTGGTTGTTAAACCAAATTCATGTAAATAAGAAATGTGAGGAGTGTTGTTAGAACAACCTCCTAGAAAATAGGATCAATTTCTCCTATTTATTTGTAATATCTTGTACGTTTGAATATCAAGAAAGTATTATTATTGTGCAAATTTGTCTATACCATTTCATGAGTATTGTCTTCATTACTACTTGTATGAACTTGAGTTTGTGTGCAAGGACTTGTATTCTTCTAGCTATGTTTTACACTTGAGCTATATTTTCTTCTCAGTTTGTAAGTTTGAGCCATTTTTGCTCACTAGTTGTAGAAATATTTGATGTCTTAGAACTTGACTGTGAAAATTTATATTACTCCATTTCAATTGCTATTTTATGTACTTATACAGAAATTTTGACCTGTAATGTATTTCCTCTACTACATTTTTCTCGAGCTTTGATCTCAAGCTTCGACCCTAATTGTTTAGTTTTCATTTAATAGAATCTTGCAGCTCAATGTGAATCTATTTTTCTATTTATTATGTCCCTGTTTGAACTTTGCTTTGCCAAATGGGTTTTGATCTTCGAACTCGTATATTTTTATTCTCTCGATGGAATTTTTTTGAAGATACATGAGTTTGATCTCTTAGCTCGGCTAATAACCCATTGTAGCTCTTGTCTTCATCCTACTATGTTGTTGCCTAAGCTATAGCTTTCTGAAAAGGTGTAGATGGTTATCCACCCCATGTAATGGATGTATGCAAACTTTGTTGAGATTTATGTGTGGATGCATTTACTTTTCTTGTTCCATTATTTATCTGAAATTTGTTTCCTTTTCTTTGAAAACATGAAAATCTACCATTAATGGAAAAGCATGGAAATAGTTGTGCTACTTTCTATTTACTTCCTTCTTCAGTTTTTGATGAACTCCTTCTCGATAGCATGCCAAGATTTATAATGATGATGGTGCCTCTTGTTTGCAACTTGAGCTTGGTATGATTATCTTAATACTTGATATTATGCAATCTGTACTTGCATCTGTTCTTGAGTTATCGAAACGGCTAAGGCCAAACATGCATTTTTAAATTTTTTTCTTTGGTATGAAATTGTACCTAGATTTGTACTTGAAATTCTACCTTATGTGCCTTGTTACTATCTTTACTTAACTTCCTTAAGGTAATCTTTGACTCAAAGATACTTTCTTGAGTGTAAGTTCTTTGTTGTGTTATTTGAGTAAGTACTCAAACTCTACAAATTTTCTTCAATGTAGCATGCTTTCTTTTTATAGACATTTTGTTCAATATTCAAAGCTATTGTTGTAATCTAATCCATTTTGGAAATAGGATAAATTTAAATATTGATTAGAATCATAATGCTCCTTCCTTGAATTTGTGCTTTAACATAAGTAAAATTAGTTATCCTCTTCCCTTTAAATGAGAATTATCATGGTGGTTATGAACTTCTTTACTGTTCATTTGAGTGCAAGCTCTAAAATCTGTAATTTATGAATGCTTACATGAACTGGTAAGTATATAATATGTTGCACAATCATTTATATTTGAACTCTTATGCAAGACTTTTTGACATCGTGTATGAATATTAGTGTATACTGTCTTGACTAGAAAATGTTCCTTTCCTGAAATGTATTTATGAAATTATTTTATGGAAAAATTATGTATGGCTAGCTGATTCATTGAAAGTTGGGGGCTAGCCATTCATACTTCATAGCTTCTGGATTTTATATCTGTATGGCTACTTTTGTTGAAAATTTATTCTTCTGAGCATTGGATTCTTTAGTGGCCTGATTTGAGCCTAAATGACTTTGTAATGAAAAATCATTTATTTCTATTCCTTCCAACAATTGTACTATATCAGGTTGATATACATATGAATGTCATATAATAGAAGTTAAGCTCATTGGAAGATAAATAATTCCATCTGCTTCATCTTTTATTTGAATTAAAAATTTATGAAACTTGTAAATATGTTTTGTGATCATGATGCAATGTTATGCTTTGATATTTGATACTTGTATCTCTCTTTTTGAATCTGCAATCTAAACCTTGAATAAAAATATCATAACTTATCCATTGTTCTGGAATATGGATATGATTTTCTTAGTCTGTACTTTATTACTACAATTTTATCATGATATTGAAACATATCCTTTTATGCAAGAAATTATTATTGAGATATGAAGGATTGTTTTAGTTTACCATGCTTAACTCTTGAAAACTTTGAACTTTTTTAGCATTTAGAAATGGGATGTTTCTTTTTCACTCGAATGTATGAGCAACTTTTTTCGTATGATTTTTACTCTTAATCTCCCGTAGCATGTACCTTGATCATATTTTTAATTTATAAGATGAACTTCTATCTTATCTTGATGATTCTATATTTATGTTCTTGATTCATGTTACAAAACCTTATCAATCTACTTCATTTACTACTACAATGAACTCTTTTAATGGAATCTATTTTATTGTTGTGATCATTGAGTGCAATATATGCTTTGATAGTACAAAATTTTAAAACATGTATTAATATCTTCATACAACCCGTACGTATACACTTAAGAAAATAATTAGAAAGTAATTAGGTTTTCTCGCCTCTCTTATGTTCTCGTAGTATTTGTATTTTCTCTTTCTTCTTTTGTAATGATTATGGGAATCATATGTTTTACTTGTAGAATACTTCTTTATCAATTTTTCATCTATCTTTGATGTACCTTATACTTAAGATATTAATAAATCCATTTGCATGAAGTTATATAGTACATGAGTATAGATCAAACCCTGAGCTCGGGTGATTTAATTTTCTTTTATTTTTTCGGTACACTGTAGTTAATGCCTGCTTGCAAATACGAGATAAAAGATGGAGCTGAATCTGAGACAAGAATATTAAAAGAAAACGTAAGGTAAAGATGGGTTTCTTCTATACTCTTTTACTTTTAACTTTATGCACACGTACTTCTTTATTTAGTAGTTATGAGTTACATGCCACTTTGCTTGTGTGAGAAACATTAAATTTCAGCATGAATAAATAACATTAATTTTTTTAGTTGAGTTGTATAGTTCATTCTACATTCAACTTTTATGACAAATATTGATTGTATAATGGAATAAAAAACTCAATCACATAATTAAATGTTTTTAACATGAAGAAATAATGAGTTTTGAGGTACCTGTAACTTAATAATGAACTACTTTTTATGTAAAATGTAACTCTTTTGTTGTTCATGAATTTAACATTTCACCTAAACTATGATTCTCACCTTCATCAAGGAAATGCATTAGTCCTTTAAGGATTTTGTGTTTCCTTGCTGAATATGAACATGGAATGGTAGTCTATGTGAGGTGTTACATTTTGTAATAGCACACATAGTTGCAGATTACATGTAGTTAATCAATTGTTGCAACTAAAAACATAATAAAATTGTAATGCATTCCCCTAGTTAGGTCCATTTCATCAATTCCTTCCATCAAATAATGTTTTTAGTTTCCCATTTTTACAAGAGTGTAAAAATAGTCAATATTTATGGCAATCTTGCAGGAAAACTACCTCGCTAGCTTGTAGACCAGTTCCTTTCTCTTTTCCATTAGGCATGGAATCAAATCATATGACCAAAATCTTCCTTTTCAAAAAAAGCTAAATTTGGGAAAGGATCTCATGAACCAAATCACATGCACGAGTGCACTTAGTGAATTGAAAAACATTACAATATGTATGAGCTACACTTATTGAAAGGGAAATCCTACTCTAACCAATCAATGTAGGATTTTCAATAATAGTTTTTAAGAAACATACCATTTAAAACAATGGGATGTTCCTCTCTATTCAGCCTTGAAAGATGAAATGAATTGTGTTCTTTGCAAGATTAAATAATATAAGGACCACTCTAGAATGTATCAAAATTTGTTTGGTTTCCTATCTTTGCATGATCAACATCCCATTTTAACACAACATCTCCTTCATTGAAGACTTTGAACTTAGCCTTCTTATCAAATGTTTTCTCAATTTGTCTATGATTCATATCCATGTTCAAATGATTTTAATCTCTTAGCTCTTGCAGTCCATTAATTATGCATAATGAACCTATACTGGTTCATTCTCAATTAGTTCCATATGATGCGGAAAATCCAATGTAGATAACTCAAGTAAGATGGGCATTATTTCCTATCATCCATAAAAAATATTGTACGGTGAATTGCCAACCGATATTTTAGGAGTCACTCTGTCACCCAAAGTACTAAATTTAACATCATATGCCAAGATCTTTGGTTGTCCTTTAGTGTGCTTCGATGATCCTCAAAAGATTTTTTTAGTACTTTCAACTAACCCATTACCTTTTGGGTGATAATTATATGAAGGACTTAAATAAATTCCATGCTTGATACATGATCCAATTTGTTACCTTTGCATAAAGAATCACTAAGGCATTATCGAAATGAAATTTGCTAGAATACTAAATTTGTAAACTATACCGTTATAAAAAATTCACCCCTAGGTAATTTTGGATAACTTGCACAAATTCCTTTAGGATGGAGCAAGAAAAAATGGTGAAGGGCCAAAATTTTAGATTTTTGGGTACCTCTTTGCTTTCCTCTAACTTCCTTGTCCAAAAAAAATCCAAGGAGTTAGTAAAAATTTGCAAAAATCCAAAAAAATGAAGTCGGGGCTTGTTCTAATGCATTGCGGGTATGTAGGTTGTGGATGGTACCAGTGCGGATTGTACCAAGGTTTGTTGTACCTAGAGTTCGGGTATGGAATGCAAAGGAAACCATGTATTGTGGGTTTTTAAAAAAATTTGTTTCGGGCCACACAAGTTCAACTAGGATAGTCAGGACAAAATCCATAATCGCCATGCAAAAAAGGAATTAAAAAATGTATAGTTTTTTGTCCCAAGCGGTCCATGGGACAATTGGGATGTTAGGACGTGTGGGACCCAAAAACTGAAAATCACCATCGACAAGTGGGATACGGAAAAAGCGGAGGTCAACAACACCAATGGAAAAGTCAACAACGGGACAATTGGGACCTAAAAGCCCATATTGGGTGATGTAGAGAAAGGATTCTGGATCATTTAAGTACATGCGTGACATGAGTTCCCTAAAAACCTACAATAGCTACACAACAAAGGAAAATTCCATGCCTGACCTCTGAACTTCAAACGGTCATAAATTTTGACCTTGAGGTCCATTTTTCACAAAATTTAACGATTTCTTATTTTTAGTAAGGGTAGGTATATGAAAATAAAGGAAAAATCTTCATATCCAGTCAATCAAATTCTCATTCATGTTAAATGAGAGAAATGCTTGCACTGGACCCAAAACAACGGCATGGACTCAAAATGCCATATGATTTGTAATTCCCAATGAAAATGCACAAAATTGGTAACGTTGGAATCATGGTTCTAATGCCAATGTATAGAAATAAATAAATTCTTAATTTAATGAGGAATCATTGGATATTTGGATGAAAACACGGACAAGTTTAGAACAATGTTTTATGTGATGGTTGGGATGCATTCAATGAAGCATGGGAAGACATATTTCATTGCTACAAGTTATGGGACATTATGGGGGATTTTGTAAGTAACATAACATCATTTCACTTAATTTAATATCTCTTGTAAGTGTTTGAAAGGCATATTTTGGGATTATTATTTCCTTTTTTCTCTCTCTCCTATCAAAATTCTATAAATTGGAGTGTTAGGCTCATTGTAAGGGAGATAGTTTTTAGTAGCAAAACTCTGTCAAATTTATTTTGTGAAGCCAATGTGCTATAGGCCCTTGTAGTGGAATCCTTGCATGGTGATCTAGGCCCTTATTTTGTAATAGACTGAACTGTGCATATCATGAAGCAATAAATACAAGTTTGTGGATGTATCTTCCCTTGTTGTGTTTGTCTGCATTCTTCTTTCCTCTTCAACCTCATGCAAATATATTATGTCTATCTTATGATGTAGCATGGATTCATTATCATTGTGTATGTATGAAATATTGTTATGAATGCATTTGCTAAATTGTGGAGAACTATTATCACCCCTTCTAGTATGCATTTTTCTTCTACTTTTCACACATTGGAAGACTATTCTCACTCTCCTTTTCTAGTGTATCACCGCTTTAGTGTAGGCTTTGTTTTCATGCACTCTCTCTCCCTGGTCCCTTGGAAAGTTAGATTAGGAAAAGATAGTTTTTCCTGCATTAGAGTAGATTGTGGCAGGTAGTTTAGGAGTAAGAACCAACTTTCTCTAGAGGTATATCTCAAGTAGAAAGTCCCACAACTTGGAGATAGTACCCATGTTATCTAATCACACCATCATCTTAACAAAACACACTTGTGTAAACCATAGGATGCTTTGATTCAATGATAACAATTAACACTGGTGGGACCAAACGGTCTTTATTATAAGTTTCCGAGGTTGTAAGAAGATTTGAAATTACACATTTGGTGACTCCTAAGAGGTAGAATCCACTCGGTTTCAAATGTTCAATCTTGGTAGATTCATGAGAATAATCCAAACAAGGTCAAGAACTATGGAAGAGGGACTCTTTGTGTATCTACACTTATCTCTAGATAGAACAAGAAGGGGAGGAAGAGCTCAAAAGTCTCCATATCCACCAAATAGAACCTTATCGACACCTCCACCTAAAAGGCCTTTCATTCAATCAACTAGAGTTCTTTGAAAAATTAGGATGCCACATCCCAATCCATATGTCAATGTCACTGGAAGCATCACACTTGCTCTCAATGTACAAAATCCATTTCAGCTTACAATATTGAAGAACATTACATATTTCATTGGAGAGAACCAAACAACTCTAATTGACCACATCCTGAAATTGTAAATGTCTCAGGCAATTCATAAAATTACTGAGATGGAAATTCCTATTAAGTTTTTGGTATCCTCTTTTAAAGGTAAATATTTACAATGGTTCATGAGTTTGATGATAGTATCTATTCCGAACCGGAACCATTTGTGCATAGCCCTCCATAATGAGTTTGGGGAAAAGGTATATAACATGTCTTTATTGGAACAATTGAAAACAATTAAGAGGGATCCTAATGAATAGTTGATCAACTTTAACTTCAGATTTTAGAGGACATGGGATATGATTCCATTATCCGTGAGACTAGCAAAGAAGGTGTTTTCTTATACTTTCTTAAAGCTTTAAATTCTAATATTTCCATGATGATTCATTCAATGGGAGTTATAACTTTACCCAAAACCTATAACCTTGCTATTAGAGCTCAAAATTATTAATTCAAGCTGGAAAACTTGTACCCGGAGCCACCTATGCCTCTTTATCTATAAATAGTAGCTCCTAGTACTAGTCAAGCCCCTACATTAGCTCCCATTCATGTTCCAAGAAATTAGAATTGAACTGAAGCTTCTACTTCATCTTCTAGTACCTCAAGTGATCTCCACGAAGTCCTGAAGCAATTAGAAAACTTGGGTAATGAGTTGGTGACACTCAAGAGGGAGAAATATCAATATTTTAGATCATATAAGCCTTAAACCCAACCCAAGAGACCTCCATATCAGCCCAATAGGCCACGCATTCAAGATGCAAAGTAAAACCAAGTGAAACCTCCTTCGAATAGGCCATTTTAGGATTACAATCCTAGTTTTCCATCCACATCTAGAGTATTGGTACTAATGCAAAATAACATGGCTCGGGAATATGACAGGTGTTTCCCATGCAATCAACTTCATAACTAGTCAATGTGTTTCAATGCTTTGATTAAATATCTTATGGTAAAAACAATGGGTGTGGAACAAGACACATACCAAGAAGGAAATCAACAACATGAAGCAAATCAAAAAATGACACCTCCAAATGATACCACACTTGTCCATTAACAAGCCGAGGATTTATATTATATAAATCAAGCCCCTTCTCAAAGTGTATCTTCCAATACATGGTCCAAGAAAAGGAATATTCAAGAAGGACGGGCATCAAATTGAAATGATCCACAATAGTATATCACTCAACAACGTATTGGTAATCAAAGTGCAGCTCCTAATATACAGGGCCAACCCAAGCCATCTTCTAGACCAGCTCAAGTGCAAGTTGTAACAACCCATGTGCAAGGCAAGGGGAAGTAGAGTGATAGTTCATATCCATTCAACATAATTGAATGGATGAAGAAAATGAATGTAAACATATCAATTTGGGATTCATTAGTTATCCCGGGACAAAGAGACCTATTGCAAGTTGCTATGGTGAATTGGTCAACATCAAATCAACCACTCAATCAACAAGAAAAAGTGCTTACCAATACACTCAACAATAAGGAATTCATGGAGGCCACTAAGGTAAAAAATATAAAGCCCCCACCATTCTACATAGCATTGATCATTGGAGATAGGTTGGGGCATAATTTCATGATTGATTCGGGAGCAAGTAGCTCACCATGCCAAAACAAGTAGTTGATCAACTAGGTCTTCAATATAAATTCATCTTTAGGGGTGTGGTGCAATTGGACGGACAATAGTAAAAATGGCTAGAGTAATCAAATATTTGAGCCTCACACTACATGCATGTCCTAATGTGACCATCTTGCAAGATGTATCAGTCATAGACTTTCCACCACTCTTTGCATTGTGCTTTTCAAGAGACTTCACTACCAAAATTGGATGTTATTTGTCCGTTGATTGGTCATACATGATTTTCGAACAGGTATGGAGATAAGGCTACAATAAGATTCGAGAGAATTACAAATTTTGATATTGAGCCTCATACGCCAAATCCAATCAATTCAAACTGTTTAGATTTTGATCAGGAAGAGCTCCCAAGCACTCATGAAGCAGATAGCAAAGTCAGATGCATTCCAAATTTGACTCTTGGTGAATGGGAAAATAAAATACATGGTATCAACCCTTACAAATAAATGGAAGAATTTGAATTAAGAGTCTATTGCTTTAATGAACAGAATCAACCAAGCAAGAGCACAAAAATGATAATGAAGTGTGATAACTATTCTTTGATGGATTAAGGAGTAGACAAGGTGCCGGAGGAGGATCTATGCTATTTTCACCACAAGGTAAAAAATATTACTCAACTTTCCATTTCTAGTTTTCTTGCTCAAACAACACAGTTGAGTATGAAGCCTTAATGCATGGATTATATTGGGAAAGAAAGAGAGGTATAAAATTTTTGCAAGTATTTGGTGATAGTGAGTTGATTGTGAACCAAGTCGGGAGGAAAAAAATATATGCTACAAATGATCTATTGAAGAACTATAAGAATTGGGTATGGGATCTCATTGAATATTTCTAATCTTTTAGCATCAATTCCATTCCAAGAAAGAATAATGAAGCAATAGACATGATCGATAGTGATTAGGGCTGCATTTTATATTGTAGAAAGTATCAAAAGTAAAACATCTCAACCTCATATAAAAGTGGTAGTAGGACCAATTGTGCCATACAACAAAAAAAAGTTGGAAAGTCTTCGAGAATGAACCACAAATTGTTAATTTTTACAAGAAAAGATGAATTCTCCGCGAGAAACAAAGACAACTTGGAACATCAAGATGGTGACGAAGTGGTACAACTAAGAAGTAAAAAATTACCAAAATTTCTTGTAACTTTGGAGTGAATCTTCAACCCAAATAATCAGTTATGGAAGGAGAAATCAAACATTCGGTGAAGGGTGAAGATTCGAGTGCATTTCAATAGATGAAGGAAAGACATTGCAAATTGGAAAAGTAAGTACCTAGGAGGAGAAATATTAATTGCTTCAACTTTGTCAAGAATTCCCTTTTTTTTTTTTTTTTCATGGATTTATAAGGATTTGAGAGGTTTTAATCCAAAATTGGCTCAACTTACAATCAAATTAAACCCGGATGCTAAGCCAATTAGGAAAAAAAAAAAGGCCAGTGAATCCTCACATTGAACCTCTCATGAGAAGAAAGTTAAATAGGCTGATTGAGGCTAGCTTCATCTTCCTATCAAACTTCAAGTTGGGTTGTAAATTTGGTACCAATAAGGAAAATAAATTGGGAAATCAGATTGTGTGTAGATTTCTATGATCTAAATAAAGCATAAGTCAAAGATCATTATCCACTTCCTTTAATGGATAAAATCTTGTAGGTTGTAGTTGGTTATAAAAGATTTTCATTGTTAGATGGCTACTCAGGCTATAATAAAATAATGGTGAAGGTATACAATTAGTTCAAGACATCCTTCACTATGAAATGGGGCATATATGCTTATAAGAAGATGTCATTTGGATCACAATGTAGGAGCAAAATTTAAGTGATCTATGGATATGACATTCAAAGGACTAATCAACAAGACAGTGTTGGTATATCTAGATGATATCAATAGGTTCTCAAAGAATGCAACAGACCACCTATTTCACCTCAAGAAAGTATTTCAAAGGTGTAGAAGGTTTGAAGTGTCATTCAAGTAGATTGTGGTAGGTATTTTAGGAGAAAGAGCCAAAATTCTCTAGAGGTTTATCTCAAGTAGCAAGTCCCAAAACTTGGAGATAGTACCCATGCTATCCAATCACACCATGAGCTCAAGCACATAAAATTGTACAAACCATAGGGTGTTTTGATTCAGCGATAACAATACCTTCGTAAAATAATAAGATTAAAGTATCGTTAGCTTCTTTCAAGGATACTTCTTCACCAATGTGTAAAGTAATCCATAACATCAAGATAAACTTTTGTCCTTATGAGTAAGTTGGATTTATCATTCCAATGAAGTCAAGAACCCACCGTATCAATGGTTGGTCAATTGAAATAGGTTGCGGTGGTGGTGAAGCTAAAAATTATTTTCCAAAATGAAAGAAAACTTCTTATAGTTTCTAATCCATTCAAATAATTTCTTGAATATGCTTGGGCCAATAGTCACTAGCTTTCATAAATGTTAAGGCTATAGTATGTCCCGAAAAGGGACCTCCTATAGGTCCTTCATGAAACTTTGATAACAGCTTTCTTAATTCTATCATAATCAATAGATCGTAACAAAGCTCAATTTATATCCCTTTTAAACAACACATCATCAATGAAAATATAAGGTACAACTTGTAACTATAATTATCTTTAGATAAGTACTTTTCTATAATTAATTAAATAAATGAGTCATCCATCTTGATTCCTAAACTTTTTGATTGATTTTGGTTGTTGATTTTCGTGTTGTACTAATATTTCATTTGTTGATACGTGATTTCAACATGGTGTTCTGAATTTTCTTATTCTCAGTAGGATTTTATTTTTCACACAAACATTTTCCTCAAATTTTTTTCCAACATGGATGTCAACATCATACTCCATAACCTTCGTAATCCGGCCTACTCTCTTCTCGCTCAGCTTATTTCTTTAATACTGAACACTTTAACACTTGGATGAGAGACTAAGACATGTAAATTATTATTGGAAAGCATGTATTTGAAGTTCTTTAATACTCTAACTTAAAAAGGACTTTTTTCAAGAAATGTTTACCTTGTCTCATAGACAACTTATCTCTTCCCAAAGAAAGAAATTGGCTACTCAATATTTTCATCATGAACCCGAGTTAATATGTAATAAATGTTTTCATCTCTTGCAATTGCATACATTGTAAAATCCTTATCAAAATTTTGATTTTCAAGAGTAGGATCTTCTGAAATAATTTTATTAATACCTTCAAATCCTTTTGTTCCTTCTCTAGTCTAAGATAAGGTGTTATCTTTCTTTAACATGGCTATTAATGGCTTAACTAATGTTTGTAAAATCTAGAACAAATCTTCTAACAAAGTTTATTTTTCTAAGAAAACTTTATAGTGTCGTCTTATTATGAGGAACGGATAGTGTGAAATATCTTCAATTATGAAAGGATCAATAGCTAAACCTTGTTTGGAAACAGGATAATGACAAAGTAGTTTACCTTGATGGACTGAAAAATATAGAATTTTTGGGATTCAAAGTGATATTCCAAACTCTTTAAAAAGATGAATTTTTTTCCTTAAATGCATAAGATGATCATCATAACTATTTAAAAATATAGTAACATCATCTAAATAAATGAATATGAATTTATTTAAAAGAGTGTGAAAAGCCATGTCCATTGCACGTTGAAGTGTTGCACAAACATTGCAAAGTACAAAAGGAATTCTTTTGTAAGCATAAGTACCACACTTTCTAGTTAAATCGCTTTGTATATATCTTCTTCATGCACAAGAATATGATTGTATCCACTATAATCAACCAAAAAGGACATCATGTCCGAACCTCAAACTATTATTAAAATCTGATCCATATTGGGCAGTGAATAATGTTCTTTTGATGAAGCTTTATTAAGATCTCTAAAATCAACACATAATTAGATTTATCCATTCTTTTTCTTAACAGAACAAGATTAGCTACCTAACATGAATGTTTAACTAGAAAGATAATACTTGATTCTATCAACTTGGATAACTCTTTTCTTGTCAATGACACAATCTTTAGAGTTACACAACTTTGTTTCTACATATCCGGCTTAGAATTTGGTTGTAACTCTACTATATGATGAGATAAATTGGGATCAAAACCTCTAAAATCCCGGTATTTCCAAGAAAAAAATTCTGAATTATTTACATAAATTGATAAATGACTATTTTTCAGTTGAGGAACACACCTTTCCGATAAATAATTTATTTCAATTTGAAATTTTTCCTTTATCCTTTCTTAACTGATCATTAGAACTAGAAATATCTTCTAGTGTGACCAATCCTTGAGGTAGATTGTTTGTCTTTAATTAAAAAATTTGATCGCCATAGAAATGCTACGGTTTTTTCGATTTATTATAGAAAATTTAGCTTCTTGCTACATAAATATGCATATTTGTTGATCATCTAAAAAAACTTGTCAATTTTCTTCATTATCAGGGACTCAAGGTCTGATAATCAGCTTTATATGTGGTTATACTTTGTTTTTTTCAATATGTTCTAGCACATCAAAGCTAGCACCAATTGCTGCAAGTCTGTCTGCATGTTTATTTTCAGCTCTTGGAATAGATTGTATGTTAATAGCATTGAAATATTCCATTTAGTTTGAAACTCTATGTTTGTAAGATTTCAATAATGAATTATTACACACATTAAAGTTTTTCACTTGATTAATCACTAACTCTAAATCACCAAAAACTTGTAACGTGTTGATACCTCTTTTTCTTGCCCATTGTAAGCCATGAATTAATGCTTCGTATTTAGCTATGTTACAAGTACATGAAAATTGCAGACTTAAAAGTGAAAAACACATTTCATTTGTAGGGGAACTGATCATCAAATCTAAACCTTGTCCTTTCTTGTTCTTGGTTCCATCGAAATGAAGCTTCCATAGCCCTTCTGTTGTTTTTTCTGATTTACACAACAAGGAGATTAGATCATAAACATGTTCTTCTTGATTTTTTTCATGCAAGCAATAAATACCAAATAAATATTCCTCTAATTCTTTGAAAGGATCATAAACATGTTCTTTTTATTTTTTTCATCCATAAACAGATTAGAAACACCATGTAATGGAGAAACACGTGTTGTAACGTCAAAATCAGATTGATCTAAAGCTGCATAATTTTCTCCATCATTTGAAGCATGAGACTCAATATGAAATCTAGCCAAGGGCTCTGAATTTATAGTAACTTTAGTTCCATATCTTTTAGTGAAGAATAAAAATGACCAACTTGAATAAATATAACCTCCTATATTTGTTGTAAAATCTCTTGATAAGCACAACGACAAGTAGGGGGTTAAATCTACAATAGTAACATCTTGTAAGATAGTAACATTTGGACAAACATGTAAAGTTACCTATAAATTTTTGATGATGCTTAATGTGTTAGTTGATGTTCCTTCTAGCTATAACATAATTTTATTTGTAGGTTGATAGAGCATGCCTATTTTTTCGTAATTTCTTTTTGCTTTCCTATGCTTCTTGGACCACTATCAACCATGTAGTTATGAACTAAATGATCTCCAATAATCAAATATAAATAAAAGGGTGGTGGTTTCTTAATATCATGAGCATTTAAAATTTTTTGAACTAAGCACTTAACGTCTTTTATACGATCTTGCTCCATTGTACCAGAACCATGTGTGATTTTGAGCTTCTTTTTCTATTTTTTTCAAGGAAATATGCAACTTAGAGAATACCACAATGAGATAGTAATATTATACTTTTTCATTGCCTCAACAATATTAAAATAAGCAAACATTTTTAAACAACTTATATAGTTTTAGCATAAGATTTAACAAAACCCGACTCTGCTTCAAAGAACTTCTAAAATCTGAGGTATGAATAATCTTCTGGATCGGGATGTAATTTCTTGTTATGCTCTTTATGAGCTGAATTGCTTGTTGTTTTTGAAGAAACAATAGAGTTGTTTGTTGTTTTTAACCTTCACTTGGTGTTTTATCAGTGACTGTAGGTAGAACAAGTATGTTTTGTTGTTTTTCTTTATCCCGAGCCTTTTCTTGAGACCTAGTTATTCTTTATGATAACATATTCCTCTCCAAAGATGACTAGATTCTTTTCTAGTTGTTTTTGACTATGAGCATCTTGCTGCCCACCCTCTATTTGAGGCATGAATAATGCTTCAAATTGAGGTTATGCAACAAGGCTTATATTCAAGAATTCATTTGGACAATTGGCAGCTAAATGAGGTTGATTACAAGGTTGACACCATTCTTCTGAAACCATGTTGACTTGAGATAGAATGCTAGATGAACTAGGATCATTTTGATCAAATTTCCTTGGCTTATATGGTTGTCTATATTTCTAATTTTGCTGGTAAGGTTTCCTATTCTACAAATTTTGTTGGTAAGAAGTTTGATAAGGCTTACTAGGTAGTGCTAGTTTGTTCTCAATTGATGTTAAATTATTTCCCATAGTCTGCAAAGCCTTGAATACATCATCTGATAGAGCTATAAAAATAGGTTCTATAATGGTAATAGGTTGTGGAATAGGTGTCAAATATACTCTAAAAGGCATTGAACGCCTTGGTGCTAATTTGCGAGCTTGAATAAGGTTTTTTGAAACCTAATGGAAATATCATAGGCTATTGGGAGATTTTCTCCTCCCATAGTAATAATCATAGTCGAAATATCACTATTTAAAGCTCGAGATGATATATAAATGCATGATCAACTTGAGGCTTAACACTAGCTGGAATTCTTTCCCAAGTTACGGAAAATATGATGTTAAAACTAGCCATAAATTCATGATGAGGTCTTTTGATTGTAGACAACTGTTTACATGAGAGATAAATTATCGAATGGTCTTGAAATTTATTAAGTAATTTCTCTTCTAACTCATTCTAAGTTACTATACTCCCTATTTATAAGGTTTTATACCATTGCAAAGCTTGTCCTTTAAATAATGCAACTAGAAGTCTTAAGGCTACTATTAACTTTAAATCTACCTTAAAAATCCAATGTTAAAGTCGACTAATATTTCAGATGGAAGCGTTTAAAAATTTGTTAAAATTTTGGGCATCCGATTTCGGTAATTTTACTTCTTGGAGAATAAAAGGCCAATTTTTAAAATTTTGATTTTCTAGTTCCAAACTCAAATCCCAAAAGTCCAAAAATTTGGACTTTCAATTTTAGAATTCAAAGATCCAAAAAAATTAACTTTAAATCTACATTGAAAACCTGATGTTAAAGTTGATCAATCTTTCATATGGAAGTGTTTAAAAATTTGTTAAAATTCTCTGAATTCCAAAAATCTGAAATTTTGAGCTTTGAATTTTAGAAAATTTCCTTTTCATAGATTAAATGGATTTTTTTAAAATTTTGATTTAAGACTTCTGAACTCCAAAATCCTGAAATTCTAAAAATTTGGACTTTCATACTTTCAGAATTGAGATATCTTTAGGTAATGTGCGATTTTCTATCTTGGAGTTTGAAGTCTGAAACTCTAAAGTTATGAAATTTCGGAACTTCAAACTTTCTGTTTTAAGAATCTCATGTTCCCTTGTTGGACAAGTCTTCTTCATAGTTTCAAAAGTCTAAAACTCCAAAGTTTCAAAATTTTGGAACTTCAAAATTTTGAGTTTCATAAGTTTCCCATCCATTTTCCAATATTTAACTTTTGGACATCCGAAGTACGAAAGTCCATAATTTTGAAATTTCAGAACTTTTGACTTTCGGGTTTCAAAGTTTTCCATTACATTTTCATGATTTTTCATCTCTCGAAGTCGAATTCGAAACTTGAAAGTTCTAAAATTTTAGAACTTGAGTTTCAGAGTTTCAAATATCTGGTTGTTTGTGCATTTAACTCTCACCAACTTCCATACGGATCAGATTTTAAGCATTTATTTCAGGTTTTCCTATATAAAATCATATTTTACCTATCATTTTGACCTAATATTTTACTATGATGATTTGATTTTTTTACTACAACGTTTTAATTTCATGACATCATTTTAAAGGTACTTTATTTAAGTTTTTTTCCTTCTTTTTGGTTGAAGATCTTTTTGGTTTATTTTTCCCTATTTTTTTTCTTTTTGTTCTTCCTTCTTTTTTTTTGGAGATGAAACCCTCATTTACCACAATGTTTTTTGAAGGTGTTTTTGACCTCAATGGTTGCAAAATAAAATTTTTAAGAGGCATATAGCTCAAATTTCATCATAATTTTTGAGATCCTCCCGAGCATTTTACTTGTTGTATGTGCCTTTAAGGAAGTCTACATTTTAGCAAGTCTTTGGTTTTAGAGTTCAAAATTCTTTGGTTTTGGAGTTTGGGCTGTTCGGGTTTTAGAAATTTTCTCTTTTGGGGTTTCATAATTTTTCATTTCGGACTTTTTATTTCGAGTTTCACAATTTTTCCATTTCAGATTTTTCGACAACATGAAGTAAAGTCTTTTCGACTTTCATATTTTTAAAGACCTTCAGATTCTGAAATAACAAATTTAACGTCAACTTCTGCATCCAAAGGCAAAGAAAATATGAAGTATACATTCCTTGGAGTTTCTCCTCACTCTTTTCTATCCTCAAACTTGGGAACTATAGGAGACATTGATCTCACAAAGATTGATTTTCTAGACTTTTGGGAAAGGGTGAAATCCCACAACAAGAAATCCTGGATGCAATCCATACATGAAAGTTGACTTGTTCTTTTTGTTGGCTTTCCCACATCTATACATTTACCTAAATTTGTCTTAGCCACGACAACTCACTTTGATGAATAATCCAGGTCAATTAAGGATGTTGATGACAAGGTGGTAATCCATTTGGACCTATATTTATTTGAGGATTTATTTCAACTCTAACACATCAAATACTATGCAAAAATTTCACTAGAATTGGCAGTGGAGCATTGGGACAAAGAATCTGAGTTATGCACAAAAATCATGTAGAAGATCTATCTGCCAAGAGTGTTATCAAACTTCCCAAGAACATGTATCGCTCGGAGACTTCATCCAGAATTCAATGGCATTATTATGTTACTAAGTATAGTTTCAGTCATGCCTCTAAAAATGAATTTCGGAATGGATGTTCCTATATATTACTACTATTAAGAAAACTAAGGAATTCATAAGATGGAGAGAGAATATCATCAGCTCCATCTTCTTTTATTTAAGCAAGGTTTTTCATCAAAGAGTTTCTACAAGACCTCCTTTTTGGTCTATGCTACAATGACTACGGGATATTTCACTAGGTTGAACACTAAGGGTATTTGAACTGCTTAAAATCTATGATTTTTATCCTCATCTTACACTAGACAAGGGAAGTAGACACTTCCATAGAATTAATGATGCCTTATTTGTTGTCATTCTTTATCATTTTGATAAAGAGTTATATAATCTAAGGATTTTTCATGAAAAATTCAAAGAAGTAGGCAAGTGGGAAGCTATTTACCTACAATATCTGATAATTACATACATTCAGATTCCTAGTTTTGTAGGTGCTTGTAGTACTCTGCCAAGATGCCCCACCGATAAGTGGGTTTCACTAGAGTTGGTTCAGAAATTGCAAGACTATCATAAGATTTAGAAAAAAGAAATAATTTGGGAATACAATTTAATATTTTAATTGGCGAGATAAACTTGTTTTATTATTCATAGGGTGAAGAATGTAGATGTAGAGATGTCATAAGTAACTTTGTAGACCTTACATCCTCGGACCAATTTTGACTACTAGGGAAAATTTAATGAGAAAAATCTATCCACTTCGATGTGTCCCAATTGGAAGATATTTGGATTCATTATCGAGATGAGTTCATCATCCAACAAAGAGATTATGAGAGGCTAATTTGGATGAGGTTCAATAGTTTGGTATCATAAAGATTCCAAAGGAAATGCAACATGAGGAGGAAGTTTTGGATGCAACATACAAAAATAATAATGTTTCCAATCAACCATTATCATCGATTGATTGGTATGTAGAATAATATTGCAATGCCAAGGAGGGGGTAGGGCCCATTCTACAAAGAACTTATAATTGCTCTGGCTACCTTGGGAATTTGAATTAAAGGGTTAGATCAACTCTGCAAATATAGGATCTCAATAAACCGTGAGTATTCCAACACCTACAAATGGGAAGAGGTCCATCCAAAGGGCCCACACAATCCCTAAGAATATTTCACTTGTGGTTGGAAGATCCTCTCTCTCCAAGGCTCCTCCTTGTAAGATAGTGTCTCCAACAATACCTTTGTTAGAAATAGTTGAAGTTACTTGATTCTCTAAGTGTCTCATGAGATCTATCATCTCCACTTCCTCTTCCATTGTCATTTCCTCCACCACTTCCTTATACTTCTACCATCATTTCTTATTTCCCATCTTCTTCTATGGCCCATGTGTTCTCATCTCTCCTAGTTCTCTCAGTAGGGGAAATGATTGGGTCACCCATCTCTACTTCACTTCATCTAAAACTTTCATTTCCTCCCATCTCATCTTCTAATCCCATTATATCCACCCCTAGGGATATTCTCACTTCCACCCCATCCATCATTACCACCTCCATTCAAGCACTACTAACTAATGTTACTTGGTTCTCTTGTTTTTTCTATTGCTTTAGGTACTTGAATCGGTTGTTCCATTTCCATCAACATCCACTATACCATTTTGGTTGTTTCACCGGACTTTGAAACTCGAAAAGAAAGTACCTATAGTCGATGTTATAGAACTGATTATGTTGGAACCCACACCAAAGAGACAAGCCAAGAGGCAAAATATATTTTTATTTTATCGGTGAATCAATCTAGAGAGAGGGTCATAGAATTTTCTAGTCCCATTGTGGGAAAGACCAAGGAAACCATTACAACAGCTAACTATCAAATTTTTAGATTTTCATTAGTAAAATTAACACATGAGGAGCGAAACAAGATGTGTAGATCGCTCTTGGGATTTTTAAAAAAATATGACAAAGGCAAGGGTTCTAAGGAAGAGCTCGAAGAAAAATTTGAGGAGCTCACTGCATTCTTAAAAAGGTAACACAACCTACTCCATCTACCGAGATTTCAACTACCATGAATTTGACGATTTCTTCCACTCTCGATGATATTTTTTATCACGAAAATGATTAAATAGGTCATAAGGGAAGATCGGTAAATTAATGGATGGAGCGTATAATTCAACAAGCCAATCCTTTAACTAAAGAGGCTATTGAAATATCTAACGATCTCGCATATCTAAAGAGCCGCTATTTTTTTTAAAATGGATGAAGCCATCTGTAAGACAATAATAACCTAAACTTGAATTTGACTACATGGAGTGAAATTGGAAAAGAAGATCAAGATCTAATTCTTTAGGAGGATGTAATTGATGATGTTTCAAAGTTATTTATAAATCTAAAGGCCATGAAATTTTTGTCCCGGGTATTACATGATTTAATTAAGAAATTAGATGACATATTTGTGGAAATGATGGATGCTCTAAATGACATATAGGAAGAATTTGATGTTAATTGTAAGTTATTCAATGAAAAAATTGATGCTCTTCAAAGGATCAGATCAAGACAAATTTTATGGATTTTATGAAGTGAGATGATGAGGTTACTCTTACCATCAAGAGTGACTCCATTGATAGGTTGGTTTCATGCCAAAATTTCATAGGGTGACTAAAGAAAGTGGTGGGTAAACTTAGAATAATTCCAGCCAAGGTCACAAAGGAAATCGAGATAGTGGATGTAGTGAACCACTACGCGTGTGGGCCAGAGGATGGAGAAATTTAGGGAATTATCAAGAATTTCATCAAATACAAGCACAAAATGTTTGTATGGGAGAACGAGCAATAGAAACCTTAAGAAGGAGAAGGTGTTGTGGGGCCAAGCCAAAGTTAAGTTTCCATGGTAGGATAGATCGAAGCTATGGATCGGTCCAAGTTGCAAGGTTGACCGAGTCAAACCCTTGCAACAAACTTTGCTATTTTTATGGGAGCATGTTCCCTAGAACTTAATGACATTTCTATTTTTAGTAATTTGTTAGTTGAACACCCAACTCTAATGGGTTAGCATAGGGAACTTATAAATAGTTAAGTGCATGAAGTCTTTTAAGAAGGGAGGGATCATTTGAAAAGTTTCTCTTCAAGCTTGGAAGAGTGATTTTGAATATTTAAAACCTTTCAATTGCATTCAAAGTGATATTTTCAGTGAAGAAACTGAGTTATTGTGTTAATGGTTAATCTATCTATTCTTTTTGGATTCGTAATTCCTTAGTATAAGTGGTTAACTTGCCTTTATTTCAGAAATATCTTATTTCATTCTATGTGAAAGCAATATAATTATTTTGAATATCAGTTGTGGAGAGATTATTTTCCTTCTGTTATTAAAGTCATGCTATCATTAATTGTCATAAGTGAAATAGATACTTGACATGTGCATATCCCTTACTCTCATAGTTGTTGATTGTAATCATATGTATACTTGGGGTCTTATGAGGAAAAATACATTGTTTTGATTGTGGTTTGTTATTTACCCTACCTAATTAGCATTCGATCAATTAGATTGTAATAGTTTTTATTTCTTTCTAAGTTACCACTTTTTAGCGTAAGGATCATGTGATTATCTAGACTTACTCTTGGTGTATAATAGTATATTTATTTATTTTGTTATTTCTGCCCCATGAACCTAGTAAAGTGATTAGATTAGAATTTTCTAAAGTTATTTATTCTTGCACATCGATTCCATATCGAGTGTCCCAAGCTCCAAAATACGTTGGCCTTCTCGGAGGTTCATGCTAAGGTGAAAAAGGTCCCACACCTTGGGGATGTTCCCATGTTTGATGTGATATTTAAATAGTTAGACAGTGCATGATCCCCTATCATACCAACTACATCTTCATGAGTTATATTATTGACAACACAAATTCCTGTAACATATATTTAATGTTCTCTGTAGAGGTAATCAGATTTTCACCAAGAATGAAGGTAAACTATTCAGGACAAGAATAGGTATATCGTGGTAAAATTGAATTACTAAAGGGATGTCATTAGTAAAGGTAAAAAAATTTCTAGATGGTTGAATAGCCATTGGGATAATAGGGATTTGAAAAACAAGATTAATACATTGTGAAGGAAGATTATGAGGAGGGTTGCAAAAACCAGGCCTATCATAAGCTAAGGTATTGCCAATTTTTTTTTTCTTGCAAATTCAAAGGTAAAGAAATAAAATCAGCAAGAATTCATCTTCTTGATGATATTGTAGTCACTTTAGCATGGAACATGCTATAAAATTGGTATGAAATCAGCCTTACAAATTTGCCAAATAAATATTTTGATCTTTAGAATAAATTTTCCAGCTTGCATTTTAAAAATGACCTTCTTTCATTGTAAATCTATTGTAATTCTCTATAAATCTGATCCGTGTCCCATCGAGCATGCCAAAAACTATTATCTCTTGAGATTGCACCTAGTTGAGAGATGACAACATGGGTTCTAAGATTTCTTTTATCTCTCACTTTCATAGATATAATGGATACACCTCGGATCTATGAGTATAGCTATTGTTGAGATGAGTCTCTCAGTATCAGGCCGGTTCCTTATTGATGTACCCTACACTAATTTTTGGGTGTTTGAGGGTAAAAAATGACTATATAAGTGAAATTGAAATGGGTGATACACCAAACTTATTGAGGGATTTCAATCAATATATGCACATTATAATTGAGAATGAATTTTGGATGCATGAACCAATGGTTTTCAACACAATATTAAGGCATAACACTTATGTATTGAGGGATAAATCACAACACCACAACAAGATAAACATACACACTAATATTATGCTTAAAATACCAAAATTACAACAAGGTAAGATGATTAATTAGGGAATTGACATTAAAAAAATTAATAAATAGATACACACACTACAAATAATTGGAAAGTCAAAATCGGTTCTCATTCAAGACAAAATTGATAGAAATTTACTTCAAAAATTCTATGTCGAAAAATTCCTCAAGTTTTGTTTTCCCAATGCACATAATATATAAAAAAATTATTCAACGAACCCATCCTAAAAATAGGATAAAATTTCTACTCGCCCATGCATGCTAATTTTACCACTTTATCATGAAAAAATAAAGGAATATAAATTGACATGCTAATTATAATGAGGTATTAATATCCTCGGTGAAAAAAATAAATTCCATTCAAATTTCAGTTGACTTATCTATTTTTAATAAAAATTGAATGAATAATTTAGAGAATAATAACTCTTTCTTCTTGTTTAAGTCTTCTCCAATGTGCATGCAATCTTTGTCTTCTTCTACTTGATGTGACACTTGCAATTGGATCCACTTGCAATGATAAATTTAGCATCTTTAAAATTATTTCCCTTGGATGCACATGTAAAAATAATATTCTGTGTAAGCAATAATTCCTTTGGGTTCAATATTTAGCAAATATTCACACAATGTGTGGGCACTACCTGCAAGATTGTGTAATAAAATAATACCCTTATTTTGTGGAAAACAAGGTAATTAACATTTCAAAAGGGTCTTTCACCGGTGAATGAAGGTAAACATTTCAAGACAAAGAACAGTATATCATGGTAAAATTAAATTACTAAAGGGATGTCATTAGTAAAGGTAACAAAAATTTTAGATGGTTGAATAGCTATTGGGATAATAGGGATTCAAACAACAAGATTAATACATGGTGAAGGAAGAGTAGGAGGAGGGTTGCAAAACCCAGGCCTATCATAAGCTAAGGTATTGCCAATTATTTTCTTCTTGCTGAATTCAAAGGTAAAGAAATAAAATCAGCAGGAATTCCTCTTACTGATGATCTTGTAGTCACTTTAGGCATGAAACATGCTATAAAACTGGTTTGAAATCATCCTTACAGAGTCACCAAATAAATATTTTGATCTTTAGAATAAATTTTTGCAGCTTGTTTTTTCAAAAGTGACCTTCTTTCAAATCTTGTAAATTTGATCCGTGTCCCATCGGGTATGCCAAAAATGTTATCTCTCAAAATTACACCCTAGTTGAGAGATGATAACATGGGTTCTAAGCTTGCTTTGATCTCTCACTTTCATAGATATAATGGAAACACCTCAGGTCTATGGGTATACCTATTGTTGAGGTGAGTCTCTAGTATCAAGGCCGGTTCCTTATTGATGTATCCTAAACTAATTTTTGGGGTTTTGAGGGTAAAAAGATGACTATAACTGAAATTTAAATGGGTGATACAACAAACTTATTGAGGGATTTGACTGAGTATATGCACAATAAAATTGAGAATGAATTTTATATGCACGAACCAATGGCTTTCAACAAAATATTAAGGCAAAACACTTATGTATTGAGGGATAAATCATGACACCACAACAAGATAAACATGCACACTAAGATTATCCGAGAAAAATACCAAATTTACAACAAGGTAAGATTATTAATTAGGAATTGACATTCACAAGAATTAATAAATAGATACACACCACTAAAAATAATTGGAAAGTCAAAAATTAGTTCTCATTCAAGACAAAACTAACGAAATTTCTTCAGGATAAAAAATATTAAAAAGTTATTATATAAAATTAACCCATCCTAAGAATAGGATAAAAAATTTCTTGCCCATGCATGCTAATTTTACCCCTTTATCATGAATAAATAAAGGAATATAAATTGACATACTAATTATAATGAGGTATTATTAGATTTGGTTAAAAAATAAATTCCATTCAAAGTGCAAATGATCTATTTTTTAATAAAACTTGGATGAATAATTTAGTGAATAATAAATATTTCTTCTTTCTTTAAGTCTTCTCAATGTGCATGTAATCTTTGTCTTCTTCTTTTGATGTGACACTTGTAATTATATTCACTTGCAATGATAAATTTAGCACCTTTAAAATTATTTCCCATTGGATTCACATGCAAAAATAATATTCTTGTGTAAGCAATAATTCCTTTGGCTTCAATATTTAGCAAATATTCACCCAATTTTGGGGACTACCAGGTAAGATTGTGTAAGAAAATAATACCCTTATTTTGTGAAAAACAAGGTAATTAACATTTCAAAAGGGTCTTCTTGATAGTTGATGTTGACACCTATGCAAAAAGGATAATGCATGTTGATAATGACATATTTTTCCCTTTGTGATTACATGCATAATATTATTCTTGTAAACAAAATAATGTATTTGTCTTCAACTCAAAATATTGAGCTCCTCCTGTTAGAACAACTATGATCATGATGTAAAAGCACCTCCTCGTATTAAAAATTTGTACTTCCTTTTATCATTTGAAGACATTAAGGTAATTTGGATTGTTTAAGAAATATTGACTCGTTTGACCTGGCATAGGTATGTATATTATTTCACCTTTTGGTGCCATCATTTGTTTGAAAATATGACCACCTTGATTATTTTTGCTTAGACTATAGTCATGTCACTATAGTCACGAGCCTCATTTGATTTGATCGACATGTTGGAAGTTGGACCACTTTTGCTAAGATCATTGCATAGATATGATTTGGTCGACATATTGGAATATTCGTTTGAACATAGACCTTATAAGGTAAATTGTATTGATATTAAAATAATTAAGGGTGGCCCATTTTCAAAGATGACTCACCCCTCAACATATTTTTTGGTGGAAATTATTATTTTCATAATCTTGTTGTTGGATTTTATAAACCTTGTTCGAGTTGCTTTGCTTTAATGAGGAACATCGAACTTTATCTTGTTAGCTTAGAACCATCGATCATCAAACCTGGATCAATCCTAGAGATGGGGGTAGTTAGACTACATTGAATTCATTGTTGGTTTGCTACCATTGATTATGGTAATTTGATGATTCCCGAATGAGATCCTTTATCTTGGTAATTAGTCTATGACTTGCAATGTATACTATTTGATATTTGAAAAATTTGATCTTGATCGTTGATATTTAACCCTACTCGACAGGTGGTTGATTAGGTTTTTGATGTATGTTGTTTGATCCTATACTTGTAATTTTTGGCCATTGATGATAACTCATAATGAGTTAGGTTTGACTGAAAATATTGTCAAGCTTATCATTTTTTATCATTTTTCTTTCTTGTTTCGAGAGGTGAAACCCTGACCAATTTTTATCTCACCACCATGAATATGATCTTTTGAGACCCTCTATATCTCTACAATTGTGAATACATACATTTTTCATTCTTTTTTCTTGTTTGAATCTCTTTGGATGATTCTTTGATAATTATGGGGTTTCGAGCATTTTTGTTTTCTTAAAGGGTGGCCATTAAAGTGATTATCCTTCTGGGTTTGAGATCTTAACTTGGTTGGAGTTGAAGGAAATCTGCAGAATGTTTTCGTAACTCGGTCACCATTATTTATGAGCCCTAGAATATTTCATGTGTTGAGTTAATTGTTCCTTTTTGATTCACTTTTAATGAGATTTTTTGAGTTTGTTCTAGTTTTTCAAATATCTCCCTCCTAAAGGTGAGCTTTTCATTTTTTCTTCGATATTTCCATTTCTTTGAGAACCTTTCTGTAAATAAACAACCAACAAAACATTTATTGTTTCTCATTTCATAGGCAATCTGATATTGTTTATTTTGACTCTCTATCTGTATCTTCTAGTTTTTCTAAATTTTGAAAGTGAATTGGTGTTTGGGTAGTTGTATCTTCAATTATTTTGTTCTAACCAAAAATGGGTCTGTAATATTGGGTGTCCTTCGAGCCTGGAGCTTGTCTCTTTTTTTGAATTTTTATTGCAAATTTTTATCTTTTTATTTTTGAAATCTTGCATGTTTTATTATACGCCATTTTTGAATTTGGTTAGAACTTATAGAATCTTGGGCTCTTCTATTTCTCAGCCTTTTAAATACTAAGTGAGGGTTTTCTTTTGTTCTGATGGGTTTACATTGTCGTTTCCTTTCCTTTCATATTTTTTGAAGCTTGCTTAATCATTATTTTGAGCTTCATGGCTTTGCATATTAGGTTTTGATATGACCGCTATGAAGTAGATAATCTCAATTTTAAATTTTGTAAACTGACTTTCCCAAAACTTGATACCTAAAACTTACATTGGCAAAAGGATGTAGCTTTTTTTCATACAAGTATTGTTTGCATTACTACCTATATGAACTTGATTTTGTGTAAGGACTTGTATACCTTTATCCATGTTTTGGACTTTAGCTATATTTTCTTCTTAGTTTGTAATTTCGAGCTATTTCTTACTCACTGGTTGTAGATCTCTTTGATATCTTAAACTTGAATGTGAAAAGTTATTACTCCATTTTGAATTCTTTGTTACGTACTTTAAGAAATTTGGACCTGAACTATATTTCCTATGCTACATTTTTTCTGATCTTTTATCTCAAGTTTCGATCCCAACTATTTAATTTGCATTTAATAGAATCTTGTAGCTCAAACTGAATCTATTTGGTTGTTTATTACCTCCATGTTCGAACTTTTATTTATTTAAATGGATTTTCAAGATTTCAGAACTCCGTATATTTTCATTCTATGATGAATTTTTTTTGAAGATACATGAGTTTGATCTCTTAGCTCAGCTTATAACCCATTGTAGCTCTTGTCTTCATCTTGCTATGTTTTTTCCTAAGTTGTAGCTTTCCTAGAAAGGTTTAGATGGTTATCCACCCCATGGAATGGATATATGTAAACTTTTTTTGAGATTTCTATGTGGATAAATTTTCTTTTGTTGTTCCATTATTTATCTGAAATTTAAACATTGAAAATCCGCCATTAATGGAAAATCATGGGAATAGTTGGGCTACATGCTATTCAATTCCTTCTTTAGTTTTTGATGAAATCTTTCTTGATAGCATGTCAATATTGACAATGATGATGGTGCCTCTTATTTGCATCTTGAGCTTGGTATGATTATCTTAATACTTGATATTTTGTAATCTATACTTGCATCTCTTCTTGGAGTTATTTAAACTGGTAATCCCAAACATGTATTTTAAAAAAAATCTTTGGTATCAAGTTGTACCTTGATTTGTACTTGCAATTATACCTTATGTTCCTTTTTACTATCTTTACTTGACTTCCTAAACGTAATCTATGACTCAAAGATACTTTCTTTAGTTATATATTATTTTTTTGTTATTTGATGAAGTACTCAAACTCTACAATTTTTCTTTCAATGTAGCATGCTTTCCTTTGATAGACATTTTGTTCAAGATTTGGAGCTATTATTGTACTCTATTCCATACTGGCAATAGGTAATTGTAAATCTTGATTAGAATCATAATTCTCCTTCCGTTTAATTTTTTCTTTAAAATAACTTACTTATCCTCTTTCCTTTAAATGAGCATGATCATGGTGGCTCAAAACTTCATTGACTGTAATTGTTCTTGATGATATCTTGAAACTATTTCTAGGGATGTGAATTGACTTTTGTGATCATTATTTCTGTTTTGCTTCACTTAAAAAGGTACAAAAAAATTTATAATAATAATCCTTTGATGAATTTTGAGCTGGAAAATAGTCCACTCCTTGAAGCTTCTAATTGTATCATTATTTTATAGAGTGCTTTCTTTTCATCAAGGTCTCTGTAATTTAAAGCATATTAAGGCACATCTTGTGATTTTATCTTGACATGATTTATTGTACCTTAAGAATAATTTGTATTGATTCTATAATCCTATGTAGCATGCACTCCTTTAGTTAATTCTTAAGTTCTACTCTCTTTTGATTGATACATTGATGAGTCATATTCAGAAAAAATTACTCTATTTTTCTTGTCATAGTTGTACCCCATTGGTACTGTAGCATTACTATAGAATTTCTTTATTTGTTCTAATACATGCTAAAAGTATGCACCTGTAACTTATCTTGCTTCTCTTGGATTCATACTTATAAGTTTTGAAGCTAGATTCATTTGAGTGCAAGCTCTGAAATTTGTAATTTATGACTACTTACATGAACTTGTAAGTATATAATCCCTTTGCACAATAATTTTATATGAAACTCCTATGCAAGATTTTTTGAGTTTTTTCATGAATATTAGTGTATATTGTCCTGACTAGAAAATGTTCCTTTTCTAAAATGTATTTCTGAAATTCATTTATGGAAAACTTATGTATGGATAGTTGATTCATTGAAAGATGGGGGTTATCCATTAATAATTCATAGAGTTTGTATTTTATATCTATATTGCTACATTTTTGTAAATCTATTCT
Source organism: Taxus wallichiana var. yunnanensis (assembly GCA_018340775.1). NCBI lineage: Eukaryota > Viridiplantae > Streptophyta > Pinopsida > Cupressales > Taxaceae > Taxus > Taxus wallichiana. Next base: position 418,153,435 of record CM031244.1, on the reverse strand, counting down.
TCTAGGCATTGGATTATTTAATGGCCTGATTTGAGTCTGAATGCCATTGTAATGAAAAATTATTTATTTCTATTCCTTCCAACAGTTGTACTATATCAGGTTGGTATACATATGAATTTCATATAACAGAAGTTAAGCTCACTGAAAAGATAAATAAGTCCATATTATTCAAAGTTAATTTGAAATCAAATTTCTGAAACTTGTAAATATATTTTTGATCATGATGTAATTCTATGATTTGATACTTGATACTTTTATCTCTCTTTTTGAATCTGGAATCTAAACCTTGAATAAAATATCATAACTTATCCACTGTTCTAGAATATGGATATGATTTTCTTAGTTTGTACTTTATTGTTGCAATTTTATCATGATATTGAAACATATCCTTTTATGCAAGAAATGATTATTGAGATATGAAGGATTGTTTTAGTTTACCATGCTTAACTCTTGAAAAATTTGAACTTTCTAACATTTAGAAATGGGATGTTTCTTTTTCACTTTGTGAATGTATGAGCAACTCTCTTTAACTGAGTCTTTACTCTTGATCCCTTATAGCATGTGCCTTGATCATATCTATACTTTATAAGATGAACTTTTTTCTTATCTTGATGATTCTTTATTTCTGTTCTTGATTCATGTTCTAGAAAACCTTATCAATATGCTTCATTTACTACTACAGATGAACTTTTTAAATTCACTTTGTTTTATTGATGTGATCATTGAGTGCAATCTATACTTTGATAGTACATAAATTTAAAACATGTATTGATCTCTTCTGCTACAACATGTACCTACACACTTAAGAAAATAGTTAGAAAATAATTTAGGAATTTTGTCCTCTCTTATGTTCCATAGTCTTTTTCTTTTTTCTTTCTTCTTCTGTAATGGTTCTAGGAATCATCTGTGTTCTTTGTAGAGTACTACGTTATTAATTTTGTACCTATATTTGATGTACCTTATGCTTCTGATATTAAGAAATCCATTTGCATGCAGTTAGATAGTACATGAGTATAGATCAAACCTTGAAATCTCTGATTGATATCATTTTATTTTGTTTTTTAGGTACATGATAGTTGTTTGCAAACACAGATTAAAGATGGAGATGGGCTTGAGACAAGAAGATTAGAAGAAAACCCAAGAGAATGATGGGTTTCTTCTAAACTCTTTACTTTTAACTTTATGCACATGTACTTATTTCTTCAGTAGTTATGAGTTACATCCCACGGCTTGTGTGGGAAACATTGAATTTCTTCATGAATAAATAACATTAATTTTTGTAACTGAGTTGTATAGTTATTTATGCATTCATATTTAATGATCAATATTGATTGTATAATGAAACAAAACACTCAATCACATAATTAAATGTATTTAACATGAAGAAATAATGATTCTTGAGGTACTGTAACTTAATAATGAAATATCTTTCATGTGAACTGAAACTCTTTTTGTTGTTCCTAAATTTAAAAATTCTCCTAAACTATGATTTCCGCCTTCATCAAGGCAACACATTAGTCCTTGGGGACTTTTTGTTTCCTTGATAAAGATGAACATTAAATGATAATCTATGTGAGGTGTTACATTTTTTAAAAGCATGCATGCATTTGTAGATTACATTTAGTTAATTAATACAAAAAAATTATAAAAAGTTTAATTATGTAACATTTTAAATATTCCTATATAAAATCATCTATTTGTTCAAACCAAAATTTAAAAGTAGAATAAAATACACCGTTAATAAATATATTTAATAATATATATATATATATATATATAGAGAGAGAGAGAGAGAGAGAGAGAGAGAGAGAGAGAGAGAGAGAGAGATTATATATTGTATATTATAAAATATAATGTTAACTTGACTCCATTTAGTAAATTTGAGGCTTTATAATAACAACAAAATTAAATAGTGAGAAAATTTATAGGGACTGCCGTAGTATGATAGTCGAGCTTATAAAAGAAAAATAAAAATGGGGTGGGGGTGGCACCCCACCCAATTCCATATACAATATGGATAGGGGTGGGGTTTCATCCCCCACCCTCAAACTATTAAACCAAACCCCAAAAATAACAATATAGCGGCCATAAAACATAAAGAAGGTCGCGACCACTATTATTTTAAACTAAGTAGTATATAACATATTTCGTTTGACTAACATAAAAACACACACACACGCACACACACATCTATATATATGCATAAATATGTATATATATGTATACATATATATGCATCCACTTTGTATATATTTAAAATCAACATTTTAAATCTAGGAATCCCAAAATAAATTTTAAATATGAATGCATAAATTAATGGGTATAGAAACATACACACACACACACACAAATATATATATATATATATATACCATATATATATATAAAATCCACATTTATAAATATATAATCCCATATATAAATTTTAAATCTGATAATATAAATTAATGGGTATATTTATACATTTTAAATCTGGGAATCCCACACACACACACACACACAAAAATGTGTGTGTGTGTGTGTGTGTGTGTGTGTGTGTGTGTGTGTGTGTGTGTGTGTGTGTGTGTGTGTGTGTGTGTGTGTGCATGTGTGGGCGTGTGTGCGTAAGCGTGCGCGCGCATGCATGCATGCATCATCCTAAACCTGAAAAAAATGGGCCAAAAATGTCGATACCAAAATAGGGTAAGTTATTAAAAAAACATAATACAAATAAAGAAACAACATTCATAGAAAACCCTAGGAGAGGGATGAAAATGAAATCCAAAATCCTCCAAATGTGTGTGTATCCATCCAAGAGAAAAGAGAAACCTTCCATTGAAATTATCCTCCTCTTTCTCCCAAACCTACAAAACTAAAAAAATGAGAAAATAGGTTAAGAAAAAAAAAAAAAAGAGAATTCATAATGATATTTAGAGTTCCATAGTCAAACCTATGATCTAAGGGTGTAGAATTCTTTAATCCAATGGTGGAGGGTGAGTCCTACAAATTTTTACATTCGGGGATTTTTATGGGGATGGAACTTAAATATAAAGTATGGGTAATAGTTTGAATGGGGCCACTTAATGCTTATGATAAGTTGAGACCCTTGGTTAGAGTTATAAATAAACAAATGGTATTGGTCTAGTAAGGATAACTTAAATAATTTGGTGAAAAGGGTAACTTAGATAATGATTTATAAGAGTTAAATTAATGGGAACTTAAATATATGTTAGAAAACTATATGAAGGAATTAGGTTTAATCAAATTAGGGAGTATTAGACCTTAATGATATTAAGTGGAATTTTAAATGAGAAAAAAATTAACGAGATTAAATTAGCCAACACTTTTAAATGGGAATTAACATGAACCCTATAAGGAGTTTCAAACCTAAAATAATCTTATAATAAATTAATAATATTAATTATTAATTTAGTGACAATACTTTTGCGGATACGGAGAATTTTATTTGTCAAGAAATATTTACACCTTGTCGTTTTCCATCTTGTTGCAACCCTAGTTAAAACAAAAATAATTATACCCTAATTTTTCAAATTAATTATTGAATTTTACTTGGGTTTGTGTGATGAATTTTGGGGGCATTACACTTGCTATGAGAGTCGTGGGTTCAATGATGTGACCTGCAAACATGCGAACACGAAAACCGGTTAGGAAAACTTAAACATATGACACTTGAGGATTTGAAATAAAAAATATAACAATAATAAATATTTTGTATTGTTTTACGTGCCTAAGTTGGTGTCTTATTGAACCTTGTTAGGAGGAAATGCTAATTCTGTTGGATATTCTTTTGAAATTTTTAGTTGTTAGAAAAAAGGATTTCCCTACAAGGATGTTGGTTATTGGGTTCTTAGCTCTTACTTCTTAGTTATGGTAGTGTCATAGCGTTGACCCCATAGAGACCTTTATTTATCTAGATTTTTATTTTATTTGAGGAAAATATTGTGGATTAGTCCTAGTGGTAGCATTCAGGGGTCAGTTTGGAGGAAAACTAGAGTTTCATTAGTTGTTAGAGCTTCCCTTCCTTCATTTGATAGGTGATTTGGTTATGGTTTTCATTTCATCGACTTAATACTCATATGGGAGAATAGATAGTAGGGCTTGGTGTCACTTTTGATTCATTTTTGGTATGTGTGTTTTTAAATCGATCTCTATGTAGAGTACCCAAAGCGACAACCTATGAAGGGTTGTGAAGTGAATGTGATGTGGACATTTTCTGTGTTTTATATTTGTAAACTTAATTTATTTTAATAAGGAATTTTTTTATTTTTTTATTATTCAATTGAGAAGCTCTAAGGGTATTATTGTTAGTTGTTTATCTTATCGCAAGGTTTTCAAGCATTTCCGTGTAGCTACTTAGCCACATTCTTTGATTTCCAAGGTTTCTTATATTTTACTTTTGATTTGTGACTCGAGCTCATTTTTCTCATTGATAAATGATCTAAATGTTGTCAAGAATGTTACATGACCATTTTCTTATCTATCGATGAGTTGGTTTTACACTGTTTGTATTGTTATTTATCATCTTATAGGGGTTACACCTTATGTGCCTTGATGGTATTATTAGGTACTTCAAGTCATGCCTTTGGTTTTTGAATGAGATAAGTTTGTGTTTCTAGGATCTTGGAGTGACCCTTTTGATACTCATCCTTTCTAGGGAGAGATTTCTTTGTATCGTGTGGTATATTTGGCATTTTTTTATGGTGGTTTTGTCTCTTTTACACCTTGGTAAGATATTTTTTCATCATTAGAATAGGTGTGATTTTTAATATATACTTATGTATTTTATTAGGGATGGTCCACCGATGGGTATACTAGGTTCTAAAGTGGTTACCTTGTTTTATTTTAGAAAAGATCGATAGTGGACTGTATGTATCTTGGGTAAATATGGTTATTCTTAATCCCTTTGGGCATTGTGCTTAAATAAGTGTGTTTTCTTTTCTCTCGAAGACCCATACCTAGATATACCCTTTCCGGATCCCTTGTATAGTTTAGCATATTCCACACTATAGACTATTAGTATTGAGCTATGTTGAGACATCTATGGATTCCAAAGGGGTATTTGTGGACTTTGTTCTTGGAGATTTTGGTCGTATAGGTCATAAGAGTCTAACATTAGTTATGGTTATACCATGCTTTTTCTTTCAAGTCTATAACTCTTGGCAGTTGAGGCCATGTTTGAGAAAATCAATTGAATGTCATCTTGTATTTGATGTCCTATTTATGAGGAAGTGTGGTGTCCATGGAGTAAATTTCCCCTTTTCGCCTCATTGCTTGGTTGATGGTTATCTTGTGGAGGTATAAATTCTATTTGGAAACTCTCCCTTTCTTATTTGGTGAACCTATTTTGATTCTAAACCACAAACTTTTTTCTCCTCATACTAATCTAAACTCATTGAACTCATAAAATAATTCTTTTAACTATAATGAGCTCATTCATTGTAAATCCTAGTTATACTTGTGGAGACCCACTTAAGGTGCATAAGTGATGCATGTAATAATTTGGTAAACTTTTGTAAGATTGGTGTGTTTATTTTTGGTTGACGATATCTTGCTTCTATAAAATTAATAATGTGATATGCTTGACTCTTTCTACTCATTAAAATTTAATTGGTAATGTGATAAACCTGAACATATTAGAACTCTAATTGAGGGGTTTGGACTTTTGAAACTTAATAAGTAAGTGGAACATTAGGTAAATATGGCTCATTACTCTAGCTTGTAGCTCAAGAGAAGAAATAAACAAAAACAAGAAGAAAGAAACTATGTGAATATTACAAATAAACATCCCTTACCTTGTATGAAAGAAAAATAAATAGTTTTTTTGCCTAATTAGAGTGGCGAGGTATCATGTAAACATTGGTAATGACCTTCAATTACACTATATATGATATATCATAATAAAAATGCATTAATTATGAAAAATTATAGGAAATAAGCTTGTTGAATGTAATTGTAAATTATGTCCTATAATTTGGATTATGGAACGTGTAAATTTATGACATTGAACACTAGTAGAATGTCTAATTAAACGACCTTGATTGGATAAATGGATATTGCATGCCCTAAATTTATAAAGGATGTAATCTAAAAATTTAAACTAATTAAAAGGTTCCGTTCAACTACTATAAGATTATATAGTCTCTTTTGCAACCTAAGATATTGAGGTTGTGATATCGTTGAGTAATTTCCATACCTACTTGTTATGTCAAACATTAAGCATATGTAAAATGGTTATAACACAAGTATATGCTACATCATTTGGACCTCTCTTTGGGTAGTGTGAATTTTTAGAGGTATGCCTAAGGGTTCTATCACCCTATTTTAATGCATTAATTATTATGTTCATATTAATGGATGCTATGTCCCATCATGCAAAAGGTGGAAACTATTTGAATATTTTGGTCTATCCCATTCCCGATTAATAAATCACTTTGTTGATAGGGATGTGTTATAGATGTGTTTTACTCCCTTAAACATAAATGTGTGTGATTTACACTTGTTGGATCCTTTCAGGTTTTTGTACACTTTGTTCCTCATAGCTCGATAAGTGTATGATTTGTGATCTTTTAGGAGTGATTCTATATCTCTAGTTTTATGAAAGGCATGCTCCTTGTGTTTGGAACAGGTCATTGGTGACCTAGGATTAGTGGAAAGCTTAGGAAATATATGTTAAGGATATGAAGAATCTTTTAAATTTTCCTTCCTTTTCGAAACCACGATGTTATCCCCTTGACCCTTGAAAAGAGGAAGTGTGGATTATTTTTGTAATTTTTTCCAAGGATGTTGGTGTGATTCTATAGTAATGGTTAGTTGGACCTCTCTTGTTACTATTTTTCCACCCAGTTCACTTGGGTATTACTTGTGTTACGATAATAATCATGTGATCGCTTTTAAGATTATTTTGGGCTACGTAAGGACTTAAAATAAATTAATTCCATTTTAATTTATAGAGTTATTGGTATCTTTGGTGTTGATACATTATTATGGGTAAATATTTCTTTTCATTAAATTTTTTTTTATCTATGTGCTTGCAGTTTCTAAATAAAGATTAGCATTTGTATGTTCGACCTTTGAGTGAAAATACCAGTTATAGAAAAACTTATGGAAGTGATTATGCTAGTATTACAATGAAGACCTAATTGAATCATTTTAAATTATATAAAGTATTTGAAATGACTAGTTTGCATCCTCGTCGACACTTTTGTTAAAATTCAGGTGTTTTCCTTGACCGTGAAACCTCGTATTTGTGGTCCTAAATTTGATAGACCTTTGAGTAGGTGTGTATTCTCATGAAAATTGAAGGTCATTATTTTTAGTTGATACCAATGTCTAAAAATGTGAATATTGATGTATAATTCAACCCAAATTGAGGTTCTAGCCTTCCATGTTATCGTGCGCTTCTCCCATGTGTGACTATGTAGACACCTTGTGTGTGTAACTTCTCGATTTTTGATGGACCTTGATTTTTATTCATTGGGTTTCCATTGGTCATTTTGAATTTAGATGTTTTTGATTTAACTTGGTTAACCTCATAGAGATTATTATGAAAGTTTATTTTATTTTTGTCCCTACCTCTTTGCATGACTTCTTGGAGGAAGTCAAATATAAGGGGAGGGGGTGTAATGCATGCTCCTCTTTGACACTTGTTATACTATGGTTTTAATCATTATGCACTATAGACATAGACCTTATTATATTATTTTTATTAGCATGATGTTAGATGGTAGATATATTCTGACTATTGATATGTTGTGATTCATCTCATGGTTTATATGGATTCCTAGAGACATGGATAAAATTAAGTATTGATGACGATGTGTTGTTGTTTTATATTTATAATAACACTCTGGATTTTGATGTGTTGATAATGTTTTGATGTTCGGATGAATCTTATGAACTCGTTAATATTGATGATATGATAAAATTGATATGTGTAAAAAATTGTAAACCATTGGTAGTATTGTTAGACTTGACGATGATTTAAAGTACATGATATGATGATTTTATTAATGGATGTGTATGCATTCTTATTGTTTATGTATTTGATCCAGCCAAAAGACCGAAGGAGGTATGGTTTGATTTTTACAGTGATTGTAACACAATAAACAAAAGAGGGGTAAGAGTCCAACTCAGCGGAATATACAATGGTTGTAATGATGGCCACCATGAAAACTTTGTGTGATGTTATTGTTATATGTTGTTATGATGTTGAGGACCCCATAGGGGGATGACCTCAAAATGTGACCTTGGGACTTTGTTTATTTTCTCTTTTCTTTTTAATTATTTAGTGAGTATGTTTTTTATTATTTCATTTTATATTATTTATTTATTATTGATCAAATGCACCCTTGTTTAGTAATTAATTATGTTAACCTAAGTTAATTTTTGTATGTGACTTAGGAGCATTAATTAGGGGTAGTTGGTCTTGGTTTCTTGTGATTAGAATTGATTTTATTTGAGTTTTGTTGTGTACTCCACTCATCTCTCAAAATCTGAAATTTGACTTTCATGACAATTTTGGAATCTTGTGGGACAAGTTAAGCTTGTCCCACACCTCCTAAAGTGACCCACCAACTATACCTATGGTGTGGGGTGTTTATTTTAGACCCCTTTATGTGATTTAGATGGTTAAAAAGGTGAATTTATTGCACTATCTTACATGATATTTAATTATTTACTTTAGAATCATGGAGTGAGGGTTATTTTGTTTAAGATACTTTTCATATCCTCACACACCAATTTATTAGCCTTGGGTTTGAGGTTTGACTTGGTGTTGTGGAGTTGAGGAAAAGTGATGTAACATCCTAAATAGAGCCACCTCACCCTCCTCTTCTCTTTTTCTATATATGCAAGTTTATTTGATGCTTTTGGGTTACTTCATTTTTAGTGCACTTGCATTTTTTATTTTTAGCTTGATTTTCTTACTTGGGAGTCTTGGAGCTTATTTGGACTTGGGTTTGAGCTTGGAAGGATCTTGGAGTTGTGATTATGGGACCAAGTTCTTGCAATGGCAAGGTAAGATCCACACCCATATATATATATATATATATATATATATATATATATATATATATATATCTGTGTGTGTGTGTGTGTGTGTGTGTGTGTGTGTGTGTGTGTGTGTGTAAATGAATGGTTGTGTGTTCATTTTTGGGACCTTGGGTAGAATGGCCTTTAGTGTGGTGTAGGAGAAGGATTTTGGGGATCCATTTGAGGAAAGGATAAGAGTATTTTTGCATATTTTGGAGGGAGTTTTGGCTTGGGTGCCACACCTTTAAATAATAAATATTTTTACTTATCTTGCATGACTTACTTGAGGGAGGCATAAGATATTTTGAAGGAGGCATAAGAGTCTTGTATGTTTGTGCTTTGTGTTTTCAAAGGTTTCAAAGTTGGAACCAAATCCTATTAGGAGGAATAAGTTATTTCCCCATAATTTCTTGCTCTATTGGCTTTGAATTTTAAGCCTTGTGTTTTTTAAAAGTTGCATTTTATTGATGTTGTTTTTGTGCTTGTTTGTGTGTTGAAAGATTATTCGTATGTGTGTTGTAATGCACAAGAAATTGTGAGAGTTGTCATTGGTTGCAAACATTGTTTATTTTACTATGATCGGATCTCGGGGGCTAATGAGGAGGATAGCTTCTTCTCCTTATTTGAATATTGGTTGGTTAGAGAGCGTTGCCTACTCACCCTTATTTGTGTTGTGCCTTGAAGTTGAGGTAAATGGATAATCTCAAGTGAATCCTTGAACATAATTGCATTTTGTAGAAGAAAAGAAAGTATCCTACTTTTGTAAAAAAATTGTCATGTTGTTTCAACTTAAACTAGAAGGCTTGTAATCATGTATTTTAAAAGAGAAGTTCTTGGTTATCCTATTTATCAAATTTTTAATGTTGTAGTTGAATGGAGATATTACAAGTTCCATTTTGTTGGGAAAGAGAGTCTTTTTCAAATCTTATTTTTACTTGGAAAGGTTGTAAAAATGCATCTAATTAAGGAAGTATGTTTTGTATGGAAAAGTTTACTTTCAAGTTTAATATTCAAACAAAAAAGTATACAATTTCAATTATGTACAATTTTATATATTCCTATATAAACTCATCTACTTCTTCAAATCATAAAGTTAAACATAGAATATAATACTCTCCCGATAAAAAGATTTAATAATATAAATATATATAAATAAAAATAAAAATATATATATATATATATATATATATATATATATATATATATATATATATTACTTCTATTATAAATCCTCTTCTTTATTAAAATGCGTTTAGACCACATTCTATTTTATAACATATAATATTTATAAGGAAGAGGATTTATAATAGAAGGTAAGTAAAAGATGCATGCAAATTTATAAGGACCACCATAGTATGATAGTGGGTCTTATAAAATAAAAATAAAAATAAAAATGGTGTGGGGGAAGGCTTCTGCACCCCCAATCAATATGAAATATGGATACGGGTGGGGGCTCCATCCCCCACCTAAAAACTATTAAACTAAACTACACCAAATAAAAACAGAGCGGACATAAAACATAAACCAAGCCGCGACCACTATTCTTTTTAACTGCGCATTATATAACATATTTCGGCCGACCCCATATATATATATATATATCTGTGTCTGTGTGTGTGAATGTACATATGTATGTATGTATAAATCCGAGTGCCATATATGTTTAAAATCAGCATTTTAAATATGGTAATCCAAAAATAAATTTTAAAACTGAATCCATACATACATGGGTATACATACATACATGCATATACATACATACATATATATACACATACATACATACATACACACACACACACACACACACACACACATATATATATCTTAGATTTGTGTGTATACATCATCTTAAACATGAAATAAAATGGGGCAAAAATACCCATACTCAAATAGGGTGAGTTCTAAAAAATGTATAATACAAATAAATAAACAACATTCTTGGCAAACCTTAGGAGAGGGATGCAAATGAAATAAAACAATCCTCCAAATTTATGTGTATCCATCCAAAAGAAAAGAGCAACCTTTTGTAGCCTCCATCCTCCTCTTAATCCCAAACTCGCAAAAGTTAAAATTAGTAAATAAAGTAAGAAAAAGAAATAAAGAGAACTCGTAAGGATATTTAGGTTCCTTCATCAAACCTAAGATCTAAGGGTGTAGAATGTTCTATCATGGAGGATGAGTCCTACAAATTATTAAGGTGTGAGCTTTTTATGGGGTTTTATGACAATGAAACTTAATTAAAAATTATGGTTAATAGTTTGAATGGGGCCTTTTAATGGCTTAGGATAAGTTGAGACTTGTTAACAATTTTTGCACTCATGAAAAAATTGACAACTCAAAACTTTGTTACGATGGAAGGCATTGATGAAATCAACCTAACTGGGGGGGAGCATTATAGTTCTATTATGCTTTTAGTTTCAGCAATTGATCAACTACATGTAATCTGCAGTTGTGTGTATTGTTACAAAATATAACACCTCACATAGACTGCCATTCCATGTTCATCTTTAACAAGGAAACATAAAATCCCTTAAGGACTAATTCATTGCCTTGATAAAGGCGAATATCATATTTTAGGTTAAATGCTAAATTTGGGAACATCAAGTAGAGTTACAGTTTACAAAAAAGAGAGTTCATAATTAAAATTACAGGTACTTCAAAACTCATTATTTTTGCATGTTAAATACATTTAATTATGTGATTGAGTTTTTTATTCCATTATACAATCAATATCTATCATAAATTTGAATGAAGAAAAAAATTTACAACTCAGTTATAGAAATTAATGTTATTTATTCACGAAGAACGACAATGTTTCCCGACAAGCCATGGGATGTAACTCCTAACTACTCGAAAAAGAAGTACATGTGTATGAAGTTAAAAATGAAAGAGTATAGAAGAAACCCACCATTGCCTTGGGTTCTCTTCTAATCTATGTCTTCAATTCCAACTCCATCTTCATCCATGTATCCGTAAGCTATAGTGTTCCTAAAAATTAAAAGAAAAGGCATCAACCAAAAACTCATGGTTTAATTTGTACTCATGTACTGTCTAACTACATGTAGGTGGATTTATAAATATAAGAAGCATAAGGTACATAAGAGACAAATATACAGACGAAAAAATAATATTCTACAACAATACATATGATTCCTAGAATCATTTTAGAAAATAATGGGAAAAGAGAAAACTATGGAACATAAGAAAGACCAAAAATCTCAATTATTTTCTAACTATTTTCTTAAGTGTGCAGTGGCACGTGTTCCATCAAAGGAGAAAATAAAATCATGTCTTATATTCCTCACTGTTAGATAAAGATTGCATTAAAATATAGTTTAATGACTTCCATCCTATGGTACATCAAGTTGGAATAACTCACAAGTGCACAACGGTATGAAATAATAATGTAATTCAAAGTTTAGTAGTTATTCTAGAAATAGGAGCTACAATGCAGATTAGGAGAGAAACTAACATGATTACTTACAATCAAAGAAAAATTTACATATCATTTATAGATCGAGCCAACAATACATTATTCTCTGATCATATTCCAAAGAAAGAGTCTACAACAATAGTATGAATATTTTCAAACTAAATTACTATGATAGATAACTTAATATTAGATCATCAAGTCAAAATTGGGAAATGTAGAGTTTCGGTATTATGATCAATCACATGATACATGAGGTGTTCCTCTAGAAACTAAAGGATATTTTAAAATATCAAAGCAAATAGAGATGAAAGGATAATGCAATTTCAATAGATTATAGGTTTTGAATGTCAAAGCTACGCTTTCTTTTACCAAGTTTTAGATGAGAGACAAAGTTCCTTGAAAGAAACAAGTAGAAAGAGAATATCAAAAAACAAGCATCAAAACTTTTAGGGATGACATCATTGCCATTATGATGAAGCTATAGATCGTAAACAAATGGTTACACCATCATACATAGGTATAAAGATTCAAGTAAAAAAATATTTATATTTTCCAACACATGAGTACAATTATGATTTTATACATCACAAGAAGAGGTACAAGATAAAGAATCTCGGTTTAAAAGTGCAACAATACAGATTAAGATACAATCATAATGTATATTTTGCATATTTACAGCTATAGGTATTAAAATGCACTGGGAATGACACCTTTTGTTTTGACAATAGAGAAATTTCCAGTGATTACAAGGTCAGAGTATAATGAGAGTAAAAAATTCTGATGTTTCACCGCTGAAATCAGAGTAAAAGTTCTCAGTAGAACAAACTTTCAGAAAATAGAACCAGTAGTAACAATCTCATGAAGCATCAACAAAGAAAGTCATTGTTATGCTTTAAGGAATGCATACGGAAAACAAGTGAAGATTTATTTTAAATTTCAAAAACATAATCAATGAGTGTTATCTCAAATATCAATACAAATTTCTTTGTAATACTTGAGAGGTGTCCATCCACAATTTCAATATAGTGAGCTAGCAGATATAGCTTTGCAAATCTAGAAATAAAATACAAGTTCATAACTATAGATTCAAATAGATATGATGCATACACAAAATCTCAAATAATGATATTATAGTATATTCAACACACTTCATTTCTTGACATACTTATTCAAAATAAAGGGACCGCTAAACAAGTCTTAAATCTTGTTTAGTGGATATTGCAAGAATAAAACAAAGTCAAGTTTAATGGAGAAAAAAGGTTAATGTAAGTAAACAAGTACATATATAGGAGAATAAAATAGAATCCTAGTAGTTTCAAGTGGAGATTTTCAGTAAGCTACAAACCGAAACATAGTTCAACCAACAAATAAAAGGAGAGATTATTCTATCCTCCAAAACATCAAGAAAAAAACAATATGGAAGAAATATTTGTGGAAATGAATTTCATAGCAATGATCTAGTTTAAATATTTCTTGAGTCAACAATGCAAATGATAAGTAAGGTACATTCAAATGTCATCATCCCATGAGCCAATGGATTTTTGAGTCAAGAACAAAATAGAAAGATTACACGATCATTCTTCAAGATACAGGTATCCTCAAAATATTGCAATAAGTTCAGAAATCTATCATGTACTCATGAAATATAGATCAATACAAGAAAATGTACATTCAAATCAAGAGGAAACGCTACATTATTGAGATTGCTCATATGGAACACATTCTAACTTGCAATAGAAATCAAAGCTACAAGTAATGTTTTCACGAGCAATCAGATACTTCAAAAAAACTTCCACAATTCAAGAGATCATTCAGATTTACATAGAAATGGAAAATATGCCAAAACATATTTCATAACAAATCATGCCTCAAGAAGTAGAATCAAACAAGTAAAATTTTCAAACCAGAGGTAATAATTCGAGGTTTTTACCCATTTTCAGCGAGATGACCCAAAACATTTGTGGAAGATTCATTAAGCTCATCAATAAACAGAGAAACAAATTTCAAAGGAATAAACATTAGACATAGTAGTGCAAGTAACATATGGGTTTGAGGGAAAATTTGATTTATATAGTTACGAAAGATTTTTTTTTGAGATCCTATCAAAACCCTTATACAAGTTCTAGTAAGCTATATCGAAGGAAAAGAGTTTTTTTGAAATTAACAAGAACACCTAGAACAAAATAGAGAAAATATGATAACCAAGAAAGGGGAAATCCATTCTCAAATAAAAGTTACAGCTTTTAAATAGTTTTGCGAAGTTTTCAAAATAAATAAAGACAAATTATGAGTGAATAAATAAATTTAACCCATTTTTAGGATGGGATGGGTGAATATTATTGTTATATATTGTGTGCAATTATAAGGCACAAATACGATATTTCGTACATAGGAGTCTTTGAAGCAAATTTTACCGCTTTTACCTTTTGAATGAGAACTGATTTCTAGGTTTCCAATTATTTACAAAGGGCATGTATATCTCATAAATTCTTCGAATGTCAAATTCCATTATTAATCATATTACCTTGCTATAAATTTAATAATTTATGCATAATATTAGTGTGCATGTATACCTTATTGTGTTGTTGTGAGTCATTGCCTATGCACCCAAAGTGTTTTTCCTTAATATTCTACTAAAAACTATTGGTTTGTGCATCCAAAAATCATTCTCAATTTTATTGTGCATATACTTAGTTAAATCCCTTAGCACATTTGGTGTATCACCCCATTTTCAATCAATTTACAATCATCCATCTACCCTTAAAACCCCAAATAAATAGTTTAGGATAAATAAAAAGGAATTGCCTTGATACTAGAGACTCACCTCAACAATAGGTATACCCACAGACCTAAGGTGTTTCCATTGTATCTACAAAAGTGAGAGATTCAGAGAAATCTTAGAACCCCTACATTCATCTCTCAACAAGGTTACACTTTCGAGAGGTAATAGTTTTAAGCATACCCAATGGGATTACAAATCGAACTATAGTGGATTACAACAATTTACATCATATTTATAGTGACGTAAAGTAACTTTTGAGCAACAAGCTGCAATATTTTTTTTCTAAATATCAAAAGATTTATTCGGCGACTATGTAAGGCTGAATTCAAACCAAAATTTTCATCATGTTCCATGCCTAAAGTGACTACATGATCATAACTAAGAGGAAATCTTGTTAAGTTTATTTCTTTACCTTAAAATTCTACAAGAAGAAGAAGAGTTGGAAATACCATACCTTATAATAGGCCTAGTTGTAGGAACCCTAGTCCTAATCTTCCTTCACCACTTATTAATCTTGTTTTTCAAATCCTAGTTATTCCAATGGCTATTCAACCACCTATTAATTTTGTGACCTTTACTAATGACAAACCTTTAGTAATTAAATTTTATCATGATATTCCCAATGCTGCCATAAAATGTTTACATTCATTCACTGGTGAAAATCATATTACTCCTACAGAGCACATTAAAGATATTTCAGCTCTTCGTGTTTTCCATATCACAACTCATGAAGATGTATCCTTAAGACTTCTAGCTACATCATTTAAAGACAAGCCTTACAATGGTATAGAACCTTAGAAATTAGGAGTATAAGAACTTGGGATGAGTTAGGAGAGAAATAAATTAAGCAATTTCAAGACCATCTTGAACATTTATGTTTCAGTAGAGTAGTTTCTACAATTAAAAGAGCCCCTCATGAGTTTATGGCTAGTTTCAACATTAATTTTCTAGAACTTGAGAAAGAATTTTGACTAGTGTTAGGCCTCAAGTTGATCATGCTTTTTTATACTACCTCGGAGCCTTAAATAGTGATATTTCAACTATGATTCAGGATATGGAAGGAGAGACTCTCCCAACACTTAGGACATTTCCATTATGACTGAAAAAAGCTTATCCAAACTACGAAATTAGCACCAATGCCTTCAATACCTCTTATAGAATATTTGTCACCTATTCCACAACCTATTACCATTATAGAGCCTATTTTTTTAGCTCCATCAGATGATGTGTTTAAGGATTTACATACTATGGGTAAAAATTGACTTTAGTTGAGAACAAATTAGCTCATCCTAGTAGGCCTTATCAAGCTCCTTATTAGTAAAATCAACAAAATAGGCACACTACTTTAGCAAAATCGAACTATAGATAGCCATATCAGCCAAGGTAATTTGACCCAAAATCTCCTAGTTCATCTAGCGCTCTTGTTCCAATTAACATGGTTTTAAAATAATGGTTTCAACCTTGTAATCAACCTCATTCATCTACCAATTTTCTAAATGCATTCCTGAATATAATCCTTGTTGCACAACCTCAACTTGAAGCATTATTCATGCCTTAAATGGAGGGTGAGTTGTAGGAAGCTTATAGTTAGACACCACTAGAATAAAATCTAGTCACATTCGGAGAGGAAGATTTTACTACAGTCACAACTAGGTCTCCGAAAAAGACTCGGGATAAAGAAAAATAGCAAAACAAACATGTTCTACCCACAGTCACTAATAAAACAACAAGTAATCAAAAAAATTAAACAATTCTGCTTTTCCTAAAAAAATAGCAAACCGTTCAACTCAACGAGAATAGAAAAAAACAATTGAACTCCGATCCCGTAAAAAACTCTTCATACCTCGATTTCAAAAGTTGATGAAGGAGAGTCAAATTTTGCTAAATCTTATTGTAAATGGTAGAAGTTGTTTAAAAATAGTAAATGCTATTTTAATATCGTGGAGTTAATAGAAAAACATAATATTAATATTTCACTATCGATGCTCTAAGTATTCCAAGACAACAAGAGTTACTTCCTCATGAGCTTGCTAAGCTGCAAATTTCATCAAAACCAATAGAAAAATAATCTAAGAAAGAATACATGGTCCTTGAAACAATGGATCAAGACCGTATGAAAGAGGTTAAATGGATGGTTCAAAAGGTCTTAAATTCTCATGATATCAAGAAGCCACCACCATTTTATCTATCTATGTTAATTGGAGATCATTTAGTTCATAATTGTATGGTTGAGAGTGGTGCAAGCATCACAGCTTATGCCAAAAAAATTACATAAAAATTGGGCCTACATTATGAGCCTTTAGAGAAAAGTGTGTTACAACTACACGAAACAACAACTAACACAAATTGGTATTATGAGAAATTTGGAGGTAACCTTACATGCTTGAACCAATGTTACTATCTTACAAGATGTTACCATTGAATATTTACCTCCCTAATTCCCATTATGTTTATTAATAGATTTTACGATGAAGATAAGAGGTTCTCTTTCTTCAGATTGGTCATTTTTGTTCTTTACTAGAAGATACACAACTAAATTTACCATAAATTTAGAGCTTCTGGCTAGATTTCATATTGAACCTCATGCTTCAAACACTACGACAAATTATGCATCTTTAGATCAATCTAATTTTTATGTTATAGCTGTGATGTTTCTGTACTAGACAAGGTTTCTAATCTGCTTATGGCTGAAAAGAATAAAAAATAACATGCTTATGATCCTTTCAAAGAAGCAGAAGAATATTTTTTGGGTGTCTATTGCTTACATAAAGAAAATGCACCAATCCCTTTACTATCCAAAATAGAAAAATCAACAAAATGGCTATGGAAGCTTCACTTTGATGGAGCTAAAAACAAGAAAGAGCAAGGTGTAGTTTTGATGCTTTCTTCCCTTTAAACGAAAATGTATTTTTCATCTTTAAGTCTGAAATTCTCTATTACTTGTAATGTAGCAGTATACAAAGCATTAATTCATGGCTTATAATGGACCATAAAAATAGGTATCAAAGACTTTGCAAGTTTTTGTTGATTCCAAGTTAGTGATTAATAAAGTGAGAAACTTTGATGTGTTTAAAAATTCATTGCTAAAATCCTACAAACATAGATTTTTAGACTTAATGGATGATTTTGATTCTATTAACATACAATCTGTCCCAATAGCTTAAAACAAGCATGCCGATAGACTTGCAATAGTTGGTGCTATCTTGATGTGCTAGAAAAATCTAAAAACAAGAAAGTATAGCCACATATAAAGTTGATTATCGGACTCGCAATACTTGATAATGAAGAAAATTGGCAAGTTTTGAAGATGATGAACAAATCAGTAGTTTTCACAAGAAGAAGTTGAATTTTCAGTAAATCAATAAAAAAATCATCACTTCTATGGTTACATGATTGTTCAATGAAGAAAAATAAGTCGCCTCAAGGATTGGTCACACTAGAAGATATTTTTAGTTTTGATGAACAATTAAGAAAGGACATAGATAAGATTTCAACTCATGCGATAACTTCAAGAGATCTCAAAGGATGATGAAAATAAATTTTTGTCATAAAGGTATGTTCCTCAAATTAAAAGAAGTCATTTATCAATTTATGCAAGGAATTCGTAGTAATTTTTCCTTTGAAGTACTCGATTTGAGAGGTTTCGATCCCATTTTAGCTTAGCATACAATAGAGTTATATCCTAATTCCAAACCAGCTTAGGAAGAAACAAAGGCCTGTAAATATGAAGATTGAGCCATTAATAAGAAAAGAGTTGTCCAAATATATCAAATTAGGTATTATCTTTCTAGTTAAGCATTCAAGTTGGGTAGCTAGTCTCATTCCTGTTCGGAAAAATAATGGAGAAATTAAGGTATGTGTGGATTTTAAAGATCTTAAAAAAGATTCATTAAAAGGTCACTATTTGCTACCTAATATGTATCAAATTTTAAGGACAATTTCAGGTTCGGATAGACTATCTCTTTTGTATGGTTATAGTGGATACAATCATATCCTCAGTGCATGTAGAAGATACATGCAAAATAGTCTTCACCATAAAATGGGGTACTTATACTTACAAAAGAATGCCTTTTGGACTTTCAAATGCTGGTGTAACATTTCAACATGTAATGGACATGGATTTTCACAGCTTATTAAATAAATGCATATTGGTTTACTTAGATGATGTTACCGTATTTTCAAAGAATTCAACTTTGTAGACAGCTTTGGAATATCTTTGAATCCCCAAAATTCCATTTTTTCAAAGGTGCATAAAGGTAAATTGTTTGGTCATATTATTTCTAGAAAAGGATTAACTATTGAACCTTTCAAAATTGAAGCTATTTCACAGCTTATCCTTGCCTCATCATAATATATCACTATAAATTTTGCTTAGAAATATTAACTTTGTTAGAATATTTGTTCTAGATTTTGAAGCATTAGTCAAGCCATTAACAACCTATTAGAGGTCGATTTAATCTCACCTTGTTCATTCAAAAATGTCTTTGTATGCATTGTTTTAAGTTTTCATTGTCTCAGTATATGGATTCATGAAAGATTTTTCTTTCATTTTGTTGTGATGATTAGTCCTTTCCTTTGGTTGAGGATCACATTGAGTGCGAGATATTGTTTTCCATTCCTCTATCCATGAGAAAGAATTTGTAATTTGGGCATAAATTCAGGTTTTTCCCCTTCCTTCTATTTTTCCATAGTCATGTTTTGCTCATTAGTTTTTTTCCCAACATCCGTGGAAATGTGGTCCTTTCGATTGGATTTGGCTCGACGTGTCTTTTTGTGAAAATTACCACTTTTGTCACATTTGTAAAAAATACTAAATTGGCCCTGCTGCCCCAATAACATCTACTTGGTTATTCAAAACTATGAAGTGGCAGGGAAAAAGTATTACTTTCACCCCATAGAAGGACACGTGGTAGTTTTTCAAGTTACAAGTGGGGGAGCGGTCAATAGAACATTTTGAATTTGTTTGTCTTTTTGTACGAGGGAGCAAAGCTATGAAATAACCCACAACTTCATTGAGGCCCACATCAAAATTTAGAAGTGAAAAGGTGGGTCACCAGGGAATTTAGAAACTATAAGGTCCACATAAAATCAAAGCTTGGACATGTGGAGGGCCGACACTCATTTGAGGATCCGCCTCTAGGTCCTACCTTAGCAAGTGCCAAGGAGACACGTGGAGGCTTCCACTAGCTCCTCTCTATACTTAAAATTTTCAAGAAACTTTCTAAGGCCTAGGAAACATGGAGCGTCTGCACTTATTTGGGACCTACCCTTGTACTTTACTTTTGAAGAAGCGCCGAAGGGACACTTGGAGGTTTCTCGCTAGATCCTGCCCATACTTAGAATTTTCAATGGTCGAAGAAACTTTCTCGGACCCTAGGCACATGATGCCTTCCGCTAGTCCTTAAATGTTTTCAACAACTTTGCTAGATTGAGACACGTGGTGAGCCCACACTTGTTTAGGGTCTCTACTTTTGGGCACCATATCAAAAGTGCGCCAAAGAGACACGTGGAGGCTTCCATTAGCTCCTTTTTATACTAAGACTTTTTCAAAGGCCAAAAGGTAATTTTCTTGGGCCTAGGGCATGTGGAGAGCCTACACTCATTTGAGGTCCCACTTCTAAACTTCATCTTTGAAGTTGTGCCAAGGAAACATGTGGAGGATTCTGCTGGCTCCTCTTTGCACTTGGTCGACTCAGACTCCCAAACGTAGGTAATGTGAGATAATCCATGTGTGGACAATCATTTTCAAGAGGCACGAATGTAGGCATCCATGCGAGGGACTAATTTCTCGAGGTGTATTCTCAAGGGTGAAAAGGATTACTTGACAGACCCATCTATACAGAGCCACCTGAAAGTAATTGAAAAGGGGATTTATCACATGATAGAATAAAATAATGATTAGAAGAAATGTCAAAAAGCTAGGGCATGGCATCCCATTCATGGTTGAGGGTCTGAGAAACATGATTAGTTCATGATTTTTCCACCTAGAAGCTTTGGGTGTAAATTTGTTAAACATCACTTTCTAGAAATCACACAAATTTGTAATAAGCAAAGTATTCCTCGAATATTATTTTTTTGGGGTGGAAATTTAGGATGAGTGAGCGAGTGAATTGTATAAATGAAATGAGGATACTCTTGAAAATTTTCAGGGTTTTATTCTTATGAGAAAGTTTATGAAAGCCCATCTTCTTGAGAGACCATCCGAAAACTTGTTAATCTCTTGTGTTTTATATTTAATCACGTCAAGATGGTTGCAAGCATACAAGTATTGATAAGTCAGTAAGACTGCTCAATAAACTTTCCCATACCGATAAATCTAATAGATCTCAAATTAATCTATGTTGATCTCGAGAAAAATTGTGTCTACTTTTATTTCATAATGTATTCAAATGGTTTTGATGTTTCTATTGTAATCTTATGTTAAAATCCCTTCGAATCACACAGGATCTCATCCCTATGATATTTTAGTGGCATTTACAATTTCATTATGAGAATATCCTTCATCTTATAATGAAATAAATAGTTTAAAATCACTTTACTATCATCTTGTTGATAAATATTGTCTATAAGCCTTTGAGTGTATCTTATACATGAGGAACCAGGGGTCTTTAATTTTTAATTGAGTCTTTAGCTCGATCCTTCATGTTGAATTCTCAAATATTTTTGAAACCATGCAGATTTCGGGCTCCATTGATGCACACATTCGTTAAGGAATATTTTGTCTATTGTGAATCATTATGTATGTTATTCTTCCAACTTTTGTAAAGGTTCTCAAAGATCTAGTGAAATCAACTTCATCTTTCTTAATCCCCACCAAAATATTCAAATAACCATGCATCCTACCAGAAGTACCCTTGTTTATGCCGTGTGTCCACAAATGAACAAATTATACCGCAAAATACACAAAATCAAGAGGGTCTTAAGTGTCTTTAGTAACCCGAACCCTTCTCAAAATATAACCATTCTTTAGAAGTGACAACTCATGAGAGTTAAATTGTGGTGTATTGATCATATTTTATCAATGTTCCCTAAAATTGTGCAAAGAAGGATCTCTTCCTATCCTTCACCAACATAGGTTACAAAACGGGTCCTCTCACACTGGTCGAAAGGCATGACCTAAAGTAGTGTTGATAGATCAAACCCTTTCATATGGTGTTATCAATTTCTCCAGTGCTCGAGTGATAAAAAGCCACCAATCCCTTCCCCGGCTAAAAATGACTTATGATTTGTCTGTCTTTGAGTATCTTGTTAAATCTATGATGTTGTTCACTTTGAAGGGAGAATAAATTTGGATACCAACATCATTTTCACGCTCATTGCTGGGATTATTTGAACTCTGGGACCTATTTTTGTGGCAACAACTCCATTTTGGCACCATTGCTAGGGATTATTTGAACTCCAAGACCTATATGTGTAGCAACAACACCATTTTGGCACCGTTACTGGGGATCTTCAAAGGAATTCTTATATTTGGCCCTGGTAATGTTTCTTACATGCTCTAACTGTAAATACGTTGTTTAAACATCATCATGTTTTGAGATTTGTAAGAATTATGCAAAGTTACAAGTTTTGTGTGTAATATTTCTAGTTTTTATTGGTTATTGCACTAAATTTATATCATCAGTTATAAATTCTCGGTAAAGGAAGGTTAGATCTACTAAGCTTTGTAGGAAATAGGTGTTCATAGATATTTGACAAGTCATTAATAGTGCATTTGCACAACTAAGGTGAAAATCCTTAGTGGTGACTCCGTTTTGAATTAAATTTTGATATATACCAATGCCTTAACTTGTTTTAAGTGAATCTTGTCACTAATATTTACAAATATGGAAGGAAGAAGATCTTTCTTCACTAAAGACCCTACTAGAATTTTTTTCTAGAACTAGGAAAGACAAATTTAGAAGGAAAAAGATTCTAGAAAATAGTTGGACATCAGGAATCAAGAAAAGAGTTATCCATTGTGAAAGTGATCAACCTAAAAGTGAGGATTACCATTCTTGAGGTGATTCTAAATCGGTAATTTTCATAAAGATCTAAATTCTCTAACTAGAGAGGTTCCTTCATTTGTGTCTAATAGGTGTGCTTCTCAGTATGTCCCTGTATTTTCCAAAGTTGATAAGTTTTTCCATGAAATAGAGTCTTTATAGGACATTCATTTTGAAATTTATACTCCTGTGTTCCAAATACCCTCTTGTCCCTCATCATTTTGTATCTCCTATAAGATCACCTCCTCGAAAACAATATGGCCCATCCCCACCCATGCCTCCTTTTATTGTGAATACTTTTGGTCCCATAGATTTTAGAGGTATGGTTGGATATCCAAATATAGTGCCACAAGATGTTATAAATAGGCTGCCTAAATTTCAAGGGAAATAATGCTATCACTAGTGATCAACATTTAAAACTTTTTGTCAATATGATGGAAGATTTTTATATTGAATTCAAGGATGTGCATATAAAATTGTTTATTCATACTTTTGAGGAGGATGCACGTGACTAGTATAAGTCTTTTTCAAATAACTCAATAGATTCATGGACAAATGAAAAATACTTTTAGATTACAATATGGGGATAAGATAGATCCCGTGTTTCTTTGTCGATTTTGAAAATATTAAGAATAATCCTAATGAATCTATCCATGACTTCAATACTCGGTTTAATAAGAACTTGAATAGGATATATATATTCCTAAGGCCAAGAGATGTTTCTTGTCCGATAAAATAATTTGATGCTTTTGACAAAAAGCCTTCCTATTATTTAAGGGACAAAAACCCAGAACATTAAGGCAAGACTTCACCATGGCTTTGTAGATTGAAAACAATATTAAAGCAGGTTGGTAAGCCTCTTAAGAGGGAAGGTATCAAGCTGATAAATCCAGAGAACCCTTAGTCAAGTAAGTTTGTGTATCTAGAAGAGGTTGTAAAAACATTGGATGGAGATGTTAAGAAATATCTTATAAATTTTCCAGGTAGAGAAGGGATTGGACAAAGGTTCCCAAGGTCAATACAAGCCACAAGGTCAAGAAATATTTTCTAATCATCCCGAGATGATCATAGATCAGATGACAAGGGTAAAGGGCCCGTGGGATCAGGAAAGAAATAGCCCCAACCCCACGAAAATAGATTGGTGCCTGATCCTTTGGCTATCAAAGTTTTGTTGTTGAAGAAGCTCATGAAATTGAGTGGTGTGATAGTTGTTTCTTGCCACATTCTCCATGTGTTGTTGAAAAGGGAGTTGAGGAAGAAGTTGATGATAATTAGATAGATTATGATGCATGCACGATGGATTGCTCTACAAGATCACAACAGGGAACAACCTCAACAAATATGAGTGCCAAAACTACTGCTACGATTTTTGGGATTGCATTCATTGGGTATTACCTCTTCCTCCCACTCATACTTTTGAATTATATATGGTATAATATTTTGAGTTTCCTAATAATGACTTTGAGTACTTAAAGGGCATTAATGATTAGGAAGTATGATTGAGGAATTCCTTCAAGTGGAAAGATAGTTGTTAATGAATGCAATAGTTGGCCACAAAAATAATATAATACCAGAGAAAAGTTGTTAAAGGTGAAGGGCCTCAGGCCAAACCAAAATTCCAATTATTACCAATATCACTAAGGAAACTCCTAAAAAGATGCATCTGGAAAAGGCTTTTTCACCCCAAATAAATCTTGTGTTCCTCCCCATGCTTAGACTGTGAAGACTCCCATGTTATCAGATGAAACTGTGAACCTTCCTCCTAATATAGCCTTACCCAAATATGTTCCTTGTAACATAGCCCAAATATTGAGTCAAATCAAGATTACTATTCCTATTGTTGAAATGCTTAGAATCCCTAATCATAAAGAAGAGGTATTTTGAGTATTTGGGGCTTAAGGAAGAAAAGGTCAGCCAGGGTAAAATTATAAACAATATAGAGGTTCCTCGTTACCATTACAGAATTAGAAAAACCACAAGCATTGGAGGAATTGGGTGAACCACCTGAGGTTTATTTGGGAACTTCTCTGGTTGAGTCTCAACTGAATGTGGATCCATTTTTTACTACTTTGATTATTAAGGATAGGTTGTTACATAACTACATGTTTGATTCAGGAGCCTCATGTAATGTAATGCCTCTTGAGGTCATGAATGAGTTGAATCTCAAAGTAATAACAACTTATGGGAAATTTACTACCATGGATTCAAGAGAGGTGCTAGTAGTTGGATGTGTCAAGGGTTTAGTAGTGCAATTGGCAGCTTATCTAGGCAAGTACTTAACTTTGAATGTAGTAATTATGGATTGTCCTGCTAAGTGGGGAATGTTATTATCTAGAAAGTGGGCAGCTAGTGTGGGTGGAAGTGTGCAAATGGACATGTGAATTTACTTGGTAAAAGAAAATTTTATATCTCATTGATGACCCCAACAATGCTTCTTATGAAGTATTGCACAAAGACATCGATGTTGATAACTATGTGAGCTACAACGCTTTTGAAGGAGTATGAAATTGATCAATGCGATATCCCGAGAAGATTGATTTTCCTGGGACTTTGATGTTTGATGAAGCCTCGAGAGATGTTGAAATACTTTGACACAGTACAAAGGATAAGCATGAAAAAGCGTGGTCATATAAAAACTTGGATGGAAAAGAGAAAGAATCATATGACCAGTTGTTAAAGACGTATCAGAAATGCTTAGCATGATCATATCTAGAATCAAAGGCACTTGAAAATTTTCTTGGATTTTTCTCTGAATCAAGGTGCACACTATTGTATAGTGCATAGTATTTTAGTTTCATTCTACTTTTGTGTTTTTCTGTTTTGGTTAGTCTTGGTCCCTAGTGACCATTTTTTTTTGGTTTCTTAGTTCATCTTGGAGGATTTGGTTAATGTTGTTCTTATCTCCGCAAGCTTTTTCTTTGACTCCATTGAAATGGATTTTTAGCACATGGTCTTTTGTTCTTGTGGCACTCATAGGGAGTGCCCATCCTTGAGTTGGAGCCGATTTTGGTGTTCAATTTAATCTCACCATGTTTGTTTAAAAATGTCTTTGTCTGTATGGTTTGAAGTTTTATCTATCTCCCATTATAGATTTGTGAAAGATTTATCTTTCATTTGGTTGTCATGATTAGCCCTTTCCTTTGGTTGAGGATCACATTGAGTCCATATATTGTTTTTTTTTCTCTTTCCATGAGAAAATTTTGTAATTTGGGCATAAATTTAGGTTTTTCCCCTTCTATTTTTCCACAGTCATGTTTTCCATGTAAAATTTTGTCCCAACATTCGTGGAAACGTGCTCCTTTTTTATTGGATGCAACTTGGTGGGTATTTTTGGTGAAAATTTCCACGTTTGTCACATTTGTAAAAATTACCAAATTGGCCCCGCAACCCCGATAACATCTAATTGGTTTTTTAGGAAATATGAAGTGGCAGGAAAAATCTTACTTTGACCTCGAAGAAGGACACGTGGCGCTTTTTCAAGTTAAGGGGAAACAGTTGAGTTTGGAACATTTTGAATTTTTTTCCTTTTTGTATGAGGGAGAAAAGTTATGAAATAACTCGACTACTCCATTGGGGCACACATCCTAAAGTTAGAAGTGGAAAGGTGGGTTCGGGGAATTTTGAAAATCTAAGGCCTACTTCAACTCAAAGCTTACACACGTAGAGGGCCGACGCTCATTTGAGGATCATATGGGTCATACATTAGAATTTGCTCCAAGAACAAACATGGAGGCTTCTGTCATATAAGGCTACTCTCTATACTTAAAAATTTTCAAGAAACTTTATAAATCTTGGGACATGTGGAGGGCCACGCGTCTATTTGGGACCTTCCCTTGTACTTTACTTTTGAAGAAGCGACCGAAACTCTGGAGGTTTCCACTAGATCCTTCCTATACTTATACTTTTCAACGGCTAAAGAAACTTTCTTGGACCCTAGGCACGTGGCACCTTCTCATGGGTACTTAAAAATTTTCAACAAATTTGCTAGAAAGAGACACGTGGTGAGACATTGTTTAGTGTCTCTACTTTTGGGCACCATATCAAAAGTGTGCCAAACAAAAACGTGGAGGCTTCCACTAGCTCTTTTTGATACTAATATTTTTAAAAGGCCAAAAGGATTTTTTAGGGTCTAGGGCACATTGAGAGCCTACACTCATTTGAGGTCCCTTTTGACAATTTTTGCACTTGTGCAAAAATGGGCAACTCAAAACTTCATCGTTACGATGAAAAGTCTTGGGTGAAGTATACCTAAGCTAAGGAAATTTCTATGTTATTTGTTATCTTGAATTAGTTACAAGATTAAATGAAATATGCAGTTATGTGTGCTGTTTCAAAATAGAATAGATCACATAGTCTATAATTTCATGTCATCCTTAGCAAAAGAACACAAATCCTTGAAGGACAACTGTGTTGTCTTGATGAAGATGACAAATTACAAATTAGGTGAAGTGCTGAGTTTTGAAGTAGCAAATAAAAATGCAGATTACAAAATCGAGTTCATTATTGAATGTTACAATTTCTATCAATGTTCTTTCCTTCATGATTAAGACATTCAATTATGTTACTGAGTTGTTTAGTTCATTATACAATCCATACAGAAAAGATAGAATGCACAAGGAAATACACAACTCATTTTCAGAATTCAATGTTTTATTCACAAGGAGAGTCAAATGTTTCCCACACAAGCCATGGGATGTAACTGAAAAGTAAAGTACAACTACTTGAAAAGAAAGGTACACATGCATGAAAGAGAAAGAAAAGGAGTATGAGTGAACCCATCATTTCCTTGGGGTTTCTGTTCTTCGATTGAAACATCTTCATCTCCACCTTTCGTTTCTCCTTCATCTTCATTGTAGAAGCCATTGTGCCTAAAAAAGAAGAAAAATTAACTATCAGTTATGAGCTCAGGGATCAATTCATATTCCTACACTATCCTACTTCATGCATATGAATCTTCTCCTAATAGGAGATGTATTCTACTTGAAGAAAAATGGCATGCATGCTTTATTCACTCGAGAAGAAGAAGAGAGAAAAAGAAAGAAGAAAACATGGACATAAGAGAGGCCAAAAAGCCTAATTATTTTCTAACTATTTTCCTAAGTGTGCAGGTACAAGTTGCAACCAAAGAGAAGAATAGACAAGTCATAAGTTCATGCAATAAAAGGAAGAATGTAACTCAAAGTTCCAACAACTATTCTGAAATAGAAGAAGTTACAGTGTAGAAGAGAGACTAGCAATAGCACTTGTAACAAAAGGAAAAAGTAGAATTTGAAAGTTGATGTTTGGCTAAAAGAGAAGGTCACAGTTGAAAGGAATGAAGACAAGTTTCTAAAAATTTTGAAAGGGCTTTGCCATAAATATCAACACTATAAATTTTCAACAAGATAAATTTTCAATTGCTATGGGAAATAAATTTTCATTGCTATGGGAAAATGATAAATTTTGAACAAATTTAGTTGCTACGAGAAAGAATCAATTTCAAATGCTAGTTGCTGCGGGAAAAGATAAAAATCAAAGCTAGTTGCTACAGGTGAAGCTCAAGTACAACATTGAAGCACAAAAGAAAATGGAACTACATTTTTGACAAAACTTGAATTGTCCAAACATGTAGGAGTTGTAAACAAAGTTCCAAAAATAATATGTTATGCATAGTTTCAGAAAATAGTACATTATTTTCAGAAAAGTCAAGAATATTGTTACAGTCAAGCATTCAATAGATATGATTTTCAGAAAACAATTGCATTTCAAACACTCATCTCATGGAGAATTTCAATGTTCAAGTGATCTCAGTTTGAAAAGGATTAAAGCAAGTATTCTCAAAGGGTGCTACAGATTTCAAAGAATCAAGTTGATCCTAAAACAATGAATTATAACAAATGGATTCTCCAAAATACAAAATGAGCCAAAGATTTCAGAATGGACCTAAAGTAATGTACAAAACTATATTTGCAAAATCATAACCATCTTCTACAATATTCTCAACAAATGATGAGATAACAATTTCCTTAAAGCACAAAGAACTCATACAGAGAAGAGGCTGAAGTATGAATATCCAAAAAGAAGAAAATACTCTATGTCCACCACAGTAAAACAAAGGAAGGTACAAAGTAAATCAGAGTTTCATAACAACAAACACATAATCACAGACTCTTTTTTCAAGTTCATTTTAGCAATGGAAAACATGAATAGATACAAGAAAACTAGGGAAATACAATTATAGTACATGATGAAACTAGTACTTCAAGATTTTACAGGTATTTTCCACATAGAGTTGAAAATTTTCTCAAGGTCACATATCTACATATACCCAGAACTCGAAAATATAGATCTATAATTGATAATGCAGATTGGGTCGAAGAACACACTCACCGTAGATAATCAAATGGTCAAAATTTCAAGCAACCAGATGATGAAGCGAGAGGTCCACAGCCCACGTGAAGTTTCAAACTCGGGAGTCAATCAGGAGAAACAAATCACAAACCCACAAATATTTCCAAGAGTTCAATGATACATCTAAAGAAGAAAAGAAAATAGAAGAGTACGTATGCAAGAGAAATTATCTCACCTATAAATGACTATGGTGGCCAATATACTAAGGAGAGATCTAAGAATAGAGAAGAATCGAGCTTCAAAAACTCTTCCATGGAGGCCATTGCAAGAATTACAAAAACCATTTCTCAGAGCTATCTCAGATTCCAGATCAAAAGAAAGAAATGGTAGAGATATCAAATTTTCAACTCACAAAGAAAACTTAGATCTCATAGGCTTCCCACAAAAAATACCAAACAAACAGACCAGAGCTTGAAGTAACAGCCATGGTGGAAAGAAAAATGGATTTACAGGAAAAGCTTGAAAATGACCAAAGCACGACCACTACACAAAAACCGTGAAACCCGATATGACAGAGAGTCTTTTGCAAGAGAAGGAGCTCCAAAGTACAGTGAAAGCCGAGCTCGATAGAACAAAATAATGGCATCGAGAGAAAATTTTCCAGGGCTTCACCCATACAACCAAAAAATCCAAAATGAATGTGCTTTAGGGTCAAGTTCCCTTTACCACCCGGACCCAAGAAGTGGGTTAACTCAACTCAACCACAGTCAGATATCGATGGCATCAAAAACCAAGGACACAAGATCAATGTCCTCAATCATCACAACAATCAATGCTAACCATGGTCAGGATGCCACCACCCACATTAAATGCCAGCCAAAACCCTAATCCATAGGTCATAAATCAATGGTCTGCAGATCAAACAGGGTACAAAGATCAACGACAAAGAACAAGGCACAAAATTTCAAAATAAACCACAAGGGTTATAGTTAACCTGACCAGAGTTGATGCCACCAACCAAGTCACCAAGGGGTGAGTCACCATGGAAGGGGACAACCCACGTGTCCACCGAATTAATCATTGCAAATGATTTTCAAAGTCTAAACCCAAGTGCATGCTTCAATAATTTTAAAGGGGTGACTAAATCATATATCATGATCACCGAAAAGGTGAATATTATAATATGCCAAGGCCGACATAATCAAAGATGGTCGTGAGCATGGTGGGGTGTTGCCCCTCATGATTTTAAAACATAGTATATGCTAAGTCCACAAAAAGTGACCAAGCCCAATGAAGACAAAATTTCAACCACAGGTAGTGCCCACTTCAAAGAGCTAGGGTGATTTGTACAATGTCACTCATGTGACCATTTTTCAAAAGTAGATGTCAATATCAGAACATGTGCACATAGCAGGTGGTCCCCACAGAGGAATTATTTTTACAAATATTGCTAAGTATTGTAATTATTTTGCTCACATACAGGGAGTTGTATTTTGCATGCCTTCACAACAAGACATAATAGAGAAGATGACAGAGTTGCATGTTCATGGAAAGAGACTTGCCTAGCAAGCAACCTTATTTTTAGCAAATTATTCATCCTTCTTTTCTTAAAAATAGAATAGTCAACTTCAGTTTGACTAATGTAAGTAAGGCTAATAATGCCTATTTGTAATTGCATGCTCTATTTTTTCCTTTATCTATTATTAAATAAAGGATAAAAATAAGATGCATGGGAAAGTACAAGCCTTAGGCTATTTTTAGGAGAGGGTGAACTTTATTTTTGCTATATATTGTGTGCCTTTGCAAAGCACAAGGGGAAAAATTCTAGAGGACTTTTTTGGATATATGAGTACTGAAGAAAATTTTTTCAATTTTTCCCTCTTGAGTGTGAAGTATTCCATGCCTTTCCAAGTTATTTTGCAGTCTTGTGTATTTTTATATTAATCTTGTGAATGCAAATTCCTTGATCAATCACCTTACCTTATTGTAAAATTCAGTCTTTTCTACTTAATTTTAATGTGCATGTTAACTTATTAGTACTTGTTGTGATTCTCCCTCAGTATAATCAAGTGTTTTTCCCTTAGACATTCTATAGAAAAACTATTGGTTCATGCATCAAGAATCCTTCCCAAATCAGTTGTGCATATACTCAGTCAAAGCCCTCATACAAATTTGGTGTATCACCTTAGTTTTAATCATTTTATAGTCATCTTTTACTCTCAAACTCCCAGAAATCAGTTTAGGATACACCAATAAGGAACTAGCCTTGATACTAGAGACTCACCTCAAAATAGGTATACCCATAGACCTGAGGTGTTTCCATTGTATCTACAAAAGAGAGATCATTTGTGCAAGCTTAGAAAACCTACAACCATCTCTCTACAGGGTGCACTTTTGAGAGATAACATTTTTTGGCATGCCGGTGGGACAACAAATCAGATCTACATGTGAATTACAATTTCTACAATAGATCTATAGTATATTACAACAAATTAAAAGTCACTTTCGGGAGCAAGCTTGCAACAATTTATTCTAAAGATTCTAGGATCTTTTGGTGACTCCATTAAAGCTGATATCAGACCAGTATTGCAGCATGTTCCATGCCTAAAGTGACTACAAGATCATCGGTAAGAGGAATTCCTTCTGAGTTTGTTTCTTTACCTTTGAATTCTGCTAGAAGGAGAAGAGTTGGTAATACTTTACCTTATAATAGACCTAGTTTTGGTAACCCTCCTCCTAATATTCCTTCACCACATATCAATTTCTCAATTAATATCCCAGTTTTTCAAATGGCTATCCAACCACCAAGGAATTTTGTGACCTTTACTAATGGCAGTCCATTAGTAATCCCAGTTTACCATGACATTCCTAATGCTTCCATGAAAATTTTCCATCATTCACGGGTGAAAATCAGGTTACACTAGCTGAACATATTAAAGATGTTGTAGCCCTATGTGCAATCCATAATATCACTCATGAAGATGTAGCTTTAAGACTTTTAGCTGCATCTTTTAAAGGGTAGGCCTTGCAATGGTATAGAAACCTAGAAATTGGAAGCATAAGAACTTGGGATAACTTAGGTGAAAAATTTTTGAAATAGTTCTAGGATAATTCAGATCATTTGTCTCTCATTGAACAGTTGTCTACTATTAAAAGAGCTCCCAATGAATTTATGTCTAGCTTCAATATCCATTTTTCTAGAACTTGGGAGAGAATTCCAGCAAGTGTCAAGCCTCAAGCTGATCATGCTTTCCTTTATTATCTTAGAGCATTAAATAGTGATATCTCAACTATGATTCAGTCAATGGGTGGAGAGACACTTCCGATGCTTATGATATTGCTATCCGAGCTGAAAATAGTCTTATTCAAGCTGGAAAATTAGCACCAAGGCCATCAATGCCATTCTTGGCAGATTTAGCACCTATTCCTCAGCCTATTACTATCATAGAGCCTACTGTTGTAGCTCCATCAGATGATGTATTTAAATCTTTGTAGACTATGGGAAATAAATTGACTTCATTGAGAACAAAATTGCATTACCTAGTAGACCCTATCAGGCTCCTTATCAGCCCTATCAACAAAATCAACAAAATAGGCAGCCCTACCAACAAATCAAAATTATAGGCAACCTTACTAGCAAAGGTAGTTTGACCCAAAGGCTCCTAGTTCATCTAACACTTTAGTCCCAGTTAATATGGCTACAAGAGTGGTGTCAACCTTGCAATCAACCTCATTCAACACAACTTTCCCAAATGCTTTTCTAAATCTGAATCTTGTTGCACAACCTCAATCTAAACATTGTTCATGCCTCAAATGGAGGGTGGGCAACAAGAAACTCATGTTTAGAAAGCACTTGAATAGAATTTAGTCAGTTTTAATGAGGAGGATTTCATTGCAGTCACTACTAGGGCTCAAGGAAGGATGCTTGAAAATCAAAAGAAACAAAATAGGCCTATCCTGCCTACTATCACTGATAAGACAACATCTACAGCTCCAAAGTCAACTAGCAACCCCTGTTGTTCCTCAAAAAATAGCAAGTGTTCCAGTTGATAAAGGCCATCAAAAATAGCTACTACATCTGATCCAAGAAGACTTTTTATACCTCAGATATCCAAGGCTGTTGAAGTAGAATCAATTTTTGCTAAGGCCTACTCTAAGACAGTTGATTTTGTCTCTAAAATAGTTGCTTCTTTTAACATTGTTGATGTAATGAAAAATCATAATGTTAATATCTCAATGTGGGATGCTCTAAGTATTCATGACAACAAGATTTACTTTCTCATGAACTAGCTAAGCTATAGATTTCTTCAAATACAGCAAAAAAGGAAGTTCAAAAGACAGACATGGTCCTTGGAACGTTTGAGCAAGACCACATTAAAGAAGTTAAATGGATGGTTTAGAAAGTTTTGAATGCTCATGACATCAAGAAACCACCACCATTTTATTTATCACTGATTATCGGTGAAAATCTAGTTCATAATTACATGGTGGACAGTGGTGCAAGTAGCACAGTTATGCCAAAAGTGATTGCAGAAAAATTGGGTTTGCAGTATGAGCCTACAAAAAGGAGCATCTTACAACTTGATGGAACTACAACTAATACGGTTGGTATAATCAAAAATTTAGAAGTGACGTTACATGCTTGCCCAAATGTTTCTATTATGCAAGATGTTACTTATTGTAGACTTACCTCCATACTTTGCTTTATGCTTATCTAGAGATTTCACAACAAAAATAGGAGGTTATCTCTCTTCAGATTGGTCCTTATTTTTTCACTACTCATTATGGTACTAAAGTTACTATCAATTCAGAGCCATTGGCCAGATTTCACATTGAGCCTCACTCTTTAAATGTAGTGGCTAATTATTCAACCTTAGATCAATCTGATTTTGATGAGGTAGCTCATGTTTCAACATTGGATGGTGTTTCTAACATGTTTATGGATGAAAATATAGTGGAAGAACATGCTCATGATCCTTTTAAGGAAGTTGAAGAACACTTATTTGGTGTGTATTGTATGCATGAAGAGAATACACCACTTCCCTTGTTGTCCAAAAAATAGAAGATTCAACAGAAGGGATTTGGAAGCTTCATTTTGATGGAGCTAAGAACAAGAAGGGATAGGGAGTAGGTCTGATGCTCACTTCCCCAACAAATGAAAGGTATTTCTCAGCTTTGAATCTCCAATTTTCATGTACTTGTAATGTAGTTGAATACGAAAGCTTTAATTCATGGCTTACTTTGGGCCAGAAAGAAAGGTATCAACATTCTACAATTTTTGGTGACTCTGAGTTGGTTATTAATCAAGTAAAAAATTTCAATGTTTGTAAGAATCCATTAATGAAGTCTTACAGACACAGAGTTTTAGACTTAATGGAAGATTTTGATGCTATTAATATTCAGTCTATTCCTAGAGCTGAAAACAAGCATGCAGACAGACTTGCAGCA
The DNA here is from genome assembly GCA_018340775.1 of Taxus wallichiana var. yunnanensis. NCBI lineage: Eukaryota > Viridiplantae > Streptophyta > Pinopsida > Cupressales > Taxaceae > Taxus > Taxus wallichiana. Next base: position 418,118,424 of record CM031244.1, on the reverse strand, counting down.
GTTGGGGCTAGTTTTGAAGTGCTGGAACAGATTGAAAATATGAAAATCTAGCCTCATATAAAGTTAATTATCAGGCCCTCAGTACTTGATAATGATTCAAATTGGCAAGTTTTTGAAAGTGATGATCAAATCTGTAGGTTTTTGCAACAAGAAGTTGAGTTTTCTACATTTAATTAGGATAAATTACAGCACTTATATGGTGACCAGATTGTTTAGTTGAAGACAAATAAACTACCTCATGGTCTAGTCACATTAGAAGACATCTTCAGCACTAATGATCAGTTAAGAAAGGTCAAGACTAAAATGTCAACTCACGCTAACAATTACGAAAGAGATCTTGGTTGATGAAGGAAAAAGCTATTTCTTGGGAAGGTATGTTCCTTAACTGAAAAGTAGTCATTTATTAATCTTTGCAAAGAGTTTAAGGATGTTTTTGCTTGGAAATACCAAGATCTGAAAGGATTTGATCCCAGTCTAGCACAACATATAATTGAGTTGCAGCCAAATTCTAAACTTGTTAGGCAGAAACAGAGGCATGTGAATCCCAAGATAGAGCCTCGATGAGGAAAGAATTATCTAAGTTGATTGAATCAAGTATTATCTTTCTAGTTAAGCATTCAAGTTGGGTAGCCAATCCTTGTTCTGTTAGGAAGAAGAATGGTGAAATCAGACTATGTGTAGATTTCAGAGATCTTAATAAGGCTTCATTAAAAGATCATTACCCACTCCCAAATATGGATCAAATTCTAAGAACAGTCTCAGGTTCAGATAGACTATCTCTTCTAGATGGTTACAGTGGATATAATCAGATTTTAGTTTGAGAAGAAGATAGATACAAAACAACTTTTACCACCAAGTGGGGTACTTATGCTTACAAAAGGATGCCTTTTGGTCTTTCAAATGTTGGTGCAATGTTTCAACGTGCAATGGACATGGATTTTCACTTATTAAATAAATGCATCCTGGTTTATTTAGATGATGTTACTGTATTTTCAAAAGATTCTGAAGAACATCTAAAGCACTTAAGGTAGACTTTTCAGTTGTGCAGGCAATTTGGAATATCTTTGAATCCACTAAAGTCTATCTTTTCAGTACATCAAGGCAAGCTACTTGGTCATATTGTTTCTAAGTAGGGTTTAGCAATTGATCCTTTCAGGATCAAGCCATATCACAACTATCATTGCCTCATCATAAGAAGGCATTACAAAGTTTTCTTGGAAAAATCAACTTTGTTAGGAGATTTGTTCTAGATTTTGTAGCATTGGTTAAACCACTCACAACTATGCTTGAAAAAGAAAAATTTCTCTTGGACCAGTGAAGGAAGAGAAGGATTTGAAGCAATCAAAATAGCTATCTCTTAGGCTCCTACTCTTGCAAATCCAAATTTCGATAAAGATTTTACAATGTATGCACTTGTAGGAGCTGAAACAATCTCAACTATATTAACTCAAGTCAATGATGAAAATATTGAGCAACCTATTGCTTTCTTTGGATAGAGTTTGCATGATTATGAAACAAGGTACACATTTCTTGAAAAGAAAGTACTTTTAGTAGTCAGAGGACTAAATAATTTCAAGTATATGCTTTCAAACAATAAAATCCATGTTCTTGTTTCTCATCCAAGTGTGAAAGCATTCTTACTAAATAAGGAATTGAATGAGAAAAGAGAAAATTGGATAACAAAGGTCATGGAATATGATGTTGATATTTGGGTTACTAAGACAATTCGAGGGAAAGGTTTATGTGAGCATCTAATTGCTGATATGGAAAAATAACAAGCTACAGAACCAAGATGATTCAAAACAACATGCTGAAATTGTGTATCAACAATCAAAATTATGGTTCAACTAGAAAATCAACAACCTGAGCTCACTCACGAGATTCAGGAATCAAGATGGATGACTGATTTGGTTAATTATCTATAGATGGGGCACCTATCCGGAAGGTATGGACAAAAATAAATGAAGGTATTTCAGATTACAAGTTGTACCTTATATCTTCATTGATAATGTGTTATTCAAAAAGATATAAATGGAATCTTGTTGCGGTGTATTGATTATGATAAAGTTTAGAAAATACTATCAGAATTCCATGAAGGACTTGTAGGAGGTCACTTCTCAGCATGTACTACAACCTTAAAAATTATGAAAGCTAGCTACTATTGGCCTAGCATATTCAAAGACTATTTTGAATGGATTAGAAAGTGTAAAAAATGTGCTTTCTTTGTTGGAAAAGAACATTTAGCTTCGCTGCCCTTGCAGCCTATTTCAGCTGATCAACCTTTTATGCAGTGGGGTCTTGACTTTATTGGCATGATAAACCCACCATCATCACAAGGACACAAGTGGATCTTAACTACTATAGATTATTTTACATGATGGACTAAAGCAATAGCCTTGAAGGATGCTAATGAAGCTTTGATACTATCCTTTTATGAAGGAATAGTCTACAGATTTGGTGTTCCAACAACTATCATATCAGATAATGCTTTAGCATTCCTTGGTGCAAAGATAACAGATTGGGTTGTCAAACATGGAATATATCTAAGTTCTTCATCTAATTATTACCCACAAGGTAATGGCTTAGCTTAAGAGTACTAACAAGAATCTGTTAAGGATCATCAGAAGAACACTCAAGGATAATCAAAGAGCTTGGCATCTGATGTTGAATTCAACACTTTGGGTTGACAGAGTGACTCCTAAAAGATCAGTTGGCAATTCACCATACAAACTTGTGTATGGAAAGAAGCAAGAATGCCTATTTTAGTTGAGTTACCTACATTAGATTTGCTACATCAAATGGAGTTGCTTGAGAATGAACCATTACAGGTTTGTTATGCAGAGTTAATGGAATTACAAGAGCTAAGAGATAAAGCCCATTTGAATATGGAGAAAATAAAAAACAAATGAAGAAGACTTTTGACAAGAAAGCCAAATTCAGAGTCTTCAATGAAGGAGATATTGTGTTAAAGTGGGATGTTGATCGTGTAAAGCCAAGAAGACACTCAAAGTTTGATACACTCTGGAGTGGTCCTTACATGATTTTAGCTTGCAAAGAACACAATGCTTTTCAGCTTTCAAGCTGAATGGAGAGGAACTTCCCATTCCTATGAATGGTATGTTTCTCAAACACTGTTATTGAAAATCTTATAGTGATTGTTAGAGTAGGATTTCCCTTCAATAAGTGTAGTTCCTACACATTGCAATGTTTTTCAATTCAATAAGTGCATTCATGCACGTGATCTGTTTACTAGATCCTTTCCATCTTTAGTTTGTTTTGGAAGGGTTGGACCTTTCGAAAAGGAAAATTTTTGGTTACATGCTTAGACTCCATGCCCAATGGACAAGAGCAAGGCACTAGTCTTTAAGCTAGCAGGTAGCTTTCCCCATGAGGATCACTAGAAATGTTGACAATTTTTGCACTTGTGCAAAAATGGGCAACTTGAAACTTTGTCATTATGATGAAAAGTCTTGGTGAAGTATACCTAAGCTAAGGAAGTTTTATGTTATTTATTACTGTTGAATTAGTTACAAGATTAAATGAAATCTATAGTTATGTGTGTGTTTCAAAACAAGCAGATCACATAGTCTACAATATTTCATGTCATCCTCAACAAAAGAACACAAAGCCTCGAAGGACAACTGTGTTGTCTTGATGAAGATGAAAATTACAAATTAGGTGAAGTGTTGAGTTTTGAAGCAGCAAACAGAAATGTAGATTACAGAAAATCAGAGTTCATTACTGAATGTTACAAGTTCTCATCAATGTTCTTTCCTTCATGATTAAGACATTCAATTATGTTACTGAGTTGTTTAGTTCATTATACAATCCATACAAAAAAGCTAGAATGCACAAGGAAATACACAACTCATTTACGAAATTCAATGTTTTATTCACAAGGAGAGTCAAATGTTTCCCACACAAGCCATGGGATGTAACTAAAAAGTAAAGTACAACTACTGAAAAGAAAGGTACACATGCATGAAAGAGAAAGAAAGGAGTATGAGTGAACCCATCATTTCCTTGGGGTTTTTGTTCTTCGATTGAAGCATCTTCATCTCCACCTTTCGTTCTCCTTCATCTTCATTATAGAAGCCATTTTGTTCCTAAAAAAGAAAAAAATTAACTATCGATTATGAGCTCGGGATCAATTCATATTCCTACACTATCCTACTTCATGCATATGAATCTTCTCCTAATAGGAGATGTATTCTACTTGAAGAATAAACCACATGCATGCTTTATTCACTCAGGAAGGAGAAGAAAAAGAAAAGAAAGAAAAAAAAACATGGACATAAGAGAGGCCAAAAGCCTAATTATTTTCTAAACTATTTTCTAAGTGTGCAGGTACAGGTTGCAGCCAAAGAGAAAATAGACAAGTCATAAGTTCATGAAATAAAAGGAAGAATGTAACTCAAAGTTCCAATAACTGTTCTAAAATAGAAGAAGTTACAGTGTAGAAGAGAGACTAGCAATAGAAGCACATTTGCAACAAAAGGAAAAAGTAGAATTTGAAAGTTGATGTTTGGCTAAAAGAGAAGGTCATAGTTGAAAGGAATGAAGACAAGTTTTTAAAAAAATTTGATAGGGCTTTGCCATAAAAATCAACACTATAAATTTTCAGTTGCTACGGGAAGATAAATTTTCGAGTTCTTTACGGGAAAAGATAAATTTTAAAATTTTAGTTTCTACGGAAAAAAGATTCTTTACATTTTTCAAATTAGTTCTTGGAAAAAGATAAAAATTAAAGCTAGTTGCTACAGGTGAAGCTCAAGTACAACATTGAAGCACAAAAGAAAATGGAACTACATTTTGACAAAACTTGAATTGTCCAAACATGTAGGAGTTGTAAACAGAGTTCCAGAAATAATATGTTATGCATAGTTTTAGAAAACAATATACATTATTTTCAAAAGTCAAGAATATTGTTATAGTCAAGCATTCAATAGATATGATTTTCATAAAACAATTACATTTCAAACACTCATCTCATGGAGAATTTCAATGTTCAAGTGATCTCAGTTTGAAAAGGATTAAAGCAAGTATTCTCAAAGGGTGCTATAGGATTTCAAAGAATCAAGTTGATCCTGAAACAATGAATTGTAACAAATGGATTCTCTAGAATACAAAATGAGCCAAAGATTTTAGAATGGACCTGAAGTAATGTACAAATAACTATATTTACAGAAAATCATAACCATCTTCTACAATATTCTCAACAAATGATGAGATAACAGTTGTCCTAAAGTTAAAGCACAAAGAACTCATATAGAGAAGAGGCTAAAGTATGAATATCTAGAAAGAAGAAAATACTCTATGTCCACCACAGTAAAACAAAGGAAGGTACAAAGTAAATCAGAGTTTCATAACAACAAACACATAATCATAGACTCTTTTCAAAGTTCATTTTAGCAATGGCCAAACATGACAGATATACAAGAAAAACTTGGGAAATACAATTATAGTACATGATGAAACTAGTACTTCAAGCTTTTACAGGTATTTTCCACAAAGAGTTGAAAATTTTCTCAAGGTCACATATCTACATATACCCAGAACTCGGAAAATACAGATCTATAATTGATAATGCAGATTGGGCCGAAGAACACACTCACCATAGATAATCAAATGGTCAGAAATTTTAAGAAACCGGATGATGAAGCGAAGAGGTCCACAGGCCCACGTGAAGTTTCAAACTTGGGAGTCAATTAGGAGAAACAAATCATAGAACCCACAAATATTTCCAAGAGTTTAGTGATACATTTGAAGAAGAAAAGAAAACAAAAGTGTACGTATGCAAGAGAGATTATCTCACCTATAAATGACTATGGTGGCCAATAGACCGAGGAGATCTCAAAGAACAGAGAATAATCAAGCTTAAAAACTCACCATGGAGGCCATTGTAAGAAACCATTTCTCAGAGCTATCTCAGATTCCAGATCAAAAGAAAGAAATGGCAGAGATATCAAATTTTCAACTCACAAAGAAAACTCGATCTCATAGGATTCACCACAAAATACCAAATAGAAACAGACCAAGCTCAAAGTAATAGCCATGGTGGAAAGAAAAATAGATTTATAGGAAAAGCTTGAAAATGACCAAAGCATGACCACTGCACAGAAACCATGAAACCCGATATGACAGAGAGTCTTTTATAGAGAAGGAGCTCTAAAGTATAGTGAAAGCTAAGCTCGAATAGAACAAAATAATGGTGTCGAGAGAAAATTTTTCTAGGGCTTCACCCATATAATAAAAAAAATCCAAATGAATGTGCTTTAGGGTCAAGTTCCCTTTACCACCTGACCCAAGAAGCGGGTTAACTCGAACTCAACCATAGTCAAATATCAATGGCATCAAAACACCAAGGACACAAGATCAATGTCCTCAAATCATCACAATAACCAATGCTAACCACCTTCGGTATGCCACCACCCATATTAAATGTCAGCCAAAACCCTAATCATAGGTCATAAATCGATGGTCTGATCATGAAAAAAGTAACAAAATCATCAACAACAAAGATTGGTATGAAATTTCAAAATAAACCACAAGGTTTATAGTTAACTTGACCAGAGTTGATGCCACTGACCAAGTCACCAGCAAGGGTGAGTCACCATGGAAGGGGACAACCCACATGTCCACCAAATTAATCATTACAAATGATTTTCAAAGTCTAAACCCAAGTGCATGCTTTCAAATAATTTTAAAGGGGCGACTAAATCATATATCATGATCACCAAAAAGGTGAATATTATAATATGCCAAGGCCGACATAATCAAAGATGGTCAAGCATGGTGGGGTGTTGCCCCTCATGATTTTAAAACATAGTATATGCTAAGTCCACAAAAAGTGACCAAGCCCAATGAAGACAAAAGTTCAACCACAGGTGGTCCCCACTTCAAAGAGCTAGGGTGATTTGTAGAGTGTCACTCATGTGACCATTTTTAAAAAGGGATGTCAATATCAGAACATGTGCACATAACAGGTGGTCCCCACAGGAGGAATTATTTTTGCAAATATTGCTAAGTATTGTAATTATTTTTCTCACATATAGGGAGTTGTATTTTGCATGCCTTCACAACAAGACAAAATAGAGAAGATGACAAAGTTGCATGTTCATGGAAAGAGACTTGCCTAGCAAGCAACCTTATTTTTAGCAAATTATTCATCCTTCTTTTCTTAAAAATAAAACAGACAACTCCAGTTTTTATTGTAATGTAAGTAAGGCTAATAATGCCTATTTGTAATTGCATGCTCTATTTTTCCCTTTATCTATTATTAAATAAAGGATAAAATAGGATGCATAGGTGAGTGAGTACAAGCCTTAGGATATTTTTAGGAGAGGGTGAACTTTATTTTTCTATATATTGTGTGCCTTTGCAAAGAACAAGGGGAACTTCGGAGGACTTTTGGATATATGAGTACTGAAGCAAATTTTTCCATTTTTTTCCTCTGAGTGTGAAGTATTCCATACCTTTCCAAGTTATTTTGTAGTCTTGTGTATGTTTTATATTAATCTTGTGAATGCAAATTCCCTGATCAATCACCTTACCCTGCTAAAAATTCAGTCTTTTCTACTTAATTTTAATGTGCATGTTAACTTATTAGTACTATTTTGATTCTCCCTCAGTACAATCAAGTGTTTTTCCCTTAGACATTCTATAGAAAAAATATTGGTTGTGCATCAAGAATCCTTCCCAAATTAGTTGTGCATTTACTTAGTCAAAGTCCTCATACAAATTTGGTATATCACCCTAATTTTTATCACTTTATAGTCATCTTTTACTCTCAAACTCCCAGAAATCAGTTTAGGATACACCAATAAGGAACCGACCTTAATACCAAAGACTCGCCTCGAAATAAGTATACCCATAGACCCGAGGTGTTTCCATTGTATCTACAAAAGGAGAGACCATTTGTGCATGTTTAGAAATCTTGCAGCCATCTATTTCTAAAAGGTATGAATGGAGGCATCCATGTGAGGGAACTCATTTCTCGAGGTGTATTCTCAAGAGTGAAAAGGATTGCTTGATAGACCCAAATATATAGAGCCACTTGAAAATGGTTGAAATGGGGATTTCTCACATGATAGAATAAAAGAATGATTAAAATAACTGTTATTTTGGGGAATGACATCCTAGTCATGGTTGAGGGTATGAGAAACATGATCAGTTCATGATTTGTCCACCTGGAAGCTTCGGTGTAAATTTATTAAACATCACTTTCTCGAGACAAATTCGAAAAATGGAGAGGATTCCTCGAATATTCTTATTTTTGGGGGAAATTTTTTGATGATTGAGTGAGTGAATTATATAAATGCAATGAGGATACTCTTGCAAATTGTCAAGGGTTTAATTCTTATGATAAAATTTGAGAAAGCCCATCTTCTTGAGAGACCATCTGAGAAACCTGTTAATCTCTTGTGTTTTAGATTAGATCACATTAAGATGATTATGAGTGTACATCCATTGACAATCTCTAAGACTATTCAAAAAACTTTCTCCTGCTGATAAATCTAATAGATCTCGAATTAATCTGTGTTGATCTTGGGCAAAATTGTGTCTTATTTTATTTCATAATGTATTCAAATGGTGTTGATGTTTGTGTTACAATCTTATGTTAGAATCCCTCGGAATCACAAAGGATCTCATCCCCTGTGATATATTAGTGGCATTTGATATTCCATTATGAGAAGAGCCTTCATCCTGTAATGAAATAAATAGTATAACAACACTTTAGTGTCATCTTATTGATAAAGATTATCTGTAAGCCTTTGAGTCTATCTTAGGTGTGAGGAACCAGGGGTATTTAATGTTTAATTGAGTCTTTATCTCAAGCCTTCATGTTGAATTCTCAAAGATTGTGTGAAACTGTGTAGATCTGGGGCTCCATTGATGCACACCTTCTGGTTGAAGGAATATTTTTGCTATTCTAAAGCATTCTATCTTTTAGTCTTCTGATTATTGTAGAGGTTCTCAAAGATTTGGTTAAATCAACTACATCTTGCTTAATTCCCACTTAAATTTTCAAATAACCATGAATCATACTTGAAGTGAAGTAAAGCTATGAGAAATAGCAGAGATAGAATTTATCTCATATTATTCTGAAGAGAACAAAGCACACGTACAGTTTATATAGGACAGAAAACCGAACTGACTTCCTAACTGGACTGAGAAGATCCACAATATCAGCAGAGAATGATGTGATAAGAGATAAGAGATAAGAATAGACAACTAAGCTAAAAACCAACGTATCCTAACATTCCCCCCCTTATTACATTATTCTTGCAAATGTGACCTCTGAAAGATTCAAATTTCACTTTTCCAAGAGATTTAGTGAGAATGTCAGCAACTTGTGCTTCAGTAGGACAGTACTGGAGCTGAATTTGATGGTTCAAGACGTGCTCTCGAATGAAATGGCAATCAATTTCAATATGCTTTGTTCGTTCATGAAAGACTAGATTCTGCACGAGCTTCAACACACTCTAATTGTTGCAATAGAGAATAGGTGACTGTTTTTTAGGAATTCCTAGGTCATCCATAATGCGACGTATCCATATCACTTCGCACATAGCTCCTCGTGCGGCACGATATTCTACCTCTGTGGATGAGATAGAAACAACATTCTGCTTCTTGCTTATCCACGAGATTGGTCCAGATCCGAGATGAAATATGTATCCTGTAGTTGACTTCCTATCATCAATGTATCCAAAGTGGTCCGAGTCGATATATCCTCAGTAGGAAGAATTGATCATTCTTCTTATATTCCAGACCATAATTAGTTGTTCCTCGGACATATCTCAAAACATGCTTTGCTGCATTCCAGTGACATTTCTTTGGCTCTTGCATGAACCTGGAAAGATAGCTGACAGCATAGCAGAGATCTGGTATGGTGTATGTCAAATAGATGAGCCCTCCAATCAATTTCCTGTAGAGAGTAACATCTACTTGAGGTGAGTCCTGGAATCTTGAAATTTGCAAGCCTTTTTCCATGGGAGTGGATATAGGTTTACAATCGGACATTCTATACTTTTCCAGAGTGTCTTGGTGTACTTTGTCCTGGGAGACAAAGATGTGATGCTCCTTTGCCATATTTCCAAGCCAAGACAAGAATGTGTAGTAGCCCCAAACCTATCATGTCGAAGGTTCTTTTGAGATCATTCTTTACAATATCAACCTGATCTTCTGAACTACCAGTGATCACAAGATCATCTACATAAACAACCAGAATGATAATTTCTTTGCCTACCTTCTTTATATACAAATTTGAATCTGAGGGACTACGAGTGAACCCATGCTACAAAAGGTGATCATTGATCTTGATATACCATGCCCAGGAGCTTGTTTCAGTCCGTAAAGAGATTTGATGAGACGACATACCTTTTTAGGCTGATTTTCATCAACAAATCCTTCAGGTTGGGTCATGTATACTTCTTCTTTCAGATCACCATTTAGGAAAGCACTCTTGACGTCCATCTTGCTGAAGTCTCCATCCTTTCTGTGCTGCAAGTACGCAAACTACCCTGATGGTCTTCATCTTCGCAGTGGGTGCAAAGGTTTCTTCATAGTCGATGCCTTCTTTCTGAGCATATCCTTTGGCTACAATTCATGCTTTATGTTTGTCGATGGATCTATCTACCTTATATTTTGTTTTGAAGACCCATTTAGAGCTGTGTGGTTTCTTTCTCGTAGGCGAGATCGACAAGTTCCCATGTCCGATTTTTCATGAGTGAGTCATATTCTGTTTCCATAGCTTCCTTCCACTGAGTTTGACTGAGTGCTTCATGAACATTATCTGGCTCGGAGCTATTCATTAGTGAACTCATGAGTGCAAAGTTTACCTCATTTCTTGTTTGACTCCTTGTTTTGACTCCGGATGATGTATCTAGGAGTTGTTGCAAATTTGAGTCCTTGATAGTTCTTTGTACCCACTTCGGATGAGAACTTGACTGCTTTTGAGAAGAACTGTGTCATTGCCGTGAGGATTAATGTGGAGTCACATTCTCGTAGTTCTCCAAGGTTAACAAATAGTTCTCCTGGTAGCATTTCTTTTCTCTGAGTAGTCTCCTCCGGATCATCATCTGATTCAGAGACTAATCGGTGAGATGTGTTTGGAAGTGGATCTTCTGTTGATACTATTGAGTCAAAGGATGACTCATCACAAACCACATCCCGACTCTCGTATATTTTCTTTGTCTCAGGATCCATGAGACGATACACCTTCGAGGTAGTACTGTAGCCAAGAAGGATACACGGAGTGTTTTTGGCTCTACCTTCTTTCTCTTCTGAGCTGGGACATGCATGTATGTTGTGCAACCAAATACTCACAAATGAGAAATTGATGGATTTTACCACTCCATACCTCTTCTAGCGTCTTGTTCTGTAGAATATTTGTTGGTGCCCTGTTGAGAAGATATACAGCCATTTGTACTGCTTCAACCCAATAGCGTTCTCCTAGCTTTGCAGTTGATAGCATGCAGCGAGCCATCTCCATCACTGTGTGATTGCGACGCTCAACAATGCCATTTTGCTGGGGCGTGTAGGGAGCAGTCAGGTGCTGCTTAATGCCGTGATGGTTTAGGAAGGCCAAGAACTTCTTTGATGTGAATTCCCCCCCTCGATCTGAGCGGAGTAGAAGAAGTGGTTGTCCAGATTCTTTGACAACACGATGATAGAAGTTCTGAAAGTGTTGAAGAGCCTCACTTTTCTGCTTTAGGAAATATACCCACATCTTGCGAGAGTGGTCATCCACGAACAACTGGAAGTATTTGTATCCTGAAAATGAAGCAGGCAATGGGCCATTCAGATCGGTATGAACTACCTCCAGACACTTCTTGGCATGGAAGGTGCTCGCTTGAAACGGATCTCTATGTTGTTTTCCTGCAAGACAACCAGGGAAAATAGGCAAGGAACTGGACAATTTGGGTAGTCCATGGACCATTGCTTTTGAACTCATCTGGTGCAGTGAACCGACCGACAAGTGTCCATATCTATAATGCCATAAGGCAGTTGATTCTATTGTTGAAGCAGATAAAGCTACTGCAGAAGATGAAACAGTATCTAAAGCAAATAACTTATCTTTTACAAAGGCTTTAGCAAGAACCGTACCTTGTCGGGAGATTAAGCATGATTTAATGCCATTTTGAACAAGAAATTCAACCTTAAGGTGATGATTCAAGAGCTGAGTAACTGACAAAAGATTGCTAGTCAAGCCAGGAACATATAGTACCTTTGTAAGTGTACATTTTCGTGGCCCCAGAGGAATGGTCACATTCCCTATTCCTTCTGCAATGTACTCTTTGTCATCCGCTATCCGAACTCGATCTCCAGTTGGCTCTTCGCGTAGTGAATCAAACAGCTTCTTGTCACCTGACATATGCTTGCTTGCACCAGAGTCTATCAACCAGACTTTCTTCGTGGGCTGAGAAGTTTGAGAGACGAGTACAAGATTCTTACTACAATGGGCTCCTTCTGATGTCTCCTCATCAGATTCATCATCCTCTTGTTGGGCTGCAAGATGTCCTTTTTGCTTTCTCCAGCGGGGACGTCGTTTAGACTTTTGAAAATCTTCGCGCCCGGATGTGCTTGTATGGCTTGAAGACCCTTGTTTCAGGCTGTTGTGCCAGCAGTGATCAGTGTCGTGAGTATTGGTTCTGCAAATGTGACACCATCTCTTTGAATTTTGATCTTTCTGTTTGGATTGCGCTGGATTTGGCTTCTCTGGGGGACCTTTCCGATTCTTCTGGCCACGATTAGGCTTTGAGAACAAGGCTTTGTCCTGAGACTCCCCATGCGATGAAGTGATAGCTTCTTCCTGCTGCAGCAAATTCACAAGCTCTTCGAATGTCACTGTTTGTTTGGACACATTCAGTGTTGTAACAAACACTCAAAATTGAGAAGGGAGTGCTCTCAAGGTGATTGGGACGAGTAGTTTATCGTCTACCGTTTCACCGAGCGCCAATAACTCCGATCTCAACTCAGCCACGCGACGCAGGAATTCCTCCACTTTCTCGTCAGACCCCATAGAGAGGGTGTGCAGCTTCGACTGAAGATGAAGAATCTTTGTCTGATTTTTGGCTTCATAAATGGTTGCCAACTTGTCCCAGGCCTCCTTGGGTTTCTCCGCATTCCGAACATGCGGTTGCACGTCATCACTGATACTGAGCATTATCAGCATCAAGGCTTTAGCACTAGCCATGTCATATTTTACTAGTTCATCGGGGGCTGTGGGAGCAGGCACAGATCCTGTGACAATTCCCCATAATCCTTCAAACTGAAGGATTGTCTTCATTTTTGTCTTCCAGGCCGCAAAATTAGGCCCTTTGAGCAACTGAGCATCAGACAGAAGTAACTTCGGAGCAGACATTGTAATAAAAAAATATTTATTTATTTGAAAAAGTTATTACAATTTGGACTCACTGTCGAGAATGACTGGCTTGTAGATGCTCGCGATATTCGCGTGCTGTGAGACGGCGACGCTTTGCAGGGTGTTCTTCTTCGTCGTCACAATCTGCGTCGTATCCGGCTTCTAATTCTTCCCGTACTCGCTTTGCTTGGCAGCTGACGTCGAAAAGAAAGTACTCAAGGAGTCCTTCTCGAACAAGTTTGTCGAATGCAAGATTGCCGCAATTTTGAAGCTCGTTCAGCAAGGCAAAGTAGAACCCGGAGCTCTCAGGAGCTTCTCCACGGTGTTCTCTAGTTTGGAAAGTTGATGTTGTGGCTTTCACCGTGTGCGACCGTGTTGTTGACGCTTTCAATCGAGTTGTCTACACTCGACATTCGATGTAGTGTAGAAGAGACTGTTGTAGACTCAAAATTACCTCGAAAAATGTGCACATGCTGCCTTCCTTCAGCAGGTGACTGAGTAACTCTCCACGTGGCAGCAAGATTGTTTTCACCTCCACGCAGCACACTCTTCCACGCAGCAGCAACTGTCTCCATGCAACAGCAGCTGTCGGCATTGTAAAAGCTTCAGGCACTACAGGCTTTGGCTCCAAGTTCTGGGACGTGGTCTCAAAAGAACCGGCCGCTACACTCCACGCCAAAAACACAGGCTTCTCCTCGCAGCAGCAAGAAAAACAACACAGGAGAAAGACGTTACACTCCTTCACGTCCTCCCAGATCTCTGCCACGTACGATGGATTGGAGTCACGCCATTCAAGGCTTCATAAAGTTTGCCCGAACCAGGAGATGAAAACGGTGCAGAATGAAACGATTCGTATTGCTCAGTGGTACAGGCGTTTTATATGGAGCAGGCCGCAGCAGCAGATCTCCACGTCCAGCAGCAGTCTCCACTACTCTCCACGCAGGTTTTTCAGGCGCTCTGCAATGGTCAAAGAACGGGATCTGCATGCACAGTAAATCACGTTGCAAAAAACATGTACCGAGGGATAGAACTGCACAAGATAAGATAGATCCAAAAAACTACAAGCAATTTACAAGATCAGAACGCTTCTCGTCGAACGCTTGGTCGTGGCGTTTCTATTTAAACAAATACACTTCGGTGACTGATGGGATATGGCCAGAACATCATCGATGACAAAGATCTTGGCTTGCAACCTGACCAACATGAATCCTGAGACCGAACGTGCTCTGATACCAAACTGAAGCAAAGCTATGAGAAATAGCAGAGATAGAATTTATCTCATATTATTCTGAAGAGAACAAAGCACACGTACAGTTTATATAGGACAGAAAACCGAACTAACTTCCTAACTGGACTGAGAAGATCCACAATATCAGCAGAGAATGATGTGATAAGAGATAAGAGATAAGAATAGACAACTAAGCTAAAAACCAACGTATCCTAACATGAAGTACCCCTATTTGTGCTATTTTTCAACAAATGAACAAATTCTACTGCAAAAATACATAGAACCAAGTGGATCTTAAGTGTCTTTAGTAACCTAAACCCTGCTAAAAAAATATCGTCATTCTTTAGAAGTGATAATTCGTGATTTACGATTAAATTATGGCATTTTGATCATATTTTCTCAAGATTCCCTAAAAATTGTGCACATAAGGATCTCTTCTTTTCCTTCACTAACGAGAGGTTACAAAATGGGTCCTCTCACCCTATTCAAATGGCACGAGCTAAAGTAGTGATGATAGAGCAAATCCTTTCATATGGTGTTATCCATTTCTCCGGTGCTCGAGTGACAAAGAGCCACCTTGAATCCCTTCCTTGGCTACAAAATGAATTATGATTTGTCTATCTCTCGAGTTTCTTGTTAAATCTGTGATGTTTTTATCTTGTAAGGGAGAATCAATTTGGATAACGACACAACTATGTTAAAGAAAGATAATAATTTCTCTTGGAACATAGAAGGAGAAAAAAATTTGAGGCCATGAAGTGAGTTATTTCAAAGCTCCTAATATTTAAAATCCAAATTTTGATAAAGATTTTACTATGTATGCACGTGTAGGAGCTGAGACTATTTCAGTTATATTAAATCAAGTTAATGATGAAAACAATGAACAACCAATTGTATTGTTTGGAGTGATTTTGTATGACTATGAGACAAGGTACACCTTTCTTGAGAAACAAGTAATTTAAGTAGTTAGAGGATTAAATAACTTCAAGTACATGCTTTAGTCTCTCATCGAAGTGTTAAAGCATTCTTTTTTAACAAAGAGATTATTGAGAAGAGAGAAGGCTAGATTAGGAAGGTTGTTGAGTATGATGTTGACATCGATGTTCGAAAATAGTTCCAGAAAATGTTTATGTTAAAATTTAATTTCTGATATGTAAAAACAATAGGATGTAGAATCGGAAGATTTAGAACAACATGTGAAAATCACGTATCAACAAAGAAGATATCAAGGTGCAATAAGAAAATACACAACTCGAACTTAGTAAAAAGTTTAGGAATCAAGATGGATGACTGATTTGGATAACTACTTACAACACGGTACTTATCTAGAAGGCATGGACAAGAATTAATGAAGATAGTTTAGGTTACTTGTTGTACCTTATGTTTTCATTGATGGTGTGTTGTTTAAAAGAGATATGAATGGATTTTTGTTACAATGTATTGATTATGATAGAATCCAACAAATATTCTCTGAGTTTCATGAAGGACCTGGAGGAAGTCAGTTTTTAGCACGTACTACATCTTTAAAAATTATTTAAGTTGGTTAGTATTGTCCCAACATATTCAAGGACTACTTCTAATGGATTATAAAGTGTAAGAAATGTGCTTTCTTTGTTGGAAATGAACATTTAGCTTAGCTTCCTTGTAATTTATTTCAAAGGTGGATCAACCATTCATGCAATGGAGTCTTGACTTCATTCGCATGATCAATCCAACTTTGTCACAAGGACACAAGTCCATCTTGATCGCTAGAGATTACTTTACATTATCGATCAAGCAATAACCTTGAAATAATCTAACAAGACTTCAAATTATCATTTTATGAAGGTGTAGTTTGTAGATTGTGTTACAACAACTATCATTTTAGATAATTTCTTAGCCTTTCTTAGGGAAAGGTAACAAATTAGGATATTAAACATGGAATATATTTAATTACCTCGTTTAATTATTACCCACAAGGTAATGGAGTAGATGAAAGAAATAATAAGAATATTTTGACGATCATCGAGAAGAACACTCAAGGATAACAAAAGAGCTTGGCATCTGATGTTAAATTTAACACTTTGGGTTGATAGAGTGACTCCTAAAAGATCAGTTGGAAATTCACCATACAAGATTTTTTATGGAAGAGAGGTAGGAATGCCCATCTCAGTTGAGTTTCCTACATTGGATTTACTTCACCATATGAAATTACTTGATAATGCACCATTACAGTTCGTTATGCATAATTAATGGATTTTCAAGAGCTAAGATATCAAGCTCATCTAAACATACAAAAATAAAAAAAAATTAAAGAAAAATTTGATAAGAAGGCTAAGTTTAGAGTCTTCAGTGAAGGAGATATTGTGTTAAAATGGGATGTTGATCATCCAAAGCTAGGAAAACAATTTTTTTGATACAACTGGAGTAATCCCTACAAGATTTCATCTTGCAAAGAACGCAATGCATTTCATCTTTCAAGGCTAAAGTGAAAAGAACTTCCCATTCCTGTGAATGGTATATTTCTTAAACATTGTTATTGAAAATCCTATAGTGTTTGGTTAGAGTAGGATCTCCCTTTCAATAAGTGTATTTCATGCACATAGCAATGTTTTTTCAATTCAATAAAGTGTATTTGTGCATGTGATCTGGTTTTGAGATCCTTTTGTAGCTATAGTTTGTTTTTTGTAAATGGAAAATTTGGTTATATGCTTTGACTCTATGCCCAATGGACAAGAGGAAGGCACTTTGGTAGACAAGATAGTAGATAAATTTCCACTGAAGGATCACTAGAAATGTTGACAATTTTTGCACTCAAGAAAAAATGGGCACCTTGAAGCTTTTTATGATGGAAGGCATTGATGAAATTAACCTAACTTAGGAGGAAGCATTATAGTTCTATTATTCTTTCATTTTTGGTAATTGATCAACTACATGTAATGTACAATTGTGTATGTTGTTACAAAATGTAACACCTCACATAGACTACCATTCCATGTTTGTCTTCAAGAAGGAAACAAAAAATTCCTAAAGGATGAATGCATTTCCTTGATAAAGGCGGGAATCATAGTTGAGGTGAAATGCTAAATTTGGGAACAATAAGAAGAGTTGCAATTTACAAAAAATAGAGTTCATTATTAAATTTGTAGGTACTTCAAAAATCATTATTTTTGCATTTTAAAAACATTTAATTATGTGATCAAATTGTTTATTTCATTATACAATCAATAACCATCATAAAAACTCGAATGCGAAAGAAGTATAGAACTCAATTACGAAATTTATGTTATTTACTCATGAAGAAATACAATGTTTCCCACACAAGCCATGTGATGTAACTCATAACTTATGAAAAATAAGTACATGTGCATGAATTTAAAAGTAAAAGAGTATAGAAGAAACCCATCATTTCCTTGGGTTCTCTTCTAATCCTTTTGTCTTCGCCATCTCCATCTTCATCCATGTGTCCAGAAGCTACAACATACCTAAAAAATGAAAAGAAAGGGCATTAGCCAAAAGCTCATTGTTTAATATGTACTCATGTATTGTCTAACTACATACATGTGGATTTCTAAATATCATATGCATAAGGTAAATCAAAGACATATATACAAATGACAAATCGGTTTTCTACAGCTGTACATATGATTTTAAAAATCATTTCAAAAAGAAAGGGAATAGAAAAATCTATGGAACATAAGAGAGGCCAAAAGCCTAAATATTTTTAACTATTTTCTTAAGTGTGCAGGTACAAGTTGCAGTAAAGGAGAAAATAAAAGCATGTCTTACAGTCCTCACTATTAGATAAAGATTGCATAAAAACAGAGTTCAATGACTTCCATCCTATGGTACATCAAATTGGAATAACTCACAAGTACATAATGGTATGAAAGAATAATGTAACTCAAAGTTCAGTAGCTATTCTAGAAATAGAAGGAGTTACAATGTAGATTAGAAGAGAAACTTGCATGATTACTTCCATTCAAAGAATAATTTACATATTATTTATAGATCGTAGAACACAATACATCATTCTCGGACCATATTCCAAAGAAAGAGTCTAAAGCTACATTATGACTATGTTTCAAATTGAAATACCATGATAGATCACCTAATATCGACCATCATGTGGAAATTAGGAAATGCAAAGTGTTTTCGTGCTATGATAAATCACATGAGACATGAGGTGTTACTCTAGAAACAAAAGGATATTTTACAAATATCGAAGCACACATAGATGAAAAGGGTAATGCATTTCCAAGATATCATAAGTGGTGAATTTCAAAGCTACAGTTCTTTTAGCAAGATTTAGATGAGAGACAAACTTCCTTTGAAATAAACGAGTAGAAAGAGAATATCAAAAGAACAAGGATTGAAAATTTTAGGGATGAAATCATTTCCATTATGATGAAGCTATATATTAGAACAAAAGGGTACATCCATAAGGCACAAGTATAAAGTTGCAAGTTAATCAAACATATTTATATTTTCCAAAGATAAGAGTACACTTAAGATGCATACAAATAAGATGCATACAAAAAGGAAAAAATATGATATTATTGTATACTAAGATACACACTTCATTTCTTGAGATACTTATTCAAAATAAATGGAGCAAGTAAACAAGTCTTCAATCCATTTTAGTGCATATTGTAAGAATGAAACTAAGTCAAGTTTAATGGAGCAAAAAAACGTTATGCAACTAAACCGGTACATGAGATATGGGAGAATCGAATAGAATCCCATTAGTTTAAATTGAATATTTTGAGTGAGTCTGTATACCGAAAACATAGTTCAATAGACATGATAAAATGATAGATTGTTTTTACTCCAAAACATCACAAAAAAACAATATGACAGAACTATTTATGGAAAGGAATTTAATAGCAATGATCTAGTTTCAATATTTCTTGGGTCAATAATGCAAATGATAATTAAGGTACATTTTAATGTCGTCATCCCATGATCCATGGAGAATTAAGTTTTGAGTCAAGAATAGAATAGAAATATTACACGATCATTCTTCAAGATACGTGTATCCTCAAAATATTGTAGCAAGTTTAGAGCTTCATCATGTACTCATGAAAGATAGACCAATACAAGAAAACCTACATTCAAATCAAGAGGAAATACTACATTTTGAATATTGCTCTGTGAAACACATTCAAAATTGTAATAGAATTCAAAGATACAGTCTGCTTTTTGAAGATCAATTTGTAGATACTTCAAAAAAATTGCCAAAATTTAATAGTTCATTCGATTTACAAAGAAAGGGAAAATATTCCAAAATAGATTTCTAAATATTCATGCCTCAACAAGAAAAATAAAACAAGTATAATTTTCAAACCAAAGGTAATACTTCAAGGTTTTTACCCATTTTAAGCAAGATGACCCAAACTAGTTGTCAAATCTTCATTAACCTCAATATTAAATAGTGAAACAAATTTCAAAGGAGCAAGCATTAGATACAAGAGTGCAAGTAATATCAGGTCTTGAGGGAAAATCATATTTATATAGTTACAAAAGAATTCTTTTGTGAAATATCCTATCAAAAGAATAATGTCACTTCCAATAAGTTATATCGAAGCAAAGGAGTTTATGAGGAATCAACAAAAACACCCAAAGAAAATAGTAAAAACTGTGATAACCAAGAAAGGGGAACTCCATTCTCAAATTTTTTTGAAAAGAAATAAAGCCAACTTACCAAGTTTAAGAGCAACCTTTATGAAACCCTTGAAAGCTAAGAGAATAAAGTTGGATTTGCAAGCACCTAAAACTAGTTTAAGCTCGATAGTACATCACAGAGCTAGAAAATGACAAGGAATACAAATGCATTAGAATCAAATCAATACATATTGAAGAATCTCAAATAAGGTCCATAAATGGAGACATTATAGTTAAAACGAGAAAGAAACTCACCTTACCATTCCTCAATAATGGCTAGCATTCACAGACGGGATAGAAGCAGTGAACTCTAAATCACAGCAAGCTTCAAACAAATGTCACAGAGCTTAAAAAAGAGCTCAAAAGAATCAATAATGGTAGTTACTCCAGCATGAAACATGAAATAGAGTAAGAAATGACAAGTATTCAAACCCTCGTAGTACTAGAAAAAGCAAAAATTGAATTCAAAAGGGCTATTTTCACAAAAAGTCGAGATTCGTATAAAAATAATGGTAGCAAGATAGAATTTTTCCGGGCTTTACCTAATTTTACCAACAATGTAGGATGAAAATGAGATAGAATTTGAGATATTTTACACACCCAACTAACCATGAAGAATCTTAACGTGACCTCGAGTTACCAAATTGATGGCGCGCAGATACCAAAGAACAATGATTGATGGCCCAAATCAAAGCTATCGGTTCCAATTCAGCCAACACTTTATCTTAGTTACCCAGGGTTATCATCAACGGATGAGATGCAATAGATAAAGATCAAATTTTGAGGACTAATCCTGAAATAATGGAAAACCCCAACCTAACTCATTCATATTTAATTATCGACGATTAAGATTATAATTACAAAATATAATGGATCACAATGAAAACTCCATGTTTACCACAAAGTGAGAATGAGGTGCAAATCCAATGGTGGAGATCACAAAGTAACAATCAATGATGCACAGTAAAATCTACCAACTCGACTACAGTTTGTAAAACTCAACCATATGTCGAAAATAGTGCACATGTCAGAGGATGGTGAAACCCTAACTCCACCATGGTTAAGCATAACCACCGAAAAAGTTACAATGGGTCGAGTCATCATGGGAGAGGGGCCACTTTCAAATAAACAATGATTTGCATATTATACCTTATCCAAGGTCAAAGCAACATGATAACATTTGACAAAACCGACAACCAAGTAGTAATGCCATGATTATCCAAAAAGGGATCAAATTATATTATCCAAATAAAGGTGGTCCACACTATATGTTAAATGCCAAAGACAAAGTATGATCCATGTGTTTTGAAAATGGAAGTGACCAAATAATATATGACCAAGATAGATGCTAGATGCCAAAGTTGGGAATTATTACCTTAAATTCTTCAAAGATACCTTAAAATTTGCAAGGAAACTTCATACAAGGAGGAAAGGAAAGTATTTATGCATGCAATCACAAAGAGATAAAGGAGTATTATTCTTGCATATCCACAGGTGGCCCCACAGACTATAAAAGAGAAAACTAGGACATATACACATCAAGGGTGGTCCCCACATTAGGAGGATGAATATTGTACCAAGTAAGAATACAAGGTTATTATTTTTCTTGCACAAGGTAATTAATTGCATATGATCAGAAAGGTGATAAAGAGGATTATTTCACCATACAAATAAAGACAAACAAATGTAAACATCAGAGCTTATAGTCGGTCCCCATAATGGATGAAATACATGGGTGAATATTTTGCAAAGTAATTAAAGGAAAAGGAATTATTTTTGCTCACACAGGGAGATTAATTTTTACATGTGGATCATTGCGGAATTAAAGAATGGCTAAAATATCATCAAGTGCAAGTGTATCAAGCTAGAAGTGTCACATCAAGCACTAGAAGAAAGAGATTACATGGACATTCGACGAGACTTACACAACAAGCAAGGGATATTATTAGCCAAATTATTCATCCTATTTTATTAAAAATAGATCACTCAACTAAAATTGGACTGAATTTTATTTTTGTAACTAAGGCTATTAATGCCTCTTTTCGTAATCAACATGTCTAGTTTTATTCCTTTATTTATTCATGATAAAGAATAAAATTAGCATGCATGGGCGAGTACAAATTTTAGCATATTTTTAGGATGGGATGGGTGAATAATATTGCTATATATTGTGTGCAATTATAAGGCACAAAGAGGAATTTTGGAAATATGAGTGCTTTGAAGAAAATTTTGCCAGTTTTTCCCCTTGAATGAGAACTAATTTTTGTCTTTCCAATTATTTGCAATGGTGTGTATATCTCATTAATCCTTGTGAATATCAAATTCCCGATTAATCATCTTATCTTTCTACAAATTTAATAATTTATGCATAACATTAATGTCCATGTTTAACTTATTGTGTTGTTTTGAGTCATCCCTCAAAGCACCCAAAGTGTTTTGTCTTAATATTCTACCGAAAACTATTTGATTGTGCATCCGAATTCATTCTCAATTGGATTTTACTTGCAATAATTCAAATCCCTCAACAAGTTTGGTGTATCACCCCATTTTCAATCGATTTAAAATCATATTTTTACACTCAACTCCCAAAAAATTAGTTTAGGATATATCAAAAATGAATCGACCTTGATACTAGAGACTCACCTCAACAATAGGTATACACAAAGACCTGAGATGTTTCCATTATATGTATGAAAGTGAGAAATTTAGAGAAAGCTTAGAACCCTTGTAGTCCTTTGTCAACAAGGAAGAACTTTCGAGAGATAACAAGACCATTGGTTAGAGCTATAAATAAACAAATGGTATTGGTCTAGTAAGGATAACTTAAATATTTGGGTGAAAACGTAACTTAGTTAATGAATTGTAAGAGATAAATTAATGGGAACATAAATATAGGTAAGGAAAATATATGAAGGTATTAGGTGTAGTCAAAGTAGGGAGTATTAGACCTTAATGATATTAAGTGGAAATTAAACTGAGAAAAGGATTAATGAGATTAAATTAGCCAACACTTTGAAATAGGAATTAATAGGAACCCTAGAAGGAGTTTCAAACCTGAAATAATCTTAGAATTAAAATAATAATATTAATGATTAATTTAGTTCAATAAATTTGTAGATGCGTAGAATTTTATTTATCAAGAAATATTTAAGCCTAGTGGTTAAACATCTTGTTGCACCTCTATTTAAAACAAACAAAAAAAATTATGTGATTTTCCTTATTAACTATTGAATTTTTCTTGGGTTTGTCTCAAGAAGTTTTGAGGCGTTATAGTTTTGTCAATTTTTTGGATTATCAGTAGGATACATAACATATCTTGTAAGATTCAATTTACCCTCGCAATTCATCGATCGGTTTCGGGATGGTATGAAGTTTTAAAATGTAAATTTTTACCTAATAGGTAACTCCATAAATAATGATTTCCATAAAGAATAAATAAATATTGCATCTCTATTTAACACCAATTCTTTTAAAATACCATAAAATTGAAATATTTCTTTCAAAAACAAATGAGCTATATCAGATGCAAAATTTTTAATTTTAGTTGGAAGGAAATGAGCCATTTTAGTTAATCTATCAACCACAACAAAAACACTATCATGACCATTTCTAGTATGGGGTAACCCAATGATGAAATCCATACTCATGGATTCCCATTTCCATTTAGGAATTCTAAGAGGTTACAATTTACCAAGTTTTCTACAATGCTCAATTTAAATTTTTTGACAAGATAAATGTTCTTCCACATAAGTTCTAATATCTTGTTTCATTGTATGTAAAATTACATTATTTATACTTTGAAATAAGATTTATGAACTCTAGGTTGGAGGAAATGGTTTATTCTTATATTTTTGCTAACCCTAATCATTATAGCCTCCCTATTTTTGGCCAAGGATGAGGCGGTGGTGTCGGCGGTCGTGGGGTGTTCTTGTGTGTCCTCAGTAATGGCAGTTTCAATGTTTTTCCTTTGTTTGGAGATGCTTCTCATATTTGTATGGAATTGGATGAGATTTTTACTAATGATTATGTTAAATCCATATTTTTTGGTGGGTAGCATGGGAATCTAGAGTCTTTCAGTTGTTAACCATTGAAGATATTTCATTTTTGTAGGGTAAATTTATAGATGGTGGCATAAATAAGACCCCATCTATTGCTAGAGGCCCCGTTTTGACTCACTTTGATGGAACTATAGCTAAGGCAAAGACCTCGTGATGTTATCTCTTCCATTTTATCTAAGGAACTAGGAACTATGAGACCTATGATGAATGAGCCTTTACTTCTTAAACATGGTGTACCCTTTTTGTGTCTTTGGGAATTTGTTTGTGGTATCTCCGCATTGTATTAGCTTATTCTTGAGGATGGATTTTGGCCCAGCTTCAGAAATTTAGAAAATTAATAAACCCCATGCTCATATTTCTTCCAAAGATATTGTAAGAGGGGTGGGTAATAGAAATAAGGGTTTGTTTGATGCTAACCATAATAAGTCTATGGCATATTCTAAATCTACCCCATCTATCAATTTTGGGGAAGAGGTGATTCAATCTGAAGATGCTTTAAAAGGAATGGTCTTATTTTTAGATTCAACATTTTTCCCAGTGTCTTCTAGCAATTCATACATGGATCTCGAGTTATTGGGGTTCTATTTTGGAAGTTAGGATGGATATATTTCTTGGTTCTCATCATTTTTTATTGTTTCTTTTACAAATGTTGTAGATAGAGATCTTATTTTTGGGAAAGTATGGGAAATATAATCCGATATGTTATTGATGTGAAACCATTATTTCCTTTGTTTAATATAATTTCCAATACTTTCCAAGTTAAATTGGTGTGGATACGTCCTCCTTTTCCCCTTCAATCCTTGTTGAAGAGTTGTTTAAGTGCTATTGGTAATACTTTATGGAAATGTTTAGAAACTAGCCCTAAATCTCTAGATCTTGATAACACTACTAATGCTATAATCTTGGTTGATATGGATACTTCTGTTGATTTCCCTACCACTATTGAACTTAAAGTTGAAGATAGAACTTGGATTCAAAATATGGATTATGAAGGGTTTCCCTTTAGGTGCAGAACATGCTTTTCTCTTGGCCATTTAACATTATATTTTCACTTGGTAAGAGAAAATGCTAAAGGAATATTATCATGGTGGAATAACTCTAATCATAGTCATTTGGTTGTGAGTGAAAATTTGTATGGTGGATCAGACTCAGATTATAAGGAATTGGTTTCCGAAGTGATAGAAGCACAAAACGTTTGTGAGAATGTTCCGTAATCCTTATCAAGATCTCATGACCTCAAGGAAAATTAAGAATTTTTATTCCAGTCCATTGCAATGAAAATTAAAATCCTAATACTTGTTGGGGATTGGAAAGTTTTGCATATGAAAAATAAAGTCATTATCTCCCCGATGTAGATACAACTAAGATCCAATGGGAAGGGGCCACTATGTTGAAATAGCTACTCATTTTTGTATGTTGTTTTCAGTTTATTGTTGCTCTTATTTTGCATTTTTTTCACTAGTAGATTCTTGATTGTTTTGATCCTAAATGTCATAACTTGTTGATGCGCCAAAATTAACAGGAACTTGAAAAGGTCATAACTTGTGCTCCCGTGTCTGTTTGAGTTTTTTTTTAAACCACATGTTTCGATGATATGAACACACCGGTCAATCTGCCCTCTGGTTGGAGCACATTTTGGCACATTTTAAGGCCAAAAATATTCCATTTTAAGGCAAAAAATTTGGATTTAAGTTATAGTTCATTTTTTCCTATTTTAGGGCATTAGTCAATTTTAGTCTATTAGGTCCATTACTAGTTGGTAAGTTGGCAATTCCTCTAATTTAGGCATGTAGAATATGTGTGGCAGTTTTTTTCCCGTATGAATAAGCATGTCAACTTACTAAGAATAATGCTTCTAGTAAACTGCTTAAAATAGTAATTTCCACTACCTAGAGTAGATTTAGTCAAAGTTAGTTAGAGTTTGCTTGGTAACTCAAGTTGGGAGTTTTTTTCCTATTGGGAAACATTGTAATTCATGATTCAATAATGAAGAAGGAGATCTATTTTATTTTGGAGCTCATATTATTTGTAGTGTATTGAGTTTTTTTGGAATTTAGCTACATTATCTTGTATCGATTTGGTTCAAGTATTAAAAAAATGGCAGAAGAGGAGGTGGTATTTCCTAGATGAATAGAAATATGTAAGATATGTAGAGGAATTTTTCTTCACTTCCTACAATGATAACCCGGAGAGGAAACCAAGGTGGAGATGACACGATGAAGAAGAAGGAGGAAACCCAAGTGCCACCCTTAGATTTTGAAGAAAAGATGCTTTGATCATTAGAAGGAAATAATGATGGGATAAGAGTTAATGTTTTAGAGTATGGAAGTAGTCTTAAACCGAGGAGCTCATAGACCGGTTGACTATCATGGGGAAATTTTCTAAGTGAAATCACCTACAAAAAGAGCGGTCAAGAAAGGGGAAAGAAATAATTAGGACGTGAAGTAAGATGGATAAGAATTTGAAAGATAAATTTCTCCTCGTTGATAATGCACAAACCATTTACATGAGGTTTCGAATCTCGAGACAAAACTTATAAACCGTGCAAGGATACACAGATGAGTTCTACAAGTTGTGCATTCATTTAGAGCATGAATAAATAGAGGAACAAATGGCTACAAGGTATGTAAATGGATTAAAATTTTATATTCAAGATGAGATAAGTATGCACATGATTAAGAGCATAGAGGGTGGCTATAA
Source organism: Taxus wallichiana var. yunnanensis (assembly GCA_018340775.1). NCBI lineage: Eukaryota > Viridiplantae > Streptophyta > Pinopsida > Cupressales > Taxaceae > Taxus > Taxus wallichiana. The sequence continues at coordinate 418,091,429 of CM031244.1, read as the reverse complement.
ATTAGGCTTAAAGGCCAAGGAAATACAAAGTCATCAAAGTTTTAGGAGATCACATGAAATTAAGAGTGGGTCCTCATCTTCCTTTGGGGACGAGCTACTTTCAAGAAAGGTAAGGGAGAATCACCTCATGGAGTGGAAAATAAAATATATATGAGACAAGATTCCCGTAATCAAAAAAGAGGCATAAGAGTTTCTAGGGGCAGAGGATATGTTGGTGATAGAGGATGAGAGGCTCCATGAAGACCATATATATGTTACAAATGTGGTGAAGATGGACATTGGGATTTTGAATTCCCGCATTATTATACACATGACAAGAGGAAAGTAGATGCTCTAAGAGTAAATATTCTTGAAGCTAAACATGTACAAGATGAACATGACCTAGAAATTCCACCGATGTTGGAGAAAATATTACCATAAAAGGACGATGATTTCTCTCGAAAGGATATACAGGGGGATGCATGGATGTGTAAAAATATTTGTAGAACAAGATGAAATTTAGGACGAAAGGTATGTAATAATGTTATTATTGATGGTGGTACTTGTGAGAACATGGTTTCAAATGTGATGGTCAAAAATTGGGTTTGTAATGTGAGAAGAATCCTAACCCTTACCTTATTGCATGGTTTAAGAAGGGTAATGAAGTTACATTGATAATATATGTTTAATATGTTTTTCTATTCGAATGGATTACAAAGATGAGATTTGGTGTGATGTTATTCATATGGATGCATGTCATATGCTGCTAGGAAGACCATGAAAATTTTATAGAAAATTTATTCGTGATGGGGAAAGAATACTTATAATTTCTAGAAGAATGGCACAAAAATAGTTTTTCTACCTCTTAAGCAATAGCGGAAGGATGAAAATATGATTTTGAAAAAGAATTTCTGAAGTAGTTAAAGGGAACTAGTTTTATTTATATAATAGTCACAAATAAGAATGAATGTGTAAGTGCACAAATACCAATAGAAACAAGATAAATAATAAAAGAATTTTCTAATGTTATTCCCGATGAGCTACCATATGGAAGATGACCAAAACTAAATATTCAACACCATATTGATTTGATTCTAGGGTCTTCACTCCCAAATCTAGTGGATTATAGGATGATCCCGACATTGCATGTAATGTTGAATAGGCATGTCACGCAGCTCATGAGAAAGGGGGTCATAAGGAGAGCATGAGTCCATGTGCAACACAATATTTATTAATACCAAATAAGAATGGAAAATTAGGAATGTGCATGGATATCGAGCAATCAATAAGATTACAATCAAGTATAGGTTCCCAATACCTAGCCTTGATGATATGATGGATGCGATTGTTGTATCTAGGTTTTTCAACAAGATTGATCTCGAAATCGTCACCATCGATTGATTAGAAAACAGACGAGTGGAAAACAATATTCAAGAAGGGAAATGGATTATATGAGTGGTTGGTGATGCCATTGGGGTTATCCAATGCACCTAGTATTTTATGAGACTAGAGAACACCATGTTGCGGGAGGATAGTGGTATGTTTATTGTGGTTTTATTTTATGATATATCGATCTTGATTAAACCTAAAGAAGAATATCTTAGGCATCTACGGGTGATATTTGAAGTGTCAAGGAAAGAGAAAATCTATGCAAATATGAATAAGTACATGTTTATGCCGAGAGTTTACTATTCTTGGGATTTATTATTTCAGCAGATGGGGTACATATAGACTCAAAGAATATTAACGAAATTATTGAATGGCCTACTCCACAGAGTATAAAAGAGGTAAGAAGATTTCATGGTCTAGCAACATTTTACAAAAAAATTATTAAAAATTTCAGCAGTATTGTAGTACCTATAATAGATTACACAAAAGGAATAGATTTTTTGTGGAAAAATACACCTAAGGATAGTTTTCGCTTCTTGAAGAAGAAGATGATAGAGGCACCCATTTTGGAACTACCTGATTTTGATAAAGTGTTTGAGGTTGATTGCAAAACCTCACATGTGGGTATTGGTTTTGTCTGAATTCAAGGTGGAAAGCCGGTAGCTTTCTTTAGTGAGAAATTGAATGAGGTAAGAAAGAAGTAATCTACCGATGATGTGGAATTATATGGAATTATAAAATCATTGAGGCATTGGAGACATTACTTAGTGCCTAAGGAGTTTGTGTTATTTACAAACCATGTAGCGCTAAACTATGTGAATACACAAATGAAGTTGAATAGCAGGCATGGAAAGTGGGCATCATTATTTGCATAGGGTTATACTTTTCTCCGAAACATCAATCAGAAAATACAATCAATTTGAACATGCATTGAGTAGGCGTATGACTCTATTTTCCACTATGGAAAATAAGGTGGTGGGTTTTGAAGTAATAAAGGTTTTTTATTCTTCTGATTCTGATTTCAAGAATATTGTTGAAAGGTTAATTTTTCCATTGTCACACAATGTAAGAGATGTTTATGATGAGTACATATTACAATATGGCTATCTATTCAAGGGACACCAACTATGTATTCCATTTGGGTCTATGAGACAAAATATAGTGAAAGAGTTACACAAAGGTGGAGGATTGGATGGGAATTTTGGTAAAGATAAGACAATAGTGTTAGTAGCACATAAATACTATTGGCTAAATCTGAGAAAGAGATTTGGTAAGATTGGAGAGGTTTCAAATTTTCCAAGTCTCGAAAGGCTATGCACATAATAAAAGGTTATATATTATGTTTCATGTGGACAGATTTTTAGCATTGATTTTGTTTTGAGATTACCAAAAATGCAACGAGGTTATGACTCAATTTTGTGGTTGTTGATAGGTTTTATAAGATGGTTCATTTTATTACCTAAAAGTAAACAAGTTATGTGATAGGTGTAACAAATTTATTTTTTAGAGAATTTGTTCATTTCCATGGTGTTCAAAAACCATTACTTCGATAGGGACACAAGGTTCTTAAGTCACTGGAGGACTTTATGGAAGAAGTTTTGAGATCAAATATTGTTCGAGTGCCTATCCTCCTTAGAATGATAGGAAACCAGAGGTGGTAAATTTGATTTTGGGAAACTTGTTAAGGTGCATAGTTGGTGAAAATCCAAAACAATGGGACTTAGCATTACCATAAGCTAAGTTTTCATATAACATTCCGTAAATAGATCCATGGGAAAGTCTCCATTTTTATTATGTATGGGAGTAATTGAAATGGGGTGTTATATTTGGTACAATACTACCAATTGATGGCAAAGCCGGATGATGATCCGTAAGCATTTTCCGAATGTATACAACAATTGCAAGAAGAAGTGTGGAAGAAGTCAGAGAATAGTAATGATAAACATAAGGAAATATCAGATGTGCATAAACGTGAAAGTTATTTACATTTGGTGAGTTGGTTATGGTATACCTACACAAGGAAAGGTTTCAAAAGGAACCTATAACAAGTTGAAGTACAAGATAATTGGTCCTGTAAAATCATGAAAAAATAAAGATAATGCTTATGAGGTAGAATCGCCAAGTAATTTTTATATTTCTCCGAGTTTTTAATGTTTCAAACTTATATTATTTTCATTTGGATGGTGCACAAGGGTATGTTATTGGTGAAGTAGTAGATTGGAGGCAACAGTTCCGTTGAAGAATAAAGTACAAGTGGATCAAATTCTCGATATGAAAACAATGGACACACGACATGGGAAATACAACAAATATTTGGTACATTGGAAAGGACTGGAACAAGAGGAAAATACTTGAGTCATAAAGTGGGAGATTATGAAGTTGGATGTTGATAAATGGAAGAAGTTTGAAGAAGACGACTTACAGGAACTACATTTTCTAAGCGGGTAGAATGATGCGCCAAAATTACGGAAAAGGTCATAACTTGTGCTTGTTAGACCAGGAGAAATGGTAAATGTCTGAATGATCTATTGAATGTATGAGGGGTGAATAAATACATAGGGAATGCGGTTAGGAGATGTAACCGCCCAATAAACAATTAAACAATGTATTAGTTATCTAACATTCCCCCCCTTAATATATTGTTTTTTTACAACTCTACCCCGGATTCATCATCTTTTTACGTCATGACATGTCCTATGTGCTTCTTGCAACAAGGACTTTGTAGAAAAAAAATAGATGAAGAAGTGAGCTCGAAAGCTCGTGTGGTGCGCCACAGATGTGCCTGAGGGCATTTAATCTCGCATTTGTCATCTGGATCGACACAACTCTTCTCCGTCTATATGTCGAACAAGACTCACTCCATTATGTCCTCGGATTGCAAGTTTTGGAGACTTAGATACCGATGCTCTTCGGTTCTCTCAAATGCGGCACGTCTCTATGCTTGCTTGCAATGCTGCTAACATCTCTGGGCATGACTTTCATGCTCTCAGACTGTTGCATGGGATCATAAGCATCTTTGATAGCAAATTTGATGAATGAATGAAGGGGCTTAATCTCGTTTTGTTCCGATTTGATTCAAACAAATTCCACATGTCTCCTGATCTTTTGTATGATGCGCTTGCTAATGTATTGCATGGTCTGCGAACAACAGTTGGGAAGATATTGGGGGAAGGAGTCTACCAATACACACCTGGGTTTTCGGTGGTCGATGCCACTCATGTCAAACTCCACACAGTGCTTATAAATTGGTCAGTGGTCATTGCCACATGCTCTCTTCTCCCTCTTTGGCTCAATGAGACTACTTCTTCCTCCACGGTTGTGCTGAGACTCTTCAAAGTTACGTAGACCTCTTTCTACATCAATAAAAATGAGTTGAAAGGTAAATCATAACTGTCATAACCGTTCTGTTCCTTCCTTGTGCTACTTCTCCTTATCCCTGCGTCTCTACCAGGAGCTCCATGTTTAGATAATCCTTTCGTGTTTGCAGAATACATGCGTTTTGGAATGGCACTTGCTCATATACAGTCAAATCTGACGCCAGGATGACTCCAAATTCCACGCAGGTCACCTTTGGCGCTGGCTTGGGCTCCTTCCACGGCTAGGCCTGCACATCAATTTCCAGCCACATTGCTGCTCAGCAGCAAAAGAACAGCGGCTCCAATGAAAGGAAATGAAATCAGGTCGTTTGGAACTCCACGCAGGCTGAGGATCTCCTTCAGCGCACAGGTCATACACATCCCGTTTCCTCCACGTACAGCAATCCACTGTCCCAAGCTACCACGCACAGCACAACAAAGGTCTGAAAAAAAAATGGAAGGCAATGGTCGAAGGGCTTTGTCTGATATTCGAAATGTTGTTGGAAGAAACCCACATACAGTTGACGCCAAGAGTCTTGTTGCACCTGATCGCCCTGTGACCAGGAAATAGATTGCTACATTGGCAAACAATCAGCACGCGCTACAGGAGACCCAGCATTTGCTTAGATCTAGGCCTGATAAGAATATCGCTCCAACAACCAAAGATCCGAGGACAATGTCACCTACAGAAGATATACGGGGGGGGCAGTTGTTGATGAGGATGATCTGATTGGATCGACGCGTTTTTGTTGATGGTGTCTCCTCTCCACGCGTTTTAGGGATGAATAGAAAAAAAAACGGTTATACAACTAACTGCAATCTTCTTTCTTCTCCCACGCAGCAGGGATGAATAGAAAAACGGCAATCTTCTTTCTTCTCCCACGCTCAGGCAGAGGACGCACCAACAAGGAACAGCAAATAACAGCAAATATTGCACAGTACGCAGGCAGAGAATGGACAGAGGCTCAAATAAATTTCCACGCAGGAGGGGAAGTGATGGTTCCCAACAGATCTTCAACAGTCCACGAAACCAATGAAAGACAAACCTTTCTCACTCCCACGCTCCCGTCTTCACGCCGCTCTGATACCAATGTTAGACCAGGAGAAATGGTAAATGTCTGAATGATCTATTGAATGTATGAGGGGTGAATAAATACATAGGGAATGCGGTTAGGAGATGTAACCGCTCCAATAAACAATTAAAAATGTATTAGTTATCTAACAGAGGTTACTCGTGTCTCTGCTTGAGTAGTTTTTTTTTAACCACATTTTTGATGAGATGAACGTACCAATCAACCCACATTACTAGATGGAACACATTTTGGAACTTTTTCGGGCCCAAAAGCTGCCATCTTGAGGCCGAATATTATGATTTAAGTTGTAGTTCATTCTTTTCCTATTTTAGGGAATTAGTTAATTTTAGTATATTGGTTGCATTATGAGTTAGAAATTTGTAAATTCTTCTAATTTAGGCATGTATAAGGTGTGTGGAAATTTCTATACCCGTATGAATAAGCATGCAAACTTACTAAGAATTACAGTTTCTAGTAAACTCGCTAAAAATAGTAATTTCTGCCACCTAGAATAGATTTAGTCCAAGTTAGTTAGAGTTTTCTCGAAACTCAAATTGAGAGTTGTTTTCCCGTTTAGGAAACATTGTAATTCATGAATCAATAACAAAGAAGGAGATCTATTTTATTATTGAGTTCATATTATTTGCATATATTGAGTTTGTTTAGAATTTGGCTACATTACTTTTTCTCCACCTCGATGTCCGAGGTATGGTCCCCTTAACTCGATTTATCGATAATCAAAAAAATATTTATGAAATCTATGATGATGAGCAATAATAATATCACCGTGTCTCTAAGGATTTGATTTTTTTAGATAAGAAAGGTTTACTATACACATTTTATTCTTATAATATCATAATTCATTTATCCTAATTAGATAAGAAGTAAGTATATCATTTAAATGTACATTGTTTCTTTGATTTACTAATCTTTATTTATATCTTTAAAATACCCAACAAGAGGTAATTTCCTCGGAATAGATTCCTAAAAATTACTTATTTCTAAAGCTAAAGCATTAACAAAAATATATTTCTAATAAGGCAATCTGCTACTAAATTGTCTTTCCTGGGAACATATTGAGTTTTGAAATCATACACACTTTGAACAATTCAGCTTATATTTTTTTGCTCATGTTAAAAATAGTTTGAGTAAAGATATGTTGTAAAATTCTATGATCAATTTTTATAGTAAATTTATTCCCTAACAAATAGTGTCTCCAAATTTTCAAAGCATGTACAATTCCTAACAATTCTAAATCATGTATAGTGAATTTTTCTCAACATGAAGTAATTTCTCGGACTCGCAGCTTACAAACTTATTATGATGCATCAATACATAACCAATGTCAAAACCACATGCATCAAGAATACGGAAAATGGTTTAGAGAAATAAATAATACATAAAACAAGAGCAATTATAAAAGATTATTTTAGTTTACTAAAATATTGATTATATTCACTAGTCCATTAGTAAGGTTTGTATTTTTTTATTAAATTAGTTAATGGATAAGCTATCTTAGAAATTTATTTAATGAATATCTGATAAAATTAAGATAATCCAAGAAAATATCTTTTTCATGTATAACTTTTAGTATTAACCATTATTGCACAACCTCTAATTTAGATAGGCTAGGTCTAATTCCTATTTGAGAAATTATATGTCCTAGATAAGAAACTTTAGTTTTAAAGAATTCAAATTTGCTCAACTTTCCATAAATTTGATATTTTCACAAAGTTTCTAAAACTAGCCTAACATGGTGTTCATGTTCTTTTTCACTTTTTGAGTATATCAAAATATCATCTAGAAATATAATCACAAACACATCTAAGAAAGGTCTAAACACATCATGCATCAAATTCATAAAAGTAACAGGAGCATTAGTTAAACCAAAAGGCATAACTACAAATTCATAATGTCCATATCTAGTTCTAAAAGTAGTTTTCAAAATATCTGATTCTTTAATTCTAATTTGATGATAACCAGAACGCAAATCAATTTTAGAAAAGTATTTAGCACCACTTAGTTGATCTAACAAATCATCAATTCTAGGTAAGGGATATTTGTTCTTGATGGTCAATTTATTCAGTTGTCTATAATCAATACACAATCTCATAGTTCCATATTTCTTCTTAACAAATAACACTAGTGCATGCCATAGAGAAACACTTGGTCTAATTTTTCATTGCTTAAAAAATTATCTAATTATTCTTTAAGCTCATATAACTTAGGAATCAATTGATGGTGAGGGCTTTGGATATTGGTTCATCCTCATGAAATAAATCAATGGCATAATCTAAGGATCTTATAGGGGTTAAATCTTCTATTTCATCAGGAAACACATCCATAAATTTTTGAACTGTGGGTTTGATATTAATTTCTAAGTTGATTGCATCACCCTATTGAGTGATCATAGCACAAAAAATTTTAGAAATTTTCCTAGGACTCCTTTTTAATTTCATTGTAGATATTGTTTTAAGTTTAATAAGAATTTTTTCCATGTAAAGATATAATGGAAGTAATCCTATATTTGATAATCACTTGTATAGTTTCACACCTAAACAAAGTGTTGTTTTTCTCTAACCAAGTCATTCCTAAGATTGCATCATATTGTCATAATTTTTAGAAAATGAAAATTATGACAACCATTTAGATAAGATAACTCAATTTTTAGGTCATCAATTATATATCATGTATGTCTAACTATCCTTCCATATACCATCTCCAATGTTGTTTAGGTTCTATTTCTTTGGCAGACAAATTCAATTTAAAAAAATATCACGGGATACAAACTTATGACTACTACTAGAATCATCTAAGAAAAGTACATTTTTTTATTATAGGTAAAGGAGTGTAAAGGGTACCCTACCCCATATATAATGTGTAGAAAAAATATTACATTGAAGAAAAAATGAGGGTGCCTCTTCCATCTAACCTTTTATTCTATTTAAGAGACTTTATTTTGCAGTGTACATGTATCAATCTAAAAGGGAATTTCATGTTTGAGGTTTATATTTATTGTGATCATTAGTATTTCTCTAATTTTTATGACTTTTTTATTCCACCCTTTTCATTTTTTGGAGAACCTGTAACGCTCACTAATTTGATGCACCTAAACCATGTCCAAACACCATTCTTTACTTAAGAAAATACTTACGAGGAATTCTTTTTCTACAAAATTTACCAAGTCCATACACTTTAATGATGTCTACTAAAATCTCCACATTAATAAGGCAATAGGAATTAAAATAATAATTAAATATTATTAATTTAATTCTAAATGCATTTCAGAATCCAACCCTCTTCTAAGGTTTCCATTAAATTCTTGTAAAATATTGGCTTATTTAAACTCATTATTTTACTTGTTAAAAGGATCCTCTTAAGTTTAATAAAGGTTAGTTCCTAAGTTGGTCTAAGTTTCTTGCCCGTAACAACTTCATAACCATGCCCATAATTTAGTGATTTAACTACAGATTTTATTTTTAATTTATTTAATCCTCTAAATGCCTATGCACAAAAATCATTTATTTAATCCCTATAATCCATTACCATTTATTTATTTCTTAATCCATACTAGAAGGGGTCACAACTTATTCTAACCCACTAAGTGGCCCCATTCAATTAATACCCATACCTTTTTATTTAACCCCATTCCCATAAAAATGTCAACAACTTAAAATTGTAGGGACAATTCTCAACCATTAGATTAGATCTATTAGAGCCCTTAGATCTAGGTTTGACCCAACAAGCCCTAAAAATCCTTATGGAATTATTTTATGCACTTTTGCCTAATTTCTTTTCATTTTCCCTTTTACAGGTTTCGTAGAGAAGAAGGATGGAAGCCATGGAGCTAAGGTAAACTATGGAGAGTTTTGTTTATTTTGGCTTGGATATACTCATGGTTGGGTATATATTTTTATATGCAAATAGGCCTCTCTCCTTTTTACAAATTTATTTTCAATGATAATATACCCATGGTTTAAGGGGTTGTGGTACACACACACACACACACACACACATATTTGTTATTATCATTTCCTTTTTTATAGACCGAAGCACCCATATTTCTCGCGCTGCAGTAAGGTTATAGCTCGGATTTAAGTATGTATATATGTATGTATGTATGTATGTATGTATTATTTTATTTTTCTTGTTTTTGGTTAAAATTATTACTAGGTATTTGTCCCAAACCATGGCTTTGTTTTTAAACAATGGGCAGAATTTTTATACTTTGGTTGTTGTGTATGAATGGGGGTGGGGACGCGCCCCCACCCATTATAATACACACACACACACACACACACACACACACACACACACACACACACACATATACATATACATATAAATATACATATATAGATATACATATACATATACATATACATACACACACACACACACACACACATATATATATATATATATATATATATATATACATATACATACATACATACATACTGGATATATACATATGTATATGTGTGTGTGTGTGTGTGTGTGTGTGTGTGTGTATATATACATATATATATATATATATATATATATATATATATATATATATATATATATATATATATATATAATTTAAACCTAACCACTACCAATAACAATACGAGTCTCACAAAAAAACTTAACCTTATTTCTAAATCGAAATATGCAGGTCAAATGGGTAGTTCATAGGATTTTTTTACTAAAACTTTTATAAAATACTTTTATAAAATACTTTACATATATATATATATATATATATATATATATATATACATTTTTAAACCATTCACCCGAACCACTCTTTTATTCTTAATACAATGTTTTTATTAAAATAAATAATATACTTATGTATTTAAATATATATAATATTATTTTAAAAATACACATATAATTTCTTATAAATATATATTTTTATAAATATGTCTCTTTTTTAATAGTCACAACAATATTAAGGAAAATATATTTGCATAGTTATATATAAGTGTGTGTGTGTGTGTGTGTGTGTGTGTGTGTGTGTGTGTGTGTGTGTGTGTGTGTGTGTGTGTGTCCACAAGTATATAATGTTGGGTTTATTGTTCTTTATAACTTCAAACTAATTATAAGGATAAAGAGAGAACATATTTCATTATTTTGAGATAGAAGTAGTTAAATGTCTATATTGTTTTATTTTTCAATGTTGTCTAATTTTTAATAAAAATAAGTATGCAAGGAAAAACAAGAATATTTCAAGGGATACAAAGCATATATTTCACTATATTTCCAGTTTAGAATATGAACAATTTTCAATTGCAAATAGAATGAGTACTTATATTTAAGTTCCATAATTGAATGAAATACTACAAAAAATAAGGTGCACAGTCAAATGGTTCTTTTCCAACCATATACATTCCTTGAATAAGTACACAATCAGATTTCAATAATTCATCTACAAGGAGTTCAATCTTTTGAAATGCATGTGTACAAAGCCCTCTACTCAAGTGGAGAAAACATGATAAAATTTACCAAAATAAACTTTCTCTTTCTTTGTCTTCTTCACAAGTGTGCATCCAAATAACTAAGTGCAAATCCAAATATTTTCTTCAAGTTCAAATCATAACAAAAATAAGGGGGACTAGCCAACGCCTCCTCCAAACCTTATTTTCCATTGAGAAGGAGAACCACCCTTCTCATTGGCCCCCATGCAGCAACAAAAGAGCATTAAGGGACATTAAGCAACCATGAAAACTCATTACAAGGATTCTACAATACATACATTCATCCCAACAAATCTTTCACAAATAAAAGCACAATAACAAGAATAACAACAATATACAATTGTCCAAAACACAAAGGATTAAAATCAAAGTGAAGGGAGAAGAAAAATATGGAAATCACCTCATTTTACCTCCCAAGTGAAATATGGGTTCCACGCAATAGCCTCCTTATGTACATCACAAAATACACACATGACACACACACACACACACACACTCTCTCTCTCTCTCTATATATATATATATATCCTTTTCTCTCCCCATTTCAAATACACAAAGTGTAACAATATTATCATTTTCTCTCCCCATTGGTGGAACACCCTAATCACACTCCCTAAAAATGCATGCCTCACAACTCCCTTTTCCCTCCCCAATGGTCTCATTTTCCTTCTCCCCACACCTTCCTTAAGGCCATACTACCCCAACTTCAAAACAACACAACCATTCATTCATTTTACAATACAACACACAACAAGTAAAATAAGATGCAATGTTATATACCCTACCTTTCCATAATAGCATCCAAAATCTTCAAGAACAACTTCAACCTTCTCCCAATCCAAGTTAAACCCCCATATGCAAGCTCCAAAAAACCAAAACAAGAAGACCAAGCCAATTCCCAAAATTATGCAAGTGTGTAATGAGAACAAGTAACCCCAAATTTTCAAAAATCACTCTCATAAATAGAAAATGAGGAGAGGGTGAGGTGGCTCCATGTAGGATGCCACATAACTTCTCCTCAAATCCACCTCACTTGGTCAAACATAAATACCACGAATCATAAATGGGTGGGTGAGGATATGACAAGTTTCCTTCCACACACAAACCACTACTCCATACTTCAAAGGACACCATTAAAAGAATTTGCAAGAAAGTGGAATTAATTAGGTCTTTACTCTTCCAAAACACATAATGAGGCCTAAAATTAAGTCATCAAATCATAGTTATAGTTGGTGGGTGATTTTAAGAGAAATTATACAAGCTTAACTTGTCCCACAAGCGTCAAAAGTATCTCTAAATTCAAAAATCGAGATTAGAAGGATGGGGTTGAGTACACAACTCAAAATCAAATATTATCCATAAACATTAATAAGATAACAAGGAATAACTACCCCAACAAAATTATCTTAATCACATCATTATTTAACTAGTGTATAATAATAAACAATAATATAGTGAGGATACATCATAATAAATATATCACAAACTAAACAAATAAATTAAATGAAAGAGTGAAAAGAAAAACATAAAACCATGGTCACATTTGAGGTCATCCCCCATGGAGACCTCCTAAAAAAATCAACCAATAACACAACAATAAACACAAATACAAAGTTTCCTAGATGACTTGTTACAAATATCCTATATTCCTCCATTGTTACTCTCTTAGTCTTTTCTTGTTTACTATAATATAATTTCCTATGACCAATCAAAAAACATGCCTTTGGCCTCAAGTTCGTATCAAATACATCAAAAAATAAAACACACATACAAATCATCTAATAAAATCATACATACAACTATATCATCATCATAACAATTATGAATTTATAACAATTATTTGTAATTTATAAACATGTCAATTCTACTCAAATAAATAATTTTCAATCATCTATAATATAATAAAAATTCTACAATTTAACCATGAAATTCCCTATATCTACTATAACTCCTAAGTACTAGATACACTCAACAACATATTACCGATCCCTAATATCAATATATTGTTAGCAATTCACAATTATCAGGATATCACATGGTTAGTCAAATAATATGAATATATTAAATATGTTAATAATCAAAATGTCAGTATATAACAAAGTAACAATTTTAAGTCATAATCAACACCGAAATATCTACCCACAATATGAGTCGCACCATATCAATAATCAAGTTGTTCATACCGGATATCAACATGTTAACCAAATCACTATAGAAATATCCATGTCTCTAATCAATGATAATCAAGATAATAGTAAAATAACTTTCAAGAGGAGTGGGAATGTAACGCCAAAAATTTCAACATCCTAAACCACTTTAAACCTTAATAACTATCTAAAAAGTTGTGAATTTTTTAAAAAGATTATAATGATTTCAACCCTATAATATTTTTAATTAATTCCTACCAATAATCTGCTACATTACAATGAATGGATCAGGTCTAGGTTAATAATTAAAAATTATTAATCCATTTCTAATTTCAATTTAATTACCATCCACTAGTTAAGTGTCCATTAATTTCTTTTACTAGGTTAAACAGTTTCCCTCTTAGAAGTTAACATTCAACTCACATTTAATCTACCCTTATCCTTAGTTACCTTAGTTATCTTAAATTAGTTTCTCTCGATGTCCACCGAACCATTTACTAAACACATACTTGGCGAGTTCGTTATTTAACTTAATACACTAGAGTACTAAGTGGCCCCATTCACTCATTTTCACATACAATTAAATTATATAAAAACCCATAAAACATATTCCCACCTAACAGTTGTAGGATTGATTCCTAACCCTTGGATCAAATCAATTATTTCAACTAGATTTTAGAGTTCCAAGCTAACTCGAACCATCATTATGGAATTTAATTGAATCCTTTCTCTTTCTCTAGCCTCCTAATTTGGTCTCGTTTTTTTCATTAATTTACAGGTTGGAGAAATGGAAGCCATGGGAGAAAGTAAGAAATCCATGGATGGATTCATTAGGACCAAACATAGTTTTGTTTAGATGATGAATTTACTATAACAATGCCTTACATTGGAATATTATAGAGGTTTCCACTTCAAATATGGAGTTTTTATTTAGTTATTGCTATTCTTGAGAAATTTGTTTAGGAAAACCCTATTTCCATTTTAATCTATGATATTTAATACATTTAGATGTCCATTCAAGGATTTACTTGCTTCAAACAATGATTTTGTTCCCTTATAGTTTTTTGGTAGTTTTCTCTTTACATTTTATAGGCTCAGATTTTAATTTAATCAAGTTTAAGACCGCATAGTCATGGAATTTAAACTTTCTTCCAAAATGATGAAACTCGCCACCTTGAGCAAGTTGTTAGTCTTGGGACCACCACCGTACCTAGGTGACAATTCATAAACCACCACCTTTCCCCGGGTGACATTTCATAGACCACCACTCTAATCAGGAGGGTAGTTTAGAGACCACTTCTCTACACAGTTCAACGGTCATCTTATTTGAAAACAAAACCATCAATTCTATAATTTTTCCAAAACAAATTTTACTAAATTGGTTTACAGCTCATTGTTAGTTGAATTTATGTACCTAAAGTCTCTAGTTGAATGGTTTAACAATTTATTCATTCCATGACTTAAATATCTAGATTACATTGATTTTAGAATTCAATAGTATAAAAGAAAACAACTATAAAAATACTTTTCCAATGAAATTGCTTTCAAGTTCAAATGAAGGAATAAAACTTAATCTATTTCTAGTATCATTGCTTTCTTTTCCATTACCTACAAAAATATAATATTTTAACAAGGTAACTCAATATAATTTAGTGCATCTTTCCATTTCAAGTATAAACATTTACTCAAGTAAAGAAAAAACAAGTATTATACATTTAAGATTTAGTAAGGATATATTTTCAATGATTTACAACTTCCAAGTTTTTCCTTCATTCTGACAAAATGGAACTTCTACAAATAACAATGAACATTTTTTTTTTTTTTGAGCATAGCTCATTTCTTACAATGAAAAGAGATTTCTTTCCAACAATACATTACAACTTAACAAAAAAATTATACAATACAAATTTTCTATTAAAAGTAAGTCTACTAGCCTTCCACTTTAGTGGGAATTACAAGAAAGGTTTCTTCAATGAAGGATTTATTTTGTCTTCAAAAATTGCTCCAAGTCCAAAATATTTAACAATAACTCCCCGCTTCTTCACTTCAATAAAAACAACAAAAATAGGGAATAGGAAACACTCTCCACGCAACCAATAATCCAATGAGGAGAATAAGCTATCCACCTCATTGGCCCTCGAGCCCCAACCAAAATGCAATAAGGAATGGATACAACTCATGGAAAAAAACACAATGCTTCCACATCAAAATACAAAAATTTCACAACCATTTAAAACACATTTAAACACAATATACAATAACAAGAATAAAACTACAAAAATACAAAAGACTTGAAAATGCAAGCCCAATGGAGAAAGGATCTATGGAGAAATCACTTATGAATCCCAATGGGATTACGTGCCCACCTTAAAGCCCTCAAAAATAAATTTAAAATCCCTACACAACTCTTATGCCTCCATAAATATACTCTATAGCTGCCACATTTTATTATGCCTCCCAAAAATCTCTTATGTCTCCCTCAAAAGAGCCAAGTAAGAAATTCTAGTATATTCTTATCAAAGATGGGGCACCGAACCCAACTCCCTCAAAAACATGAAATAAACTCTTATGTATCCCTACAATAGAAAACCCCATAGCCTTCTCCAACAACATACTTAGGCATTCTACCGAGGATCCGAACAAACACACAAATCCATACATGAACAAACATACAAAAATACCATTAAAAAGAGTGTAGCTCCTACCTTTTCACTAGAAGAACATGATCAAATAATCACACTTAAATCTTCTTCAAGCTCAATCAAACTCCAACAAGCTCCAATACTTCAACAATAATTCTAAAAACTCACCGACTCCAAAAATATAATTGCACAAAATAAAATGAAGTAACCCCGAAACAAAAAAATAAACCCGCATTTATAGAAAAAGGGAAGAGGAGGGTGAGGTGGCTCCATGTAGGATGTCACATAACTTATCATCCTCAAATACACTTCACAAGTCAAAACACAACCCCAAGGAACGATAAATTTGTGTTTGAGAGAAATGATAAGCCTCTTACTCATTCAATCCTAACCCACACCCCCTAAGGACATAATTTAAAACCGATGTAAGAAAAGTGCAATAAATCTCCCTTTTTAACTTACAAAACACATAATGATTTTTGACACCCCAATACATAGGTAGGGTTGGTATATGAAATTAAGAGGTGTGGGACAAGTTTAAAACGTCCCAAAAGACTCAAAAAATGACCCTTAAACCCAAATCCTAATTTCCCAAGTAAAGTAGGGTGTAAAACACTCAAATTCAATTACACTCAACAAAATTACAAAATCAGAAACACCAACTACTCTAACAAATCTCACCTTTTGTCACATTCCAAAATATCTTAACAACATGATTAAAAAAATTAATTAAACAACTTATCCATCTAGTATTCTGTATGGTTAGTCTCCTCACCCATTTTGATTGTTGTGATATAATTACTTGCAAAATCACACAATAATTCTTTCGACCTCATGGCCACATAAAATACATTAAGGATAAACTATATGCACATTAATCAATAAACATACTCATATAACTAAAGCATCATCTCAACTAAATGATGTAATCATTTTTTCTATAATTTCAACATCTCAATTCTATAATTTCATCAATATAAATAAGATCACGAGATTAGTTTAAATGCTAAATCATAGTTAACATGACAAGAATTTGGAATGTCAAGTAATATATATGCTAACAAAATATCATCATCATCAATATAAAATGTCTCTCTATGCCTCTAAGAATTCACACAAATCATACTCGAATCACAATCCATCAATAGTTAGGATATCTCCATCACCTAACATCATCCTAAACCAAAATGATATAATAATATCCAGGTCTCTAGTCAACGGTAATAAAAATCAAAATATAATAAGTGTCCAAGACGAGTGGGAACTACATCCCTCTCCCCTTAGACTCGACTTCTTCCTGGAAGTCACTAAAAAAGGTGTTGAAACTAGACTCGTAGGAACGTAGCATCCTCCCATATAGCTGAATTCTCACCATACCTTTCCCACTAGAGTTGCACCTAATCAATATCTTATCCTTGAAGGCCTAGGGTCCTCTGATCTAAAATACATAGGGGCTCCACCATCATCTTCTCGTACTCCTGTACCTGCAATGTGGTCAACTCCAATACATGAGAAGGATCTTAGATATATCACCTGAGAATAGATACGTGAAACACATCATGCACACAAAAAAGTTCAATGGAAAGGCTAGACAATAAGATAAGTAATTGATCCACTCTAGAATCTCAAATTGACCCACGAATCTAGGAGGAAATTTAGATCATTTTTGTAATGGATCGGAATATTATGAGAACTGATTCGAATGACCACCTTCATTCCCACCTCATAACTACAATCAACTCTCCTCTTATCTCCATACTTATTCTTCATGTATTGTGCCTCCTATAACCTTTTTCGGATGAAAACAACCTTCCGCTCCATGTTCTCGTAATAAATATGGTCTAAGAGATACTGTTTCCTCAAGTCTCTGTCCCAACTCAAAGGTGTCCCGAACTCCCCGCCATAATGTTCCTGAAATGGTGTCATCCCAATAGAACTCTAAACACTATTGTTATAAGAAAAATCTACCAAATATAAGTACTCCTCCCACCTCGACTGATGATCCATGACATACATGTGAAGCATGTCCTCTAGAATCTAATTCACCCACTCTGTCTATGGATGATAGGTTGTGCTAAATTTGATGCTCGTCCCAAGCGCCTATTGCATGGTATTCTAGAAGTGTTATGTGTATAAGGTATCGTGGTTGCAGATGATATTCTGTGGAATCCCATGTAGTCTAACAATCTCATATAAGTACACTACCGCTACTTTGTACTAGTTGTATAGGTGGTATTTACCGCAAAAAAAAAGAGCCACTTTCGTCAATTTATCCACCATGACCATGATGGCATCGTGGTGATATCTCGATGTCGGTAGCCCTACTATGAAATCCATGGAAATGGTGTCCCATTTCCACTCCGAGATAGCATGTGGGTAAATAAGTCCACCGGATGTTGATGTTTGGCCTTCACACTTTGACACTCTAAACAACATGACACAAACTGAGCAACATGCCTCTCAAGACCTCTCCAATGGTATAAATGTCTCAAGGTGGTATGCATCTTCTTCACCCATGGATGGGGTGAATAAGGTGCACGATGAATCTCTCTCGCTAAGATATCTTGTCTCAAACCTCCATTCCTAGGTACATATATCCGTCTTCTATTCCTAATAATTCCATCTCACTCTAATGCAAAAGCATCAAAATTCCCCTCAAGGGGCCTCTCGAGACTCAATATCATATCTATCTCCAAGGTAGAAAATGTCATGAGGAAATTCTATCCCAAAACATTATACCCATCAAGTAGCTATAGCCAAATGTCTTCGTCCACTCACATCATTAGCAACAACATTCTCTTTCCCCTTCACATGATCTATTTCCATGTTTTATTCACATAGGAACTCCATCCAATGTCATTGATGAGTGTTGAGATTGGGTGTGTGAAGAGGTGACATAAGCTCAAATGGTCTATCTGGAGAATAAACTTCCTTCCATGAACAAAATGTCTTAATTGAACAAAAGCATGCACAATTGCTACAATCTCAAGGTCATGAGTCAGATAATTAGGCTCATGATCTTTGAATTTTTGAGACTAAAAGGAAACCACACCGCTATCCCGCATCAATAACCCACCTAATCCTACCAAGGAAGCATCCATACACACAAATAAATGCCTCTAAGGGTATGACATAACATGAATTGATGATGACATAAGGAATCCTTTCAATGTATCAAGGATTTCTCACATACGTCAAACCAAAAAAATTCTTCCCTTTCTGTTGAAGAGAAGTGATGGGGTGTGTGATCTAAGAAAAATCATGAAAAAATATCTTGTAGTAACCTACCAACCCCGTAAACTACACAACTCGATCATACAAGTTGGCATGGGCCAATCCATGATATAATTAATCTTGTAAGGATCGATGGAAATACCTTCTTCGAAATGATGTGACCCAAGTAATGTACCTCAAATTGAAAGAATGCACACTTTTCTAGGTTCTCGTAAAGTTGTTACTCTCTAAGACACTGCAAAAATTGTTGAAGGTGATCCTTGTGCTCTTCACGCGTGTGTGAGTAAATTAAAATTTTATGAGGAATTATGATTATGAAGTGATCTAAAATTTCTGGAATACCCCATTCATCAAACTTATGAATACTACGGGGCATTTTTTAGACCAAAAGGCACTCGCTTATGAAATCATAGTGTCTATATCTCACACTCAAGGTTTTCTTATGAATATCTACCTTTGTGATCCTTAGATGAGGGTAAGTGCAGCGAGTTAGGGGACAACAAAGGGGTCATAAGTGGACGTCATATTGCAAATAACAACATAATATAAACTTGTAGGGATTATTAGCAATGCATACACTAAAAATTAGAAAAACATATAATAATATGAATCGTAGCATCCAGAATATAGTTTCTAAACTATTAATTTTTTAAAAACATGGACAATTTTAGCTATATTAAACAATATAAATTCAATGACTTGGTATTTTTGTTTAAAACGCCTATAAAATCAGTAGTCCGTTTTCCTACGATTTTGATGACCAAAAATTGATATATATATTTTTCCTTTTGTGAGAAGTTAGATTCTGCATTATCTACCTTGGGATAGATTTTATTTTGTATTTTTTGAGTAATATTTTATTTTTTATGATTTTTTCCATGAAAGTGGTCTAAAAACATTAAAAACATAGAGCTTTCCATTTGTCCGCCATAACTTCATCAAAAATATTGAAATCAAATAGATTTTTTGTGAACATATATATAATTTCAGCATGGTTGGGATGGTATAATTTTTATCACATTCTGAGAAGTGAAACAAAATTTTGAGTCTTAAACGTAGACATAAACATTCACAAGAAAAAGTGTCTTAAAGACCAACTACTAGTAAAAATTATAAAATGATATTTATTCTACTCTATTAAATTTAAAATCAATATTTATACAAAACTAGCAGTCTCCCCTATGCGATGGTAACATTTTTATGACATATTTTTGACTTTTCGGCATGGTTTAAGTCCATGCGAAGACTAAATTTGTTGTTTTGCTATTTTTGATGTAAAATTCAGGATTTGATGTCCACTTAATTTTCCCCAAATTGCTGCGATTACCCAATGATAGTATCCAAACTTAAAGTATATCTTGGAAAATATTGTGGTTCCCTTCATATGATAAAATAAATCATCGATACATGGAAGGGGGTAACGATTCTTGATCATTACTTTATTCAGATGACGATAATTAATACACAATATCAAAGATACGTCCTTCTTCTTTACAAAAATCACCAATGCACCCCAAGTGGATACATTAGGATGGATTAGGCCTTTCTCCGAGATGGACCTCTCTGGCTACAACTTGACCTCACAAATCTTAGGGGTAGTCATCCTATAAGATCTCATGAGATATGCTCTACTCATAGAACCAAATCAATGTGAAAATTTATCTCACGTGGGGAAGGTAACCTGAAGCTCCCCTGAAAAGACATCAGAAAAATCCCTCAAGATATAATTATCATCAAGTGATGGCCCACTACACTCATCCTCATATTTTTCACTAATCAGACAAAGATAAAACCTGCAACCTCATCGTGCAAACCGCTTAAGCCGCATAGTGGATATGGTGCGAATAAAGTTGTGCCTCCTAACTCATACTATCACAAAGATCCACTCCCAAATCATTTCAACATGATATTATCTTACTATAACAATAAATAGTATCCTTGTGTGTAGATAACCAATCCATTCCCGCAGAATAATCCCATAGGAACCCAAAGGTGGAAGGATATAAATATCCAAGGTCATGTAAAAGGGTCCTAGGTCAACTAGATACTCCTTGACTAAGGAGTCCATTGTGAGCTTGGCTCCATAAGACATCTCCACATCCAAACTACAGCTCTTCCTAACTACCACCAGCCTGCATCACTCTACTACAAATGGAGAAATAAAAGAATTTGAGGAGCCTGAATCAAATAAAATAGAAATAGAAATGCAATGAATTTTACCTATCATCTCAATCACCGTGCCTTGGTGCTTTGGCTAGATCTTCTCAACCATCGCATATATCTTGTGCATCCTAGCCATATCACCTACTATAGGCTCTAAAACTAGTGCCTTACCCTTATTATTAGGGTTCTGAGGGAACTCTCTCCAATGATGTTGAAGTACATCACACCCATAACAACTATCAAGACCCCTCCAATGAGAATCATCTCCTACAGGTACTCTAGTGGTCTGTGATGTGGATCCTAATGATCCTACTATATATTGTTGTTGTCGCCATCGATGAGCTCCCGCTAACTTAGCTCTAGTAGTGCTTGAGTCCTAACTAGTCCCCAGGAAGAGGCCCCATACTATGTCTCCTCCGAGCATTGAATCGTGTGGTGGCCTAAATTGAGCACAAGTTTGTTTCTCGCTATGAGGTTGTTGTTATGGTGGCCTTAATGAAGATAGTGAAGAACCACATCCACCATGAGGAGGAGGAGTTGTCCCCTTCGATCTGTTATCCCTCATCTTCTCGGATATGACTCCACACTCTATCTCTAGCATCCTGCGTCTTCCCCTGTCTCCCTTGTAATATAGGCCTTCTCAATATCCTCTCGCTAATGTTTATGGACAATGGTTACGCACCGCCCATCCAATGTCAAGGTTTAGGCCCCTAATGAACCTATGGATCCTTACCTACTCATCTTGCATGTAGTCTACATATTGAAGTAGGTTGAGAAAGTGACTCTCATACTCGCCACCGTCATGGATTCCCCGACATAGATCATGGAGCTCATCTATCCTCTATTGAATTAACCTCCTGGACAAGTATCAACTCCCGAACTGCTCCTTTAAGATTTCCTAAGTGACTATCTTGGCATAAACATGGAGCTTCTACTCATCGGTCCTCCACAAAGCCCCGGTTCCATTTCTCATAAGGTGGATGGCAACATGAGCCTTCGTGGTGCTAGTACATGGACATATCTTGAAGCATCTACTCAAGAAAATAAACCATGGCTCTACCCGAAATCCCCCAGCTTCCCCAAAAATTAGATGGATGGAGTTTTACAATCTCTCTCATGTGACCAACCATTGTATACTACCTACCTCAAGGTCTCTCAACATGATTAACATGCTTCCTACGGCTCATAGATCCGTACCTTTGTCCTATAGCCCTATCTCCATGACCTTTCTATGGTGAATCTTTTTGACTAACTCCACATGTTATTTCTCTTCCCTATGCTCATCACTATGTTGGCAAGGTGCGCGAGCCTCTATCGATGGCTCTTTATCCTATTCTGCTAAGTCTTCCTCCTAAATATCCTCCGTGATAGTGTCATTAACATCCTATGTGTCTATAGTATTTGAGGAAATATGGCTACCACCGCCTAATCTAGGGGTGTTAAGTGTAGGTATGCGTGCAAGAACCCCTCGCCTAGTCTCGCACCTCTTCCATAGACCAAGACAAGAGTTAGTTGATCATTCTAGGTTTTGTTTCAGTTTTCTCATTTTTATACATTTAAAATATCATTCCAAGTCAGTGTGATGTAGATTTAGAGTTACATTAGGTTCTCTATTTATGTCTTATGTTTCCAAGTGTTGAACCCGTGGATCTAATACTAAGTGTAACGTCCAAGATTTAAATGTCTCAAAACCATATTACACCTTAATAGTTATCTAGAAATTTGTGGATTTTTTTAAATTACAAGGATGTCAACCCTATAATACGTTTAATTAATTCCTACCAACAATTTACTACATTACAATGAATGGATCAAGTCTAGGTTAATAATTAAAAATTCTTAATCCATTTCTAATGTCAATTTAATTACCATCCACTAGATAAGTGTCCATTAATTTATTTTACTAGGTTAAATAGTTTCCCTCTTAGAAATTAACATTCAACCCACATTTAATCTACCATTATCCTTAGTTACCTTAGTTCTCTTAAATTATTTTATTTAATGTCCTTTGAATCATTTACTAAAACATAATAGGAGAGTTACATTTTTAACTTAATACACTAGAGCACTAAGTGGCCCCATTCACTCATTTTCACATACAATTAAATTATTTAAAAACCCATAATACATATTCCCACCTAAAATTGTAGGATTGATTTCTAACCCTTAGATCAAATCAATTGTGGCCACTAGATCTTAGAGTTCCAAGCTAACCCTAACCATCCTTATGGAATTTTATTAAAAAAATTCTTGCTCTAGCCTCCTCATTTACTCTCTTTTCTTTTCTTTAAGTCAGCAGGGTTTGAGAAATGGAAGTCATGGGAGCAAGAAAGGAAGCCATGGGGGGATTCATTAGGATCAAGCTTCGTTTAGTTTAGATTATGGATTTATCATAGCAATGCCTTCCATTTTAATATTATAGAGGTTTGCCCTCTACATATGGAGTTATTATTTATTTATTACTATTCTTGAGTTCTTTGTTTAGGAAAACCCCATCTCCATTTTAATATATGAGAATCACTATATTTAGATGTCCATTGAATGATTTACTTGCATCAAACAATGATTTTATCCCCTTATAAATTTTTGGTAGTTTTCTCTTTACATTTAATAGCCTCGTATTTTAATTTTATCAAGTTTAAGGTTCCACAATCAGATTTTAAATTTTCTCGCCAAAAGTGATGAAATCATCGCCTGAGTAGCCCTTTAGTGGTCCTCGCACCACCACCCTACTGGGTGATGATTCTTAAACTTCCACCTTTCCTGGGGTGATTCAAAGACCACCACTTTGATCAGGGTTTTGCGGTTCGAGATTTCAGCTCTACATAAGGCGAAAGTCCCGCTTTTTGAAAACAAAACCATCAATTGTAAAAAAATCCAAAAACAAATTTTAGTAGAGTGGTTTACAGCTTTATACTTAATTTTATTTATGTACCTAAAGTGACTAGTTGAAGGGTTAAACCATTTATACATACCATGACTTAAATCACTAAATTACATAGATTTTCTAATTCAATAGTATACAAGAAAAAAAATATAAGAATACTTTTCCAATGAAATTTCTTTCAAGTGCAAAAGAAGGAATAAAATTTAATCCATTTCTAGTATAATTACTTTCTTTTTTACTAAAACAATATAATCTTGTAATAAGGTAACTCAATATAATTTAGTTCATCTTTCCATTTCAACTACAACCATTTACTCAAGGAAAACACAATCAACTATTATACATTTTAGATTTACTAAGAATGCATTTTCAATGATTTATAACTTCCAACTTTTTCCTTCATTCTCACAAAATGCAAATAACAATGAAATTTTTATTTTAGCATAGACCATTTCTTAAAATGCAAATAGATTTCTTTCCAACAATACATTACAACTTAATAAACAAAATATACAATACAACTTTTCTTTTAAATGTAAGTCTACTAGCCTTCCACTTAAGTGGGAGTTACAAGAAAGGTTTCTACAGTGAAGGATTTCTTTTGTATTAAAAATTGTTCCAAGTCCCAAATCTTCAACAAGAGCTTCCCCATTTCTTCACTTCAAGGACAAAAACAAAAATGAGGGAGAGACAACACTCTCCACCAAACAAATAATCCAATAAGGACAAGAAGCTATCTTCTTCATTGGCCCCCGAGCCCAAACCAAAATGAAATAAGAAATGCATACAACTCATGGAAACTAACATAATGATTCCACATCACTATACAAGATTTCAAAACCATTTAAAACATATTCAAACAAAAGATACAATAAAAAGAATAAAACTATTGGAATACACAAGACTTGCAAAAGTAAGGTCAATGGAAAAAGGATCTATATGGAGATCACTTATGCCTCCCAATGGGATTATGTTCCCACCTTAAATCCCTCCAAAATACATTTCAAATCCATACAACACTTTAATGTCTCCCTTAAGATCCTCCGATACTTCCCACGTTCTCTTATTCCTCCCTACAATCTGCTATGTCTCCCTCAAAAGAACCAAGTAAGAAATGCAAGCATACTCTTATCAAAGGTGGAGCACCCAACCCAACTCCCTCCAAAACATGAAATAAAATCTTATGCCTCCCTATGATAAAAAATATCCATATCCTTCTCCTACATGATACTTAGGCATTCTACCCAAGATCCTAACAAGCACACAAACCATTCGCATAAATGCAACACACATATAAAAACAAACAAGTAAAAACAAGTAGCTTCTACCTTTCCATAGTAAGAATTTGATCAAAGAATCACACTCTAAGCTCCTTCAAGCTTGATCCATCTCCAACAAGCTCCAAGACTTCAAAAAGCATTCCAAAAACTCTCTAACTCCAAAAATATAAGCTCACAAAATAAAATTAAGTAACCACGAAAAAAAATAAATAAACTTGCATATATAGAAAAAGGGAAGAGGAGGGTGACTTGGCTCCATGTAGGATGCCACATCGCTTATCCTCAACTACACATCACAAGTCAAACCACAATGCCAAGGCATAATAAATTGGTAGTTGAGAGAAATGACAAGCCTCTTGCACACACAATCAAAATCCATACCCCCTAAGGACGTAATTTTAAACCCATGGACAAAAAGTGCAATAAATGTCACTTTTTGCCTTAAAATCACATAATGGGGTCTATTTTTTACACCCCCATCCACAGGTAGGGTTAGTATATTAAATTAAAAAGTTTGGGACAAGCTTAACTTGTCCCAAAATCCTCCAAAAATGACCCTTAAGCCCAAATCCGAATTTCCCAAGGTAGGGTGTACAACACCGAAAGTAAATTACACTCAACAAAATTACAAAATCCAAAATACCAACTACTCTAATAATTGGACCCTTTGATCACATTCCCAAATAGCTTAACAACATGACTAAACCACCTAATTAAGGCACATTAATCAACAATGATAAAAAGGAATTACATCACAAATTAAATCACTTACTTCCATAATTAAATAAAAGAAAAAGGGAAAGAATTACACAAAAATACCATGGTAACAATTGGCAGTCATCCCCCCATGGGGATCCCCTAACAAATTAAACCAATCAAAACACATTATACAAGATTCCATGGTGACCATCATTGTATCCATCTAGTATTCCACCGTGGATGGTATCCTAACCCCCTCTTGATTGTTTTGATATAACTACCTATAAAATCACACAATACCTCCTTCAGACTCATTTCCACATCAAATACATCAAGGATAAAATGTACGCACATCAATCAATAATCATTCTCGTATAACTAAATCAACATGTCAACTAAATGATGTTATCATTTGTTCTAGAATTTCAACAACATATCAATTCTACCATTTCATCAATATCAACAAGATCACAAGATTAGTTTAAATGTTAAATCATAGTCAACATGATGAGAATTTTGAACATCGCAATAATATATATATCATCATCATCATTAATATAAAATGTATCTCAGACACCTCTTAGAATCCAACAAAAATCATACTATGAATCACAATCCATTAATAGTCGAATATCTCCATCATCTAACATCATACTAAACCAAGATAATATATAATAATATCCATGTCTATTGTTAATGGTAATCGAAATCAAAATATAATAATTTTTCAAGAGGAGTGGGAACTACAGGGCATTACATCCCCCTCTCTTTAGACTATATTTCCTCCCGAAAATCATTGAAGAGAGGGAAATAATGCACAAGAATAGAAAACACACCCTCCATGGGTTTTCTTTACTTTGAAGAAAATTTTTGTAAATCGGAACCCCAGTTTGGTCAAACACTATTGACATAAAAAAGAGAAGGGAGACTATCATGCACAAATACTAAACCTCCTTGAAACAAGATTACTAACATTCAAACCTTCAAAATAATCTCTACGAGGTTAACTAAGTTACAACACATAAAATGTAAATGGTAAATTGTCAATGGGATCGTAATGAATGATTACTAAGATCCATGAATAATAGGAAAATTCATGTAGACAAGGTTTCCGTGAAGCCAAAAATGTATACAACACACAATAAATAGGGAGGATAAGACTTGCAGTTAGGTCGAATTACACTTCAAGGTTCATTAATTTAGACAAGATTAACAACTACCAATCAAGACTTTAATTTTTCATGAGAAATCACACCTCTTATAGAACCAACAAATTCAGGACCACACAAGATGAGGTTTAACAACAAAGAAAACATCTAAGTTTAACAAGTGTTTCCAAGGATGCAAATTATTTATTGAAGTACTTCATATAATTTGGAAGAACTCACTTGAAATTCAAGGTAACATTAAGCATACTCTTGGCCAAAAGGTTTCTATAACTTCAATTTTTAACAAAATATAGTAACACACAACCACTGATCCTGATTTAGAAAACCCAAGCAATTAGACAACATTTGAATTTTTTGTGATAGGAAATCTTTGCCCATATTATCACATTGACATAAGAGATTCGATTCAATCTATGTAACAAAATAATTTTATTAATTTTAAGCCCACCCTAGCTCAAAAGAATCTTAAAACGAAAACAAGATTAATATACTAACACATAGGAACACTAGAGTGAGCTAGGATATAATAGTAGTCAAATGAGGTCCAACTAACAATTTATGAGTGCAACACGAAAAAAAATTGTAGACACGTACAAAAATAACCTTCCCCTTCTCCTCTCCAAAGGACAAGGGGATAACATCATAGTTTCCCAAAAGGAAGGAGGATTCCAAAATTCCTCCATATCCTTAACATATGTTTCCTAAGCTTGCTAATAATCCTAGGTTACCAATGTCATATTCCATAAAAAATAATGGTGCCTCTCATGAAACTATAGATATAGACTCTCTCATAAAAGATCACAAATTATACAACTGTCAAGCTAAGAGGAAAATGACATGATAGCCTAAAAGGTTCCTAAAAGGGGGATTTACACACATTTATGTGCAAGGAAGAAAAAAAACACAACTAGAGCACATCACTATCAACAAAGCACTCCATCCTAACAAGGTGATAATATTCCTATGCATACTTCAAAAATTCATACTAACCAAAGAGAGGTCCAAAAATAATCTAGCATGTAACTTGTGTTATAAACATTATACATGTGTTTGTTGTTTGATATAACAAGGGGGTATAATCATTTTATCATCATGGTTCCAACTTCGAGTTAATTATGAGATTCGTATTAATTTTTATACTAGTCTAGCATTGAAACAACTTATTCTTTCATGATTTAAAATTATGGTATTAAATCACGTATTAATTACCATAAAATGTCATGATAGTTTTACAATAAGCACATAATATTTTCTATATAATGCTATATATATTTGATACATTTTAAAATATTTCAATATTATTTGTAACACACGTAAAAGAGGTTAATACTCACATAGTAACTCAAGGGGATCCTTCAATTAGTTCAATCATTTAGATTATGTGCTTAATAAATTTTAGGGCATGGAATAGAAATTTATATAGTCAAGGTTGTTTATTTGTACATTCTACTTATGCTCAACCCAAGAGAATTATCCATCACATATTCCAAATCAGAAGTTATAGTTAAGTTCACTAAGGATATTATTATAAGTTTCCTAATTAATGCATTCGTTATATTATGAGATGTCATACCTTGTTTTACTAAGGATCGTCATCAATGTCGGAAGATTATCTCGCCCATCTATATATGAGGAAAAGTTATTCATTCTACCCCTAAGGAGGGTATGAAAGGATTATTTTATATTTTTCACATAGTTTTATTTATTCTATTACCTACCACGTTAGAGTAAGGAACCATCTTACTAATGTCCCAATATACTTATTAAGTTTTGAAAGTCCAAGCCTCCCAATTAGATTTCTAATATGTTCAAGTTTGTCACATTACCAATTGTATTTTCATTAGTAGGAAGAGCCATGTTCATCACATTTTTAATTTTATAGAAACAAGAGGTCATTAACCAAAATTGAACACACCAAGTTTACAAGAATATTTCCAAAGTTACATGCATCACCGATGCATTCCAAGTAATTCTCCGAAGTTACATTGATCTTTTCTAAAGTAACACAAGGAAACCGAGTTAAGACTCAGTATGTCCATCAATGGAACATCATATCTCAAAATACACTATCCACCGAAACCTATAATTAAACAAGAGTTGATCTGTCTTTGACAAAATCCATAATTTCATAAATAATATCACATCTATCCCGAAGAATATCAAAACTAATACTAGGGTTCAAGAAGCAACACAACCACCATCGTAACTACCAACTATATTCCACAACATAAAAATACCTCCACCTAGGTAAAATTTTAGTATCGAAAGGGTCACTCTGTTGGTCCTAGACACATGAAGTTCCTATTGACATTTTTTTCACTTCTGCAAAATGGGCAACTCAAAACTTCAAGACTTGATGGATGAAATTGGTGAAGTGAACCTAAGCTAGGGGAGATTCTTTCAGTTCAATATTGTTTCTATTGAATTAATTAATGATTACATGAAATTTGTAGCTATGTGTGCTATTATAAAATGTAACAGATCACATAGTCTGCAATTTCATGATTATCTTCAGCAAAATAACACAAATCCCTGAAGGACGATGTGTTATCTTGATGAAGACATGAAGTGCAGAATAGATGAAGTGTTAAGTTTTAGAATATCAATCATAGTTGCAGATTGCAGCAATCAAGTTTCATTTCTAAAGTTACATGTATTTTAAAGTTCTTTCCTTCATGATTAAATACATTCAATTATGTTATTGAGTTGTTTAATTCATTATACAATCCATATACAAAGCTGAAATGTAGAAAGAAATACACAACTCAGTTTTAGAATTCAATGTTTTATTCATAAGGAATTTCAAATGTTCCCACACAAGCCATGGGATGTAACTCAAAAGTAAATTACAACTACTGAAGTAAGAGGTACATATGCATGAAAAATAAAGTAAAGGAGTATGAAAGAACCCATCATTGCCTTGGGTTTCTTTAATTCCATTTGATGCATTTCTAGCTCTAGCTTGCTCCATCTTCATCATCAATTCTTAGCAAATGGCACTGTACCTAAAAACCAAGAAAATGAAAGATTGTCAATATTTAGCTCAGGGTTGATCCATATTCCTATATTATCCAAATTCATGCAAGTGGATCTCTTAACATCAGGATGTATAAGCTACATTAGGATCAAAGGCACAATTAATAAAACAACTATTCTACAACAGCATACATGACTCATTCACTTAGAAAGAGAAAAACTATGGAATAAAAGAGAGGCCAAAAGCCTAAATGTTTTCTAACCAGTTTATCTAAATGTGTAGATACAAGTAAGAAGAAAGAAGTGATACATTCTAACTTGAATCAAAAAAGTACATTTATTTCATTTCAAACTAAAGGTTGAAGTTAACTGAAATGAGACAAGATTACAACTAAAAAAATATGGAAAAGGAAATATGAGAAAAATTTGACAAGGCTTCACCATGTAAAATGGACATTTTACATCTTTCCATCATGCTATTTCAAACTAATACATGCTTGAAAGCTATAGATAAATCAAATAGTATACAAGAAAGGAAATAATACATTGTATAGTCAAAGCTACAGATTCAAATAAATACAAGTTACCTCATGATAAAGAATATTTTTAGTTACAATATAACTAAGGATGTAGAATATGATTCATGATGAAGAGTTAAAACTCTCAATGCAACCGACTCAATACTTAGTGAAGTATAGAAACACTAATGACTTACACAGCAAACATGAAAATTTAAAGTCAAGTGCAAAGCATATATCAAAGTACAGGTTGTAATAAAGGAATAAATTAATCAAGTCCAGCTTTAAGGTTGAAGCTACAAAATTGATTACAGTCATAAGATATACTACCGCAAAGGATCACCATCTAGAATAGTAAATATAATTATGATATGAGGCTAAGAATCACAATATCAAACAATTCTCATTGTTTCCTTAAATAATGAATAATCTAACATTCATGATGAAAAACAAATGGCCTATGTAATTTTATAGTATCTTTCAAGTTTCATACTTCAACAACTATGTTCTATGGATATTATTCATTTTCAAGTAAAGATTGCATCCAAAAGAAAACAAATATTTAAAGTATAACGATCTAAGAGGTATTGGAGAAATAATGGAAACATCAGTCATACATCAGAGAGAATGTTTTCAATCAAACAATAGGTTCTGAAAGTATAGATTTCTCATGGAGATGGATGAGGGATTCAGGTTTAAACGCAGATCAAAAGTACACAAGTGGAAACTATAGAGCATCATTATCTTGACACATGATTGCAAAATCAAGTTAAAACTACAAATCAATGGATTAAGTGTTTTATTAGAAGGTTGAAGCTTAAGGAGGAATCTATGCACAATAATGATTTTACACAACTGACCAAGTTACAAATAAACAAAGTACATCTCATTCATTCAATACAAGATAAATGTAACAACTTCATTTTGGTAAAATCCTGAAAGTATGAAGACAAAGTACATGTTTTCATTCAATTTTAGTTAGAAGTACACAAAGTATTGCATTGCAAGGTGTTGCATGGTTTAAGAAGACTACAACTGTTATGACACAATTTTTAGGACCAACTATCAAAGGAAGCACTTTGCCCATCAGTACAGTTTTGTAACATACACTTATCTAGAAAATGGTATGATGAAATACAACATAAAATACAATCAAGAAAAGATGCTTTGAAGTTTCAAGAATATAATCAAAGAAAGAAACCATTACAACCTTCAAATGGAAAAGGAGGGATTTCAATCAAAAGAAGGTTGTATCCTATAACAGATGGAACAGTTAAAAAATGGAGTTACAAGTCAGAGGTGATGGTGGTTCGTAACACAAAATAGAGAACTCACCGTGACAACCAATATATGAATAAACCAAAGACTAAGCTTTAAGAACATGAAATTAGGGCTGCACATGTATCTTTCATGATGGAAGATATAGGTCGTTAAACCCCAATTCAAGATGGGAATCCAATGTCTTAGCAATAAAATAGAGGTTTCATGAGGGTGCCACATATTTTAAAAAGGACAAAATTAGAGAAAAATGTGAGCTTCAACTCTAAACACAGTGGTCATGGTTCCTTTTGCACAATAGAATAGGGATCTTTAAAACATATCAGACCCAAGCTAAAAGAAATAAACAATAAACAATTTTTCATATTTTTAGAGTTCCAGATCTACAAAAAGTTCAAACAGAGAAGTAAATGTGAAAAGATATTACCTTCTATAATGGTTTCAAGATATAATGGCATTGAACTCAAATGGAGCTCAAACCCATTTTCCAAATCTCCAACAATATCCATTCACGGATACATACAGCAGCCTTGGATATCACAAATTCCTAGAAGAAAATGTTATCCCAAATTCACCCCTCAAGGTAAATTGGATAACTCACATGATTTCTTCAGGTTCAACTAGTAGAAATCATTCAAGGCCCAATTAATCAGGTTTTCTAGATTCCCATTTCCTTCCTCTAACTTCCTTATCCAAGAAAAATCCAAGAAGCTAGAATAAATTACAAAATTCCAGAAAATGGCTTCAAACAGTGTATTGCGGGTAAGTTGGATATTTTTATCCCAGGCCACATAGGTATGCACGGGCCATATGGGACTTGAAAAACTAAAATTTTGGATTTGCAAAGGAATCAAAAAAATCGGGTTAAAATTTCCCTGCCACATGGGACACTGGGACGTGTGGGACCCACATAGCCGAAATTGCCAAAAAAGGTGCAAATTAGGTAAGTTAGATATTTTACGCTCGTGGATGCATATGTACGTGTGGGACATCTAAGACCCGAAATGCCAAAATAGCCGATGGAAAAGGGATACAAATGAAGTGGAGGTCAATAAAGCCGATGCCCCGCTCAAACGACAGGACACATGGGACATCAAAATGTAATTTTGCCTTGGAAGGAGGCTTGTGGGTGGATCAAGTTTTTATCTAGGACAAGTCGAGACACGGGGACCTGATTTGGTTGAAATAGCCGCATAAAAAGGAAAACTCAATGCCTGACCTTCCCAAACTTCAAATGGCCATAACTTTGACCCCGAGCTCCAATTTTCACAAAATTTGACTTACTGGAATGAGCACGATGTCCTCTACACCACGTAAACTGGAATTCTTAATTTTGATGAGGGTAGCTATATGAAAATGAAATAAATATCTTCATCTCCAATCAATCGACGCTCATTCATGTTAAATGGTAGAAATGCCTTGCAGACCCAAAATAGCTACTTGCACTTAGAAGGCCATAACTTTTGTGTTTCTCAACCAAAACACATGAAAATGGTACCACCAGAATCTTGGTTCGAGAAAAATGCACGAGAAAATCAATAAATCTGAAATTTAGTGAAGAATTGATGGGTATTTCATAGAAAACATTCCTAGGTTTAGAACAATGTTTTATTTGGTAGTTTGGATGCATTGAATGAAGCATGGGACTGACATTTATCACTACTACAAGTTATGGGACAATATGTGGGGCATTTTGCAAGTAACATAACATCATCTCACTTTATTTAATACCCCTTACAAGTGGTTTGAGGATAAATTTCAGGATTTTCATTTTCCCTCTCTCTTTCTCTTCTCGATTTCTATAAATTGGAGTGTTGGGCTCATTTTTAAGGGAGATAGTTTTGAGATGTAAAACTCCACCAAAATTGTTTTGTGAAGCCAATGTGCTACAAGCCCTTATAGTGAACTCCTTTCATGGCGATGGAGGGTCTTATCTTCAAATAGATTGGATTGTGCATACATATGAAGCAATAGATGCAAGTTCATGGATGTATTTTTCCTTCTTGTGTTTGTTTACATTCCTCTTGGCGCTTCAATTATATTGCATATATATTTTTTCTGTCTTATGTTCTTGCAGGATTCATTATCATTATGTGTGCATTAAATACTATTATGAATGCAGTTGCTAGATTATGGAGAACTCGTTATCACCCCTTCTAATATGTATTTTGCTCCTACTTTTCACACATTGGAAGAATATTCTCACTCTCCTTTTCTTTGTATCACCGCTTTAGTGTAGGCTTTATTTTCATGCATTATCTCTCCCCGGTTCCTTAGAAGGTTAGATTAGGAGTAGATAGTTTTTCCCGCATTAGAGAAGACTATGGTAAGTAGTTTAGGAGTAAGAACCTACTTTCTCTAGAGGTCTATCTCAAGTAACAAGTCCCATAGCTTGGATATAGTACCCATGTTATCCAATCACATTGTGAGCTCAAGCACACACACTTGTGCAATCAATAGGGTGTTGTGATTCGTAGATAACAAAAACCCAAATAGAAGCTAGAAAAGATCTCTAAAAGACATTCATGGGGGCCAAGTTTCTTAGATCTCCAACAGAGAAACTCTCAAATGAGTAAGATCTCAAAGATGTTACATAGAAATAGAAATCCGAAAGGAATGAATGCCACGTTCGTAAATAAGAGTAAAAGAAACCCTCACCACTCGGGAGAAGCACATTTAGAAATGAAACTAATCAGATATACATGTCCTCGATGAGCTCCAAATAGAGGGAAGTCATAAAATGATCCATTAAGACAATTAATAAACCAAATAATCAAAAGATTCACCTTCATAATAACTACTATGAGAGATTTCTCAAATCATCGAAAATACCACAAAATCATATTATCTCAAAGGCCAATGTGTAACCAAAGAAACTTTAAAGAACCATCAATGGCGGTAAGTTGAGCCCTAAGAGAATGCAAAACTTCATGCTAAAAACTTTAGAGAGCTCAAATTTGTAAAGAATGGACCCCGAATCTTCATGATGTCACCCATTCACTACTAGGACCTCTCAGAGCTCAGAAAGTTTTAAAATCATATAATAATTAGATATACGATTGTAAATCTCACCGTAGAGACCGTAAAAGGAACATAATTAAGCTCAAAAGCTTCAACAATGGTAGTCATGTAAAAAAATTGGAAGGTCTTTTCCTAGAGTGAAAGAATGAAAATGAAATGATCATTTAGGGTTCGAGTTGTTTTACTCACCTAAGCTCAACCGCCACAAATCCTAACTCACTCAATGAGTTGAGATCAATGGTTGTAGATTGAAAGTACCAAGATCGATGGGGAAGGCCAAATCCACGCCTAAGCTGTACAAATATATTGTTTGTAACATTATTAATAGTGTGTGTGAGTTACTATTTGTAAAATGTAATATTTAGATATTACATTATGTGAGTGAATGATGAGTTGTAATAGACAACTCATCATGAGGGAATAAAGGGATAGTTGAAATAAAGGTGGAGAGAATCATGTTGGAGAGATAAGTGGGAATGTGATATTGTTTGACTCCATATTCTAAGGATGTCATTCTCCTATATAATGTAACCTCTACCTGTGAATAAAATATCCCTGGATGAATAAAGAAGAAGCTTTATAATATTATTTCCGGCATCATTTGATTAGATTTTTGTGCATGCAAACTAAACCAACTTCTAGATTTGGTATCGAGCGTAATGTGAAAATGAAAAATGTTATTGGGGTAACATATATAGTTTCCCCCATACATGAGGAAGAGTAAAAATTATTTGGATTACGTTATTGTTTTAATTTTTTATTTCTTTATTTGTGAATCTGCGTACCTATGTAAGGAGGATCTTGTTTGCAGCCAAGGAATTATGAGCTTGTATTTGATATTTGCACCATGATTTGCATTGGCATTTCTCACCACGTGGATTCGGCTCATGCATTTCTGCCCACATTTGTAGATCTGCCTGACACATGCACACATCTGCATTTACATTGAAGAATTGGTTCGGTTTGCTTTTAGATGATTGGGAAGACACGACTTGGCAGAGATTTGCATCAACAACTCCAGGGAATACGGTTTCCACCTATCTTGCATGTGTCCTATTGTGAAAAATCTCCACACGGCTTTATAAAAGAGTTTACTTCCCCAGCATTGATCCATCCGCCAGTTTTGCCATCTTCTGTTTGACGAGATCAATAACCTTCACTAATCCATCGTGGATTCGTGGACATCCATTTAATTCTACAGTACTCTTGTTGATGGGTTGAGAGGAATGAAGGACGTGCTTGGTTCATGCGATTCATTTTGATTGACAGTATTTGCGTGTAGTAAGGTTTACATTGAATCACATTTGCTTTGAACTGCTTTGTGGAGACATTATTTTTAATGTGGTTTCCAGATCTATTTCAGATGCACTCGTGTGCATAGCAAATACTGCCAGAATCTAGAATTTTTTTGGCAAATTGTGCATATTCTATCAACAATCGCCAGACCAACGTAGTGTTACATGAGATCGGATCACTTCTTGACGACATGCTCATCAATCATCACAATCAATCATCCGTAAAACAAGTTGTGGGTGGATCTATCTAACCGTGTCATTTGGAAGTTATCATTTATTGTTCTTGGCTGACCATTGTGAAGTACCCTGTGTGGATTCCCTTCAACACAGATCATGTGGATCAATTCTAATATTGGCGAGCCCAATCCAATGGTATTAAGCTTTTTTGTTTATTATATTGTCCACACATCATGTGTAGAGTATACGGTCTGTATAAGTCAATAAGTAAATTAGTATTATAATTGTATTCAAGATTGAGTCTGCAGTCTTTATAAGGTCGATGCGAGTTTTAACTTATTTAGTCGATATACAATAGGTTTGATATTTTTGAAGTCTTGAGTTATTTTTAGTGTCTTTGAGAGTCATTAAAAATGTCAAAATAGGTGATTTTAGGGTATCTGTTTGTTGTCATTCTATTGTCATCAAAATTGAGTCGAAAAGTTGTTAAAAAAAAAAAAAGGACAAATGAGTGCATTTTCGGTGTAATCCGACACTCAATTTTTAAGGAAAAATGCAAATGAAAACTGTTCTTGGCTTCGGGGGCTCCGCCCCTCGACCCCGCCCTATATCGCGACAGGGAACACGTATCATCCTCGGCTATACTTTCTGCTAAGTTAGCAGGGACATTCATTGATGGAGGCAGGAGGCAACGGAGGAAGGAGGACAACCAGCGTCCTCTCGCCAGCCGCAAGCGACGGGGCCGCATAATGAGTTTGTGGCATTTTTCAGTTGTGTGTTTCATTGTTTGTAATAAGAACAGATGTCACATTCCTGTTCAAATTGTATTTCCTTTTATAACCTCCTGATGTAAATATGTTGTAGTAGAAAGATAAAAGCACAAGAAAAAGCAGCATCATGTTTTTCTTGAAGAGGATGAACAGAGGTTCATGAGCAGGGGCTCGTACCTAGGACAGAGGTCTTTTTTGTCGAACAGGGGTTCGTATTTGGTGAACAGAGGTTCAACATACCAAGATCATGAGCATGCAGAGGCAGGCATGCTGTAGAAGACGTGTGAATGTTTTTCTCTACCTTGTTCACATTAGGGGAGTGTGTAATAGGGATTAATAATGTAAACAATAGGGGAGTGAATGTTACGAATATATTGTTTGTAACATTATTAATAGTGTGTGTGAGTTACTATTTGTAAAATGTAATATTTAGATATTACATTATGTGAGTGAATGATGAGTTGTAATAGACAACTCATCATGAGGGAATAAAGGGATAGTTGAAATAAAGGTGGAGAGAATCATGTTGGAGAGATAAGTGGGAATGTGATATTGTTTGACTCCATATTCTAAGGATGTCATTCTCCTATATAATGTAACCTCTACCTGTGAAAAAATATCCCGGATGAATAAAGAAGAAGCTTTATAATATTATTTTCGGCGTCATTTGATTAGATTTGTGTGCATGCAAACTGAACCAACTTCTAGAGTAACTACCCCACTTACCTTGGTTTGAAAATAAATGATTCAGATCAGATGGTGCAAGATCTATGGATCTTATTGAATCACCAAAATCAACGTAATAAATGCAAACTTCATACTTATCAGAGCTTAGAGAATCGATGACTCAGTTTGTAAGGTACCAAGATCGACGATGTAGATCTAAACCATAGTCTCGACTACCATGCTTACCATGGTTTTAATATCGACGATCAACATTCATACAATATCATGATCAACTTGATTGCGAGAATGACAACAAATTCAAAGAAAACTATGGTTTGATCTGACCCACCTAGTTAGGTCTAGGGTTAACCGTATTGCCACCGACAAAGAAAAAGGAAGGGGTGAGTCATCATGGTGAAGGGGACCAACCCCATTGAATAAATCATTGCATTTGACCTTGGATAAGGTTTTATAACATATGCCAAAGAATCAAATACCGACAACCAATCATAATGAAATGAATGAATCAAACTAAAGCAAGGTAAATGCAGGACCATAAGAGAGAAACCACCAAGAGGAAAATATAAGAAGGAACAAAAGGGGGAAGCAAAGAATATTCCAAAATCTAGTTAAAAACCCTTGTCCTTCGTCAAGAAATACTCTAGAACTCTATCGAACCAGCGTAACAAGCACAATAGATGTTTTATCCATGAGGATCCTAACCATGTCATTGTATGTTCATTTTAAGAGGTGAACTAAAACTATTTCATTTCTTTTTTCTATTAATGATTTTCCAACCATCACATCTATTAGGATATGTTTTTTCGTTTAGATGAATTAGAATCCTAATTTCAAATATCTCGTTATTTCCAACATATCATTCCTCCTTCAATATATTATTTTTAGTACAACTAGAGTCAAACCCGAGTGGAGTGACATCGCTAGCATAGGTTGACAAGAAACTAACCCTCAAGCCCCACCATAAGGGGGGAAACAGGATTCTCAACTGGTAATGGAATCTCCCCATATACATTTCCAGACTCCTCTGTGAACTTAACACCATCCTCTCAAACATCCTCCACCAAATCTTCTGAGAAAATATCTGAAACATCCCCAATAATGAGCATGCTAGGTTGGAAGTCTTTCCACCAAGAAACCTTTTCAACCACCTTCTTTTTTAGTTTCTGACAATTAGATGTAAGGTGACCAAGGGAAAAATATTTCTTGCATCTGAAGGGAAATCCTTCATAGGTAAGAGGTTGAGTCCATATCCTTTGAAAACATTTGAGTTAAATGGATGCTATAGATCAAGAGTGATGACTTGATCCACAAAAATGTGGGCAAAGGTGGCATGGGTATAAAGTTAATGTTGAAATTTTTTTCACTTGTCCAAAATGAGAAACTCGAAACTTCATTACGATGGATAGTATTGGTGAAGTGAACCTAAGCTAGGGGAGATTCTTTAAATTTAATATTTGTTCTATTGGATTAATTAATGACTACATATAATATTTAGATATGTGTGCTATTACAAAGTGTAACAAATCACATAGTGTGTAATTTCATGTTTGTCTCAACAAAATAACACACAGGCCCCGAAGGACAGATGTGTTATCTTGATGAAGACAGAAAATACAGAATAGATGAAGTGTTAAGTCTTGGAACAACAACCAAGGTTGCAGAATGCAACAGCTTAAAGTTGATTACTATGGTTACATGTATTATAAAGTTATTTCCTTTATGATTAAATGCATTCAATTATGTTATTGAGTAGTTTAGTGCATTATACAATTCATATACAAATATGAAATGCAAAATTAAGTACACAACTCATTTTCAGAATTCAATGTTTTATTAATAAGGAATTTCAAAGGTTTCCCACAATAGTCAGTAGGATGTGACTCAAGTAAAAACATAACTACTGAAAAAGTA
Source organism: Taxus wallichiana var. yunnanensis (assembly GCA_018340775.1). Lineage (NCBI taxonomy): Eukaryota > Viridiplantae > Streptophyta > Pinopsida > Cupressales > Taxaceae > Taxus > Taxus wallichiana. The sequence continues at coordinate 418,051,310 of CM031244.1, read as the reverse complement.
AGTTCAAGTGGCATAAGAAATAAAAGAAAAGTGTCTCTACACCATAGCATGATGGTCCCCACATTTGAAATAAATAATGACATGATAACAAGAGACAAAAAATCATGCAATATAGAGGTCAACATCAAAGTACAAGGAGCCCTTTTAGAGTCCTATTACCTTATTTTCCAAAAAATAAGAGTATTATTTTATTGCACATGTGCTCATAGTGGTCCCCACAATGGGTGATATGGAATTGAATTTTTGCTAAGTGTAAAAGACAAGGCATTATTTTTACTTGTAGGGAGATTAATTTTTGCATGTGCATCCAAGTGGGGCAAGATTAAAAAGTGATAATATTATCACTTCAAGTGGATCAAGTTGCAGATGTCACATCATCAGCTAGAAGACAGAGATTGCATGCATTGGAGAAGAATTTCTCATCAAGAAAAGATTATTGTTTGCTAAATTATTCATCAAAATTTATTAAAAATAGAACAGTCAACTGTAGTTTGACTAAGTTGTATTTTTTAACCAAGACTATTAATGCCTCATTGTATTAGCATGCTTATTTTTATTCCTTTATTTATTCATGATAAAGGATAAAAATAGGATGCATGGGCGAGTAAAATTTTTAGTCTATTTTTAGGAAGGGTGGGATGAATAATTTTGCTATATATTGTGTGCATTAACAAAGCACAAAGGAGAACTTTTTAGACATAGGAGTGTTGAAGCATATTTTTCCATTTTTTCCCTTTGAATGAGAATTGATTTCTGTCATACCAATTATTTATAGTTTCATGTAAACTTTATTATTTCTTTTGAATGTAAAAATTCCCTGATTGATCATCTTACCTTGCTACAAATTTAGTTATTTTTGCATAATATTAGTGTGCATGTTTATCTTAATAGTATTGTTGTGAATCATTCCCTCAATACATCAAGTGTTTTACCTTAATATTCTACTGAAAAATATTGTTTTGTGCACTTAGAATTCATTCTCAAATATTGATTTGTGCACCTATAATCGAGAGATAATAGTTTTTGGCATGCCCGATGGGACCACGAATCAGGTCTCGTGAGCAAATTACAGAAATTTACATAAGATTTACATCAAAGAAAAGTTACTTTTGGAGCAACAATCTGCAGCAACTTATCCTAAAGATTAAAAGATTTTTTTGGTGACTCAGTAAGGCTAATTTCAGACCATTTGTCCAAAGATGTTCCATTCCTAAAGTGACTACAATATCATCGGTAAGTGGAATTCCTTCTTATTTTATTTATTTATATTTGAATTTTGCAAGAAGAAGAAGAGTTGGTAACACCCTACCTTATAATAGGCTTGGTTTTAACAACCCTCCTCCTAATCTTCCTTCAGCACATATTAATTTCTTTGTTCAGATCCTAGTTTTTCCAATGGCTATTCAACCACCTAGGAATTTTGTGACCTTTACTAATGGTATCCCATTAGTAATTCCAGTTTATCATGATATTCCTAATGCTACCATGAAAATTTTACCTTCATTCACTGGTGAAAATCAGGTTACATCTACAAATCACATCAAAGATGTTGTAGCCCTATGTGTAGTCCATAATATAACACATGAAGATGTAGCCTTGAGACTTTTAGTTGCATCCTTTAAAGGGAAAGCCTTGCAATGGTATAGAAACTTAGAGATTGGAAGCATAAGAACTTGGGATGAGTTAGGTGATAAATTGTTGAAACAATTTCAAGATCATTCAGATCATTTATCCCTCATAGAACAACTATCTAAAATTAAGAGAGCTCCTCATGAATTTATGGTTAGTTTTAATATCCATTTTTCTATAACTTGGGAAATAATTCTAGAAAGTGTCAAGCCTCAAGCTGACCATGTTTTTCTTTATTATCTTAGAGCCCTAAATAGTGATATTTCAACTATGATTCAATCTATGGGAGGTGAAACTTTCCCCATAGCTTATGATATTACCATAAAGGCTTAAAATAGTCTTATTCAAGCTATAAAATTAACACCAAGGCCTTCAATGCCTCTTATAGTAGATTTGTCACCTATTCCGCAACCTATTACCATTATAGAGCCTAATATTTTAGCTCCTTTAGATGATGTATTTAAATCTTTGCAGACTATGGGTAATAAATTAATGTCAATTGAAAACAAACTAGCCCATCCCTGGCGGGGCTTATCAAGCTCCTTATCGGTAAAAACAAAAAAATAGGCAACATTATCAACAAAATCAAAATTATAGAGAACCATATCAGCAAAGGTAGTTTGACACAAAGGCTCCTAGTTCATCTAGTGCTCTTGTTCCAGTTAACATAGTTACAAAAAAATCATGTCGAGCACCGTAATCAACCTCTTTCAGTATCAATTGCCCAAATGCATTCCCCGAATATAAACCTTGTTGCACAACCTCTGTCTAAAGATTATATATGCCTCAAATGGAGGGTAGGAAGCAAGAAACTCATGTTCAAAAATCACCTGAACAAAACTTGGTCATTTTTAGTGAAGATGACTTTATTTTCATTACTACTAGAGCCCAAGAAAAGGTTCAAGAGAGAGAAAAATAGCAAAATAGGTATGTTCTACCTATAGACAACGATAAAACAACTACAAAGCTAAAAATTAGCTAACATTTCTGCTGCTCCTCATAAAACAATAGGTGTTTCAGTTGGTAAAGAACAACAAAAATAATCACAACCTGATCCAAGAAGATTGTTTATACCTTAGATATCAAAAGCGAGTCGCAGTTTTCACCAAAGCCTATGCTAAGACAATAGAATTTGTTTCCAAAACTGTTGCTTCTTTTAATATTATTGATGTAATGAAAAAGCATAATGTTAATATCTCAATTTGGGATGCTCTAAGTATTCCATGATAGTAGGAGTTGCTTTCTCATGAACTTGCTAAGCTGCAGATTTCTTCAAAAATGACAAAAAAGGAAGTTCAAAAAGTAAACATGATCCTTGGAACAATGGAACAGACCACATTAAAGAATTTAAATGGATGGTTTGAAAGGTCTTAAATGCTCATGATATCAAGAAGCGACCACCATTTTATTTATCTCTGATTATTGGAGATCATTTAGTTCATAACTGCATGGTTGATAGTGATACAAGTACCACATTTATGCCAAAAGTAATCAGTAAAAATGTGGGCTGTAGTACGAGCATACAAAGAAACGTGCGTTACAACTAGATGGTACAGCTAATAATAAAGTTGGTGTTATCAGAAACCTAGAAGAAAGTTCACATGCTTGTCCCAATGTTACAATTCTACAAGATGTGACTATTGTAGATTTTCCTCCTTATTTTGCCTTATGTTTATCATGAGATTTTATAGCAAAAATAGGAGGTTATCTTTCTTCAAATTGGTGTTTTTTTTTTTTTAATACATGATATGGAACTAAGGTTACTGTAAATTTAGAGCCTCTAGCTAGATTTCATATTGAGCCTCATGCTTCAAATGCTGTAGCAAATTACTCAATTCTAGATCAGTCTGATTTTAATGTTACAACTCATGTTTCTGCACTTGATGGTGTTTCTAATCTATTCATGGATGAAAAGACTCAATAAGAACATGCCTATGACCCTTTTAAGGAAGTGGAAGAAGATTTTTTCAGTGTTTATTGCTTGCATGAAGAAAATGCACCAATTCCCTTGTTGTCCAAAATAGAAGAAGCAATAGAAGGGCTATGGAAGCTTCACTTTGATGGAGCCAAAAATAAGAAAGGACAAGGTACAGGTTTAATGCTTACTTCCCCTTCAAATGAAAGGTACTTTTCAGCTTTAAGTTTGCATTTTTCTTGTACTTGTAATGTAGTTGAATACAAAGTGTTAATTCATGGCTTGTAATGGGCTAGAAAGAGAGGTATCAACACTTTACAAATTTTCAGAGATTCAGAATTAGTTATTAATCAAGTGAAATTTTTTAATGTGTGTAAGAATTCATTGTTGAAGTCTTACAAACATAGAGTTTAGAACTTAATGGATGATTTTGATGTTATTAACATTCAATCTGTCCTAAGAGCTGAAAGTAAACATGCAAAAAAACTTGTAGTAATTGGTGCTAGTTTTGATATAATATAATAGCAAGGTACAACCACATATTAAATTAAATTAATTATCATACCTTCAGTGTCTGACAATGGAGAGAATTGGCAGGTTTTCAAAGATGATAAACAAATTTTTAGATTTTTGTAGCAAGAGGTTGAATTTTTGTAGTAAATCAGGAAAAACTACAACACTTCTATGGTGATCAAATTGTTCAGTTAAAAACAAATAGGTTTCCTCAAGGATTGGTCACTCTAGAAGACATTTTCAGTTCTAATGATCAGTTAAGAAAGGACAAAGGCAAGATTTCAACTCACACAGATAACTATGAAGAAATCTTGGTGGATGACGAAAAGAAGCTACTTATTGGAAAGGTATGTTCTTTAGCTGAAAAACAATCATTTATCAAATTATGTAAAGAATTCAGAGATGTTTTTTCCTAGAAGTACCAATATTTGAGAGGGTTTGATCCAATTTTAGCTCAGCATACAATAGAATTACAACCAAATTCCAAGCCAGGTACGTAGAAGAAAAGGCTTGTAAATATGAAAATTGAGCCATTGATGAGAAAATAATTATCCAAGTTAATCAAATCAGGTATTATTTTTCCAGTCAAGCATTCAAGTTGGGTAGCCAACCTTGTTCTTGTTCGGAAAAAGAATGGAGAAATCAGATTATGTGTGGATTTTAGAGATCTTAACAAGGCTTCATTGAAAGATCATTATCCACTACCTAACATGGATCAAATTTTGAGAATAGTTTCTAGTTCTGATAGACTATCTCTTTTGGATGGTTATAGTGGATACAATTAGATTCTAGTCCGAGAAGAAGATAGATACAAAACAACTTTTACCACCAAGTGGGGTACTTATGCTTACAAAAGAATGCCTTTTGGCCTTTCAAATGTTGGTGCAATGTTTCAATGTGTAATGGACATGGATTTTCATACCTTACTAAATAAATGCATATTGGTTTATTTGGATGATGTTACTATATTTTCAAAAAATTATGATGAACATATAATACATTTAAGGTAGACTTTTCAGTTATGCAGATAGTTTGGAATATCATTGAATCCCAAAAAGTCTATCTTTTCAGTACATCAAGGTAAATTTCTTGGTCATATTGTTTCTAAACAAGGTTTAGTAATTGACCCTTTTAAAATTGAATCCATATCACAGCTATCATTGCCTCATCACAAGAAGGCATTACAAATCTTTCTGGGAAAAATCAACTTTGTTAGAAGATTTTTTCCATATTTTGTAGCATTGGTTAAACCTTTAAAACCATGTTAAAGAAAGAGAAGAATTTATCTTAGACCAACAAAGGGAGAAAAGGATTTGAAGCAATTAAAATAGCCATTTCACAGATCCTACTCTTGCAAATCCAAATTTTGATAAAGATTTTACAATGTATGCACTTGCAGGAGCTGAAACAATTTCAGCCATATTAACTTAGGTTAATGATGAAAATATTGAGTAGCCAATTGCTTTCTTTGGAAAAAGTTTGCATGACTACGAAATAAGGTACAATTTTCTTGAAAAATAAGTACTTTCAGTAGTTAGATGACTAAAGAAAGCACGTGATTTGAAACAACAAGATACATTATCTTTTTTCTCATCCAACTATAAAATATTTCTTGGTAAATAAAGAATTGAATGAGAAGAGAGCAAGATGGATTACCAAAGTTATGGAATACGATGTTGATATATTTGTTGTAAAAATAGTTTGAGGTAAAGGTTTATGTGAACACCTGATTTCTGATATGGAAAAACAACAGGCTAGAGAATCAGATGATCTAGAACAACATGTTGAAGTTATGTATCAATATTCAGATAGCATGGTGCAACCTGAAAATCAAGAACCCGAACTTATTCAAAAATTTCAGAAATCAAGGTGGATGACTAATTTAATTAACTATCTACAACATGGAACTTATCCAAAAGGTATGGACAAGAACAAATGAAGATATTTCAGGTTACAAGTTGTACCTTATGTTTTTATTGATTACGTATTATTTAAAATTGATATAAAGAAAATGTTTTTTCGATGTGTTGATTATGATAGAATTTAGTAATTATTATTTGAATTCAGTAATTATTATCTAATTACATGTACTACAACCTTAAAATTTATGAAATATGGTTATTATTTTCCCAAAATATTTTAATATTATTTCGAATGGATCAAAAAGTGTAAGAAATGTGCTTTCTTTTTTGGAAAATAATGTTTAGCTTTGCTTCCCCTACAACCTATTTCAGTGGATCAACCATTCATGCAGTGGGGTCTTGATTTTATTGGCATGATAAATCCACCTTCATCACAAGGACACAAGTGGATTTTGACTACTATAGATTACTTTACATGTTGGACTAAAGCAATAAATTTGAAAGATGCTAACAAAACTTCAATACTATCCTTTTATGAAGGTATAGTTTACAGATTTGGTGTTCCAACAACTATCATTTCAGATAATGCCTTAGCATTTCTTGGTGCAAAGGTAACAGATTGGGCTATTAAGCATGGAATTTATTTAAGTATGTCATCTAATTATTACCCACAAGGTAATGGGTTAGTTGAAAGTACTAACAATAATATTTTAAGGATCATCAAAAGAACACTCAAAGGTAAACAGAGCTTGACATCTAATGTTGAATTCAACACTTTGGGCTGAGAAAGTAACTACTAAAAAATAATTTGGCAATTCTCCATACAATCTTGTCTATAGAAGAGAGGCAAGAATGTCTATTTCAGTTGAGTTACCTGCTTTAGATTTGCTACATTAGATGGAACTACTTGAGAATGAACCATTGTAGGTTCGTTATGCAAAATTGATGGAATTACAAGAGCTGAGAGATCAAGCTCATTTGAACATGGAAAAGAATCAAAAATAAATGAAGAAATTTTTTTATAAGAAGGCTAAGTTCAGAATATTCAATGAAGGAGACATTGTGTTGAAATGGGATGTTGATCGTGTAAATCTAGGAAACCACACAAAATTTGACACACTTTGGAGTGGTCCTTATATGATTTCATCTTGCAAGGAACATAATGCTTTTCAACTTTCAAGGCTGAATGGAGAGGAACTTCCCATTCCTATGAATGGTATGTTTCTCAAATCTTTTATTGAAAATCATGCGTGTTTGTTTAGAGTAGGATTTCCCTTTCAATACGTTTAATTCCTACACATTACAATGTTTTTCAATTTTAATTAGTGCATCCATGCACGTTATTTGGTTTCTTTAGATCCTTTCCCAGATTTTATCTCATTTCGGAAGGGTTGGACCTTTATAAAGGAAAATTTTGATAACATGATTTGTACTCCATGCCCAATGGACAAGAGCAAGGCACTATTCTATAAGCTAGCAGGTAGCTTTCCCCACAGGATCGCCAAAAATGTTGACAAATTTTTCCACTCATGCAAAAATGGGCAACTCGAAACTTTGTTACAATGGATGGCATTGGTGAAGTGAACCTAAGCTAGGGGAGATTATTTTAGTTTAATATTTGTTCCATTGGATTAATTAATGACTACATGTAATTTGCATCTATGTGTGTTGTTACAAAACGTAACAAATCACATAGTCTGCAATTTCATGTTTTTCTAGGAAAAAAGAACACAAAGGCCCCTGAAGGAGAGATGTGTTATCTTGATGAAGATAGAAAATACATAATAGATGAAGTGTTAAGTCTTGGAACAAAAACCAAGGTTACAGATTGCAACAGTAAATGTTCATTGCTAAGGTTACATGTATTTTAAAGTTATTTATTACACATGTGCTCACAGTGGTCCCCATAATGGGTGATATGGAATTGAATAAAAACTTCTAAGTGTAGAAAACAAGGAATTATTTCACTTGCAGAGGCATTATTTACTCGCAGGGAGATTAATTTTTGCATGTGCATCCAAGTGGGGTAAGATTAAAAAGTTATAATACTATCACTTCAATTGGATCAAGTTGTACATGTCACATCATCAGCTAGAAGATAGAGATTACATGCATTAGATAATACTCTCTTAGCAAGCAAAGCTTATTGTTAGTTAAATTAATCATCCAACTTTATTAAAAATAGAACGGTCAACTGCACTTTGACTGAGTTGTATTTTTGTAAACAAGGCTATTAATGCCTCATTGTATTTGCATGCTTATTTTTCCCTCTATTTATTCATGATAAAGGATTAAATTAGGATGCATGGGTGGTGCAATTTTTAGTCTATTTTTAGGAAGTGTGGCATGAATAATTTGGCTATATATTGTGTGCATTGGAAAAGCACAAAGGGGCACTTTTTTGGACACAGGGGTGTTGAAGCATAATTTTTAGTTTTTCCCTTTGAATGAGAATTGATTTATGCCTTTCTAATTATTTGCATTGTTTTGTATACTTTATTATTTCTTTTGAATGTCAAAATTCCCTAATTGATCATCTTACCTTGTTGTAAATTTAGTTATTTCTACATAATATTAGTGTGCATGTTTATCTTAACAGTATTTTTGTGAATCATTCCCTCAATACATCAAGTGTTTTGCCTTAATATTCTACTGAAAACTATTGGTTTGTGCACCTAGAATCCATTCTCAAATATTTTTGCATGTACTCAGTCAAATCCCTCAATAAGTTTGGTGTATCACCCTAGTTTTTAATTCATTTACAGTCATCTTTTACCCTTAAAACCCAAAAAAATTAGTTTAGGATACATCAAGAAGGAACCAACCTTGATACTAGAGACTCACCTCAACAATAGGTATACCCATAGACCTGAGGTGTTTCCATTGTATCTATGAAAGAGAGAGATCCAGAGAAAGATTAGAACCTGCCGCGTCGTCTCTCTACGAGTGCAATTTCGAGAGATAACAGATTAAGATTTAGAATGAATGGACAAACACCTTCTTAATGCATTACCAATAGAAATCCAACTCTCCTCCCCCAAAAACTGTAGTGGGAGATGAAGTTATCTAATCCATACAGGATTAAATTTGAATGTTTTTTTGATTTGATTAAAGAATGGGAACCAAAGTTTCATCAACAAGTGATGATTCTATATTTCCCATAACTTAGAGAAGATAACATCTTTATCTTCTAAAACATTAAATACCAAAATAATAAACCCTCTAGCAAGGGGATAAATTTCTATTTTACCTTCCATGAGTGTTCACCAATTCAAGAAATAAAAGAGTAGAGAAGTGGCAAACTGTCCAAAGTCCATTGAAGCGGAAGATGAACCCTTGGCTTCAAAGATATTTTTCTACATTAAGAATCGTCTCCTTAAAATAATCAAATGGGGAAGTTTTGTAGCCTTTAATGGTCAAGTTTCTTGATGAACAAGGGTTTCAATAACAACCTTAAAAAAATTAAGGTTCTTATTAGTCTAGTTGTAAATCCCATATTCAACTCGACTATTGAATCTTTCTTGTCTCCATCACATTCGATAGAAAAGCATGAAGTGCAACTACTAGAGGGGATAAACAGGGAAGAGAGCATCCCAAAGTAAGCTCTATATAAAACCCCTTCTATCAACAAAGAAACACCCTAAAATAGGACCTCCCCGAATAATAATGGCGGCTCCAAGAGAGGGTGAAAAACCCAACTGTGTTTGAGTATCAAATCCATAGCGAGAAGTGGCCATGGATCCCTTGATCATAGAGTCACCCATGAAAAATGGTGGGTATTCTTTACGCACTATCGAGGAACACCACCATCATCATCATGAACCATGGGCCCACAAATTTATCCTTGATGAGAAAAGTTGAGCCACCAGTAACATAACTCTCTCTGCGGCCCAATGACAAAGCAAAGAATCCTCCATTGCATCACCTTCCATTGTGCTTTGAGAAGAGCCAATGCAATCGACACCATCCCTAGAGTTAGGGTTAGGGTTCTTGCAAAGTTCGGGCTCATCATTGGAATAAAATGTGAATATTGACTAATAGAAATAATTTCGATAGTAATAATAATTATATAAAAATTTATTAGTTTATATTGAATTTAATTGATTTTCTATTAATTTTTGTCTTAGTTTTTGTATATTTTATATTTACTACATTTTATTAAATTAAGTTTACATTATTAATTACATTCTACTAGTTTATGTAAATCTTGAATCTTTTGATAGGAAACACGGATTTGAGTTCTATTTTTTTGTAAAAGAGCTTGCTTTTCGTGCTCTTTCCATTGGAAATATTTATTTTGAGAATTGATGTAGAATTATGAGATAAAATTAAAAATGTGACTCTTCTTTCCAAATATGGTAGAAATTTGAAGATTTATTATGTAAGGTGGATCACATGAGAGCTATGCAACTTGAAATTGAGATCACCTCTCTTAAACCCGATGATTTTCTAACAATTATAAAATATCTTACAAAGTTCAAGCATTTTATGACAAAATTGAAGGGGTTTTGAAGAGATAAGAAAAATGAAGAGTTTGTTTACTTGATTCTAAGTTGAGAGGACCATTCCAAATTTTTGCTTCTACCTTTTTTCTAGCAAGGATGCCTTAGGTGACACATTCAAAATGCCTGACTTATAAACATTTTGTGAAATACTTATTAGGAAAAATCCAAGTTGTCTCATTTGATTCTTCCACCTCTCAAAAGGCATTAGTTGTATCTAATCCAAAGGGAAAGGGAAAACAAAAAATTAAAATTACATCCACCCCTTCTCCATCTCAAATTGCTCCTAAACCCAAAGAAAACAATTCTAAAGCTAAGGAGTCTTCTAAATCCAAGAATAACTCTATCCTTTCATGATACTTTTGTGGGGGTATTTGTCATGACGATCATAGGTGTTATAAGTGAATGTAATCCTTAGAGGATGTAATGACAAAAAAATTAATATTATCATTGCATGTCCTTCTAATAATCATGGAATGAAACTTAATGTTATTGGTAGATCTTAGTAACTACTTACGATAGTTGGGTTATTGATTATAGTGCTTCTCATCACATGAATTATTCCAATGAGTCTTTTGTTTCTCTAGGGTTGAGTTCTACTTCCAAAATTGAGGTTGGATATTCTTCCTTTTTTTATTGATGGAAAAGGTGATATACACCCATATGTTAGCGATCAAAGATGCACTATATATTCCTAGCATCACAAAAAAATTCTTTCAAAAGTATATCAAGTTTTTCATTCTAGTCGATTTAATAACAATGACTTTTACACCACATGGGGAAAAGGTAAGAACATTTTGGATAATCATTCACTTGTTTCTCATGGTATTGTTGATCATTGTTCTAGATTTTATCACTTTAAGGGTTCAAAAGACACTTCCTCTATAGGGACAAGATTTATTTCTCATGTAGATTCAAAGAGTAAGCTTTGGCATGAAATATTTGGACGTCTTGATTACAAATATTTAAAGGAATTGAGCACTCATTGTATGGTAGATGGTATTCCTAGAGTTTCTTGTCTTGAGAGAGTTTGTCATGGTTGTTCATTAAGGAAACAACACCGAGATCCTTTTCCTAAGAATTTTTCTAAGACATCTTCTTCACCATTTGAGCTTGTGCATAGTGACTTGATGGTTTTTCCTAACCCCTCTTTCAATGGAGCTAATTATGCACTTACCTTCATTGCTAATTTCTCGAGGCGTACTCGGGTTTATTTTTCAAGTAAAAATTGATGTTTTTTCACACTTTAAAGTCTTCAAGGCCTTGGTCATGAAACAATATTCTAGTTGCATAAAGAACCTTTGTACTAATAATGGGGGGGAGTACTTCACCAATGATTTTTATGACTTTCTTGTAACTCAAGGAATTATTCATCGAGGATTTAGTTCCTCCTACTCCATAAAAAAATGTCTTAACAGAACAGAAGAATATACATTTTAAGGAAATGGCTAACTATATGATGCATTCTAGAGATTTACCTACTCGGTAGAAGTATTTAATTGTGTTAACTACATACATAATCTCACACCACATAGAGCACTTCAGAATTTGACTCCAGAGGAAGCTTGCTCCAACACTAAGACACATGTCTCATTTTTTCAAGCCTTTGGGAGCCATACTTTATGCTTTATGCCAAATAAGAAAAGGAAAGCTTTGGATAATAAGAGAAAACCCTTGATATTTATAGGGTATTGTGAGGACATGAGAGCTTATCCACTTTCGGATCATAATACTCATGACGTTCGTTTTAAAACACATGTTTAGTTTGATGATTTCTTCACTCATCATGATTCTTAATCTTTTTCATGCCTCCTTATTCTTCATCTCATCTTCAGGATACTCTCTTTGAGGAGGTTGATGACAAGGATATAAATGTCATTGAGGATCCTATTCTCACTAATGTTTTCGTTATTCCTAAGTGGGCTCGTAATACAATTTCTGCTGAAACACTTTTCATAGAAGATATTCCTCCAACTAGGCATCATCATGCACATTCTACAAGGTTTTAAAATTTTTATGTCGGGTAGCTTATAAGGATCCCGAGTCCTTTTCAAAGGCTCATGGGATACATGAGTGGGATGATGCAATGGTAGTGGCTAGTACTATTCTTTGCTAAAGAATCATACTTGGGATCTGTATCTCTTCCTAAAGGAAGAAGTATGGTTAGGTGTAAGTGGGTTTACCAAAAAAATACAAATTTGATGGGCCGATTGACAATTATAAGGCTCGTCTTGTTCTAAAGGGTTTTCAAAAGTTGAAGTTATTGATTATTACGAGACTTTTACACCCGTTACCAAGATGGATTTTGTATGCCTTGTACTTGCTATTTATACATCACATGGGTGGCTCGTATACTAGATAGACATGAAGAGTGCATGTTTACATAGATATTTACAAGAGGAAATATACATGGAGCAACTTGCTAGATTTTTCCAGGATTCTTCTCTTGCTAGTAGATGCTGAAGGTCTCTCTAGGGTCTCAAACAAGTCGTTTGAGCTTAATATGAGAATATGGATTTGTTTCTTCCATCTACGGGTTTTATTTGTTGCCACTCCAATCATACAATATATATACAACATTTGGTGAGGAGATTGTGCTATTTTTCTTGTATGGTTATCATTTGTTATCTATTGGCAGCTTCTTCTTCACACATTTAGACTATTCAAATGGATCTTTCTATATAGTTTGACATGATAGATCTTAGGTTATTATATTACTTACTTGGTTTACTGATTTCACAAAATATTTAGGGATTAATTTGAGTTAGAAAAATCACACCAATGATCTTCTGCAGTGATGATTTGATATGGTTGATTGCAATCCAAGTTCATCTCCTTTAAAATATGAGGTAACTCTTACTTCAATATGTACCACACCACTTTGTGATCATATCTTCTATAGGAAGTTGGTTGGGATTCTCATGTACTTGACCAATACTCACCCCGATATTTGATTTGAAGTAGGTATTGTATCTCGGTTTGCACATTCTCCTCATAGCGTAATTGCATGAAGTTGGGGGGCCATAAAGCAGACAAGAATCTTAAAAACAGAAAAATGCGTACGTTTTTTGTTTAAATGCATTCACGTTTTAATTTGTTTGGCTCGAGAATCACCGAACAATAATGCGTATGTGTTTCAAACAAGCCAAAACGCATATGCATTTTGTGTAGTATGGACCATTCATATGTGTTTTGGTGGGTTATACTTACAAAAATAAATGTTCAAGTATAAGAAATAATAAAAGAGATTAGGGTCACTCTACACCTTATGGAAGTGGTCTCATAGCTCCCATAGTTATATTCTAGAAGATAGTTTTTCAAAATCTAATCTAGTCAATACTTACTCATTTTTAGGATTTCAACAAACAACCTAAAACTTTCAGGGCATATATATTGTAGTCAGTCTTTGTTTTGGGAAAGCATATAGTCATTTTTAGGTTTTTTGACCTTCTAAAATGGATTTTGGCCCTACCACTACTTGAATTGGTACTAATTTTTAAATTTGGTCCATAATTCACTTTAGTGACCATGAATTAACTCTATGATGTTTGTCTACTTCTTACTAAAAAGAGATCCACACTTTGTAGATACAGGATTGTTCCCTGAATGGGATTCCTATCCTATGGTCAAAATGAGGTGATTATAATGTGCCTGCTCCTTAAGGTGTGACAAAACTACTAGGAGTTGAATGAGTTACGATTCAAAAATAGTACCAAGTCAATTACATCAAGTGAACTCGGATGATTTCTCATTCTTAGAAACATGGTGCTCCATATAAAGATCATCCCCTCACCTTTCCTATCTCTAAAATAATCATTTCATGGAATCAAATTCATGATTCTCATATATGCTTTTCCTCATATGTCTCTTATGGAGACAAACGATGCCTTAAAACTTTACAAATAATGGTCCTTGATAACTTGGTGATATGAATAGCTCAATTTATCTTGTTTTGAAGGGTGTTCAATTAACTATAAAATGGAAAAAAATGCCTTTTTAGGCCTTTAAGCAAGTAGTCTCTCATAAAAACTAAATGAGTCGATCAATCACTTTAAACACTATTCCCTACACACTAAAACATGTTGAATGATCTTTTTAGGACTTTCCTTTGGGTGAGGGTTTATGATTTAGGGTTTAGGGTTTAGGGCTAAGGGTTTAGGACTCAAGGTTTAGAGTTTAGGGTTTAAGGTTTAGTGTTTAAGGCTCATAGTTCAGATTTTAGGGTTTAGGGTTTAGGGTTTAGGGCTTAGGGTTCATGGTTTAGGGTTTAGGGTTTATGGTTCAGGGTTAAGGGTTGAGGGTTTAGGGTTTAGGGCTCAAGGTTCAAGGTTTAGGGTTTAGGGGTCAAGGTTGAGAGTTTAGGGTTTATGGCTTAAGGTTCATGGTTCAGGGTTTAGGGATCAGGGTTGAGGGTTTAGGGTTTAGGGTTGAGATTTGAGGGTTCGGGGCTTAGGGTTCGGGGTTTAGTTTTTAGGGTTTAGGGTTAAGGATTTAGGGTTTATCATTTAGGGTTTAGGATTTAGGGTTTAAGATTTGGGTTTATGGATCTAGGGTTTACTTGTTCGGGTTTAGGAGTTAGGTTTTAAGGTTTAAAGGTCATGGTTCACGATTTAGGGTAAAGGGTTCGGGGTTTAGGGTTTAGGGATCGGGGTTGAGGTTAACGGTTTAGGGTTAAGAGTTGAGGGTCCATGATTTAGGGCTTGGGGTTTAGTTTTTAGGTTTTAGGGTTTATGTTTAAGGGTTTAAGGTTTGTGGTTGACTTAGGGATTATGGCTTAAGGATTATGGTTCGGGGGGGGTTTAGGGTTTAGGGCTCAAGGTTTAGGGTTTAGGGTCGGGGTTTCGATTTTAGGGTTTAGGGTTTAGGATTTAGAATTGAGGGCTTAGAGTTTAGGGTTTAGGGCTTAGGGTTTATGGTTTATGGTTTAGGTTTAAGGTTCGGTGTTTAAGTTTTAGGGTTTTTAGGGTTTATAGTTTAGGGTTTATGGTTTTTAGGTTTAAGGTCGGGTTTAGGGTTTAAATGGTTTAGGTTTTATGTTTTAAGGCTTAAGGTTTAGGGTTTAGGGTTTAGTGTTTAGGGCTTAGGGTTTAGGATTTAGGATTTAGTTGGGGTTTACGATTTATGGTTTAGGGTTAGGTTTAAGGTTTAGGGTTTAGGGTTTTGTGTTGAGGTTTAGGATTTAACATTTAGGCCTTAAGGTTTAGGTTTAAGGGCTCATGGGCTGAGGTTTAGTTTAGGTTTTATGTTTTAAGGTTTAAGGTTTAGGGGTTTAGAGTTATGAGTTTAAGGTTTTTTAGTTATGGTTTAGGGTTTAGTTTAGGGTTTAGGGGTTAAGGATTAGGGTTTTCAAGGCTTAGGTTTAGGGTTTAGGATTTAGTGCTTGGGTTTAGGGTTCACGGTTCAGGTTTATGGCTTAGTACCAAGGTTAGTGTTTAAGGTTTGGGGTTAGGGTTTGGAATTAGTATTTAGGGTTTAGGGCTTAGGGCTAGGGTTTAGGGTTTTGTGTCTGGGTAAAGGGTTTAGGATTTAGTACATTTTAGGCCTTAGGATTTATTATTTTGGTTTTAGGGTTTAGGGTTTATAGTTTAGTTTAGGTCTCATGGTTGAGGGAGGGGTTTAGAGTTCGGTTCATTGAATTTGTAGGCGAGAACTTTCAACGATCAAAATTTGATGTTTTTCAATGTTGATATTTTGAAAACATCCATGGGTTTATCATATAAGGAATTATCAATGAATGGAAGGTCACTTGGGGTTTAGGTAGTTCCCATGAGTTTAAGGTTTAGGGGTTAGCCATTCCCTTATGTTTAAGGATTTTGAACACTTTAGAAAGTTCTAGAGATCAAATTTATTATCCATTCTAGATTTAACTTTATCTTTCTCTCTGGAGGATAGGATACTACTGAGGAAATTCAATTATGATCCTAAGGATTATGTTTCTTTTGGGTTCCTTTAAGATTAATTTTTTTTTGTGATGGTTATTTTTCGGGGTTTATGGTTTAGGGATTAGGGTTTAGGGTTCATTTACATTCATGGTTTATGGCTTAAGAGATGTGATATATATGCATTCAAGGCAGGTTATGTTATCTTTAGTTTTAAGGTTTGGGGTTAAATGATCCTAGTGCTTTGGAATTAGTATTTTAGGGTTTAGGGCTTAGGGCACGGTTAAGGGTTTAAGGTTTGGTCTAGGGTAAAGGGTTTAGGGTTTAGGATTTAGGTTTTAATGTTTAGGGTTTAGGATTTAGGATTTAGGATTTTGGTTTTAGGGTTTAGGGTTTAGGTCTCATGGTTTAGGGTTTAGGGTTTAGGTCACGAGTTAACATTTAGGCCTTCATTTAGAATTTTAAGTCAGGCGAGGTTTCAAAGAGAGTCATCAAAATTTGATGTTTTTCTGACAACGGGGTTTGGGGTTTAGATATTTTGAAAACATCCATGGGTTTATCATATAGATTTAGGAATTATCAATGAATGGAAGGTCACTTAAGTTTAGTGTTTATGGTTTAGGGCCTAGGGTAACTCCCACAATTCTTGGTTTACTTAAACAAAGAAAGATTTACTTTAAGGCAATTGGGCTAACCCCTTATTTTAAAGCATTTAGCCATTCCTTGTATTTAGTGTTTATTTTGGATTTACTTTTTTGAAAGTTCTATCAAATTTATTATCCATTCTAATTGTAGAACACTTAAACTTTATCTTTCCATGGAGGATAGGAGATATACTACAGAAATTCTCAATTATGATCCTACACTCCATGCTTTTATACATTGATATATTCTCAAAACTATGTTTTAATTTTGTTTACTCAACTTTAAGATTAATTTTTTACATTTTGTGATGGTTATTTTTTCCAACACATTTATATGGGTCATCCTAGATAATATAATCACATAATAACATTACATGGAAATATGAGAAATGTGAAATTTGTTTTGAGAGTGTGAATAAATTTACATTCAAGATCTTGCGCAAGTATATGTGGGAGAAACAAGTTTGGAAGAGATGTGTAATATATGCATTACAAGAGCCCGTGCGGTATATTTCCCCTCGTATCCATTTAGTTACTTATCCCACCTCTCATAAAGTCAAGGTTGTTCTATAAGTAGACTAAATGATGGTTCTAGACATGAGAGTAACTGAAATAAAATATCACCACACATGATGCAATATGGTTTGGGGGACGCCGATTTAGGGTTTAGGATTCCTCCTGGATCATGGTTAAGGGTTTTCATCAAGGTTTAGGGTTTAGGGTTGATCATCTTGTTCAAGGTTATGGTTTAGGATTTAGGTTTCTATTACAATAAAATCATTTTATTTTTTTAGGGTTTAGGGTTTAGGATTTAGTGCTTTGGGGTTTAGAGTTTAGGGTTTAGTGGTCAGGGTTTAGGGTTTATGATTTGGTTTTTACTCAGGGTTTAGGGTTTAGGGTTTTGTGTTGAGGGACCTTTAGGGATTTAACATTTAGGCCTTAAGGTTTAGGCTTTATGGTTTAAGGCTCTTCCATGGTGAGGGTTTAGAGTTTAGCTATTTCAAGGATACATGGTTTTAAGGTTTTCTTTTGCAACTCATGGGGCTTTGGGGTTTAGAGTTATGAGTTTAAGGTTTAGGGGTTAGTTATGGGTTTTAGGATTAGGGTTAGAGATCGGGCTTTAGATTTAGGGTTTTTTAGGGCTCAAGTCAAGAATTTGTTTTAGGGGTTAAGGATTAGGGAAAACTTTCAGGGAATCATGGCTTAAGGTTTAGTGTTTATGGTTTAGGGATTAGGGTTTAGGGTTCACCAGCATTCTTGGTTTATGGCTTAAGTATTCGAGGTTCTGAGTCATACTATTTTAAGGTTTGGGGTTAGATCCTAGGGCTTTGAATTTAGTATTTAGGGTTTAGGGCTTAGGGCTATAATTTAGGGTCTCCAGGGTCTCCTAGGGTAAAGCATTTAGGGCTATGGGTTTAGGGTTTAGTATTTAGTGTTTAGGGTTTAGGATTTATTATTTTGGTTTTATGGTTTAGGGTTTATAGTTTAGTTTTTAGGTATCATGGTTGAGGGTTAAGGGTTTAGGTCACAGAGTTCAGGGTTCATTGAATTTGTAGGCAGAACTTTCAAAGAGAGTCATCAAAATTTGATGTTTTTCATATGTTGATATTTTGAAAACATCCATGGGTTTATCATATAAGGAATTATCAATGAATGGAAGGTCACTAAGTCAGAGCCTAGGTAACTCCCATTTACAACTAAACAAGAAATATTTACTAGGCGATTGATAACCCCTTAGTGTTCTTAGCCATTCCCTTGTTTCTATGTTTATTTTGAACACTTTAGAAAGTTCTGTCAAATTTATTATCCATTCCAGTAGAACACTTAAACTTTATCTTTCTCTGGAGGAGAGGATACTACAGGAAATTCAATTATGATCCTACACCTTTGCATTGATATATTCTCTATGTTTCTTTTGTTTCCTTTAAGATTAATTTTTTTGTTGTAATGGTTATTTTTTCCAGCTTCCAATGGGTCATACTAGCTTACATAATGACATACATGGAAATATGGGAAATGTGAAATTTTTTTCAGAGTGTGAATAAATTTACATTCAAGAGCACAAGTATATGTGGGGAGAAACAAGTTCGGAAGAGATGTGTAATATATACATTACAATGCACAAGGTATATGTCATATCCATTTAGTTACTTGTCCCACCTCTCATAAACAAGGTTGTTCTATAAGTAGACTAAATGATGGTTCTAGACATGAGAGTAGGAAATATTGATGAAATATGGTTTGGGGTTTAGGGTTTAGGATTTTGGGCTCATGGTTAAGGGTTTAAGGTTTAGGGTTTAGGGTTGTGATTCAAGGTTCAAGGTTCAAGGTTATGGTTTAGGATTTAGGTTTTAGGTTTAGGGTTCATGGTTTAGTGTTTATGGTTAGGGTTTATGGATCAAGGTTAAGGATTTAGGGTTTAAGGTTTAGGGTTTAGGTTTAAGGGTTTAGGGTTTTGGGTTAAGAATTTAGTGTTTAGGGATAAGTTTTTATGGTTTATGGTTCAGGTTTTAGGGTTTATGGTTTATGGTTCAGGGTTTAGGGTTTAGGATTTAATGTTTAGGGATTAAGGTTTAGAGTTTTTGTTTTAGTATTTAATGTTTAGGGATCAGGGTTTAATATATAGGTTTTTGGGCTTAGGGTTTAGGTTTTAGGGCTTAGGGCTTAGGGTATATGGTCTAGGGTTTAGGGTTTAGATTTTAGGGCTCAAGGATAAGGGTGTAGGATTCAAGGCTTAGGGTTTAGGGTTTAGGATTCAATGTTTAAGGTTTAGGGTTTAGGATTTCAATTTTATGGTTCTAGGTTTAGGGTTTAGCATTTAGGGATCATGGTTCATGGTTTAGAGTTTAGGTTTTAGGGTTTAGGGCTTATGGATTAGGGTTTAGTCTTAAGGCTCATGGTTTAGGGCTCACGGGTAAGGGCTGAATGTTTAAGGTTTAGGGTTTAGGGTTTAGGTTTTAGGGTCTAGGGATCATGGTTAAAGGTTTAGGGTTTAGGGTTTAGGGCTCAAGGTTTATAGTTTAGTGTTTAGGTTTATGGCCTATGGTTTAGGGTTTCGATTGTAGAAGTTAAACGCTAAAATATTTAGGCTGAATGTTGAAATCCTAAAAAATTACCTATGTACTAACCAATCTATACTTTATAAAACTATATCCTAAATCATGACTCATGGAGTTGTGAGACTAATTCCATAAGGTGCGGAGTGATCCCAATTTCTTATATTTACATAAATAAATTTAAAGTATGAGAAATAATAAAATATAAAGAATAATAAATGAAAACCTTATACTACACAGAACATGTACACGTTTTACATTTTCTCTTTTCCCAAGCCATGCCTCAAGGCTTGGGATCTGGTTTGGATCCCCAAGCCTGAGGCATGGACTTGCACAAACACAACAAACAACGTGTTTTTACAAGAAAATGTAAAAATTCCACTTCCTCTATGATAAATCAAAATAAAACAATCGATCCATTTTTAAAAAATTATACCACAACGTAGAGAAAAGTCTCTTCTTTCTAAAAATATAAATTTTAAATTTTTTTGACTAATATAAGGTTTCCATATTATTTACTTTCTAACTATGCCTTTTTATAACTATTTTTAAAGTGCAAATATGTCTATCTTTCATTGTGTATATTTTTTTTTGGATGATCAAAATTTTAAAAATGTATACTTGCCCAAACTAGGCATAATTTTGTACATATTCAAAAAAAAATCTAATTTTCAATATTTTTGAGGTAGTCGGGGGCATGGTTGAGCTTTGCTATTTTTCAAAACATAAAATTTATATACTAGAAAAATCATAAATAAAAAAATATTCACTAAAAAAATATTAAAAATAGACCCCAAACTAGATGCTCCTAGCTATCTTTCTACCAAAGGATTTTCAAAAATACTAAATGGTGCTGAAAAAATGGTGGGGAACGAAAGTCACTCCATTATGTTTTTTAACAAAAAAAGGAGTATCTGTTGGTATTTTAGTTGTTTGACCCACTTAAACTTATATGTTTTCAATAAAATTTAATAGCTTAGAAACTCGACTCGAAATGTTGCGATTCATATTTCTAAAACATCTTCAAATTTTGAGTGTAACCATTTCAAAAACTCGTACAACTTAAATTTGTTTTTTTAGAAAAATGCATCCACTTATGAACCCCTTTTTCCCCCAACTTGGTGCACTTATCCGATAGTACTCATTGGCAAACTACTAAAATGATTTTATGCTATTTGGAGGAAACTTCCCACTTTAGCCCATTATACTAGAGGTTTTACTCGGTTGGTTGGATATACTGATTTAGATTAGGTAGGTTGTATTGATGACAAGAGTTCTACTTTTGGATATATTTTTATCTTGGGACTTCTCTAGTTGTTCAGGCATGCAAAAAGTAATGAGGCTATTGCACTTTCATCTTCAAAGGTAGAGTACATGGCAGCAATTACATTGAGTGAGCAGATTCTTTCACTTCAATAGTTATCGTGTGAGTTTGAATTTCCACAAGATTCACCGAAAATACTTTTTCCGACAACCAAAGTCTAATTCACATTTTTCGCAACCACTGTTGAGCACCGAGTTGACCACACATATTGAGATATGCATACACTTCATTCATCAAAGCATATAAAGCATGGAGTTTTTTTGGAGTACATTCTAACTCAACAGAATTTTGGGTACATATTTACAAATCCTTCTACATCACATCACTACCTTGAGTTGTGTGGAATGCTTGGGGTTTCAGAAGTTGTTCTTGGGGTTTTTGTGACAACATATTCCTTCTTATTCTTCTTTCCTTCATTTGGTTCAAGATTTATCTATGGATATATTGTTCATGAGTACCTCATCAGGCCTAGTTATCAAGACTCATACTTTGGACATGCCACTTCTATTTTGGCTCCTAGATTCACTTGAGGGGGTGTTAGAGTAGGTATTTACCCTAGCTCATGTTCACCTAGTTACTTTAATTACCTTTATTGTATTTATCCTCACCCACTTATGTGTGTGGATATTTCCTTTTATTTATTAATATATTAGGGGTATATTATCTAGTTGTTAGGTATAGTTATTCCTTGATCTATGATATTGACTAGATACTTGATGTCTAGTTATATCCTAAATCTATGGTCTTGAATAGTTCTTTGATGACTATTTATTTACTCGATTTTTGGCTTGATCTATGACCTTGATTGGTTCTTAGATTTTATTCTTTACGTATATAAGCAAGACCAATTCTTATTGTATTTCATTGAGTTCCATAATAATATAAGATATTTCTACTCATTTTTTTGTAAAGGTTTTTGGTAAATTTATTCTCCCGAATTGCTTTCATCTTATTGATCGTGGTGTTGTATTAGCATCCGAGTTCTTGTCTTAGTGCGATATGATTATCATTCATTTCAAAATCACTACACCCCTTAGCACTTACGAACCATAAGTTGTGCATTTTATTTTCTTGACATCAATTCAACTCGGATGTACCAAATATGAAATACCTTGAGCTCATTATATATAAATCATCCTTGAGAACAACATTTTTAGGATTTACAAGTAATAATTTGTCTCGGCCCTCAAAAAAAGTTCACCTAATTAACTTCACATGATCATGTTTGATATCCTACAAGTTATACATTATGGTGAGAACGCTCCGAACAATGTGTGCTACTTTCCACCTTAGCTATCACAATAACTTTTCTTATCTTTATTATCATGTTACACCCTAAAACTAAAATCAAATGCATCCTTTATTGGCCTTGGTCCCTCCTTGAATCAATCAAACTCTACATCTTCCCCAACACTCTATGTTAATGTATGAAAATGATAAGATGTGTACAAAATTGATTCATTATGCTTCCTTATCAATTATTTCATATATATTTCTATACTACGTATTGAAAGATAAATTCATGCACACCCTACTATGACATGGTGAAAATAATTTTCAGTTAACCCTAAACTGCATAGGATATTTTACCATACTCTTATTGAGAAACTTCACCTAACTTCTTTAATTTCATGCTTAATCCTCAACTCAAACTAGTCGCACATTAATGTATAGCTTCAACACTTTTGGAAAAATTTAACTCTAAAATCCTTACCCAAAAAGGGATAAGACATTATTTTCTAAAATCTAAAGCCTTATTCTATAAAACTTAAAAGGTAATAAATTTATAATGTTACTTAAAGTCTTTAGACACCTAATTATGTTGAGAGGCATTCTAAAATTGTATCACATAGTTAAGGAAAATGATGTGGTACTTGTGAAAATTTCAGATTTGTTATTTTAACCACATTATTTTATATATTCTCTTTATTTCGTAAAAGTAATACATTTGTATTATCAATAAAAAGTTTTTTTCCTTGGTGCACTTTTAAATAATTACATGAGATATGTTATTTTAGTGTTTGTGTAAAAGGAAATTTAATTTACCCTTGGTTTTCAAATAGGGATTTCTTTCTTACCACATTCTTTAATCAATATATTAAATTTACTATTTTACTTTAATACAATACATATGAGTGAATTTGTTTTGATTTATGTGTATATAAATAATTCCTTGTACATTATTATAATTTAAAATATTTATTTAATCTTGATTTATTACATTTGTATTATATATAAGTATTTTTAATAACTCTCGAACATCTTTTACCTATATTTATGTAATATAGGTATGCTAGTTAATTACCAATCTCTTGTGAAGGCATACAAAAATACAAAGGTAAAGGGGTCAATCGCCAACTACTCTCTCAAATATGATTTTAGATTAAAGGATTAATTTAGTGATTTCTTACCAAAAAAAAATCAAAGAGTTATTAAATATTAAATAATTTGAATTAGAAAAACTGTTCCTTTCTCTAGTAGAATTATTAAGGATTCTATATTTATCAAGGTGGATACATTTATTAAAATAAATTGGAAAAGCGGGAAATTATTGTAAAGGAGATATAGGTTATATTTAATCAAAATTACACATCAACCGAAATTGGTATTTTAATGAAAATCTATGTCTCGTGGGCCACTTTTATTTGTAATTAGATACATTTTATGTCAAAATTGAAATCCTAAGTTTTTGCAATTGTAAGGGGGCAATTATAAAGTAATGAAGCCTTTACCTATTCATGAACATAAATGAATACTAAAGCTACAAATTGTGAATATGTTTTTCAAACACACGTTAGCATTAGGTGAGAAATGTTAGAAATAATATATATTAGTGATCACATATGTGGTGAGAAAACATGTTTTGAGGTTATTATTCAAGTTAGTGTGGAGTGCACTATGTGAGAAATAATGTAAAATGAGTTGTGAATACAATTTAAGTAGAGATTTAAGAGAGAAATCATGGAGGAGTGAATCAAATAGATTGAAAAATTGATGAATATTAGTAGTAGAATTTTCGAGTTCTAATTGGACTCTTATATATCTCTAATATTTCCCGGAATAATATGTTGATTCGAATAAAATTGAGATTATGCTCTTTACAATTTAAGTTTATTTCCCAACAACATTTAAATATTAAAAATCTTCCAAAGACTATTGTGGGATTTCATTATTTGGAGGAACATTTGTAACTTTCACAAAAACTATTAAAATGTATACATGGATTCCGAAATACTAAAATACAGAGGAAACAATACCATTTAAGGATAAAAATTCTTTATTCAATTTTCTTGAAAATGGATCTGCTTTAAAAGGTTCTAAAAGACGAAGAAAATATTTCCCAACTAAGTCTATATGTAGGTTTCCAAATTTGGGCCTAAACTTTCTCATCTCTATGACTGGATTTCTCAAATATGGAGAGAAAAGATACAAGGTAAGATTGAGCTTTATCCTTGTGCTAAAGCATATTTCATTGTTGTCTTTGAAACCCCTAAAGATAGGTATTTAATTTTTAACCAAAATTGGGTTTGGGGTGAACACGGCTCATGTCCATTCCATGACATCCATCTTTTTATCCTTTAAAAGACTTCATTCATACCTACCCTTTTTGGGTTTGTTTTCTTAGACTCAAATTTTTCTTGGATGTGGAACAAGTCTTGTGTGATTGTTATAGGGGATACTCTAGGCTCATGTGAAAAATTTGATGATAAGGCATTTGTTAAGACCCATACTAATTATTATAGAAGCCTTGTAGATCTGGATACCTCTCGATCTTTACCGAAAAATAAATCTTAAAATCAAAGTGAAAGACTCTAGGTGCAAATGGTACACTATGAGGGTCTTGCTTTCAGATGTCTTTGTTGCTTCAAAAGTGGTCATATTACGAAGCTTGTGAACATTCCAAAAAAAGAACAAATCTTTATGGTGGAAGGATTCTCTACCTAAACATCTAATAATGAATACCCATGCAGACTCGGTTGTGGAATCTAGCGCGCCCCACCCACCCCCTCCCCCTCCCCCACAATTAGACTCCCTTGCCATGGGTGGGATTTTAAACAATATAGAGAAGGTATTTATAGATTATTCAATCCATGATGTTGATTCATTGATAGATTGTGCTTGACCCTCCTTCTGCACGAGGGTCACATCCCTATCAATTCACTTGAAGTTGTTCCTCCGATTTCAGTGGATGAAGGAAATGAGGAATGGACAATGGGGATAGGAAAAATAAGGGACATATCAAATCTAAATCCCCACCGTCTCATCAATGCATAAATCTTGTCCTATTAATTTCTCTCATTTTTGCATTAGGGTTGTTGGCCTACTCTGTTCTTTATTGGGCAATTGTTATGTTTTTTTATTGGTTATGTTTGAGTTGTAGGACCGCTGGTTACTATAGTGCCCACATTTTCTAGTTCCAATTATATGTTGAATTTCTACTCATATTTATCAATTAACATGGATTATGGTACATTTTGGATATTAGGTTATGTTAATTGATATTTCATGGACATGTATGGTGATTTTGGTGCATAGCGCCAATTTATTTTCGATTAGTATGTTAGTACATTTCAAGAGATGCTTTGTATACTAACATGATACTATGTTAATGAGCTTATTCAATATATGATGGATACATGGTTTTGTCGCAAATCTTGATGTTATGAACTATTCGATTATTGATGAGATCACATGAAAACATGGATAAATGCATTATATGTATTACAATGGCTAACACATAGCGAATTTAGATTAAAAAATGGCATGTTTTTCATTTACGATGCCATATTGATGATGTGGTAGCACAGTTAACGTGTTTATACTTGTTTTTTATTGAATAGTTGATTTATGGTTATATTGGAAAGATGCATTTAATATTTGCATTGAGTGTGCATATTTCACGGAACAAGAGAATGTGGGTTTCAAGGAGGCTACACAAATGTGCACAAGTAGCCCATGAGGTTCATTCTTAGCCATGTTAGTTGTATGAGGTCTTATTGGTTGCATGTATTGTTTGGGCCCCATTGAGTGATCCTTATTTATAATGTTGTATATTTTTTAAATTTAATTGTGTTTAGGTTGTTTAATATTGTTACGAACTAGGTTGAGGGACCTAATGATCCCCACTTGCATTGGGAATGTGTTTTCTTTATTTTATTCTTATTTAATGAGGATTTGGGTCACATAAGCACCCTTGAGGGGACCCACATCCTCAACTAGTGTGCCCAAAATTCCAAACCCGAAATTGGGTTATTTTTCAAAATTTTAGATACCCCTTTTGGTTTGAAGGGTTTTCTTAGAATAAAAATGAGCCATTGGACCCTACCTCTTTTGTATGGGGGATTAATGTTAAGGAAAATGGGAGTTTCCTCCCTTTTGACCTCTCTTTTGTCACCATTCAAGTAAGAATAGTTGGGTGTTGTGTATTGTGAAAAGTTACAAAAGCTTGTCTCACTTTTTTTTTGGGTATTTTTGAGAGGGGTGTTTAAATACGGGTTTATCTTTTCATTATTTTATTTTTGGGAATATTGACTTGGAGGGAAGAGAGGGGTGACAAATGTCACCCCCTCATTTGTGAGGAACCTTTTTTGTTATTCAAATACTCCGTGTGGGAGAAATGAAACTTTTTTCTTGTCTTTTGTGCTTGGAGTGTTTTTGGAGTTTGAGATTTTACTTGGATAAGGAATTGGAAAAGGCTTGGAGATTGGAGAGATTGTGAAGGTAGGCTCTTTGATCCTATTTTTGTGTTATTTGGCATGTTAGATTTTGAATGACGTATGGTTGAAAGTTTTGTTGTGTGCATGTGTTGTATGTTTGTTTGGGTGTGTTATTTATTATTTTTCTCCATCCATCATATGGCTTGATGGATTTGGGAGTTTTATTGGGGAAGATGGAGGGATTTTCCCTCTTAAAATGTCATGGATTTATGGGAAATCCATGTTCATTTCTCTTGTACTCCCTCATATGTTTTGAGGTGGGGAATGTTGTTCATACGGTTTGAACCCCCATCCCTATCCTTGGAGAGGAAACCCAATGCATTTGAAAATCCTCCCAAGGAGGAATTTAGGAGAACGAGAGGAGTAATAAGTGGGGTTGATTGATTTGGAGAGATAAGGAGGTTTTGAATTTTTTTAAAGTGTTCATCCTAGGGTTGGACCACATTCTCTGCCACTATTAGATGTCTCATCCACTCTTCCACCTTATTGAGGATGAATATGGTTTTCTCCTCTTTTTAGTTGGTTGGTATTAGTTTTATTTTATTTTGAATGGGTTAGTCATGTGTGTTTTATAATTGTAGTTACCCCGCCCTATTCTTGTGCACATTTGTGGAAGCTATCTCTCTCTCCAATGGACTTGGGGAGGATAGCATGTATTCTAACCTTTGGAAAGATGCGTAATGATTCTTTTAGGTTGGGTGGTAAAGAAATCCTTGTTATCTATTTTTGAAGAATATGTGGAGGAAAATTTGGAGTATTAAGCTTGAAGATTGTTGGAGTATCCATGGAGACCTTATCTTCTTATGATTTTCTTCACATTTGGAAAAAAATTGCTTCTTGATGAGCATATGATCATCGTAAAAATTGAAGTAAACTCTTTTATAAATCTCCCATGTTTGGACGCATGTGTATCATCTACAAGAAAGTGTGGATGCAAGTATTGTCTTTGTCCTTCCTTTGTTAGTAGTTTGAAATTGTATTTTAATCATGTATTTGTAAGATTGGTCACATTTATCAATGTCCTTTTCTATATTGGGAAGAATCTTGTTAAGTCCTTGTTTGAAACATCTTGGAGATGTGTAAACTCATCCCAATTTATAGGACAAACTTATACTTAGAATATTTTGTATTATGTAGCTTTGCATAGTGAAAGTTTGAAAGGAACTTGTATAATGAAAAAAAGGAAAGAAGAAGTTAAAATAGGTAATAAAGTTTAATTTTATGAGCTAAACACTTTTTTTTTCCTCTTAATCGTTATAAGAAATCCATTTTACCAATGCTCGGGTTGGGATTAAATGGAAAACTCATCTATATATATATATATATATATACACACACACACATACATGTATGTATATATATATATATATACATGTATATATGTATATATACATGTATATATGTATATATACATATATATGTATGTATATATATATATATATATATATATGCCAATAATATCTTGAACTTGGGTATAGAATAATCACATATTCACAATTGGATACAATGTATTTTGATAATATTGTTAAAACAAAATTTTAATCATAAAAGAAACCCATTGATACATTTATATATAAAGGGTTTAAACCCAAAACCACTTTCCTATTCCATCCTCATCACATTCAACCGTTTACATAAACTCTGGTTTATTTAAACCTTCCACACTTCTCTAACAACCGTGTATATACAAATTTATATATAGATATAATTTTGGTTCTTTTAAAATACAATTAGCCTTGGTATGGGGTTTTTATTTTCGAAAGAAAAGAAAGTAAAATAAAACAAAAACATATATATATTATGCCACGTTTGAACATTACTCCATTTCTCCACAAGCATGCTTTGAGTATTTTTGATCCCCCTCCCAATAAGATCTTCTATAGGAAATATATATGTAACCATGTCCAAACCCTACTATGCTCCTTTTCATATCATACCGTATGGTGAACAAATGGTTTAGCGTTCCATGGAAATACATAAAAATAGGAGCATCGAACTATGAGAGATCCACTTTCAATATGAAAATAGAAAAAAAAATTACATAAGCCTCACCCTAGCACCTCAGCCATGGCCACCCCTACTCAACCAACAAAAAAATAAAAATTAATAAATAAATCCTTACAATTAGACTTTTCAAAATAGAGGGGAAAAAATGGAGTTAATAATAAAGAAATCAAATGACGGTGAACAAGGTATATTAATCACACTTAAAAAGTTAGGGTTTCATCTCTTTTTCTTAGAAATCAACCGATGTGGAGTAAATAATCCCAAGGCCTTAATTTTACCCTAACTCCTTCCCCCATACTTAGATAATTGGTCATGTACTTACATTCTGAAATTTACAAATTTACATAATGTTATTTCATTAAAATAATATGTAAGAAGAGGATTTCTTATTAAGGATAGCGTAAATCCTCTTTTCTTTTAATAAAGTTATTTTATTCTTTTGATGAATAATAATAACAAAAGAAATTTTATTCTTACTCTTGGTATTAGGTTTTATTAGATAATTATGAATTTATATATATAATAATATTTAAATAATACCCATTAAAAAATTGAAAAGGGTTAGACCATGGTGGTCATATACATACTTTTTATGCTCTAAGGAAGTATGCGAACATCGGAGATAATACAAACAATATAATGGAAAACCTTAGGTCACACGAGTCTACCATCCATGAATTGGTCACCCTTGGAAGCGAGAGTTCATAACCAACTTAAATAGTCATTATCACGTGATAATAATAAGGACAAGGTTCTAGTAACATTTTTGTTTTATTGGCATATCTTTAAGTACATTGATTAATTAGTTTTGAATTTAGCCAAGTCACGTTTAAGTTTTACTAGGCGTTAAAAAAATTGAAATTTTGCCGGTGTTTTTTTGCATTTTGGGATAGACTATTGGGGCATTATATTTTGTATCGAGCTCGAGTTCTAACACCATGTGCACAAGGTATAAACGTTAGAAAAATTGTGACTTCCGTGGTTGATCATAGTCCCTAATGACTTGGGAAGTTAGAAAAAATTTAAACCCAATTTATAAGATCATATGATCATTTAAATAAATTCATTTTGAGGCCTATTGATCATGGTGTTGCATGGACAACAACTGAAATCTAAGAAAATTTGTTTCGATTTGGACCTATAGTTTAGGGGACCTTACTAAAAATTGAAATCCTCCACTTCTAACCTTTAGTATTTTTGTATGTCAACTAAATTTACTGCAGAATTAGTTTTGTGAAAAGGGATTTGGAAGCTATATTGTGTAGCATGTTTAGGAGGCCTCTAGTTGTTCTAGAACAAGAAACAAACTAGTCAATCACAATAAGTAGCTCTAGAAATGAGGTCATAACTAGAGTTATGGTTATCAGAATTATGTACCGTAAGTTGCATCAGATTCTATGTATATAGTAGAATAGATGAGAGTTGATAGAAGATGTTTCTAATTTGTGAATGTTTATTTAAAAACCCATCTTGTAGCCAATTTCACTAAAAATCCGGTGAAATACAATAGCAAAAATTTATTAGTTGCCTTCAGGAAAGTGGTTCCAGTTTGAGATTCATTCACCCATTTTCAATGATGTATGTATTTGCTAGAAGTGTTTGTTTCACCATTTGGGTGTTGGGTACTTTTTTAGGTAGGCCATTTTATAGTCAATTTTGTTAGATCATAAAACAAAATAACTGGGTCTTAATAAACCGTCCAACTTCTTAGGAAACCCTTAGAGGGTGCAAGCTTTTATAATATAATTATCATAGTTTTTTCCATGGTTTAATGTTATGAACCAAAAAAATTATGCTTCGAGGCATGTTGAATGCTATTTGTTTTCGTATAGTTCGGTGATTTTGGATAATGTAAAAATTTTAGTTGTTGATTTTGAAATTAATAATTGTTTGGATATATGAGTATAGAATTATTTCCTTGGTCTAAGGAATGTGTTTAAGAAGTTTGGATAGTTGGTTCTTCTTTGAGGTATGTGTTGTTTCTTGGGAAACTCACCCGCAATGTTACGGGCACCACATTTAAACCTAACAAAACCCTTTTGGTATGGGTGTAAAATAAATAATTGTACCTTGTATTGAACCACCCAATTAGAGAAAATGGTCCTTCATGCCTTAAAATTTTGTTATTATGAATCAGAATAATTTTCTACTCCTTGTGTATATGCTACAAATCTAAATTTAATAACTCTCTTTATAAGAAAATTTGCCAAGAAACCTTATAACCTTTCTTATCCTTTCAAAAGTGTAATTTTAAATTAAGTATAATTAGATGAAAATGTTTGCTAACATAAACTCCTCTAACTTTTCTCTAAACAATAAATGATAAGGGGAAAGTAAAGTTAGTGTCTCTTATTATACGATGGTGTTGCTTAAAATGATATTTCATAGCTAGTTTATCCTCTTCACATAAACTAAGAATACATTGTGCTATTATAAAACAAATCTAGTTTTCACAACTTCAAATTCTCATCAAAGCTCTCAATATAACATTTGAAGTTAGCTTCTCTAATGATCTAGTTATTTTAACCCTTCTTGGAGGTTGATAAACCTATTTTCATACTATAACCACTTAGTAATTTTTGTTGCAATGTAACTTGGTTTAAAAATTTTACCTTAGTAAGTAGACGTGTGATTATAAACCACCTTGAATTGATTAAAATTTTCCTAGTTAATCATGGTTATAACAATAATACTTATCTGTAGAAATCATGGAATCACCCTCTCTCTAACTTTATCTCATGGGCCTAGAAGAACAATGGTTAAGCGAAAATGACAACAATATCTCATTCTCTCTCTCTTTGCTAAAGTAAGATAAAATAAACTAGTTTGATTTCTCTCCTGGTTGGGCGATATGGTATACAAGCACTAGTGTTGGCCCATAGAATTATAGGTAATATGGTGTAATAGTGATGGATGCAATAATTCATAGCCACCAAAATATACATATATCTATAACTACATCTAGGTACTTATACCTTATAAACAACAATAAAATAATGAAATTATATGTGTGAAAGGGAAGACTCATTGAATATGTATTTGAGAACCACCTTGGTTGACCAACAATGTAACCTTTTTTACTCCTTAAAATAAAAAAATGAGGTAATCATAAGTTATTTTTCAAATGGAGTAAGTAATGTTTATAAATCTTAGTTATGTGATATTCTTATAAGATATATTAAACTCTAAATACTTAGTCTTATGTAAGTAACCTAGACAATGGGTTGTCATTTGTAAGTTATAGGTATGAAAGTAATGCGAATAATCTAAGGTTGCAATGGTCTCAAAATTTAATATGGTTTTAGCTACTTGACTCTTAGAAGACTTTTGCATAAGAATTACTTCACGTTGAAAAATCTAACTTATTATAAGATAAATTGTATAACCCCTTTTGTGAGGATGAAGGATAAGGAGCAACTATTATTTCCACCTAGCTTGGGTGAAGGCATCCTTTGTTATCAGTATAAGCACTAATTAAGCTATGTTGTTTTGGGGTAATCATTAAAACATGGCCCCATTGCTATCACCACTCAATAGGTTGGAGAAATTTAAGTTCCTTATCTAAAATGGAATTTCCCTCTAGTTAAGAAGTATATTTATATACATCTCTTTCTACCTAATGGACTATTTATGACCTTTTGGTATCCAAATTGATTCTCCTTGGAAGTTGAGATGCATCACAAATTAAACAAGATACTTAGAGACGGAAAAATCATGGTTTAATTTTTTTGTAGGCAGGGAGGGATTTAGTCGACTCTTTGTCACTCACACGTTGGAGAAATTGATAGCACCATATCAAGGATTTGATCTATCCTCACTTCTTTAGGTTGTGCCTTCATCCAAGGTGAGATGATTTGTTTTATAACCTATATTGATGAAGGATATAAATAGATCCTTCTTTGCACAGTTCTAAGAAAAACCACGAGAAAATATGATCAATACAACACAATATAACATCACAAGTTATCACACTAGAGAATGGAGATATTTTCTAGACAAGGTTTAGGTTACTAAAGACAATAATTGAAACTTGATTGTTTCTACATATTTTGGCAATGGAATTTGTTTGTTTGTGGATACACAGTACAAACAGGGTTAGTTCATGTAGGATTTATCATTTGAGAAGTTTTTTGGTGGGAAGTTAAGAAAGATAAAGTTGATTATACTAGATATTTGAGAGCCTTTACAAATATTGGAAAACTCACAGACAAAATGCTTCAAAATAGCCAAAATATTCCTTCAACTAGAAGGTTTCTATCAATGGAAGCCTGTAGAGATGCACGATTTCATACAATCTTCTAGAATTCAACACAAAGGCTCATGTTAAAGACTCAATTAAACATTGGAAATCCCTTATTAGTCATGTCGAAGATACACTCATAAACTTACAAACAATCTTTATCAACATAATGAAAGTAAAGTGATTTTAAATTGTTTATTTACATCACAAGATGAAATCTCTTCTCATAATGAAATTGAAAATTCCACAATACTAACACATGGACGAGATCTTGCGTGACTCAGAGAGATTTTAATATAAGATTACAATAGGAACATGAAGAACTATTTGAAAACATTTTGAAATAAAAGAAAACACAATTATGCTCATGATTAACACAGATTCATTCGAGGTTCATTAGATTCATCAAATAGGGAAAGTTTCCTCAACAATCTCGAGCTTGTCTATGGTTGTACACTTGCAACCATCTTAACATGATCAAATCCAAAAACATAGGAAAATAAACTAGTTTCTTAGACGGTCTCTAGGAAAATGGTCTTTCTCTCAAACATTTTTCCCAAAATTAACCTCTCCAACCTTTCGCATCACTCAATCGTGCCTTTTATATCACTTATTTTACATCAAATTTTTCCCCCAAAAACAAGAATATTCTAGGAATAATTTGTTTGTTACATATTGTTCCAAAAAGTGATATTCACAAACTATTACATCAAAAACCTCCAGGTGTATACAAGATAAGTATTTTCTATTTTTTCCACCTATTACTTTAACTGGGGTGTTTGGTCATTTCCTCTAGTGGCATGCCCATCCTCTTTCGATCTTGTAGCTTCCTTCTCTTCATTCTTTTCCTCTGCATCCATCTCCTCTGGTAATCTAGCCACATAAGCATCATATCACCTGAACAATTCATTCACTTCATCTTCATCAGGTCCAAGGTGATACTAGAAAAATAATGTTTGTCTTGATATTAAATCCAAACATTGAGCCATTTTTTGCTTATACTCCATTGGCTTGGCTTTCAATTCCTCAATCCTATTTTCAATTTTTATCATAGTTTCAATATTTTCATAGGAAAATTCATCTGCTTGATATTACTTTCAAAGGAAATGGGCGAAAATCCGGCCTTAGGTATCCATAGCTCTTTTTAAATTTATCCACCACCATGTCCTCTAGCCTTCTATCAATGGCATCAATTAAATCATCAACCCAATCCCTTTTGATCTCAAGCCTTTTCTTGATTTCATTTAAGGTGTCCAATCTGATCTTTGTCAATTCTTCAAGGGTGTATTGGCTCCCTTTGTGCTCTACTGGTACAATACCTTCCTTCTCAACCAACTCCTCACTAAGCCTGGTTATGTGGTCAAGCTTGGGGAGAGTTCCTTCCAAATAAAGAATCTCATTGTCACAATATTCAATTACTCCATTAATTTCATTTAAGAGACTTATGAGATCCTCATATCTTGTCCTTGCTCCAGTAATAACTTCCCTCCCCTTCTCTTTCAATTTCTCAACCCAGGAATCTACCACTTGGACCTTCTTAACAACATTATTTATTTTGTTCATACCCTCAAGGGTGTTCACAGAGGCACTTGTTGGCTCTTGACTGGTTTGTCCTGTTAGTTGTTGCAAACATGAACTTAAGGCCCTAACTTGATCCTTATTCCATCTTCATCTACCTTTTGTAGAAGACTACTCACAGCTGTAGAAACTACCTACTTTATTTGATCCCTCAAAGGCTTACCCAAGGGAATGACCTCAATACTGTACTCATTCTCAGTTACATCTTTCCTTGTCTTCCCCTCAAAAGGAACTGGTATTTTCAAAGTTCTTACCCCAAATGAACCAATGAGAGTTCTTGTGATATTTTTGGCTTTCTTTGGGGCTTTTACTATCTTTGGAAAGGACAAAGCAGTAAGGTCAACTACCTACACAAGAGATTTCATCTCTTAACTTGACATTAATTCACCAATCCAACCCTTTTTCAAAACTATCCCACCTTTTTTTCTTACAATACCTGTTGCATTTTATCAGAAACAATTACAATATTCTTGGACACTTCTTGCTCCTTGTGTACAAATTAATCTATCTTTTCAGGATCACCTATCTCAATCTGGTCTGTTGATTCCTCTAGATGTTTCTTTCCTTGTTCTGGCACTTTAGATTTATCATTCTTAACCTGATTTGCATCCAATTTCAAAGGAAGTTCTTTTGCTATTTCATCAATTAAAACCATAGTGGCATGAATTTCTTCCCTTTCTCCCCTTTGTATTACAATTTGAGCAATGGGATCCTTCTCTTCCAGGATTGGTTGAGTTACTAAGCTACTATCTTCTTTTCCAAGTGATACCTTAGGCAATGTTATGGTAGGTGGTTTTACTAGAAATGAATCCACCTTTACCAATGAAAGTTGTGGTTCTCTACCAATAACAATTTCCTGATCATTAATCAAATCCTATACTATTTTTAGTCTTTCTTCAAAAGACACCTTTCCTTCCTGATGAATGTCATCAATCTCAGTAACCTTAACAAGAATGGGCACAATATTTTCTATCATCAACTCAGTATCAACATTCTTTCCCACCAAATTTGTTTCCTGAGTTGTTAGTGCATGAGGATATTTTTCTAATTCCTTACTTGCTTCAATATTAACTACTGGTGTTAATAAGGGTTCCTCCATAGACAAACTAAGTGCATCTAACATGGAAATTCCCTCATAAGCATCTACATTACTTACCTCAGTTTGTATGTTTTCATCATTATGCACTACTTCCACTAGAGGTGTGTTGATATCTCTAACAAGTAGAGCCTCAGGAATGTTCATACTTGGATTAAGAAATCTATTGTCCACCATATCAACTTTAGCATCCCCTTAAGGAACTGAACTTTGAGTGGCCCTTATTTATTTCTCCACAAAAATTAATGAGAAATTATAAGACATGTTTTCCCCATACCCGGAAATGATGCATCCTGTAGCTTCTGGATGTTATCCATTTTCTCTACCTCTGGGGGATTAATTAACCCATATTTATTTTTTATTTTATTTGGTGTATGGGCACCAACCCTCACCAGGACTAGATGGTGAACAATTTTGGGTTTCTTGCACACCCTCTCAAACATCATCAACTCTGGTGGTGATCTCTTTTCCACTTTGTGTTGCTTGGGCTGACTATGACCACTTGTGATAGCCGCACTCATTAATTTTTCAGTACTATGTTGCTCTGGCACAAAATTTGGAAAGACCATTGGTGATGCTAAACATTTTCCTTTTTCCTAAAACGAAACTACATGAATTATAAGGGCACTTTCCATGGACTTCAAAAGTATTTTTCAATTTTCTACGAGTCCGGACATGGAAGTACTTGTCTCACTAGTGATTGTGGCCCATTCATCAATCAGCCCATCGGTAGTCCTTATAGAGGGAAATAAAGGATCTCTTCCTTCTAATGGATCAATCTTATCAGCACCCTCCTTCGATTTCTTAATATATTTAGAAATTTTGTGCTCTATATTGATAAGTCAATGTTCATCTGGGCTAACCAATCCATCATTCTCCTCATGACATCAGTTATTCTTATGTATGGATCATAATACTCTTCCTCATCCCAATTTGGGGGAGCTATAGGTTGACCTTCTACTTATTTATCCATATAAAATTTACTCACCGTGTTCAAATCATCCATAACTCCTTTTAGAATGACTATAACCATGAAGTCTACCAGTTGCGATAAAGTCATTCTTCAAAAATCCCTCAATATAACCTCCTCCTCATCTCTGCAATTCATCTAGTAGTCCTCAAAGTGAGGCTCATGCTCAAAAGTGTTGGCAACATTTTTAAACACCCACCAAATGTCATAATTGGCCCTAGCCTCAAATGTCTCCATGGCTAAAATATTCATTTCTTCCTAAATCAATTTGGATTTTACAATGGTAGTGCAAGAAAAAAATCCAATTCTGATAGGGAATTTTCCATTATTTTTATGCCTCCTAGCAATCAACTTTTGCACATGCACCAATTGCCTTGCAAATTCACATAGACACAACTTATCATCAACAAACCTAGGAAATTTTAAAGGTTTTCCTCAAAACCATTAACCCTTATATAGGTGAACTTCTTATACTAAATGAATTAACACCCATACTCCATGTTCACTTGCCTTACATGCTCAGAAATTCTATATTGACCCCATTCGGTTTAAGCATCGTTTACCAATCTAACATTTCCACTCAAGTTGGTTAAGC
The DNA here is from genome assembly GCA_018340775.1 of Taxus wallichiana var. yunnanensis. NCBI lineage: Eukaryota > Viridiplantae > Streptophyta > Pinopsida > Cupressales > Taxaceae > Taxus > Taxus wallichiana. The sequence goes on along the minus strand of CM031244.1, from coordinate 418,013,783 downwards.
GTAATTGAGCAAAAAATTCATGCATTGGGCACTTTTTAACATCAACCTATGGTGACAAAGTTGGGAACCCCCTATTTGTTGTAACATTATGAACTAGATATGTCATCATATAAAAATATAAGTCTATAGTTTCCCATGAACTCAATACTCGCTGCCAGAGTAGCCATATGACCATGAATTGCCTCTAAAACAAAAGTGGCCCAACAGATATTCCCCTTTATCTCTAGAATAATCCATATATAAGTGGCCATCCACTCCTTAAATTCATTTGTATTCTCCAGACTAGCCATTCGACTTAGAATCACAATGATGTCCTTAACCTCTTCAATGATTTGAGCCCTAACCAATCTCTTGGGGATTTTAGGATATGCCTTTCTATCTGTAAGGATCCATTTTGTGTTTATCATCTTTGCAAACTCCTTCTTTACTTCATAATCCACCAAGGATAATTTGATACCAATAGTAATGGGGTCTACAATTATGGGTAACTTCAAAATCACTCTGATAGCTTCCGGTGTCAAATTCAACACCACATCTCCACTTCCATCTAATACTTCTCTCTTCTCGTAGTCATAATTCATTACGCAATACCACGGTGAATTCGGGGCATTGAATAGAAGGTGGGATGGCACTGCCGAGGCAATATGGCTATCATGAATTTCCTTCAAGGATTCACTCATATGGGCACTACTTAACCCTTGATGGAAATCATTTCAATTCGACACTCATCACATTTGTGTCTTTTATTCCGTCGAGGTCACTTGTGATCCCTGACATACCCGAGGAATATAATGCAATAGTTTTCATCTCAAAAAACCTAACTTTTCTTTAACTGGTTTGCCAATGGAAAAGACATGAAACACAAGAGTTTCAAACTCTTACCTATTTTCTACAAGTTCCCGAGTAATTATATTTCAAAATAGCAACTTTCACACTTCTCAGGTTCACAAATCAAGCTCCACAACAATTCTAATTGTGCTTCACTAATAAAAACAAAAAGATATCATCAAATTTACAACAAAGGATGAAAGTATTCACATCACATAAGGTCTTTTGTTTGCATAGGAGCATTAATGGCAATAGAATTAAATGTGTCATATCATAGTTGTTAACTCTGCATTTTTAACTTCAAATTTGAGTCATCCACATGGAACAAATTTGATCCGAAGCGAGCCTGGGGAAATTTTCACATGTGTCACATAAAGAGATTTTGAAATTTTAGAAAATTTGGCCCACCCACCCACTTTTAATGTAGGCTTTACACGTGGTTTTCTAGGGCGCCAACAAGGTTGCGGCTTACTTTTACAATTTTACACCTTTTCAAAACAAATCCGAAATTTCTCAAATTTCAGCGGTGACCCACCTTCCCGCTTTTGAGTCTTTATTTTTACCCCAGTGTAGTCACGGGTCACTTTATAACTTTATTCCTTTTTTCAAGACAAAGATGAGAATCTCAAAATGCCCTAGGAACCCACCTCTCCACTTTTAACATAGGTTTAACATGTGGATTTACTTGGGCATTAGTGGGGCCACACTTCAATTTTATACTTTATTCCTTTTTCATAACAAAGCTAAAAGGTACAAAAACCTCTGGTGACCCACCTTCCTTTTTTTGACTTAAAAAAAGCCATGTGTCCTCTTGTTGGCCTTAGCCATTTCATTTACCTTTTTAATCTTTTTCCATAACGCCTTAAAACACAAAAAGGCCTGCTTTCCCGCAACTACTCAATTTATGACATGTGTACACCTTCGGGGAAAAAATAAGAAATTTTCTCCGCCACTTCATAATTTTGACTAGCCAATTAGAAATCAATGGAGCCATGGGGCCAATTTGACATTTTTGCAAAAGTGACAAAAGTGACAAGTTCACCAAATAAACCCGCCATGCCTTGTCCAATTAGATATGAACACGTATCTGCAGATCTTTGAGATAAAATTTGACAAGGAAAACATGACCATGGAAAAATAAAATATAGGGGAAACTTCACCATTTGCGCCCTAAATTCAAAATGTTCCTTATGGACAGAGAAAATGCAAATAATACATGGTTAAACGTGATCCTCAACCATAGAGAAGGACTAACAACGAATGCAAAAAGAAGGATAAATTTTTCATGCATCCATACAAGGAGATAGAAAATACTTCAAACCAAGTGAACTAAGAATTTTTTTGAACAAACAGGGTGAGATTAAATCGAGCACAAACATCGGCTCCAACTCGGGGATGGGCACTCCCAGTGAGTGCCAAAAGAACAACATAAAAGACCATGTGCCAAAAATCCATTAAGCACCAGAGTCAAGAAACGACCTCCAAATTAAATAAATAAGAACCAAATTCCTAAGAAAGAACCGAGAAACCAACAAAACCAGTCCCCAAGGACAAGGACAAACCGAGACAGAAAAAACAAAAAAATAGAACAAACCAAATGACTATACATTGTACAATGATGCATACATTGATTCTGAGAAATCAGTCAAGGAAACGTTTCAAGTGCCTACCATTAATAGGAAACTCAAGAAATTCCCCATCTAGGTCTTTAAAGAAAAAGGTGTGCTCACCAATCCGAATGTCAATAGAATAAGGGCCCATCCATAATGCATCAAACTTTCCATGCTTTCCCTTATCCTCATGTCTACTATCCCATAATAGAACAAGATCTCCCACACTAAAATCTCTTCAAGTTACCTTTATATTAAACAATTTCTTTAACTTCTTCCTAAACTCCACATGGCTTTGATGGGATTCTCTTCTCTCTTCATCAAATTCAACAATTTGATTGATATGAGCATCATAGGGACTGACCTTCGGTCCTCTAATTGTTGGATAAATTGGTAAGAAGATAATTGCATATGTAAGGGAAGTACTGATTGAATTCCATACACTAACTCAAATGGAATTTTTCCAAAGTAGCTCTTTTAATAGTGATTCTATCAAGCCCAACAAAAACTTCAATTACTCACCCCACTTCCATTTTTTTACTTCTAGGGTCCTTCGATTATCTTCAAAAAATTCTTATTACTTGATTCTGCTTGTCCATTTCCTTTGGGATTGTAATTGGAAGCATATGCTAATTTGATCCCAGATTCTTGACACATGGCTAATAACAGGTTTAGCTCGAAAGCTCTGTTATCACCGAATCACAACACCCATGTGATTATACAAGTGTGTATACTTGAACCTACGGTGTGATTGGATGACATGGGTACTATCTCCAAGTTGTGGGACTTGTTACTTGAGATAGACGTCCAGAGAAAGCTAGTTCTTGCTCCTAAACTACCTGCCACAATCTACTCTAATGCAGGAGAAAATAACTATTCTAATCTAAATTTCCAAGGGACCAGGGAGAGAGAATGCATAAAATGAAATCCTACACTAAAGCGGTGATACACCAGAAAAGGAGGGTGTGAGAGTAGTCTCCAAATGCATGAAATACAGAGGCAAAGTGCACACTAGAAGAGGTGATGACAGTTCTCCATAATCTAGCAAAATGCATTCACAACAATATTCCAAGCATACACAATGATAATGGATCCCTGCAAGAACATAATAATAGACACAATATTCTTGTAGAAAGATTAAAGGGGCAAGAAGAATGCAAGAAAACACAGCAGGGGAAGATACATCCACAAACTGATATTTTATTGCTTCATGATATGCACAGTTCAATCTATTACAAGATAAGGGCCTGGATCACCATGCAAGGAGTCCACTACAAGGGCCTGCAACACATTGGCTTCACAAAGCAATTTTGATAGAGCTTTGCTATCTGAAAACTCTCCCTTTACAATGAGCCCAACACTCCAATTTATAGAAAAGATGAGAAGAGAGAGGGGGAAAAAATGAAAATCCTGAAATCTGTCCTTCAACCACTTGTAAGAGGCATTAAATGGAGTAAAATTATTATATATTACTTGCAAAAAGGCTCCCCATACTGTCCCATGTGCTGCAGCAGAGAAAGAATGATGACCATGCCTCTTAATTGCACTCCTAACCACCAAATAAAACACTGTTATGAACCCAGCCACGTTTTCTAAAAATATCAACCAATTTCTCATAAAATCTAGAATTTATTTATTCTTGTGCATTGGGCTCGAGCCACAATTCCAACGGTACCAATTTTGTGCAATTTTGTTGAGAAATGCAAAAGTTATGGCCTTCTGAGTGTGGGCAGCTATTTTGGGTCTGCAAGCATTTTCTGTCATTTGACGGGAATGAGCATTAATTGACTGGAGCTGAATATGTTTCTTTTATTTAAATATATCTACCCTCATTAAAAATAAGAAAGTCCAATTTTATGAAAATCGGAGCTCGGAGTCAAAAGTTATGGCCATTTGAAGTTTCACGGGTCAAACGTTGACTTTTCTTGTTTGCTGTCGGCCGTTTCAGCTTTTCGCGTCCACGCATACCTTTGTCCCGATGTCCCAAACGAAAATATCCTGCTTCGGTCAATTCGGGCTTCCTTCTTCTTGTTTGAGGTGAAGACACGTGGCGAGATTCCATTCATTGGCGGCTCTTTTGGCTTTCCACGTCCCACACGTACTTTTGGCCCAACTGTCCCAGACGAAAGTCCCCTGTTTCGGCCAAATCATCTGGTTCGCGTCCTCCACATACTTTTGTCCTAACTATCCCAAACCACAGGAAAAATATATCCAAACCACCCAAAATGGACTAACTTGTGCCAAACCGCCGATCTGCGTCTCGCGTACCTTTGGCCCGAATGTCCCAAACCGCGCGAAACAAAAGACTTCGACATTTTTTCCCTCTTTCGGCCGATTCGGCTTTTCGTGTCCCACGCGTCCCAACGTCCCAACTGTCTTGATTGCTGCGCGGACTACCTGGCGGCTTTTTGGCCGATTCACACCCTGATGTCCCAACTGTCCCATAGACCGCCTGGACTAGGACTTAGCCGATTTTCTTCATTTTTTTGGCCCCAAGCTTGTTTTTTTGCAATTTTTTCACCTTTTCTAACTCGTTGGGTTTTCTTCTCGGATGGGAGAGTTAGAAAGAAGCTGAGGGCCCCAAAAACATGATTTTGGGCCTCGAATCAATCTACTTGCTCGGATCGAATAATTTGATGCATGTTATCAAAATTACCTTAAGGGGTGAATTTTGGATAACAAGCTCATAACATTGTTAGCAACTATCTTAGCATGCACTCCAAACCTACTGATTATATGATTTAAAATGAATTCCATGATAATTTGGTGAGTTTTTTTATTAGTGGGGATTACCTCCACCCAATTAGTGAAGTAATAAGTGGCCACTAATATCCACTTGTGGCATGCACTTGAAGAATCTGAAATCTCAAAGCAATGAAGTCCATTCCCACTACTTGAATGTGGCTTCAATTGATACAAGTTGCAAAGGGATGGAGCCTAAAGCTTTCAATCTTCCTGAAAAATGTTGACAATTCTCACACTTTCTTACCATCGAGTTGTGTGTTTAAAAATATTTGGCCACCAAGAACTTGATCCTTAAGATCTTATGGGTATTTACTCTCCCCGTAAAAGTCCCCCATAAATTCTTCCATGAAAATCATCAATTATTTTTGGGTCTTCATCCTTAGTGATACATCTTAAGAGAACTCCCTTACGGTTCTTCCAGGCTAACCCATAATCAGTGATGACATATTTTTGGGAAGTTAACTTAAGTTCTCTTTTTTTATTCTTACTTAAATATTTAGGGCACTGTAGATGTTTGAGATAAAAAAATCCTTGTATCATTCAGAATTTATTAATTTTTCAAGGACATTCAACCTTTCTTATTCAACTTCATTTACCTCAACTATTTACAGGTTTGCTCTCTGCCATAAACTTTGCTAGGCCCATACCTCTAACCAATTTTGTAGTTTGGATATCCATGTCATACTCTTGCAACTTATTTTCCCATCAACATCTTTTTCTTGAAATTTCCATCTCTGATAGGATATCCTTAACCATGGTGTGAGGAACATAAGCAATCACTTTAGAGCTCTAAATATATGGCCTATATATTTTTGTGGCCTTGAATAAAGCAAAAGCCTATTTTTCCATGATAATATACTTCAGTTCTGCTCCTTGCAATGCTTTACTAAAGAAAACAATTGGTCTTTCAGCTCCTTCATCATCATTTTGTAACAACACTGATGCAATAGTATTCAATAAAGCAAATGAAAACATTTGGAAAGCCTTTTTATAATTAGGAGCTACTAAAATAGAGGCATTCTTCAATGCTTCCTTAATCCTAGTAAGGGCTTGAATAACTACTTCTTCCCATTTGATACTTTGATCCTTCTTCAACATATTAGTGATTGGGATAGTCAATTCAGAAAATTTTCAAATAAACCTCCTAATAAAATTTATCTTCCCAAAAAAGGATTGAATTCCCTTTTAGTTCTTGGAATAGGAACTTTGCTAATGGCTTCCTCTCTCGAATCAATCATAACCCCCTATTTTGACACTATATGTTGAAGCATCTTTTCCTTTTGAGCCCCAAAATGACATTTCTTGGGATTCCTTAAGATATCATACTCCCTGCATCTTAACAACATATTTTCTAAATGTTGCAAGTGATCAATTCTTGTTCATGAAAAACTATCACACCTTCTTGATACACATCAATGAAGTCATTTATATATCCCGAGAATGTTGCATTCATTTCTCTTTGAAAAGTAGCTCTAGTATTCATCGGGCCAAATGACATCCTTACATACACATAGGTACGCCATTGAGTAGTGGGATTAGTTTTTATTCTCTCTAATTTCTTCACAACTACCTAGTTATACCCGGATAAACCATCCAAATTAGATAAAAAATTAGAGCCGGTAACCAATTGCAACATGTTATCCATATTTGTCAAGGGATAGCTATCCTTGATTGATGCCTTATTTAAATTTTTAAAGACAACACACAATCTTATGTCCCCATTTTTCTTTCGAATATGTACCAGGTTTACAACCCATGAAGAATACCGTGTAGGTTGTATGATTCCTCCATCCCTTAACTTTTTCAAATCTTCTTGCATTTTTTAGGAAAGGAGGGGATTAATTGGTCATTTGTTTCGCCTAAATGGCTTGGAAATAGCATCCAGGGGTATTTCATTTTGAAAAAGGTCTTCCCTATATGCTTTAAGTTATAAATATGTGCAATCCAAGTAGTCCTGGTACTTTTTTAGTAATTGGACATATGACTACTTTTCTTCTCTATTCAATTTATTGCTAGCCATATTCTCCTAGGTTTATCCTTTGTGCCCAGGTTATGTTCCTCAATATCCCTTGAGGCTGACATATGTCGCTTAATAATCCATCAACATTATCAAAATTTGTTTGAGTGCAACAAAACCTCTGGGAAAAGTATTAGTTTTCAATTGGATAATGTCTTTACCAAACAGGTCTCTTTTCCATCATTTACACAAACCATTGGTTCCTAGTCTATACTTTGATTGGTAAATTTTCCTTTATTTTGCAAAAACCTTTGGACCTAGGAATCATCTTCAAATACATCGATGCTCAATATTGGGGATAGATGGCCTATTCAATATTTCAATATCATATTCACAATAGGGAGACATTGTATAATTTTCAAACCTAGATCCCAATACTACCAATTTGTCTACTACATTATTATAGCTCCTATCATGATGTATTATATTGAAAGAATCAAACATTTCAATGAAGTCCCAAACTGCATGCTTATACTATTTCATTTTTGATTCTTTTTGAATAGATTTTCCTAACTTTCTTGACTATCAACTTTGAATGTCCTTTAAGAACAATGTCTCTAACACCATATTTCCATGCAATCCTTAGACCCATGAGCAGTGCTTCATACTCAGCAATAATGTTTTTGCACTCAAAATTGAGTTTAAAAGAAAAAGATAAACTCCTCTTGGCCGGAGATATCAATACAACACCAAAGCCATTACCATATCTAGAAAAGGCCCCATCAAACATCAAGGTCCAAGGAGAACTAACCCACTAAGGATACTTGCATTCATCAATTTTATGCTCCTTATAATCAGCATCTCCCACAAAATTATTGTTATCCCAATTTTTCCCTAGATAAAATTGGTCAAACATGACCCCGTATAGAAGAAAACAAGAGGGTCGGCTCTATCCTAAGAACTCACATTCAAATCCAACAATCGAAACAACAAGAATCTATAATGGAGGAGCAGAGTCTCGAATGAACAAATGACCCGAGGACTCTACGTGGGCTTCCTTCGACGAGCCCACATTTAAAATATAAAAATCAAGTTGTAGATGGGCTTGAAAATGGAGAAGCAGGGTCAACAAATGGGGTCAAATAGTGTCAAAGAAACCAGAGACTCAAAGGAGGAAAACAGGGAAAGGCTCAAAGGATTTGGGCTTCACAAACAATTTAGAGTGAGCCCAAATTGGCTAAGTATGTAGGAAATAGCTAAAGCTTCCACGTGCCTCAATGGCGCATCTTCAAAAGTAAATCCAAAAGTAGAGACTCAAACAAGTGCAAAGCCTCCACATATCCAGAGCCCTAAAAGTTTCACTATCCATTGAAAATTCTAAGATTCAGTGGATGGTGCCAAGTGTCTCAATGGCACACATTCAAAGATAAAGCCAAAGCCAAAGACCCAAAAAGGTGCCAGCCTTCCACGTATCCCAGATCCAAATAGAGGGACAAAGTTGGGGTTTGAATAGTTAAAGCAAAGACCAGCTAATGGAATGTGCCACGTGTCAGCTTGGCACATCTTTTAATGTAAATATAAAGTGGGTTCCCCAAATAAGAGCCAAGTCTCCACGTCTCCCGGGTCAGACATATGGCCTTGCCAAACAAAAGGACTTAGCCAAAACATAAGATAATAGAGAAAAGCCATAGAAGGGGTAACGTCTCTCTTTGGTGCAACTTCAAAAGCAAAATCCAAAAGTGGTCCCTAAACACGTGCCGACTCGCCATGTGGCCATGTTGAAAAGTCAAGGCGGGAAGGCGGGTTGTCGGAGGCAATTTGAACTTTTTGGCTCAAAAGGCGTAAAGTATAAAAATGAACCGCACCTCTACTAATGCCCAAGGATCCATGTGTCAAACTTCAATCGCATGTAGGAAGGTGGGCCTGGGGAGGACTTTTTGCCCAAATGGAAAATACGGACTAGCAAGCTTGAAGATGGTTTTTGAAAAAAATGAATTGCGGGGATGTGGGGAATTTTTTGCATTTTGTATTTTTCTGATGCCAAAAGGCACAAAGTGAATTTTGGGCCCATGGACCCATTCTCGCTTCTTGGTTTTACCATTTTTGTACGGACCTGACTTAAATATTCAAATGGACATATCTTTCGATCCAGTGCCTAAAATTCAACAAATTTGGCACTGTTGGAAAGGTCTCGACCTCGTCTACGCCATGGGAGCCTGAAACTTTAATTTTGATGAGGCTAGGTGGGTGAAAAATGGGAAAACATCTTTCAGGCCATTAATGTAAAATCTGATTGCTTCAACTACCAGATTTGATTTTATTTGATTTGATCTATCATTCTTCCTTCTTCAACATGCCAAATAGACATAGGGAACTAGAATTGACAGATTGTGGGTGGATTTGTGGTAGGAATTGATGGTTGGTGGTTGGATTTTAAGAGTAGATTCAAGTTTCTCCTCTCTCTTTCTGGTTTTCATCATCTATATATTGTAACACTTCTCATTTGAGAAGGGGAGACATTCTAGATGTGGGGAAACTTTGTCAAAGTCATTTCCCAACTCCATTTGAGATCTAATCCTTCTTCTATGCATAGAGAGCATATTTTTTCTGTGAGAACCCATGTAATAGTCTTCGCACTTTATAGAACAATAAAATCTTTTTTTAGTGGTGTCTTTCAACCCTTGGCATTATTTTGTTCTTCTACTGTGCCTCTCTATCTCATGTTTTCTCCCTGTGCATGTATTTCACGTTTACGGTATAGGATGTCGTGCTTCATGGAGTTTCGATGGAAGATTTGGATCTGGGTTTGTGTCACTTCATCTAGCTTTGCCTTAGTCCCATTTTCCTTGTTTCATTCTCCCTCACCGCAGTATTGTACCACTTCCTTTTCTAGTGTATCATTTTTTTTTAGTGTAGGATCTTTCACCCTTTCTCCTTCTCCTTCTCCCCTTGGAACTGTTAGATTTTTCCCCACCGGAGTAGCTTGTGGTAGGTAGATTAGGAAGTAAGAACCAAATTTCTCTGGAGGGCCATCTCAAGTTTTTCAAGTCCCGTAGCTTAAGAGATGGTCCCATGTTATGAAATCACACCAAATGACCCACTCACTCGGGCCATTTGGGGTTCTATGATTCTACACTAACATTTTTGATATGCCTGGTGGGATAGGTCTTAATCACCTTACCACTTCATCTCAGTAGGTTGGTGTGTTCCTGTTAAGATTCAGCCTTTTGAGGCACATGCAAAGCACATCTGGTGACTCCATCTAGTCAATAACCCATTATTTGAGTTAAAGACCTTTTCCATTCATTTTCCATCCACTTTCTATCCATTTTTTCATCCATTCTCTTTCCATATCTTTCATTTTCTCCCATCTTATGAAGTTGTGCAATCATGACTTCATTTCCATCTTGGAACTCACACTTGCAGCAATAGCAGTGCAGTCCACCTCCAATGCATTTCTCAACTCCTCCAGATCAGCATTACTATCAAACTCAGGACCATTATGCCTACCCATATGAGCCAGGTCAAAACTAGTTTGGCTATGGATCTTATCAAGAACAAGGGGATGCATACAATGGTAACAACTACACAGAGAATGATGGTTTGCTAGAGAAGATTCAAGGAATGGATGCTAACATGGTGCGGTCCAATGTTGCAGCACAGAGATGAAGGCATTTAAGATTGGTTTCCAAGACACTACAACCCTCAGGAGAAGCTTGATTGCATAGTTGAATTGCTGCCTCAACTTACACAATGGATTGAGGAGATTGAGGCTTATGAGTTGGACACAAGAAAACCTTGTCAATGGGTAAGTCCACCACCTCCTAGATTTTCTTTTCCTCTTCCTCAAAATTTATCAATTCAGCATGATCAAGTGTCAAGCCCCTCACTTACTGCCCTAAGTGTTGATTTCCTTTCTCCATCTCCTAGTCTTCCATCTTATTTCAATTCTTCTCCCCTTTTCCTTCCCAAGTAGTCATTCCCTCCACCACAAAGAAACAAATAACTAGTGGAGATCCCACCCACCACTCCTCCTACTCTCCCAACTCCATGTCAAGGAGATACTCCAAACACTAGCCAAGGAGAGTAGCAAGAAGAGGAACCCAATAGAGAATAAATGATAGAAAATATAAAGAGTTGAGCTATTGATTTGAGTTTACAAAGATTCCCTTTTTGGTTAAGCCTATGGAAGATACTCAAGTCAAGCCACAAATGGTGGAAGCTCCAGGCTCCGGCATAAGTAGGGGAAGAAGGAGCTACTCCAAATCCAAAATAAAAGGAGTGTGTTCAGCATGGAGGAAGACCATACAGTTTCAGAGGCTCCAAATGTGGAGCAGGCCACATAAGAACCTTTAGTTATTCCTCGCACTTCATCCCCTTCAGGATCTAATGTCGAAGAAGAATTTGAGCTTTCAAACTCCATGTTTAGAGAAGAGGGGAACCATGGTGAGCAAGGTATAGATCAAGAGGATACCATGGAGGAGGTCGAGCACATGCAATAGGAAAACAAGGAGGTATATTATCTATCAGACTTGGAAGATTGCTTTGATGGAGAGGAGCCTGAGGAGATCACATCATTTTCTCTTCCATCCTCCACCTTCCAAGCACATAATCATGTTGCCATGAAGGAGGACATTTAAGGACAACTACCTGTACTTCATAACAGCTCTCTAGAACCAATGTTAGAAGATATGAGTCTTTCATGTTCTTCATAGTAAAAGGAAGGAAAAAGGAAAGAGAATGTCATCATCCCTCTCACACCATCCATGCGGGAAGGCCCACAAAATGAATCCATTCTTGGAGTTGAAATTCAAATCCATGGACACATTTAAAGGATTTGACCATGCCTAATCAGGTACTTAGCTTCATTGAAGCCAAGAGAGAAGACACAACCAGTCATGTTTTCTTCTAAGCACGAGGGAAGCCTTAAAGTGCCAAGGATCAACAAAAATACCTCTGGGAACAAAGTAAGTAGCAGATTGAAGAGGTATTTGTCTTGTTTCCGATTAATACCTTGATGATATGGGTGGAGGATTGACCCCTTGTCAATTTTTCACTCATACAAGCAGCCATATTCAACATCAAACCATTTACATGGATACCCCTTTTGAGAAAAGGAAGCTACTTCTCCTTGTCGGTTGTGGGATTTGTTTGAGTCCTTTTTTCTCTCAGAGTTTGCTTTCAGTAGAAGAAGTGTCACTTTGCATGTATCATTTGAGGCATTTATGATTTTTGTCTTTTTACATACGATTGGTTTATATTGCTCCAGAGGTGCAGAGGCTGGGCCCTCCAATATTCATGACAAAGAGACCCATAGTTTCCTATAACAATTGCTAGTTTCAATAAATCACAAATATAGAGAACTAAAATTGGATTTGAGAAATTTCATTCTCAGGAATAGGTAAAGCCCCAGTGGGGTGAGTTCGGGGCAATGCGGGATGTAGGAAATCGTGGAGAAGTTTCAAAGAAAAAAGGATCAGTATTGGGCTATCATTCTTGACTCCATTCCCAATGGATGATTTAAGGCAAATGGTACCTTCATCTAGTAGGAATTATTCCTCATGAGTTGAAAATTTTTTATCCCAAATTTTCCCCGGATAAAATTGGTTTAACGCGACCCCACAGAAGAAAACTAGAGGATCAGCTCTATCCTGAAAAATCACATTCAAATCCAACAATCAGGAAACATGGGGACTCTACAATGGAGGAGTAGGGTCTATGAAGGATCAAATGGCCCTACACAGAAGAAATATAAGGCTCACTTTCATCACATGAACCCAAGTCTCAAATCTAATGATCAAGTTGTAGACAAACTCCAAAATGGAGAAGCGGGGTCGTAAATGGGGTCGAACAGTGTCAAAGAAACCAGAGACTCAAAGGAGGAAAATGGGGAAAGGATTAAAGGATTCGGGATTCACAAACAATTAAGAGTGATCCCAAATTGGATAATTATGGAGGAAATGGTGGAAGCTTCCATGTGCCTCAATGATACATCTTCAAAAGTAAATCCAAAAATGGAGACTCAAACAAGTGCCAAGCCTCCATGTATCAAGAGCCCCAAAATTTGCATCAGTCATTGAAAAGTATAAGATTCAGTGGAGGGTGCCAAGTGTCTCAACAGTGCACATTCAAAGATAAATCCAAAGCTAGAGACCCAAGCAAGTGCCAACCTTCTATGTGTTCCAGTCCGAATAGAGGGATAGAGTCGGGGTTTGAATATTCAAAGTAGAGGTAGGCCGAGTGGAAGGTACCATGTGTCATCTTGGTACATCTTTAAAAGTAAATCTAAAGTGGGTTCCCTAAACAAATGTCAAGTCTCGCACTGTCCCGGGTTAGACATATGGCCCCGCCAAACAAAAGGACTTAACCAAAACATAAGGAAACAGAGAAAATCCGTAGAAGGAGCCACGTGTCTCTTCGGCACAACTTCAAAACCAAAATCCAAAACTGGTCCCCAAATACGCACTGGCTTGCCACATGGTCATGTTGAAAAGTCAAAGCGGGAAGGCAGTCGTCGAAGGCAATTCGAACCTTTTGGACCGAAAGGTGTAAACTATCAAAATGAAGCATACCTCCGTTGATGCCTCGGGAGGACTTTTTTCCATGTTTCAAACCTCAATTGCATATGGGAAGGCATGTCTGGGGAGGATTTTTTATGCAAATGGGAAATGCGGACTGCTTTGGCTCGAAGATGGTTTTATGATAAAAATTATTTGTGGGGATGTGGGGCATTTTTGCATTTTTTTTTGTTTCAAAAAGGCACAATGTGAATTTTAGGCCCACAAACCCATTTTGTTAACTAGTTTTCGCCATTGTTGTATGGACTGACTCAAATATTTAAGTGGACATATATTTTGATCTAGTGCCTGAAATTCAACAAATTTCACACATTAGAAAGGTCTCACCTCATCTATACATATGGTATCCTGAAACTTTAATTTTGACAAGGTTAGGTGGTGAAAAATGGGAAAACATCTTTCAGGCCATTAATGCAAAATCTGATTGCTTCAACTACCAGATCTAATTTGATTTAATCCACCGTTCTTCCTTCTTCAACATGCCAAACAGACATAGGGAACTAGAATTGACATATTGTGGGTAGATTCACAATGGACATTGATGGTTGGTGGTTGGATTTTAAGAGTAGAGTCAAGTTTCTCCTCTCTCTTTCTAGTTTTCATCGTCTATATATTGTAACACTTCTCATTTGAGAAGGGGAGACATTTTGGGATGTGGGGAAACTCTATCAAAGTCATTTCCCAACTCCATTTGAGTTGTAAGCCTTCTCCTATGCCTAGAGAGCATATTTTTTCCTTTGAGCACCCATGTAATAGTCTATGCACCTTATAGAGAAATAAAATCTTGTTTCATGGCATCTTTCAACCCTTGGCATTGTTTTGTTGTTTCTCTGTGCCTCTCTATCTCATGTTTGCTCCTATGTATGTATTTCACGTTTACAGGTGTAGGACGTCATGCTTCATGGAGTTTCGATGGTGGATTTGGATCTGGGTCTATGTCACTTCGTCTGACCTCCCTCAGTCCCCTTTTCCTTATTTCATTCTCCCTCAATAGAGTATCTCTCCACTTCCTTTTCTGGTGTATCACTACTTAGTGTAGGCTATTTCACCCTTTCTCCTTCTCTTTTCGCCTTAGAACAGTTATATTAGGATTATTTAGATTCTTCCTGCACTATAGTAGCTCTTGGCAGGTAGATTAGGAAGCAAGAACTGACTTTCTCAGGAGGGCCATCTCAATTTTTGTAATTCCCACAGCTTGAGAGATGGTCCCATGTTGTGCAATCACACCGAATGCCCCACTCACTCAGGCCATTTGGGGGTGCTATGATTTTGCACTAACAATTATGAACATTTACATGTATGTACAATACTTCATAAGAAGCATTGTTAGTGTTCTTAATGAGATGTAACATTTTCTTCTCACCATATAACATTACAAGGAATCCATCAATTGGTATGGTTTCATAAGACATGTCCATTTGTTTACTTCAACCCACACTAGCTACCCATTTTCTAGACAATAACATCCCCCATTTGGCAGGATAGTCCACAATAACCACATTCATGGTTAAGCATTTTTTTGGATAAGTTGCTAGTTTTACTACCATTCCTGTGACATATCTAATTACTGGCACTTCTCTTGAATCCATAGCATTACATTTCCCAAAAGTTGTTGTTACCTTGATATTTAACTCATTCATTACCTCAAGAGGCATTACATTACATGAGGCTCCCGAATCAAACATGCAATTATGTACCAACCTATCTTTAATAATAAAAGTGGTAAAAATGGATCAACATCCAATTGAGATTCAACTAGAGAATTTCCTAAATACACCTCAGATGATTCACCCATCTCTTCCAATTCTTGTGGTATTTCTGATTCTGCAATAATAGGAGGAACCTCTATATTATTAACACTTTTTCCTTGAGTAACTTTTTCTTCCTTAAATTCCAAATATTCGAATGCCCTTTTCCTATGCTTAGGGTTGTAAGTAATTCAAAAATAGGAACAATAACCTTGATTTGACTCAAGATTTGGGCTATGTCATAAGGAACATATTTTGGTAGGGCAGTGTTAGAAGGGAGATTCACAACTTCATCTAATAATATGGGAGTCATCACGATCTGGGCATGCACGAAGTACATGTTTTATTTGGGGATAATTAGGCCTTTACAAGATGTATCTTTTTAGGAAGGTCCTTCGGGATATTGGTAAGATCTGGAACTTTTGACTTGGTTTGTGGTCCTCCCCTTTGACAATCTCACTTTTGGTGTTATATTCTCTCTCTTGAGCTACTACTGCATTCATCAACAATTGCATGTCTTCTTCAAAATGGATCAGTCCATCATATTGTTTAATCATCACTCCCCTTAAGTATTCAAAATCATGATTAGGTAGATCAAAATCTTACACCATATCAAATTCAAAAGTATTAATACGAAGAAGAGGTAATACCCAGTGAACAAAATCCCAGAAATCTTTAGTAGTTCTAGCACTTATCAATTCTATTGAGGTTTCCCTTTGTTGTGAGTTTATAGGGCTTTCCATCATTCACACATCATCATACATCTCATCATCATCTGCTTCCTCAACTTCTTGATCTACATCACATGGGGAGTGTGGTAAGAAACATCTATCACACCACTCGATAACATTGGCCTCCTCCATAATAGCAACCCTAGCAGTCAAAGGATCATGAACCAATCTATTTTCATTGGGTTGAGGTTGTTTATTTCTTGATCCCATGAGCCCTTTACGTCTATCATCTATTCTATGATCACCTCTGGGATGACTTCCAAATCTCTCAGGACCTTGTGGCTTATGTTGTCCTTGGAAATTCTATCCTATCCCCCTTTCTACTATGGCCATTTTATAGGATATCTGTTTAACTACTCTAGCCAAATTTTTCACAACCTCTTCCAGATCTAAAGCCTTCCTTGACTGAGGCTTTTTAGGATTGATCAACTTAATACCTTCCCTCTTATGAGGCTTTCCAACTGCCTTAATATTATTCTCAATTTGTAAATCCATAGTGAAGGCTTGCCTCAATGTTCTTGGATTTTTATCTCTTACAAAATATTTAGCCTTTTTATCAAAAGAATAAGAATATTTTATCAAACAGGACACATCACTTGGCCTTAAGATTATAGGTACCCAATTCAAGGTCTTGTTGAATCGAGTATTGAAATCATGGATAGATCCATTTGGAATTTTCTTTATATTTTCAAATTCTGATAAACGGAACCTAGGATCTATCTTATCCCCATATTGTAATCTAAAATCATTTTTCATCTTGGTCCATGAATCTATCAAATTATCTAGTAAATACTTGTACCATTTTTTGCGTATCCAAATTTATTCTCCCTTGCAAGTTGAGTAGCATCAAAGATTTAACAAGAATCCTAGAGATAGATAAATCATCATGTATGTCATTTTGTAGCCAGGGAGGTGATTCAGTTGGCTCCTTTTCACTCATATGTTGGAGAAATGGATAACACCATATAAAAGGATTTGATCTATCCTCACTACTTTAGGTCGTGCCTTTCGACCAAGGTGAGAGGACCCATTTTGTAACCTCTGTTGGTGAAGGAGAGTGAATATATGCTTCTTTACACAAGTTTTAAAGGAAGACTTGAGAAAAATTTATCAATGCACCACAATTTAACTCTCACAAGTTCTCACTTCTAAAGAATGGTGATATTTTCTTAATAGGGTTAAGGTTACTAAAGACATTACGGAATCTTAAATGCGTCTATATATTTTGGCAAAGATAATTTATTCATTTGTGGACATAGAGGGAAAACAAGGGTAGTTCGGTAGGATTCACTGTTTTTAAATAAATTTTGGTCGAGAGATTAAGCAAGAAAACTTGATTATACAAGAACTTTGAGAGACTTAACAATAATTGGAAAGCTAAATGATAGAATGCTTTAGAATAGATAAAATATTTCTTCAACTAGAAGGTGTGCATAAATGGAGGCCCATGTCTACACGGTTTCACATAATTTCCAAGAATTTAACATGAAGGCTTGAGCTAAAGACTCAATAAAATATTAAGGACCTCTGGTTCCTCATGCCTAAGATACACTCAAAGGCTTACAGAAAATCTTTATCAACAAAATGATAGTAAAGTGATTTTAAATTATTTATCTCATTACAGGATGAAGGCTCTTCTCATAATGAAATTGAAAATTCCACTAAACTATCATAGGGACGAGATCCTGTATGATTCGGAGGTATTTTAACACAATATTGCAATAGGAACAAGAAAAACTACTTGTAGACATTCTGAAGTAAAGAAGACACAAATTTGCCAAAGATTAACACAGATTAATTCGAAGTTGATTAGATTCATTAGTAGAGGAAAGTTTCTTTGAATGCAGTCTTAGAGATTTTCAATGGCTGTACACTTGTAACCAACTTGACATGGTCAAATCTAAAAACATAAGATATTAATAGGTTTCTTATATGGTCTCTCAAGAAGATGGGATTTCTCAAATTTTCTCGTAAGAGTTCAACCCCTCGACCATTTGCATGACTAAAGCATGATTTTTATAACACTCAATTTACATCCAAGCTTTTCCCCCAAGAAAATAATATTTGAGGAACCTTTGTTTGTTACATGTTTGATCATGATTTTCAGAAAATGATGTTTAACAGGTTTGCAACAAAAAGTTTCCAATTGTTTAAAAAGGTGAATCATTGTAAATATTTCCATCATTTTTTAAACTAGGGCACAAAGTCATCTCCTTTGGAAACATGTTTTTCATCCTTTTCTCCATCATTTCATCCTTTTCCCATTATTTCTTCAGCTTTTCTCTACATCCAACTTCTTAATAATTCACATATTTGCAATTGCCCTAGAAATTCCAACTTCAAAATATCAACCTTTATAATCCTTGGACTCACAAATTAAGCTCTAAATCCATTCAATTGCACTTTGCAGAAAAAAATGACAAGGAATTTCATCAAAAAATGATCAAATACAATGTGTATTCGCATCTCCAAGTGTCTTGGAGAAAAAATGTTGGCAAAATCAGACGCAATGTATAGCAACCTTTGATTCTCCCCTTTCTCAACTTTATATTAGAGGTTTCCACGTGGAAAAATTTGATACAAAGTGGGCCTGGGGTTTCCTTTTGTATTTTAGGACTTTTGGAGAAAATGTGCAATTTTCACATTTTTCCCCGCCCCTCCGAATTTGACTTTTCAATGAAACCTCAATGTGTCTCTTTGGCGCATCTTTGATATGGTGCCCAAAAGCGAAGACCCTATAAAATTATAGATTCACCATGTGTCTCAGTCTGGCAAAGTTGTTGAAAAATTTTAAGGACTAGCGGAAGGTGCCACTTTCCTCTTTGGTGCACCTTTGATATGGTGTCCAAAAGTGGAAAACCTAAATAAGCATGGGCTCACCATGTGTCTCAATCCAGCACATCTGTTGAAAAAATTTAAGGATCAGCGGAAGGTGCCATGTGCCTCTTTGGCATACCTTTGATATGGTTCCCAAAAGTTGAGACCCTAAACAAATGTGGTCTTACCACATGCTTGAGTCTGATAGAGTTGTTGAAAAATTTTAAAGACCAGCGGAAGGCACCATGTGCTTAGGGTTCGAGAAAGTTTCTTAAAAAGTTTTAGTATAGAGAGGAGTTGGCGGAAACCTCCATGTATCTCTTTGGCGCAACTGCTAAGGTAGGACCCATAGGCGGATCCTCAAATGAGCGTCAGCCCTCCATGTGGATAAGATGTAAGTTAAAATGGGCCTTAAAGTTTCAAAATACCCCGGTTACCCGCATTTCTACTTCTAACTTTTGAAATATGCCACGTGTCCTTCTTCAGGATCAAAGTATAACTTTTTCCCTACCACTTCATATTTGTTGAATAGAAAATTAGATGCTATTGAGGTAGTAGGGCCAATTTGGTATTTTTTACAAATGGGATAAAAGTGGAAAATTTCACCAAAAAGACCCACTGGGCCACATCCAATCAGAAAGGACGATGTTTCCACGGATGTTGGGAAAAAAATAGATCGGTAAAAGAAAACATGACTGTGGAAAAACAAAAGAAGGGGAAAACCCGAATTTACGCCCAAGATACAAATTGTTTCACATGGAGAGAGGAAAGGGAAAAAAATTGGACTTAAAGTGATCCTCGACCAAAGGAAAGGATTGATCATGGAAACCAAATGAAGGAAAGAGCTTTCACGCATCAATACGGGGAGATAGAAAATATGATAGAGCCCGTAGATTGAATAATTTTAGAGAAAACAGGGTGAGATCAAATTGAGCACCAACATTAGCTCCAACTCGGGGATGGGAACTCCCAGTGGGTGCCATAGAAATAAATAGAAGACCAAGTGCCAAAAATAAAACATTGGGCAATGGAATCATGATCAAACTTGTAGATCGAACAACAATAACCAACTCCCCAATGACAAACTAAGAAACCAACAAAAACTAGTTACTGGGGACCAGGATGAAGCAAAACAAAACCAAAAGACTATACACTTTACAATGGTGAGCACCCTGATTCAGAGAAAAAAAAAAGGAAAATTTTCAAGTGCTCGCCATTCTGGATATGACCATGCTAAGTTGTTACGATATTTCTTTAACAACCGGTCATATGGTTGTTTTTCTATTCCATCCAAGTTGTTATCTTACCAAAAAATTTGACATTTATCCTTTGTGCCTATGTCAATTTTTTCAACATCTCTCAAGGTTGCATCAAACATCAAAGTCCTAGGTAAAAAAATATGCTCAGGTATATCTCGCATTGATCAATTTCATACTCCTTGAAAACAACATAGCTCATAGAGTTATCAATATCAATGTTTGCATGTAATACTTCATAAGAATCATTGTTGGGGTCCCCAATGAGATATAACATTTTATTTTCACCAAGTAAATTCACAAGGCTTCCCTCAATTGGTATGGTGGCATAAGACATGTCCATTTGCACACTTCCACCCACACTAGCAACCCATTTTCTTGATAACAACATTCCCCATTTGGTAGGACAATCAACAATAAAAACATCTAGCTTTAAGTTATTTCCTGGGTAGGCTACAAGTTACACTATCAAACCCATGACACATCCAACCATTGGAACCTCTCTGGAATCCATGGTAGTGCACATCCCATAAGTTGTTTTTAATTTAAGATCCAACTCATTAATGACCTCAAGAGGCATAACATTGCATGATGCTCCAGATTTAAACATACAATTATGTAACAACTTATTCTTAATAATCAGAGTAGTGAAAAATGGATCCACCTTTAGCTGAGACTCAACCAAGGATGTTCCCAAATATACTTCAGGTGGCTCACCTATTTCTTCTAGTACTTGGGTTTTTTCCAACTCTGCAATGGTAGGAGGAACCTCTACACTATTTACATTTTTACCTTGGGTGACCTTTTCTTCTTTAAATCCCAAATATTCGAATGCTTTGTTCCTATGCTCAAGGATTCTAAGAAATTCAACAATAGGAACAGAAATCTTGATCTAACTCAAGATTTTGGCTATGTCATAAGGAACATATTTGGGTAATGTAGTGTCAGGAGGAAGGTTTACAAATTCATCTGATGGCACAAGATTTCTCATAGTCTGATCATGTGGAGGAACACAATTTTTATTTTGGGTGAAAAAGCCTTTTCCAGATGCATATTTATTAGGGGTTTCCTTAGGATATTGGTAAGCACTGGAATTTTTGTTTGGCCTGAGGCCCTACCATTTTGATAACTTTTCTCCTGGTATTATACTCTTTTTCATGGCCAACTACTGCATTCATTAACAACTGTCTTTCCTCTTCTGAAGGAATTCCTCCATCATACTTCTTAATCATTAATGCCCTTAAGTACTCAAAATCATTATTAGGCAACTCAAAATCTTGTACCATATCAATCTCAAAAGTATTAATGGGAGGAAGAGGCAATACCCGGTGAATGCAATCCCATAATTTTTCAACAGTTTTGGCACTCATCAACTCAGTTGAGGTTTCTCCCTATTGTGAACTTGTAGAGCAATCCATCATGCATGCATCATCATTTGTCTCATCATCATTAGTTTCTTCCTCAACTCCCCTTTCAACAACACATGGAGAATGTGGCAAGAAACAGTTATCACAACACTTAATTTTATGAGCTTCATCAATAAGCAAAGAACTTTGGCACTAAAGTATCAAACACCAATCTATTATCCTAGGGTTGGGGCTATCTATTTCCCAACCCCATGGGTCCTTTGCCTCTATCATCAGATCTCTGATCACCCCTAGGATGATTTGAAAATATTTCTTGACCTTTTTCTTTATGTTGACCTTGGGAACTTTGTCCAATCCCCTTCTCTGCCCTGGCTAGTTTATAGGATATTTCCTTAACAGCTCCAGCCAAATTTTTCACAACCTCCTCCAGATCCACAAACTTACTTGATTGAGGCTTCTCTGGATTGATCAGCTTGATACCTTCCCTCTTAGGAGGCTTACCAACTTCTTTGATATTGTTTTCAATCTACAAATCCATGGTGAAGGCCTACCTCAATGTTGTTGGGTTCTTATCCCTCAAATAATAGGCAACCTTCTTATCAAAAGCATTAGAGTATTTTATCAAACAGGAAACATCACTTGGCCTCAGGATCACAAGTAGCCTATTCAGGGTCTTATTGAACCTTGTATTGAAGTCATGAACAGATTCATTAGGATTATTTTTAATATTTTCAAATTCTGATAAAAGAAACCTAGGGTTTGTTTTATCTCCATACTGCAATCTAAAAGCATTCTTCATTTCTGTCCATGAATCAATGGAATTTTCTAGAAAAGATTTATACTAGTCCTATGCATCCTCCTCTATAGAATTAATAAACAATTTTATGTACACATCCTCAAATTTAATCTCAAATTCTTCCATTATATTAACAAAAAGATTTAAGTGCTGATCACTAGTAATAACATTATTTCCTTGAAATTTAAACAGTCTATTTCTAACATCTTGGGGCGCAACATTTGGATATCCAGCCATGCCTCTGATATCTATAGGACCAAAATTGTTCACAACAAACAATGGTGGTCTGGGTGAGGGCTGGGCCATATTGTTTTGGGTAGGTGATCTTACAGGAGAAACAAAATAATGCGGAGTGAGGGGTCTGTGGGGCACAAGAATGTAATTCTCAGAATGAATGTTCTCTAAAAACTTTATTTCTTGGAAGATCCTATCAGATTTGGAGAACACAAGGACAAAATGAGACAAATTTTCAAATAAAAAAGAAGGACCCTCTCCAGTTGGAGAATTTAGATCTACAAAAAGACTACACCGATCAGTTTCCACAATTGATAACTCTTTTCTTGATTTCTGATCTCCAATAACTTTCCAGATTCTTCTTCCTTCAGAATTTTTCTTTCCCAATTCTAGAAACAACCTTCTAGCAGGTCTTTAATGAAGAAATATCTTCTTCCTTCCATCTTTGCAAATATTAGTGATAAATTTCAATTGATAGAGGTTAAGACACTGGTATTTATCAAAAATTAATTCAACACGAGTCGCCACTAAGTATTTTCACCTTAGTTGTGCAAATGCACTAAAATTGGTCTGTCAAATGTCTGTCAACACTAAATTCATGCAAAGCTTCATAGATCTGACCTTCCTTTACCCGTATTTAACATTGATGATGTAAACTTAGTGGAAAAACCAATAGAAACTGGAAATATTACACACATAACTTGTAACTTCACAAATATTATAGATCTCAACAAAGAATGACATTTAAATAACATATTTACACTTAGAGCATTTAAGAAACATTACAAGTGACAAATATTATAACGACTTTGAAGATCCCTATCAATGGCTCCAAAAGGTTTTGTTGCCACAAAAATAGGTCCTAGAGCTCAAATAATCCCCGGCAACGCTAAATAAGTGCCTGACAATGGTGCCAAAAGTGTTGGTATACAAATTAACTCTCCTATGAAAGTTGAGCAACATAAAAGATTTAACAAGAATCCTACAGACACATAAATCATCATGTATGTCATTTTGTAGCCGGGAGGTGATTCAGCTAGCTCTTTGTCACTCAGATATAGGAGAAATGATAGCACCATATCAAAGGATTTGATCTATCCTCACTACTTTAGGTTGTACCTTTCAACCAAGGTGAGAGGACACATTTATTAACCTCTCGGTGGTGAAGGAGAGTAAAGATATCCTTCTTTTCACAAATTTGAAAGGAAGCCTTGAGAAAATATGATCAATGCAACACAATTTAACTCTCACAAGTTATCACTTTTAAAGAATGGTGATATTTTCTAAACAGGATTATGGTTACTAACGACATTATGGAATCTTGATTTCTTATGCATATTTTGGCATTATAATTTCTTCATTTGTGGACATACAGGAGAACAAGGGTAGCTTGGGAAGGATTCATTGTTTTTGAATAATTTTTGGTGGGAGATTAAGCAAGATAAACTTGATTTTGCTAGATATTTGAAAACCTTCACAACAATTGGAAAACTAAATGACAGAATGCTTCAAAATAGCTAAAATATTCCTTCAACTAGAAGGTGTGCATCAATGGAGGCCTAGATTTACACGGTTTCACACAATCTCCAAGAATTTAACACAAAGGCTCAAGCTAAAGACTCAATTAAACATTAAATACCCCTGGTTCCTCACACCTAAGATACACTCAAAGGCTTACAAACAATCTTTATCAACAAAATGACAGTAAATTGATTTTAAATTATTTATCTCATTACAGGATGAAGGATATTCTCATAATGAAATTGAAAATACCACTAAACTATCACGAGGAAAAGATCTTCTCGTGATTCGTAGGGATTTTAACACAAGATTGTAATAGGAACAAGAAAAACTACTTACAGAAATTCTAAAATAAAGAAGACACAAATTTTCCCAAGATTAACACAGATTAATTTGAAGTTGATTAGATTCATCAGCAGGGGAAATTTTCTTTGAACAATCTTAGATCTTGTCAATGGTTGTACACTTGTAACCAACTTGACATGATCAAATCTAAAACATAAGAGATTAATAGGTTTCTCAGATGGTCTCTTAGGAAGATGGACTTTTACAAATTTTCTCATAAGAATTTAACCCCTCAACCATTTGCATGATTAAAGAATGATTTTTATAACACTCAATTTACATCCAAGATTTCCCCCCAAGAAAATAATATTCAAGGAACCTTTGTTTGTTACATGTTTGATCATGATTTTTAGAAAATGACATTTAACATTTGCTACAAAAAGTTTCCAGTTGTTCAAAAAGATGAATCATTGAAAATATTTCCATCATTGTTTTAACTGGGGCACCCAGTCATCTCCTCTGAAACACATTTTTCATCCTTTGTGCATGCAACCTCCATCATTTCATCCTTTTCCCATTCTTTCCTCTGCAAATTTTCTCTACATCCAGCTTCTTGGTAATTCATTTTTTTGTAAGTGCCCGAGTAATTCCAACTTCAAAATATCAACCTTTAAAATCCTTGGACTCACAAATTAAGCTCTAAATCCATTCAATTACACTTTGCAAACAAAAATGACAAGGAATTTCATCAAAAAATGATGAAAAATAATGCGTATTCACATCTCCAGGAGTCTTGGAGAAAAATGGTGGAAAAATTAGATGCAATGCACAACTACCATTGATTCTCCCCTTTCTCAATTTTATATTAGAGAATCCACATGGAAAACTATGATTCGAAGAGGGCCTAGGGTTGCCTTTTGTATTTTATGACTTTTGGAGAAAATGTGCAATTTTCATTTTTTTCCCCGCCCCTCCACCTTCGACTTTTCAATGAAGCCTACACTTGTCTCTTTGGCACACCAAAAAATGGAGAACCTAAACAAGTGAAAGATCACCACATTTCTCGGTTTGGAAGGCGTCGTGTGCCTGTTTGGCACACCTTTGATATGATGCCCAAAAGTGGAGACCCTAAACAAGCCCGATATCACCACGTGTCTCAGTCCAACATAGTTGTTGAAAATGTTTAAGGACCAGCGGAAGGTGTCATTTGCCTCTCTCGTGTACCTTTGATATGGTGCCCAAAATTGGTGACCCTAAACAAGTGTGGGCTCACCACGTGTCTCGATATTGAAGAGTTGTTGAAAATATTTAAGGACTAGCTAAAGGAACCACATACCTAGGGTCCAAGAAAGTTTCTTAAAAATCTTAAGTATATAAAGGAGCTAGCGTAAACCTCCTCATGTATCTTTGGCACAAATTCTAAGGTAAGACCGATAGGCGGATCATCAAATGAGTGTCGGTCATCCACATGGACGAGCTTTGAGTTGAAGTAGGGCTTAAAGTTTCAGAATGCCCCGAGGACTTGCCTCTCTACTCATAACTTTTGAAATATGCCATGTGTCCTTCTTCGAGGTCAAAGTAATACTTTTTCCCTGCCACTTCATATTTGTTGAATAGCCAATTAGATGCCATCCGGACCACGGGCCAATTTGGTATTTTTTACAAATGTGATAAAAGTGGAAAATTTCACCAAAAAGACCCGTTGGGCCACATCCAATCAGAAAGGACCACGTTTCCACATATGTTGGGAAAAAAATGACAGGAAAACAAAACATGACTGTGGAAAAACAAAAGGAAGGGGAAAACCTAAATTTATGCCCAAGTTACAAATTCTTTCACATGGATAGAGGAATGAAAAACAAATTCTAGACTTAATGTGATCCTCAACCAAAGGAAAGGACTAATCATGGAAACCAAATGAAGGATAGAGCTTTCACACATCAATATGGGGAGATAGAAAATATGACAATTCCCTTGATTGAAGAATTTTTAGAGCAAACGGGGTGAGATCAAATTGAGCACTAACACCAGTCACATGAATCCTCCTCTAGAGTATGAATAAATATCTTTATATACATGACTTCAAACTCAATTTCAAAATCCTTCATCATGTTTACAAAGAGTTTTAAATACGGTCACCAAAGTGATGGCATTATTCCCTTAAAATTTTTGGAGCCTATTGCTTTGACATCTTGTGGCACCATATTAGGATATCCATCCATACCTTTGAAATCTATAGGTCCAAAAGTGTTGACAAAAAATGGAGTTTGAGGTGGAGATTGGGCCATATTTCCTTGAGGTGGTGAATTTACAAGAGAAATAGAATGATAGGGAATGAGGGGTCTTTGGAGCATAGGAGTATAGCTTTCAAAATAGATATTCTCTAATGACTTAGCTTCTTGGAAAACCCTATCAACCTTGGAAGAAATAGGGGAAAATTGAGAGGCACACTTTTTAGACACAAATGATGGCCCCTCTCCAGTTGGAGAATTCAAATTTATATAAATATTACTTGACTCAAAATCACTTGAAGATGTATGGTAAACTCCAACCACAAATTGATCACATTTGAACTGATATCTCCTTTCTTGATTCTTGATCTCCTACTACTCTTCAAACTTGTTTTCCTTCTAAATCTACCTTTCCTAGTTCTGGAAATAACTTTTTAGTAGGATACCTGGTGAAGAGATACTTTCTTCCCTCCATATTTACAAATATTAGTGACAAATTTCACTTGACACAGGTTAAGACACTGGTATTTATCAAAATTTCAATTCAACACGGAGTCGCCACTAAGGATTTTCACCTTAGTTATGCAAATGCACTATAAATGACTTGTCAAATATCTATCAACACTTAATTTCTACAAATCTTAACAGATCCAACCTTCCTTTACCCACATTTATCACTATTGATGCAAATTTAGTGCAATAACCACTAGAAAATGGAAATACTACACAATGAACTTGTAATCCCACACAATTCTTACAAATCTCAACAAATGATGACATTTAAACAACGTATTTGCACTTAAATCATGTAAGAAACATTACCAGGGTCCGTATGTGTATGCATTTGTACAAATAGTCCCTAGCAACGGTGCCACTTCGGTGTTGTTTCCACACAAATAGATCCCGGTGCTCAAAAGATCCTTTGTAATTTAGATAATCCCCAACAACGGTACCACTTCGGTGTTGTTTCTACACAAATAGATCTTGGTGTTCAAGAAATCTTCTATAATTCAACTCATCCCTAGAAACAACACCACTTAGGTGTTTTTTCCACACAAATAGATCTTGGTGTTCAAATTATCGCCGTAAGTGGTGCCATTTAGGTGTTGGTATCCAAATTGATTCTCCTTTGGAAGCTGAGTAGCATCATAGATTAAAAAGATACTTAGAGACAGAAAAATCATGGTGTGATTCATTTTATATCCGGGGAGGGGATACAACTAATTCTTTGTCACTCAAGTGTTGGAGAAATGGATAACACCTTATCAAGTATTTTATCTATCATCACTACTTTAGGTTGTGCCTTGACCACGATGAGAGGACCTATTCGTAAACTATATTGATGAAGGATATCAATAGATCCTTCTTTTCATAGTTCTCAAAAAACCTTGAGAAAATATGATCAATACAACACAATCTAACTCTCATGAGTTGTCACACTAGAGAATGTAGATATTTTCTGGACAAGGTTCAGGTTACTAAAGACAATAATTGAAACTTGATTGTTTTTGCATATTTTCGCAATGGAATTTGTTCCTTTGTTGATACATAGTACAAACAGGGGTAGTTCATGTAGTATTTATCATTTAAGAAGTGTTTGGTTGGAAGTTAACAAAGATAAATTTGATTATACCAGCTTATTCGAGAGCCTTTAAAAATATTGGAAAAATCATAGACAAAATGCTTCAAAATAGCCAAAATATCCCTTCAAGTAGAAGGTGTCTATCAATGGAAGCCCGTGAGATGCACAATTTCATACAACTTTCCGAATTCAACACAAAGGCTCATGTTAAAGACTCATTTAAGCATTGGAAATCCCTTATTAATCACGTCCTAAGATACACTCATAGACTTACAAAAATATTTATCAACATAATGAAATTAAAGTGATTTAAAATTATTTATTTGCATCACAAGATGAAATCTCTTCTCATAATGAAGTTGAAAATTCCACAATACGAACACATGGATGAGATCTTGTGTGACTCGGAGAGATTTTAATATAAGATTACAATAGGAACATGAAGAACTATTTGAAAACATTCTAAATAAAAGAAAACACAATTATGCTCATGATTAACACAATTCATTCAAGGTTCATTAGATTCATCAATGGGAAAGTTTCTCAACAATCTCAGATCTTGTCTATGGTTGTACAATTACAACCATCTTGACATGATCATATCTAAAAACATAGGAAAATAAACTAGTTTCTTAGACGGTCTCTCGAGAAAAATGGTCTTTCTCTCAAACTTTTTTAGCAAAATTAACCTCTCCACCCTTTGGCATCACTCACTCATGCCTTTTATATCACTTATTTTAAATCAAATATTTTCCCCCAAAAAACAAGAGTATTCCAGGAATACTTTGTTTGTTACATATTGTTCCGGAAATTCATATTCACAAACTATTAAATAAAAAACCACCAGGTGTATAAAAGATAAGACTTTTATATTATTTCCACCTATTACTTTAACTAGGGTCTTTGGTCATTTCCTCTGCGCATATCCATCCTCTTTCGAGCCTATAGCTTCTTTCTCTTCCTCTACATCCAGCTCCTCTGGTAATCTAGCAACATAAGCATCGTATCACTTGAACAATTCTTTCATTTCATCTTCATCAAGTCAAAAGTGATACTGGAAAACTAATGTTTGTCTTGATATTAAATCTAAAAATTGAGCCATTTTTTAAATCTAATGTTTGTCTTGGCATGGATTTCAATTCCTTAATCCTATTTTCAATTTTTATCATAGTTTCAATATTTTCATAGGAAAATTCATTTTCCTGGATATTACTTTCAAAGGAATTGAGCAAGAAATCCAGCTTTAGGTCTCCATAGCTCTTTTTAAATTTATCCACCACCATGTCCTCTAGCCTTCTATCAATGGCATCAATTAAATCATCAACCCAGTCCTTTTTATCTCGATCCTTTTTTATTATTTCATTTAAGGTGTCAAATCTGATTTTTGTCAATTCTTCAAGGGTGTATTGGCTCCCTTTGTGCTCTGGTTGTACAATACCTTCATGCTCAACCAACTCCTTACTAAGCCTGGTTATGTGGTCAAGCTTGGGGAGAATTCCTTAAAAATAAATAATCTACTTATCACAATCTTCACTTACTCCATTAATTTCATTCAAGTGACTTTTGAGATCCTCATATCTTGTCCTTGCTTTAATAATAATTTCCCTCCCCTTCTCAGTCAATAGCTCTACTCAAGAATCTACCACTTGGACCTTCTTAACAACATTATTTATTTTGTCCATACCCTCAAGGGTGTTCACAGAGGCACTTGCTAGCTCTTGACTAGTTTGTCCTGTTAGCTATTACAAACATGAACTTAAGGCCCTAACTTGATCCTTAAGTTGCTTCTTTGTTGTTCCATCTTCATCTACCTTTTGTAGAAGACCACTCACAACTTCAGACACTCCCTTATTTAGTTTATCCCTTGATGGCTTACCCAAGGGAATGACATGAATACTGTAGTCATTATCGGTTACATCTTTCCTTGTCTTCCCCTCAAAAGGAACTACTATTTCAAAAGTTCTTACCCCAGATGAATCAGTGAGAGTTCTTGTGATAGTTTTGGCTTTCTTTGGGGCTCTTACTATCTTTGGAAAGGACAAAGTAGTAAGGTCAACTTCCTACACAGGAAGGGTCATTTCTTCACTTGACATTAATTCACCAATCCAACCCTTTTTCAAACCTGTTCCAACCTTTGTTTCTTGCAATCCTTGTTAAATTTTATAAAGAGAAATAAAAATCTAATTGGACATTTTTGGCTCCTTTTGTACAAATGAATCTATCTTTTCAGGAGCACTTATCTCAATCTGGGCTATTGATTCCTCTGGATGCTTCTTTTCTTGTTCTAGCACTTCAGATTTATCATTCTTAACCTGATTTGCATCCAATTTCAAAGGAAGATCTTTTGTTGTTTCATCAGATTGAAACCATAGTGGCATGAATTTCTTCCCTTTTTCCCCTTTGTATTACATTTTGAGAAATTGGATCCTTCTCTCCCAGGACTGGATGATTTACCAATAGAATATCTTCTTTTCCAAGTGATACCTTAGGCAATGTTAGGGTAGATGGTTTTACTAGAAATGAATCCACCTTTCCCACTGAAAGTTGTTGTTCTCTACTAATAAAATTTTCCTCATCATTAATCAAATCATGTACCAGTTTTAGTCTTTCCTCAAAATATACCTTTCCTTCCTAATTAATGTCATCAATATCAGTAACCTTAACAGGACTTGGCACAATGTTTTCTATCATCAACTCAGTATCAACATTCTTTCCCACCAAATTTGTTCCCGAGTTGTTAGTGCATGAGGATCTTTTTATAATTCCTTACTTTCTTTAATATTAACTACTGGTGTAAATAAGGGTTCCTCCATAGACAAACTGAGTGCATCTAACATGGACATTTCCTCACTAGGATCTACATCACTTACCTCAGTTTATATGTTTTCAACATTATGCAATGCTTCTACTACAGGTGTGTTGATATCTCTAACAAGTAGAGCCTCAGGAATGTTCATACCTAGAGTAAGAAATCTACTGTCCACCATATCAACTACAACATCCCCCTAAGGAACTAAACTCAAGTTTCCTTTCTTTCTTTCTCCAAAAAAAATGAATGATGGGTTATAGGACATATTTTCCCCATACTTGGTAATGATGCATCCCGTAGCTTTTGGATGTTATCCATTTTTTCCACCTGTGGGGATCAATCACCCCATCTCTATATTTGAATTTCTTTGGTGTATGGGAACCTACCCTCACTAGGACCAGCTGGTGAAATTTTTTGGGTTTCTTGTGCACCCTCTCAAACATCATCAACTTTGGTGGTGCTCTCTTTTCCTCTTTGTGCTACCTGGGCTGAATGTGACCACTTGTAATAGCAGCACTCATTAACTTTTCATTACTATGTTGTTATGGCACAACATTTGGAAAGACCACTGGTGATACTAAACTATTTCCTTTTTCCTGAAGTGGCACTACATGAGTTATAGGTGCACTTTCCATGGACTTCAAAAGAATTTTTCAATTTTTTTCTTGAGTGCAGACATGGAAGTACCTGTCTCACTAGTGGTTGTTGTCCATTCATCAATGAGCCCATCAGTAGGCCTCCTAGAGGGAAATAAAGGAGCTCTTCCTCCTAATGGATCAATCTTATCAGCACCCTCCTTTAGAGGTGGGAGATCATCATCCAAGTTCCCCATATTTCTGAATGTATTTAGAACTTTTGTGTTTTGTATTGATAGGTCAATGTTCATCTGGGCCAACCAATCCACCGTTCTCCTCATGACATCAATTATTCTTATGTATGGATCATCAAACTCTTCCTCATCCCAATTTGGGGGAGCTATAGGTTGACCTTCTACTTTCTGATCAATATAAAATTTACTCACCGTGTTTAAATCATCCACAACTCCTTCTAGAATGACTACAACCTTGAAATCTACCACTTGTGATAAATTCATTCTTGAAAAATCCCTCAACCTGACTTCTTCCTCATCTCTACAATTCATCCAATAATCCTCAAAGTGAGGCTCGTGCTCAAAAGTGTTAGCAACATTGTTAAATACCCACCGAATGTCATAATTGGCCCTAGCCTCAAATGTCTCCATGGCTAAACTCTTCATTTCTTCCTCAATCAATCTGGCTTTTATAATGGAAGGGAAAGAAAACCTTCCAATTTTGATAGGGAATTTGACATTAGTTTTGTGCCTCCCAGCAATCAACTTGTGCACAGGCACCAATTACCTTGCCAATTCACATAAACACAACTTATCATCAACAAACCTAGGCAATTTAAAAGGTTTTCCCTCAAAACCACTAACCCTGATATAAGTGAACTTCTTATACTAAATGAAGTAACACCCATACTCCATGATCACTTGCCTTGCATGCTTAGACATTCTATATTGACCCCATTCTGGTTTAAACAAGAAAATGATTGGTGTAAAGAAAGCATCATTTACCAATCTAACATTTCCACTCAAGTTGGTTAACTACAATTGAGGGAAAATTTCATGCATTGGGAACTTTTTAACATCATCCTATGGTGACAAAGCTGGGAAACACCTATGTGTTGCAACATTATAAACCAGATATGTCATCATATAAAACTCTAAATCTGTAGTTTCCCCCATCTCAATTCTCACTGCCAGAGTAGCCATATGACCATGAATTGCCTCTGAAACAAAAGTGGCCCAACAGATATTCCCCTTTCTCTCCAGAATAATCCATATATAAGTGGCCATCCACTCCTTAAATTCATTTGTAGTCTCCAGACTAGCCATTCGACTCAGAAGCACAATGATGTCCTCAACCTCTTCAACGAATTGAGCCCTAACCAATCTCTTGGGGATTTTAGTAGATGCCTTTCTATCTGTAAGGAGCCATTTTGTGTTTATCATCTTTGCAAACTCCTTATTCTTTACTTCATAATCTTCCAAGGCTAATTTGATACCAATAGTAATGGGGTCTGCAATTATGGGTAACTTCAAAATCACTCTGATAGCTGCCGGTGTCAAAGTCAACACCGCATCTCCACTTCTATCTAATACTTCTCTCTTCTCAGAGTCATAATTCATTGTGCAATACCATACTAATTCAGGGCATTGAATAGAAGGTGGGATGACACCCTACTGAGGAAATACGGCTATCACGAATTGCCTTCAAGGATTCACTCATATGGGCACTACTTAACCGTTGATGGAAATCATTCAAGTCGGCACTCATCAAATCTGTATCTGTAATTCTGTCGAGGTCACTCGTGACCCTTGACTTATCCGAGGAAGAAAATGACATAGTCTTCATCTCAAAAACCCTAACTTTTCTTTAACTGGTTTGCCAATGGAAAAGACATGAAACACGGGAGTTTCAAACTCTTACCCATTTTGTGCAGGTGCTCGAGAAATTTTGTTTCAAAATATTAACTTTCACACTTCTCAGGTTCACAAATTGAGCTTCACAATAATTTTGATTTCACTTCGCTGATAAAAATGACAAGAGATCATCAAATTAGTAATAAAGGATGAAATTATTCACATCCCATAAGGTCTTTTTCTCGCATAGGAGCATTAATGGCAGGATAATTAAATGCTTCATATCATAGCTATTAACTCTTCTTTTTGTAAGTTTAAATTTGAGTTTTCCACGTGGAACAAATTTCAGAAAGCGGCCTAGAGCCACTTTTCACATTTTGTGTCACTTAAATAAATTGTGAACTTTAAGAAAATTCAGCCCACCCACCAACTTTAAATATAGGCTTTACATGTGGCTTTCTTAGGCGCCAACGAGGCTACGAATTACTTTTACAATTTTACACCTTTTGAAAACAAATCCCAAATTTCCCAGGTGACCCACCTTCCTACTTTTGAGTCTTTATTTTGTCCCCAACGGAGTCGCGAGTCACTTTATAACTTTATTCCTTCTTTCAAGACAAAGCCGAGAATCTCAAAATACCCCGAAGACCCGCCTCTCAATTTTAACATAGGTTTAACACTTGGCTTTACTTGGGCATTAGTGGGGCCAAACTTCAATTTTATACTTTATTTTTTTTCATAACAAAGCTAAAAGTTACAAAAACCTCCAAAGAATCTACCTTCCCGCTTTTGACTTAAAAATGGCCACATGTCCTCTTGCGGCCCTTAGGAATTTCTTTTACCTTTTTACTCTTTTTTCCATGTAACGCCTTAAAACACAAAAAGGCCCACTTTCCCACAACTTCTCAATTTACGACACTGTACACCTTCGAGGAAAAAATAATAAATATCCTCCACCACTTCATAGTTTTGACTAGCCAATTATAAATCAATGGAGCCGTGGGGATAATTTGACATTCGTTGTAAAAATTTCAAAAGTGAAAAGTTCACCAAATAAACCCTTCATGCCTTGCCCAATTAGAGATGAACATGTATCTACAGATGTTGAGATAAAATTTGACAGGGAAAACACAACCGTGGAAAAATAAAATATAGGGGAAACTTCATCATTCATTCCCCTGAATTCAAAATGTTCCTTATGGACAGAGAAACTACAAATAATACATGGATAAACGTGATCCACCACCATAGAGAAGGATTAACAATGATGCACAAATGAAGGAGAAAGTTTTCATGCATCCATACAAGGAGATAGAAAATACTTTAAACCAAGTGGACTGAGAATTTTTTTGAACAAATATGGCGAGATTAAATTGAGCAGCAACATGACCAAATAATTATTAAGGAAAATTTAACACAAGTTCCTTATTTAGAGAAGTGTTGCGTTATATCTTCCGTTAAAGGAAAATGTGTATTGATATCTTAAACTCTTGACTAAGGTATGAACGGAAAATTTGTGGCAACCCATCCACGTTATAATTTTATAACTTGCGAAATACCTTGATAGGTTTTGGAAACGTTTCATTTGAATGTATTTTTTTATCCTAACTCATTAGATATTCATTGGGCTACTGTGATAAAGAAACAATAAAAATTTAAGTAAATTTCTAAGATGTTTAATGAAATGTGGCTTTGCAAGGAAGTAGAAAATAATAAAATTGTTCTATCATGGTGGAAACTTAGGTAAATGTTACGAATAATAAATTTAACTATCCCTTATGAGTTTTCTAATGAAAATTTTGAACCAAAAATTAGATGTCCTAGAAAAGTGCACATGCTATGAAACCTTGAAACCAAACTAAAAATCAATCCTAACTTAATGGTTGTCTATATATTTCAACCACAATTTACTAGTACTATCAGTATGTAAATGTAAACATAATTAACAAATCAAATCTTCTTCCCCTTAATTATAGTTAGTATTGAGTAAATATTTAGGTTTGATCCATTAATGAATAATGTTAATGTTAGGACCAAATTTGAGAGGCTTATGAACTTTTTCTAAAATTTAAAGTTAATGGTGAGCTAGGAGGTGAAAGCACATGTAAACTTGGAAAATTTCATTCTCTTCTTGTGTGGACTTTGTAATATCTTGGATTGTTTCAATGAGGAGGCTAACACACATCATTCATACATAATTTCTTAACCCTGTTTGAAATGACCATTATGTTACTTTAACTCACCCATAAATAGTTTCCTTTAATTACAAAGGTGCTTATGATCCACTTAAGTGGACCCATGTAGGAAATTTAGACTTGATACAAATGAAACCTTTGAAAGCTTCTATTTTTCTTTGATTAATATTCTCATATATGAGATATCTTGACTTGGAAAAAATGTTATATTTCATGAAACATTTTGTTAAGACAGATAATAATAATCATAGAGTTCCTTTAAAATGACCTTAATTTTGGATATACACTACATGTGACCATGTAGAGGTTTTAGAAAGTGATGTTGATAACAATTTCCTTGGAAGTTTCAACTTTCTTTCATTAAATTATTTTAAATGAGAGAAACACTTAATAAATGACAAAGTCTAAATTGGTGGGACATGTTTGATGTGAATAACAACCACCTATATACAACATGATACGTCATGGATTCATATCCCTATATTTTCTAATGACTTCCTAGAGGAAGTATAATTTTAAAATATGGGGATGCATTGCCCACAATTTCTAGTCTCATTATCTGACTTTCTACTTAATTTATTATTTGGCATGGATTATGGTACATATTGTATATTATGTTATGTTAATTGATCTTTAATGGATATGTATGGTGATTTGGGCAGGTATCACCAATTTAGATCTGATTAGCATGTTAGTACATTTCAATAGATGTTTGAGATACTAACAAGTTTCGTGTTATTGAGTTTATTTGATAAATGATGGATACATGGTTGTTTTACACATCTTGATGTTATAAACTATTCGATTATGGATGAGATAACAGAAAATATGGATATATATCATTATATATATTGCAATGGCTAACACATGGTGAATTTATGTGAAATTGGTCATGTTTTTCATTTACGATGCCATATTGATTATGTGTTAGCATAGTTAGCATGTTTATTTGTTTTGTTTACTGACTAGTTGATTTATGATTTTATTGGAAATATGTATTTAATGTTTGCATTGAGTCTCTGATTTCACATAACATGAGAACGTGGATTTCGTGGCGGCTACATGAATGTGCAATAGTGGCCCACAAGGTTGAGTCTTAGCCATGTTAGTTGTATGAAGCCTTATTGGTTGCATGTATTGTTTGGGCACCATGAGTGACCCTTATTTGTAATGTTGTATATTTTGTAAATTTAATTGTGTTTAGGTTGTTTAATATTGTTAGGAACTAGGTTGGGGGACCTAATGGTCCCCACTTGCATTAGGAATGTGTTTTCTTAAAATTTTACTTGATTAATGAGGATTTGGATCACATAAGAACCCTTGAGTGGGCCCCACATCCTCATATAGTGTGCCCAAAATGCTAAACCCTAAATTGGGTTATTTTTGGCGTTTTTTGATACCCCTTTTGGTTTTGGTGGTTCTCTTAGCATAAAAATGAGTACTTGGACCTTACATATTTGGTAGTTTGGCTTGATTTAAAGTCCAAATGGGAGTTTCCCTCCCATTTGACTCCTCTATTGTCACCATTCATGTAAGAATAGTTAGGGGTTGTGTATTGTGACTTGTCAAAAGTTAAATAATCTTGTCTCACTTTCTTTTTGGGTATTTTGGGAGAGGGGTGTTTAAATGTGGGTTTATGTTTTCTTTCTTTTTTTTGGGAATCTTGACTTGGAGGGAAGAGAGGGGTGACATATGTCACTCCATCATTTGTGAGGAAGATTATTTTGTTTCTTCAAATACTCCCTCATGTGGGAGAAATGGAACATTTTTCTTTTTTTTTTTTGTTCTTGGAGTGCTTTCGGATTTGGAGCTTTTACTTGGACAAGGAATTAGGAAAAGCTTAGAGATTGGATAGCTCATGGAGGTAGGCGATTAGATCCTATTTTAATGTTATTTGGCATGTTAGATTTTAGAATGGCTTATGGTTGAATTTTTTTCTTGTGTATGTATTGTATGTTTTCTTGGGTGTGTTATTTGTTCTTTTTCTCCATCCATCATATGGCTTGATGGATTTGGGAGTTTTATTGGGGAAGAGGGATGGATTTTCCCTCTTAAAACCTTCTGGGTTGATGGGAAAACCATGTTTGTTTCTCTTTATTGTCTCATATGGTTTGAGGTGGGGAAGGTGTTTTATATTGGTTGAACCCCTTCCCCATCCTTAGAGAGAAACCTAATGGGTTTGAAAGTCCTCTCAAGGAGGATTTCAGAAAACGAGAGGAGTAATAAGGAGGGTTGTTTTTAAGAGGGATAAGGATGTTTTCGAATATTTATTTAGTGTGCATACTATTGGTGAACCATACTCTTACACACTATTGGATGTCTCATCCACTCTTCCCCCTTCTTGAGGATGAATATGGTTTTCTCCTCTTTTTTATTTGGTTGGCATTGGTTGTATTTTTTGTGGAATGGGTTAGTATTGTGTGTTGTATTCTTGTAGTTACCCATACCCTATTCTTGTGTGCATAGGCTAGCATGTCTTCCGACCTTTAAAAATTCATGTAATGATTCCCATAGGTTGGTTGGTAAAGAAATCCTTGCTCTCTTTTTTTTTTCAAGACTATGTGGAAGATAAGATGGATTTTTAAGCTTGAAGTTTATTGGAGTAGCCATGAGACCTTGTTTTGTTATGATTTTCTTCACATTTGGAAAACATTTTGATCTTGATGAGCATATGATCATTCTAAAAATATTGATGTAAACTCTTTTATAAGTATCCCATGTTTGGACACATGTGTATCATGTAAAAGAAAGTGTGATGCAAATGTTGTGTTGTTCCTTCCTTTGTTAGTAGTTTGAACTTGTACTTTAATCATGTATTTGTAATATTGGTCACATTGATCAATGTACTCTTCTATATTGGGAAGAATCTTGTTAAATCCTTGTTTGAAACATCTTGGTGACTTGTAAAATTTTCCCACTTTATGGGACATACTTACACTTTGAATCTTTTGTATTATATAGTTTTCCATAGTCAAAGTTTGAAAGGAACTTGTAATGCCCACAAGTTCGAAAGTTGACATATTCATCATTACATTACATTTTAACCGATACACAATTGCAAAGATCCATCCTTATTCTTTACAAAAATCACTGGTGTATGCCAAGGGGATAAAATAGGAAAGATTAGGCCTGTTCTAGAAGGCCCTCTACCTATAACTTGATTTGAAAGAGCTCAATGGTAGTCATCATATAAGGCACTCATGAGATAGGCTCTGCTCTTGGAACAAAATCAATGTGAAAATATATCTCAAATGGGGGAGGTAACCCTTGAAGATCTCTAGAAAGACATATGAAAACTCCCTCAATATATAATGATCATCAAGTGATGGCCCACTAGACTCATCCTCTAATCTATTGCTAACCGTGATAGAAAACAACTGATAACCTCATCACGCAAAATGCTTAAGCTACATAGCGGATATGGTACGAATAAAGGTGGGTCTCCTAACTCTCACTATCACTATCTCCACTCCCAAATCATTTGCACATGATATTATCTTACTATAACAATAAACTCTAGCCCTATGTGCAGATAACCAATCCATGCCCAAAATAATCCCATAGGAACCCAATGGAAGGATACAAAGATCCAAGGTCATGGAAAAGGTCTTAGGTAAACTATGTACTCCTTAATCGAGTCCACTATGAGCTTGGCTCCTGAATCCATCTCCACATTCCAACTACAGCTCTACCTAACTTCCACTAGCCTTCATTGCTTTAATACAAATGGAGAAATAAAATAATCTGAGCAACTTGAATCAAATAAGAAATAAATAGAAATTCCATCAATGTTACATTTAGTCTCTATCACCGTGCCCGGTGCTCGCTTAGTGGTTCTCAAATGCTACAAATATCTTATGGCTCTTAACCATATTTCCTAGTATAGGCTTTGAAACTAGTGCCTTACCCTTGTTTTTTAGGTTTATGAGGGCACTCTCTTTAATTATGTCCAAGTACACCGCACCTGTAGTAACTACCAGGTCCCCTCCAATGAGAAATGGCTCCTACAGGTACTCTAGTAGTCTGTGTCCTCAATCCCGATGATCCTTCTATGGACTATTGTGGTCGCTACGATGAGCTCCTGTTCATTGAGGTCTAGGCAATGCCCGAGTCTGATCGGTCCCTTAAGAGGAGGCTCCATATTACATCCCCTCTGAGCATCAAATCTCTATGGAGGCCTAAATGAAGGACAATTTTGCTACAACTATTGAGGTGGCTGATGTGGTTGTGTCAATGAAGACTATGTAGAACCATGTCCACCATGAGGAGGTGGAGTAGACCCCCTTGATTTTTATCCCGCATATGTTTGATATGGATCTATACTTTATCTCTGTCTTGTTACATCTTTCCCCTAGTCTCCTCTGTAATTTAGGCCTTCTCAACTGCCTCTGCAAATTTTTGTGGGCAATGAATGCGTACTCCCCTACAATGTCAAGGTTCACGCCCGATGAACCCGTGGATCCTCACTTACTCGTCTTGCATGTATTCCACGTATAGGAGCAAGTCCTAAAAGTGACTCTCGAGACTTTTCCACTGTCATGGATTCCTAACGTAGGTCATGGAACTCATCTATCCTCTACTGAATTAACCTTCTAGATAAGTGTATTCTCCTAAACCATTCCCCGAAGATCTCCCAAGTAACTGTATTAGAATCCACATGGAGCTTTTGTTCCTCGGTCCTCGGAAGGTGGATGGCAACATGATCCTTCATGTTGCTGGTACACAAACATAGCAATAGGCACCCACTCAAGCTGACCAACCATGCCTCTTCTTGAAATCCTCTAGTGTCCCTAGTAAAATGAGATGGATGGAGTTTCAAGATCTCTCTAATGTGATCTATCATTGTAGACTATCTACCTCTAGGTATCTCAACATGATCATCACATTGCCTTGGGCTCCTAGATATGTCTCTGTGTCATGTAGCCCTGTCTCCATGACCTCTCTATGGTGACTCTTTTCTGGATGACTCCACATGGTATTTCTCTTCCCTATACTCATCACTATGTCGGGAAGGTGCATGATCCTCTTTTAATGCCTCTTTATCATGTTTGTTAGGTCTCCCTCCTAAAGATCCTCCGCATATAACGACATTAACATCCTGTAGTGTTTGAAGTATCTGAGGCAATATGGCTGCTACTACCTGATCTGGGAGTGATAATTCTAGTTCCATGTGTAAGAACCCCTCATCTCGATCTGCACCTCCTACACATGCCAAGATAAGAGGTAGTTTGTCATTCTAGGTTTTCTTTTAGTTTTCTAGGTCTTCTACGTTTTTAAACATCATGCAAAGTTGTATGATCTAGGTTTATATTTTTTCTTGGTTTTCTTGTTATGTCTTATGTTTCCAAGTGTTCCCATGGTCCAAGCATTGTACCCATGGCTCTGATATGAAATGTAACATGCACAATTTTTGACATTCCAAAACCATATTAAACCTAAAATTATCATCTAGAAATTTGTGAAAATTTTGTTTTTATTTAAGATAACAAGGATGTAAACCCTATAATACATTTAATTAATTCCTAGCAATAATATACTACATTACATTAGATGGAACAAGTCTATATTAATAATTAAATATTCATGATCCGTTTCTAAGGTCTTTACTTTTACAATCTATTAGAAAATTGTCCATTAATTTCATCTACTTAGTTAAATAGTTTCCCCTCTCAAAATAACATTCAACGCATAATAATTAAAATTTAACCTTAGTTACCCTAGTTCCTTTAAATCACTAGCTTTAATGTTTCCATTAAATCATTTATTAGAAGCATATTATAAGAGTTACATAAGTAACCTAACATACAAGGATTTTAGGTGACCTCATTCACCCATTTACATATATACTTAATTATTTAAAAGACCACAATATTCATTCTTACCTAATAATTTTAGGATTTATTCCTAACCCTTGGATCAATTCAGTTGTGGCCACTAGATCTTAGAGTTCCAACCTAACCCTAACCATCCTTATGGAATTTTATTTAACCTTTTTCTTTCCCTAGCCTCCTCATTTGGTCTCTTTTCTTTTCTTTGATTTTCATGTTGGAGGAGTGGAGGCCATGAAAACAAGGAGGGAAACCATGGAGTGATTCATTGTGATCTAGCTTAGTTTATTTTAGTTTATGGATTTATCATAGCAAAGTCCATTTGATGATTGTAGAGGTTTCCACTCTAAATATGGAGTATTTATTTAGTTAATTCCTTTTTTGAGTTATCTATTTTGGAAAAACCCTATGTCCATTTAATCTATGAGATTGAATACATTTAAATGTCCATTCAAGGATTTACTTACTTCAAACAATGATTTTTTTGCACATAGTGTGTTGGTATTCTCATTTTTACGTTTAATAGGATCATATTTTAATTTAATCAATTTCAAATTTGCATAGTTGCAGATTTTAATTTTTCTGCCAAAAGTGATGAAATCGCTGCCCCGAGTAGGCCGGCGGTCCTAGGATTGCTGCCCTACCCGGGTGATGATTTGTAAACTACTGCCATGACATGGAGGTGGTTCATAGGCTGTCACTCTAAATAGGATGGCGGTTCGAGACCACCGCTCTGCACAAAGCAGAGGTCTTGTTCTTTGAAAATAGAACCATCAATTCCATAATTTTTCCAAAAAAAAATTACTAGAGTTATTTACAGTTTATCCTTAGTTTGAATTTATGTGCCCAAGGTCTCTAGTTAAAAGGTTTAACCATTTATTCATTCCATGACTTAAATCACTAAATTACATAGATTTTCTAATTCAATAGTATACAAGAAAACAACTACAAGACTACTTTTCCAATGAAATTTCTTTCAAGTTCAAATGAAGGAATAAAACTTAATCTATTTCTAGTATCATTGTTTTCCTTTCCACAACAAGAATGCAATCTTTCAACAAATTAACTTATTATAACTTAGTGCATCCTTCCATTTAATCTACAATCATTTATTCAAGGAAAGCACAAGCTACTATCATACATTTAAGCTTTACTAAGAATACATTCTCAATGATTTACATCTTCCATGTTTTCTCTTCATTCTTTATAATATTATAACTCCTACAATTAACAATAAACTTCATTTTTCTTTAATCATAGCTCATTTCTTACAATGAAAGGAGCTTTATTTCCAACAATACATTACAACTTAATAAACAAAATATACAATACAACTTTTATTTTAAATGCAGCTCTACTAGTCCTCCACTTAAGTGGGAATTACAAGAAATGTTTCTATAATGAAGGATTTCTTTTGTCTTCAACAAATGCTCAAAGACCTAAATATTCAACAAGAACTCCACCATTTCTTCAATTCAATCGCAATAACCCAAAATAGGGGATATGAAATACTCTCCACCCAACCAATAATTAAATGAGGACAAGAAGTTATCCTCTTCATTGGATCCCGAGCCCCAACCAAAATGAACTAAGGAATGGACACAACTCATGGAAAAAACACAATGCTTCCACATTGTAATACAAGCTTCAAAACCATTTAAAACACATTCAACCATAATATAACAATCACAAGATTGAACTATCAAAATACGTAAGGCTTGAAAATGCAACCCAATGGTGCAAGGATCTATGGGGAGATCACTTATGCCTCCCAATGGGATTAGGTTCCCACCTCAAAACCCTCCAATAAATAACTCAAAACCCATACACAACTCTTATACCTCCCTCAATATCCTCTCATTCCTCCCACATTCTCTTATGCCTCCCTAGAATCTCTTATGTCTCCTCGAAAGAAGCAAGTAAGAAAATAAATAATTTTCTTATCCAAGGTGGGGCACCCAACTCCCTCCTAAAACATGAAACAAACTCTTATACCTTCCTAAAATAGAAAATTCCCATATCCTTCTCCTACACCACACTTAGGCATTCTACCCAAGATCCCAACAAGAAAACAAACCATTCACTTACATGTAATACACACATATAAAACAAACAAGTAAAAAGTGTGTAGCTCCTACCTTTCCATGGTAAGAACTTGATCAAGGAATCACACCCCAAGATCCTTCAACATCAATCCAACTCCAAGAATCTCTAGGAATTTAAAAATAACTCCAAAATCTCTGACTCCCAAAATGCACATACACAATAAAATGAAGTAACCCCGAAACAAACAAATAAACTAACATATATATAAAAATAGGAGAGGAGGGTGAGGTGGCTCTGTGTAGGATGCAACATCACTTATCCTCAACACCACCTCACAAGTCAAAACTAAACCTCAAAGCACAATAAATTGGTGGTTGAGAGGAATGATAAGCCTATTACACACTCAACACAAGCCCACACCCCGTAACGAAAAACTTTAAAACCTATGTAAGAAAAGTGCAATAAATGTCACTTTTTTCCTTAAAAACATAATGGGGTCTATTTTTGACCCTCCAATCCATAGGTAGGGTTGGCATATGAAATTAAGAGGTGTAAGACAAACCTAACATGTCCCATAAGCTTCCAAAATGGACCTTAAGCTCAAATCTAAATTTACCAAGTAAGGTAGGATGCACAACACTCAAAGTCACATACACTCAACTTAAATCACAAATTCTAAAGGACTAACTACTTTAATAAATGGAACCTTTTTTCACATCCTGAAATATCTTAATAAACATGATTAATTTACTTAAGGCACATTAATCAACAATAACAAAAAAAGTTAATTGCATCAAATATTAAATCACATACTCCACAATTAAATAAAATAAAAAGGGAAAGAATTACACACAAGGCCCATTGTCACAATTGAAGGTCATCCCCCTTATGGGGACCTCCTAATAATCTAATAAAAAAACATAAAATATTACATACTTTTTAAGGTGACCATCATTATATCCATCCAGTATTCCGTTGTGGTTGATAACCCCCTTTTTGATTGTTGTGATATAATTACCTACAAAATCACACAATACCTCCTTCGGCCT
Source organism: Taxus wallichiana var. yunnanensis (assembly GCA_018340775.1). NCBI lineage: Eukaryota > Viridiplantae > Streptophyta > Pinopsida > Cupressales > Taxaceae > Taxus > Taxus wallichiana. Next base: position 417,969,127 of record CM031244.1, on the reverse strand, counting down.
CATGGCCGCATCAAATAGATCAAAGATAAAATATACACACATCAATCAATAAAAATACTAATATATAATTAAATCATTATCTACACTAACAATGCTATCATTTGTTTATAATTTCAACATCTCAATTTAATTATTTCATCGATATCAATAAGATCACGAGATTAATTCAAATGCTAAATCATAGTCAATGTGACAAGAATTCCGAATGCCAAGTAAATATATATATGCTAACAACACATCCTAATCATCAATATTAAATGTCTCTCTATGTCTCTAATAATCCACACAACTCATATTATGAATCAAAGTCCATCAATAGTCGAATATCTCTATCATCTAACATCATGCTAAACCAAAATGATACAATAATATCCATGTTTATAGTCAACACTAGTTGTAATAAAAATATGATAAGTTTTGAAGAGGAATCGGGCACTACATCAATGGTGAGCTAGGATGTGAAAACACATGTAAACTTGGAAACTTTCACTCTCTTCTTGTGTGGATTTTGTAGTATCTTGGAACGTTTCCATGAGAAGGCTCATACACATTATGCATATATAATTTGTTAACCCTATTTGAAATGACCATTATGTTCCTTTAACTCACATATAAATATTTTCCTTTAATTGTAGGCATTATGATGCATTGATGTGGACCTATGTGGGAAAGTTAGACTTGATATTAATGAAACCTTTGGAAGCCATTATTTTTTTCCTTGATTAATATTCTCCTATATGAAATATACTTGACTTGGAAAAATGTTATATTTGATGAAACATGTTTGTTAAGACAGATAATAATAATAATAATAATAATATAGTTCCTTTAAAGTAACCTTCATGCTAGACATGCACTACGTGTGACCATGTAGAGGTTTTAGATAGTGATGTTGATAAGAATTTCCTTGGAAGTCAGTAACTTTCTTTAATTAAATTAATTTAAATGAGAGAAACACTTAATACATAACCGAGTCTAAATTGGTGGGACATATTTGTTGTGACTAACAACTACCTGATATGACATGATACCTCATGGATTCATATCCCTATCTTATCTAGTGACTTCCAAGAGAAAGTATAATTTTCAAAGAGGGGGATGTAGTACCCACAATTTCTAGCCTTAGCTATTTGCAGACTTTCTTCTCAATTTATGATTTGAAATGGATTATGGCACATTTTGATATTATGTTATGTTATTTTATCTTTCATGGACATGTATGGTGATTTGGGCACATAGCACCAATTTATATTTGATTAGTATGTTAGTACATTTCAGTAGATGTTTTGGATACTAACATGTTACTATGTTATTGAGCTTATTCGATATATGATGGATACATGGTTTTGTCACACATCTTGATGTTATAAACTATTCAATTATTGATGAGATCACATGACAACATGGATATATATCATTATATGTATTGCAGTAGCTAACACATGGTGAATTTATGTGAAATTGGGCATGCTTTTCATTTACGATGCCATATTGATGATGTGTGAGCATAGTTAGCATGTTTATACTTGATTTTCTTACTAAGTAGTTGATTTATGCTTTTGTTGGGCATATGCATTTAATGTTTACATTGAGTATCTGATTTCACGGCATAGGAGAATGTGGGTTTTAGGTCAGCTACATGAATGTGCAAAAGCATCCCACGAGGCTGATTCTTAGCAATGTTAGTTGTATGAGGCCTTATTGGTTACATGTATTTTTGGGCACCATACGGGACCCTTATTTGTAATGTTATGTATTTTGTAAATTTAAATGTGTTTAGGTTGTTTAATATTGTTAGGAACTAGGTTGGGCGACCTAATGGTCTCCACTTGGATTAGGAATGTGTTTGCTTAATTTTTTACCTGATTAATAAGGATTTGGGTCACATAAGCACCCTTGTGTGGGCCCTAGCTCGTCATCTAGTGTTCCCAAAATGTCAAACGTGAAACTAGGTTATTTTTGGCATGTTTTAATACCCATTTTTGTTTTGGGGGTTCTCTTAGCATACAAATGAGCCTTTTGACCCAACCTATTTAGTAGGGGGATTGATTTCAATTCCAAATGGGATTTCCCCTCCCATTTGACCCCTCTCTTATCACCATTCATGTAAGAATGGTTGGGGTTATGTATTATGTAAAGTTGCATTATCTTGTCTCACTTTATTTTTGGGTATTTTGGGAGAGGGGTTTTTAAATGTGGGTTTATCTTTTTTTTTAGGGAATCTTGACTTGGAGGGAAGAGAGGGGTGACACATGTCACCCCTAATTTGTGAGAAAACATTTTTGTTGCTCTTCAAATACTCCTTCATGTGGGATAAATGGAACTTTTGCTTGTCTTTTGTGCTTGGAGTGGTTTTGGAGTTGGAGCTTTTACTTGGACAATGAATTTGGAAAAGCTTAGAGATTGGATAGATTTTGGAGGTAGGCTCTTACATCCTATTTTTTTTGTTATTTGGCATGTTATATTTTACAATGGATTGTGTTTGAAAGCTTTGTCTTCTGCATGTGTTGTATGTTTACTTGTGCATGTTATTTGTTATTTTTCTCCATCCCTCATATGGTTTGATGGATTTGGGAGTTTTTTTTAGGAAGAGGGAGGTATTTTCCCTCTTAAAACGTAATGCGTTGATGGGAAAGCCATGTTGATTTGTCTGTTATCAGTTCATATGGTTTGAACCCCCTTCTCCATCCTTGGAGAGGAAACCCAATTGGTTTGAAAATCCACCCAAGGAGGATTTTAGGTAAATGGGATGAGTAATAAGGAGGGATGATTGTTTTGGAGGGATAAGGAGTTTTTTTAAATTTTGTAAGTGTGCATCCTATGGTTGGACCACACTCTATGACACTATTGGATGTCTCATCCACTCTTCCCCCTTGTTGAGGATGAATATGGTTTTCTCCTCTTTTTATTTGGTTGGCATTTTCTGTATTTTGTGTTGAATGAGTTGGTATTGTGTGTTGTATGCTTGTAGTTATCCATACCCTAATCTTGTGCACATTTTTGGAAGCTAACTCTCTCTCCCATGGGCTTGGGCAGGCTAGCATGTATTCCAAACTTTGGAAAGACATGTAATGATTCATGTAGGTTGGGTGGTAAAGAAATCCTTGTTCTCTATGTTTGAACACTATGTGGAGGGCAAGTTCGAGTCTTAAGCTTGAAGTTTGTTAGAATAGCCATGGAGACCTTGTCTTGTTATGATTTTCTTCACATTTGGAAAATGTTTTGCATCTTGATGAGCATATGATCATTGTAAAAATATTGATGTAAACACTTTTATAAGGCTCCGTGTTTGGACGCATGTGTATCATGTAAAAGAAAGTGTGGATGAAAATGTTGTGTTGTTCCTTCCTTTGTTAGTAGTTGGAACTTGTATTTTAATCACGTATTTGTAAGATTGGTCACATTGATCAATATCATCTTCTATATTGGGAAGAATGTTGTTAAAGCCTTGTTTGAAACATCTTGGCGACTTATAAACTTTTCTTTTCATTGGTTATAAGAAATCCATTTAACCAATGATCAATTTGGGATTAAGTCGCCATTATTAGTATATATTTTAGTGGAAAACTCTTTCATATATATATATATATATATATATATATATATATAAACGGTTTGAAACCAATACAACTTTCCCATTTTGTCTCGTCAAATCACAACAACCATTTACATAAACTCTTTGAAAACATAATCATCCCTAGTATGGGATTTGTCTTTTCAAAAGAAAATAAAGTAAAATAAAACAAAAACATAAACATATATATATATATATTTTGCCCCATCTCGAACATTACTCCATTTCCCCACCAACATGCTTTGAGTATTTTGGTGTCCCCTCCTGTAAGATCTTCTACAGGGAAATAGATATGTAACCATGTCCAAACCTACCTTGTTCCTTATCGTATCGGATCGTACAACAACCGAAAATTTTTAGGATTCAACAAAATACACACATTACAAAAAGGACCACCGTACTATGGGAGATCCACTTCCGATCTAAAAATAGAATTTTTTTAATAAAAAAACCTCACCACTGCACCTGAGTTGTGCCCGCCCCTACTCAACCCACAAACATAAATAAAAATTAATAAATAAATCCTTGCAATTAGACTTTTCACAGATACCAAATTTGCACATATATCTGACCCAAAATTATACCCAAGTTTTGGGTTTCATAATTAATATATTTCCCGACATGTGCAAAAAGAAAAATAAACTAAGTACACATTGTAGAAAAATCCTCCTCCCTCTATGGAAAACTACCTGCAAAATAAAGAGAAAACAAAAAGATAAAAATGAAGATAATAAAGAAATCAAATGACGGTGACGAACGTATGTTCATCATGGTTACAAAGTTAGGGTTTCCTTGCTTCTTCTTAGAAATCAACCGCTCAGGAAGAAATAATCTTAGGGCCTAAATTTTACCCGAACTCTTTTCCCCTATACTTAGATAATTGGTCCCGTGATTACGTTCCATTAAATTTACATAAAGTTATTTCATTAGAATAATATTTGAAACTTTTTATAAAAAAGGGTTTCTTTAAGGTAAGGTTGGAAAATTATATATATATATATATATATATATATATATATATGATCCATCTTTGAAGGAATCAAGTGTTTCCTTTGTTAATTTCTCTTTAAAAAAAAAAAGACCCACATAGGGAATTTTAGAACTTTATGAAATTTTAGACTTTTATGAAAGTTAAAGGAATAAAAGAAAATTAAATAAGATATATGGGTAAATTTAGGTAAGAAGAGGATTTCTTCTTAAGAATAGCTTAAATCCTCTATTTTTTAAAAAATATAGTTATTTTAATCTATTGATGAATAATAATAGCAAAAAAAAGAAAAATATATATATATATATATATATATATATATATATATATATATAGTAATATTTAAATAATACATATTTACAAATTTTAACAAAAGGGTAAGATGATGGTTGTTATACGCATACTTTTTACACTTTAAGGAAGTATGTGAACATCGGAGATAATACAAACAATATAATTGAAAACTTTAGGTCACATGACTCTCTGTTCATGAATTGGTCACCCTTGGAAGTGGAGTTCATAACCAACTTGAATTGTCATTATCAAGTAATAATAATAACGAGAAAGTTCGATAACATTATTTTTTTATTCGCATATATTTAAGTACATTGATTAGTTAGTTTTGAATTTAGCCAAGTCACGTTTAAGTTTTATTCAAGTGTTAAAAAAATTTGAAAATTTTCATCGATTGCTTTGTTTGTGTTTTTAGGTCGAAATATTGAGGCATTACAGTTTGAAGTTTTGTTCTTGGCGATTATCTTACGCTCTTGGGCTTATTGGTTAAATCTTAATTTTGATCACTTTTTGTAATGCTGATATGGAAAATTCTAGTTTTTGAGCCCTATTGTACAAGGATATAGTCCTTTCACAAAACTATTTACCAATAATAATACAAATCTGAAAAATTGTGAAATTTATATAGAACTTTAAATGTACAATTTGGTATTTTGTTATCAATACTTAACTTGTTTTTATTTCTTTAACCTCGTGAATATATATGAAAATTAATCAACAACTCTAATTTGACTATATTTGATTGATTGTGACAAAAATTAAATGGATGTACTGAATGTTTTGCTTCATTTCAATTACAGTGGCATTCCTTTCCAAATAAGAATAAAAATCTTGTTGTTGTTAAACATAAGACTCTCATCATATTTATATGTACGTATGCAACATGCATGTGTCTGTGTGTGGGAGAGAGTGTGTGTTTATGTGTAGATATATGTATGTACTATATAACATATGTAATATATATGTATTTGTAAGTATATATGTACACATGTATGTGTGTATTTATATTTATGTGTACGTATGTATGTAGATGTATATATTTATGTATGTGTCTATGTATGTCTATGTGTGGATAAACACACACATTCCATTCTCTTGGGTTTTTATTTGAGGTCCTCATGAGCTCATGAAACATGGTGTAGATGCATGTCTACATCAAATGATTGATAAATCGTGCGTTAATGTTACAAGGTCAAATTATTACGGGGTTCGAATGGTGGTGGATGTGGGGTTAGTGGAGGAGAAGGGTGTTGTTGGTAAGCGTGACACGGTGGAATGTTATGGTGGACGGAAGAACAAGAATTTTCAAATTTTTTATCTAGCGATTAGTTCGCATTTAATGTGCCATGATTTGGGGATGATGGGTGTCGGTGGGACTACGAGCCACCGACTTGCAGCAATTTTTTTGTATAGAAAGTTGGAGGTCATCCTCGGGCCAAGAGATGGATATTTGTTAGGATCTTTGTCCTCCGGGATTGACGGTGACGGTGGACTAAGGCCCATCATTAGAAACATAATTATGTTACGTAGAGTACTTCTTTGGTGGCTTCCAATGGCGAGTCTTAATGTTTAGCTCTATCTTTGGGTCGAGTCAAGTCTTCTTGACTGGTCTTTAGGTTCATCTTACATTAACTTTGGTTTTTCTTTTTCGTCATTGATAGAGGTCATTTCTTTTATTCCTCATTATTATGTCTTTTCCTTCTTTGTGTCTCTTACGATATATCTAAAGTTGTAAGGCTTTTGGGAGCCATAATCCTTATTTTCTTACCTTATCTAATAAAAAACAAGGTCAAATCAAAAATATCTTTGTAAACCAAAGTTTCCTTTTTTTTAAATTATATTTTTCCTACGACGAAGATGAAATTTGAATTCTTTTTAATATATGAAGAAGACATTACCATTTAATTCAAGCTCTCTCTTGTCGGCTCTAGATTTTCAAATAAGATCTAAATTGATTATCTATCCTCGATGGTCCACTCTAGGCTATTTAAGTTCAACCTTTTTATTGTGGTCAAAACTACCACTTTCTAAGTGAAGACCAATCGGCGCAGGACCACGCTTCATTTGTATCTTTCATGCATGTGCGAGCTATAAATCATTCTTGTTCTATAGGTTTAGGCGTTGTAGAATAAATGTTATTTTTGGATTCCTAATTTCCTAGCCTTTATCGACCACAAAGCTAGACATCTGAAAAGTTATTCGGGGAGCAGGTGTCATTATGTTGACATTAATTGGATGTCTCTATTTTGCCAAACGTAACAATAATTGTCGAGCCATAACTCTTGTTCCGAGGCCGGGAGCGAAGTTATGGCTTATCAATCACTTATAGTTACCCTTGAAAACATGCCGGTTGGTACTGCCTACTTGTTCAGGATTCTATATGCAAACGTTCATCCAGGATGTTTTTTTGCCTATTTTAATTGTAATTTATACTTTGTAAAATTGTGTCTTTGTCATTATCACTATGAACACATTCAACATAAATATAAATGTAACATTATATAGATATTTAAATAATATATTTTGTTGAAAATATGTTTATACCCAATATTTTAAATACAGCTAAAACTTCAAATATATATTTTAAATTATTAAATAAATAAAAAATATTTAAGAGAAATAAAGGGACTGGTGAAAACTTCTTCACATTATAGATTTTTATTTGACCAATGGGATCAGCCGTCGAATATCATCATCCTTGATAGAAAGTAATAAGGTGTTAAACGTTATTCTCGTGGGAGCTTTTCTGTGATTGCAAATTGCACTGACCATTGTGTAAGCTGCAATCATTTTCTCTCAATTATTTTCAGCTTCGACACTTGATTCGGTAAAATTGTAATGAACTTTGGATTCAAATAGCAAATGCAAACCAAGCACACATCTTATTATACACAATAATAACTAACAGAGCTATTGAGTTCTGCTCTCAAATTTGTGATCATCATATGAGAATGGGCAGGTCTCCTAGCTGCGCACCAAATTCAGATCTCAACCGCGGACCTTGGACTGCCCACGAAGATTGGATATTGACCAAATACATATCAATTCATGGTGAGGGTAGCTGGACAGCTCTTCCTAAAAACGCAGGTAAATTATTGCATTCATGATCACCCTTTAATTATGTAATGCTATTTCATACGTAACGCAAATTGCAGAAAATGTGTTTATATTCAGGCCTGAAGCGGTGTGGGAAGAGTTGTAGATTGCGTTGGCTGAACTATCTCCGTCCCGAAATTAAGCATGGAAACATTTCTCCTGCTGAAGAGGAGCTCATTATCAGAATGCATAAACTCCTTGGAAATAGGTTATAACCATACGTTCTTTATACTCAACATTTTGTAGGCCTAAACTATAAATATATATCATAGATGTTTAATAATTATAATGGAGCCATGGTATTTTTATGTAGATGGTCATTGATAGCCGGAAGACTACCAGGACGAACAGACAATGAAATCAAGAACTACTGGAACACTCATCTGACAAAAACAGAGTACAAGAGAGGAAAAAAAATCTTTTCCAATCCAACACTCCCCATACAAAATCGAAACGCGGTCGGCTACACAAATCGAGACCGGTAAAAGAAACAGCTGTGAGAATGTCCATAGCAAAGAGTCTCCCAATACCTGCGGATGGTGGTAATTCAGATCCTCAAGAGTTGATCGATAGATGTTTAATAATTATAATGGAGCTTCAAATCGTATTTTTGATCTACTGAATAATTCATTTCCGACATCGTTGATCCAGCGATAACAGAGAACGTTTCTGAAATCAAAACTATTGACCAGTATTCTCCCTGTTCGAAGCTTAATTTAGACGACGAAAAATTTCTCCTAATTCTCACCACTCTGCAAAGAAGGAGGTCAGGTACCTCTCACTCGCTAAAAGATAATCTGTCTTGTTGGGAGTGTGATATCCTCTTGTCTCCATGCGATGATCTTAGATTCAAAGCTTTTGTTTCAAGGCCGAGCCATCAGATTAAACAAATGTCTTGTTTAGAGAGTACAGCCGATGATGGCCGCGAAATGGCAGAAAGCTACTGTGAAACTCAGCAGCAAGTTGATTGGGTAAGCGCAAAGAATGTTTGGAGAAGATGAACATGCATTCGTTAAGTATGCTATTGTTGGAATCGGAGGACGACTGGGAGGAAAACAACAAAGACCTAGATTTGTCCAGTACTTTAATGTTAAATCTGTAATGTATCAGTTCCTCCATTGCATTTACATGGTTTTCCAAAGTAACTGTAGGCTAGCCTTTCAACAATAATTCGTTGCACTTAGTTTAGTTGTATCGTGCCAATCATCAGTAACGGGGATTAGTTTAGTTTAAATAGTTGTATGGTGTCATTCATCAGTAACGGGGATTAACGATGGTTCTCTGTGGTTCCGAATATAATAGTGGCAGGAATTTTGTCATTTAGATTGTATTGCTTTATTTTTGGCTGATAGGACTTTCTAGTGTCTTTTTCATCTTTTTGTAACTCTTATAGTCATTGTTTTCTTTGATATTCTTTAATACCTTTTACAATTGAAACATGACACTTGGTATCAGGCCTGGAATTTGATGGTCTGTAGATGTTTTTTGGTATTTTAACCGTAAATTACAATTTAATAAAAAACAAACCCGTCAATTTAGCCAAACTGTATTTCAGCAAGTTTATATTATTTAAAAACCGTAAAATTTCATAATAGTCAAATATAATATATAAGGTATAGTCTATATATATGAAATCCGAGGATTTTATTCATTTTACAAATATTCTATAAATCATATTGATAATGATTTTTCCAGTAATTCTCAATTTAAATTTAGAAACTAAAATAAGTTTATGTGAATTTATGAATTTATTAGTCTCGAGTTCACATGTTGTGCTTGCTTTTTCAACATATAAGTTTCTAATTTCAATGATATTGTAGTTGTATTTTCAATCATCAGTAACAATTAGTTTAGTTTAAATTTAACTTTATGCAAGTTTCATTCATTTTTATTGTAACGTAGGAAAACGATTAAGGAATCTCTGTGGTTCCGAATATAAAGCTGGCAGGAATTTTGTCATTTAGATTGATATTGCTTTATTTTTTGATAGGACTTTCTAAGTTTCAATCTTTTTCAATTTAAAATTTTACTAACTCTTGATAGTAATTATTTCTTTGATATTCTTTGAAATACCTTTTACAGGGAGGGGTGACCGAAAATGACACTGCTGGTATAGTGGAATAATTAACTGTTTGCTTCACATTCAAAATAGAACAGAGAATTAATAGTCACCTCCTTAATGGGTGGGATAATTGCAGTACACAGCTGTAATATTTTGTCACATTAACCTGTAAAATGTTGTGGCAGAAGAATTGCTAAGTAACGGTTGTGGCAGAAGATTTATTTATAGATGTCGCTCTCCCTTCGTTAACTCCATTTTTGAATCAATATAAAAGAAGTGTTAACATAATACGCGGCACATGCACTTGAAGTTTTTTTAACTTCATTTTGTACAGATATATTGGAATTCCTCTTTAATACATACACAATTCCTTGAATTGATTTTAATTTCGAGTATTCCGACATGGCTTACTTTTGTTTAAGTTTTGATTTTCCTCTGGTTTTGACTGAAGATATCCATAAGCATTAAGAATCTCACTTTCCATTTCGCTCGTGAATGGCGGAGCCTAACCATCACGCAGGTTAGCATGTACTTAGCAGCTGTCTTGCCCAACCACTGCGCTGCAGTATTTATTTAGCAAAATTTGGATATGATGTCAGCCATGAACGTGCTTAACAGTTAGGGAGAACGCTCGTGAATGGTCATTTGCAACGTGTATGGGAAGATAGCTAATTTTATATGTAAGGGTTTTGACAAACAGGGAAATAAAATAAACAACAAAGAAATTACACAAGTAGAGAGAGACATGAAAATACTAAGAGGACAATGGATATTGAGGATATTGTACTAATAATCAATCCAGTAATGAACATATTTTGTACAGGTTACCAAACATGGTAGAATGAAAAAGGCTCTCCGTTTTCTCGCATTTTTAAAATCTCAATCCTTTAAAAACTTGAAATATTAATGCGTTCGAAAAAAATTAATTTAAATAGAACTTTATAACAGAGGGTTCTCTAAAATCTATATTATTTACTATGGATTTTTACCGTCACGATGTCTAAATATAAAACATTGAACATTTCTCTTCCCTCTAGGGTTTGGAATTTTCAACATCTTATGCAGCACGTGCAGTCGTAGTTGTAAATTAGGAAGAATTGTGTTTGGCATACCGTAGGATCACTCACTACTACACGGGGGGGTCATTAGAGACAAATATTAGAGACATTATTATTTTTCCGTCTCTAATTTTTAATTTTTTGATTGAACATTCGTCTCTAATTTTATTTTCGTTCTTTGTAATAAAACAAAATTGTATTTTCTTTTCCGAAGTAGAATAGGAGTTAGGGTTTATTCTATTTTTTTCCCCCAAATCGTGGCTTCCATTATGAAAATAGGCAATCCATTACAGGGGTGGAGGAGTCGGGGAAGAGTGAGTGCCTGCTGAGAGAGACGAGTGGCTGAAGTTAGATTGTCCACAATAACATATTCTCTTTGAGCAATAGCAGAGGCGGCAGGGCCCTAAGGAGGAAGCCCCAGGGGCACGGAGGAAGCGGCAAGGGCAGGGACAACATCAGGAGGCAGCGGTTGTGCGGTGGAGTCATAACATACACTACAAATCTTTCCTTGGCCCTGATCTTGCTCACTATCTTGATCGGAACAAGGTGGATACACACACAGTCAAGATCCTCTGCCCAGGAAGCGCAGCTACCGAAAAAATATTGATTTTCAATCTAGATGAAGTTCTTTGCCCAGCAAATGGCCTCCACATATGCACAGTGGATGCTCTGATCTATCACCTGGTCTTTCATGGTAACCAGCCCAAGTTCGAGGCTTGGATTTGCAGGAAACCCAACGGCCGAGCCATCATCTATGGACCTGAAAATTTACACATTCCAGGCCTCTGTTCCTTCAGGATCTCTTGCACGACGTCATCCATGGAAATGGCTTTGGACATTTTCTCTCTATCAATGGCCGAGAGAAAGGTTCCAAATATGTCTTCGGAAGGGACCTTATGGATCTTTGGGACAGAATGTGCATAATGTTGCGAGCCAGGTAATTCTTCTTCATTTAACTTTACATCTTAGGGAAAGCATTAAAGCTCGACTTTCTGTATTTTGATGGTTTTCAGAACGTTTTTGTGGTGCATGAGCCTAAAACCTTCGAGGTTTAAGCTTAGAGATTGTATTGCAGGAGAAAGGGGAGGGTAAATAATTAGTTTTGTCTAAAATTTTATAGGAAGATTAGTGTGGAAGATGTAACGCAGAAGAGAAGATGGAATTCAGGCTCCTAAACTGTGTTGCTTATGTAGAATCCTGGTTTGGAGGATGGTGTTACAGATTTGGCCATGACAGCTTTGGGGTGACTCAACAAATGTACACCAAAGCCATCTAGGTTGTCCGTGGAATTCCCTTGATGCTCATAGCGCAACACTTTGAAAGGGCAGATGTTCAAGTACTCAAAATCATACATGGCTACCAGAGAATTAGTGGGAAGCCGCTGCAGACAGTTGGAGATCTGTTCCATTTCATGATGGAGCTCAAGGCCCACCTTCCTATGGAATCCTCTTCCTCGAGCAGCAGCAGTAGTGGTGGCGCCACCATTAAAAGCTATATTTCTTGGAAGGGCACCAAGAATGACAAGAGTTCCGTCAATCCCAACCCCATAACTATCGATTTGCAGTGCCGTTGGTCGGCGAAGAGAATCGAGCTTACCACGCTGGTGATCGTGAATGCTCTCGAGAAGTGCGAGGATAGGAAATTGACTACGAAACAGAAAATCAAGAAGCAGCCTCGGATCTGTCCTTTTTGTCCACTGCTGTGTAAAATTTTTATCCGCATCCCACGCCGCAGGGCCTTCAATCTTCGAGTGAACATCATGTCAGGGCTCTCTTGGCCCGTAATGGTGAAGAAGGACGTCCTTGAAATTATGCTGAAGAAAATCATCCTTATAAATGGTATCCAAATCCCCAAATCGGTGGATGAAATGGATGGGAAACAGGAGTGCTTGTGTGGTGGATGTCATGAGCAGCAACATCATGTCATTCCGGTGGATGAAATGGATGGGCTACGTCTTCTGCATATTTGGTGCTCTGCCTCCACTTTACTGGCTGTGTATTGTATTTTTGCAGGGATAGAAAGCGATTGTATCTTTGGCATTGTATTGATTTGAAACCAGTCAGGAGTAGATGGCAGATGAACAAAAGATGGAAATGCCCGAACCAACAGTTATTATTAGTTCCAATAAATATAAATATGGATTTCATTCTACACTAACAATGATTTATGGCTGGGTGCTATTCTTTTCAATGTAGTACTTGTTCTTCTTACAGTTTTCTTACTACCCACAACATGGACATTCCTGTAAGTGCTTTTTTTCTTTTCATTTCATCCCAATTTCATACAATTTTCCATTGTTATTATATGGAATCCGATTCAATTTTTTTTTAAAGGAATGTTTTAATAAATTTCTAGGTGCCCTGTTTTTTTTTTCTCTTCTTTTTTATTTTAAGTTTGTTTTTGTTTAGAGTTCTATGTTTTGATGTGGAAGTGGTTCTTTATATATATTTTATACTGGGGCCCTCTTTTTTCAGTTGGGGGTGCTCTTTCAGAGTTTTGAGTTTTGAATATTATGTATTGGCCAAGGGAAAACTAACCAAACATGGTCTGATATAGATTAATTTTTCCCTCTTTTATTTATCCTTGGGGTTCATCATTGTAAATATTTATATAATACACTCCAGTTTATTGCTATAATATAGCATGTTGTCCAACTCTAATGGAGGGTGGGTGTTCTCAGTTGTAGTGTCTTCTTTGTGAGTCATTTGTGCTATTACTATAATTGTGTTTCCAAGTAGTAGATGCATTTTTAAAAGTGTGTTCAAATCTTTATGCAAAATCACTAAATATGGTGCTACGCATGCATTGAATTCATTCCTTTGGCTTTAGAGTTAGTTATTTATATGGGAATTTAATGGTTTTCTAGTAGGAAGCTTTTGTTTGGACACTGTGAAGGTGAGCTTGATGTCTTTACCATATATTTCAGACTAAATTCATTCCTTTGCTTTAGAGTTAGTTATTTATATGGGAATTTAATGGTTTTCTAGTAGGAAGCTTTTGTTTGGACACTGTGAAGGTGAGCCTGATGTCTTTACCATATTTTTCAGGTACCTTTACCTTGTGAAGAAAATTGTTTCAACTGTTGCATCGATTGGTTAACATCTTGGATTGTTATGGAAGATTAATTGCTATGGTGCAGGAAAATATGGTTTGTGTGGTTCTGGACATATTATATCAACATGTGTTGGTGCACACATATTATATATCCAATAATAGAAATTTGATAAAAGCATGCTTTGAGCATGAATAGTCTTAATCTAAATATTGGACGGTATGGTGTTGGAAGGTAGCTATGTGCCGAAGGAGATTGCCTAGGTTTACAAAGCAGCAGTTGATTTCTATATGCTCAAACTTCCCAAAACATACCAATAGTTCAAGGTAGAGGAGAATGGGAGCTTGCAAGAGGGAGCTGCGAGGATTAGAGATATCATGTTCAGGTATTTTCTACTATAGTCCCAAGCATCGTACATCCTTGGATGGCCCTATTGTCTATCCCCAATACAAAGGGAAAATATACTATGAGATTTGGATATAATTATTAATATATTAGATATATAGATTCCAATGTCACCGTAATGAACAATGATCATGCATGACACAAATGTGTTAAGCCTTATCATTACTATGTTTAGTAAGAATACCAGTGAATACAAGTATGACATCTATTCTTTGAGGGGCGAGACTAATCAGGTTTTAGGGCTTGAGATTGTTTGTTCACTTCCATGGATAATGACAATGAATCTACATGCATGCTATAATCTATAGACCTAGACCTTGATCTATAGGTGGTAGCTTCCAAAAGTGTGATAAACAAAGACTCTCAAGTCATTTCCTTTATACCACTGATTTTATATCTTTAATTATATAAAGATATAGAGGGGAAGAGGAAGAAATATATATTTTTATATTGTTAACTGCAGCTTCCTACCTTAACTGAAAATATGTCAACACATATCATGCTTTTTTGGTTTGGGAAGGTGTTTGCATATGGGAAATTGATTGTATGAAAACATGTAACAAATTAATTAAAGGATTTTATGTAAAAAAAGTAGTTACAAATCTTTATTTGCAAAAATTTATGTTTGAAAGTTTCAAACATTGTTCCTTGTTCATGTTATCCCACTAAGTATATACGAGAGTTATTTCCCACTTAAAATTGAGGTTTATTTCATGGTTTAAGGTGCTTTGTATTCTCGTTAGGTGATCCTCAATAGTCTTTTGTCTCTATAGTTCTGTCACTCCTTTGCTTCCTCTTTTTCTCACCCTCATTTCTCTCTATGTATGGCTAAGGGTTGTAGTTTTTGTTTTCAATTAAACATTTCTTTGTTTCTCAACTAAATATTTCATTCATAAATTTAATTCTTGTTTTATTTTCCTTTTGAATTGATTTTAGGCTTTAATTCACAGTATGATGTTGGGGTTTTTGTTTTCAATGTAGAGCTTCACACACCAGAACCAAGAAGAGGAGGGGTGTAGGTGGGACATAGCACATCCGACTCGTAGGTAAGGATGTGTTTGAATCCTTTCTCAGGAAATGAAACTTGTAAGTGCTCAAACAAATTCATTTTACTACATGAAAATTCTCTGTGGCTACTTTTATCCTTTTTCGGGGAAGAAAAAAAAGAAAATTTCTTAGAGAAAATTCCCAAACTTTTGTATAAAATATAAGAAAAAATTCAAATTTCTAATTTGACTATTACATTTCTTTGAAGAGTTGATGAGATCAAACAAATACTTATGTTCTAATGGCATTCCCAATTAAAAATAAATAAATATTTTAAACAATGAGAAAAATGTAAACTTATATTTGATTATGACAGTTTTCTAGAGCGAATGAGGGCAAAATGTATTTGGTGTTACTAATGTTTTTAGTCTATTCAATAAAAAAATGTTTCAAGCAATCCTTGTCTTCTTTGCAGTTGAAGTTTTCATTTCTGCATGGCTTATACATCCAAGAAAATAAGAACTTCAGCACCTGTCATAAGCGTTCGTAAGTTTGGCCCTATGCCTGTCAAGTGCATTTGCTCAAATTGACTTTTTGACAAATTCATTTGTAAGCTGAATTTGTTGTTTAACCTTGCATGTCACATAAATCTTAGATGAGGGTTTAAATAAATTAAAGATCATCACTTGGCATACCCATGCATGACAAATATCCTGAATTCAAAGGGATTTTCCTTTTGCTACACAATTTTTTCAAAATAAGGTTCTCAACATGTATTTATTGTTGACATGAAAAAATGAGAGGGAGTATCACTAAATGAAATCATTGCATATTACCAAAACATTAACAGTGCTTCACCAAATCCAACGAACATGTAGACAATCTGATCAGTTCACCTTTGTCAGCATACTCCAACCTATGACAAAATAAGAGCTTTGGAACAGGTATTGACATCCATCAAAGCATAATGGAAAGGGGATTTTTTTCAGATGTTGTAGTTGTGGTAGAAATGTATGCAAAAGCACAAGGCATGTGGACTGTTTGAAAAAATGCCTTGAAGAAATGTGATGTCATAGAATGTAATGATTGCAGGATAAATGGTTTTCTTGACAAGTCTTGAGGCATTTCAAAGAAATGCCTTTTCCATATGTCATCCCCTTAATTGTCATTGTTGCATGAAATGCACAAAATGAGTTTGTTGAAAATTATTTAGAGGCATGTAAGAAAATGCCATTTTCAAGTTTAAAGCCAAGAATCTACAATATTTACAAGCATCCTCCTAGCTTGTGCCAAAATGAGAGCTTTGGAACAGGGTATGGACATCCATCAAACAATAATAGAAAGTGTATGTTTTTCAGATGTACAAAATATGTTTAGCATAGTGATGACATGTGAAATGTTTTGACAAAATGGAAACAAATCCACTCTGGCATCACATGGGAATCAATTTTTTTAACTGTGCATGTTTGTCTGAAAATTCAAAATGTTCATAACTGTCCATATCAACAATCTGAATAATTTTTAAAAAGCACACATTATATATATAGTGGTCAGTAAGAAGATTTGGTCAAAAATATTGTGACATGTGGTATCTTAGAATGGTACAATATTGATAATGTATACGTTAGCTTTAGCAGGATAATTTTTTATATTCGGTACAAGAATTTTATGCCACATAGTTGTACAACATGAATATAAATAACTTGATATTATTAGAAACAATTATACTCATGAATGGGAAAGAGGGAGACAAATTTGGTGATTTAAAAACAAACATATGTAATCTCTATTAGGGTTGTTCTACTGGTAGTCAAAGCTTTGAGATTGGTGAAGTATATTTTATCCCTTGAAAAAGGAGTTTAAAGTTTTAAATTGACATGATTTTGTAAAATAAAACAAGCATCACTATCAATTGTTTCTCAACATTTGTAGATAGAGTCATATCCTATTGAAAGGACCGTTTAAGCGAAAGTCATTATCCATGATTTCAACTATAATCTGCACATTCTAGTTTTGGAATTGGATATAGGAAGGACTTGGAGCAACCTAGGATTAGTTAGGAAAATTATGGAATAAATTTTTTTATTAAAAGAATCTACAACCATGTTACAAGACAACAATTGTCACTAATAGGTTCTGGAACAATTCTAATCTACTAGAATATAATTTTCTTTTATTAATAATTATTAGAGGTCATAAGGTCAAAAATTTAGGGTTAGAAGTTTCAATTAGGTTCAGAGGGAAATTCCTCACCATACCCACTCTCTAACAGGATTAAAGTTTTAACTTGATTTTTCTCACACTTAACACATTCAAAATTTCCCTAAATCACTCCCATTGGATAGGAAATTTCCTCACCTTTCCATTGATATAAATAAGTCCTCCTAACTCCTCATATTTCTCAAGTTATGGGCCGCGCGGGCTTGCCCAGGGTGAAAATTTTCCCACACAAACGAAAACATTGTTTGACAAACAAACAACAACCATTGTGTACAAACATTGAGATCTTTCTTTTCGTCATATTTTTTTACTCTTTCTTTTTACTATTAACCGTAATATCTACATTCCGATCAAAATTATTATTGTTATGAGTCGATAGTTCAATCGGATTAAACTTTCCATAAGTTACCTTCTGAATAGAATAAATATAAGAAGAACAACTAATGGAAAAGATTGATCTCGAGCCAGCCAGGGGGCTATCTGGTATCGAGAACTCGTGAATGGGAAGAAATTTTCATGCACGGTTTTGAATGAGAGAAAGGAGGAAAGAATCCTCTTTTTAATCTAACTCTCCCAAGTTCATAAGGGACATGTGGTGATCCCTAAGCCGGCGTGGGGAAAAACGGGGTGGCGGGGACAATTTGTAAATTTTCTCACATAGGGTGAAAAATTGGCTTTGCACCTGTGCTCCCACGAGTCCAAAAAGAACACATGGCATCTCCTAAACCAACATGGGGAAGGCAGGATGGCAAGGAGAGAATTGTCTTAATGTCCCAAAGGGCTAATAGAGTACATAGACCATCACCTCTGCCATCACCTCGCGATGCCACGTGGCATCCCCTGATTGGGCTGCGGCCGCCGACAGACAACGGGGAAACTTGGAAAATTTTCCAAAAAAATTCTTAGATGCAACAGACAAAAAGGGACCCATTCCTCTGCTAATGCCTCGTGACACCACATGGCATCACTTGATTGGTTACGGGCTGGCGGGGAAAATTTGGAAAATTTTCCCAAAAATTTCTAAAAGCACTAAGTGAAAAAAAGGATCCACCCCTTCGCTAATACCTCATGGTGAAACATGGAAATCTCTAATTAGGCTGTGGGATGGTGGGGAAAATTTGGAAAAATTTCCCAAAAATTTCCTAAACTCTAAGGGAAAAACTTGGGTGGGGCCCACCAAGGAAATGTTTCCCAAAATTTGATTCCAAGGAGGAAAAAATTTAGAGCGCCATAAATTTTGATAGAGAGCTCATTTTTGGGAAAACGAGGACTTTATGGAAAAATATTGATGTCCTCTTTGCACAAAGATCAATAATTTTTGTTTTTACAAAGCTTAATGGGTAAATTTTAAGAAAACAACTGCGGTGCTTTCTGAGTCTTGAACTGCGAATAAATTTTAACTTGTGAGATTTACTCAATTTGATCTTCTTCCTCTCTCAACATGTCAATTAGACATGGAGGATTTCTCCTAAATTGATTTATGAAGGATTCAAGATTCAATTTGTCTGATTGATTTGCAATTTGAGCATTTCCGTTTCTTGACAGAAAACAACTGCAAAACGGTTTGAGCCCGATTTTGCTAAGTTTTGAAATATTTCCTTTAAGTGTTTTTGTCTAATTGAACTCATTTATACCATGGCATGTTCAATTTTATTGTTTCATTGTTATTTCTTGCTTGCAGGTTCGAACTATGCATTTTTGGTTTAGATAATTGCTAGTTTGAAATTACAAATAACAGGGATCAAATTTTGATGGATCTATTTTCCATTTCTTCTTCCAAGTATTCAGAATACGTTCCAATTCCAATCTAACACATTTTAGTTGATTCAAATCAAACTATTCAAGACCAAATGCAATTCTGATTTCATTTTTTTCACATTTCAAAGACAGAGTTCTGCACTTTCCTTCATACGCATTTACTTCTTTCAAGCAGAGATTTCAATACATTGAAATAATCAGATTCAATACAGCAATGCAATTTGAGAAAAGTATTACATTCATTTATTGATTTCAAAAGGAAATTTTACATCTTCTCTCTTTTATTCCTTCCAAAATATATATTATATACAGGACAGAATAATACATTTTCTTCTCACGTGCTTCACATTTCCACTTTCAAAATAGGGACTTCATAGTGCATGATAAACACAAATTTCCAATGGAAGGATATCATATGAACAAGGTAAAAACTTCCATTAATTCCAATGAAACTCATACAACCTCCTTTCCATTTGATTTCAAAATATAGTATACAAAACAATATCATTCTTTCACATTCTTTCTAAATAGAATACAAAGTATAACTCTTTTACATTTCAAATTTCACTTGCAAAACTGTACAACATCTTTCCATTAAAAATATTTACAAGATCATCCAATTCAAGTGGGAAGGTTACAATGATATTTCATTTCACAAGGGATTGTCGAACTATTTTTCTCATCTCCAAAACAATAACATGTATTCTTCTCATTCCTCCAATTTGATCACAACAAGAGTACGGAAAGGCAATGCTCTCCATGCAACCAAGACATCCAATGAAGAGGAGAATCCATCCTTCTTCATTGGCCCCGAGCCCCAACCACAATGCAATAAAAGGTGTGATCCAACTCATGGCAACAACAGCTTCCACAAACATACAAGTAGCATTTTCACAAAAAACATAGTCCAAAATAGAATGTAGTTTTACAACAACATTAACACATGACAAAAAATACTAAGGCTTCATCAAGCAAGCCAAATGAGAAATAAGCTATAGGGGATGCTTCTTATGCCTCCCAAGGGGAAAAATGGGTATCACCACCTAAGTACAACCCACCATATATATATATATATATATATATATATATATAACATATATATGAATATCATTTCAAAACTTGTCATACCCTTATGCCTATGCCAAGTACCCCTTATTCCTTAGATTTTTTTATATCTCCCCAACCTCTTATGGAACCCAATAATGAGTAAAGAGATGAAAACTATTTCTTTCTAAGGTGGAACCCAAATTTCCAATTCCCTCCACCCTTATACCTCCCTAAAACCACTTGTGCCTCCCAAAAATTAACCCCATAGTCTTCTCCCATGCCATTCCTAGGCCATCTACCCAACAACCCACAATATATACCAAAACATTCACACAATAACATTTACATAAATAAAAGAAGATCATTTCAAGAGCCAAGCTCTTACCTCTCCATGATGGAGTTATTCCAAATTCCAAAACAACAAGCTCTATCCCAATGCAAGCAATCCAAAAAAACCAAGCACAAGCATGCAACAATCTTCCAAAACTCCTTCAAGCAAGAGCTCCCAAACAACAAGAAAATTTGCCCAAAATGAAGTCTCCCAAAAGTGAAGCAACCCAAAACAAGGCAAGAAATTCAAATTTTATAGAAGAGGGAAGAGAAGAGGATGAGGTGGATCCATGTAGGATGCCACATCACACATCCTCAACCCCAAACACAAATTCAACTTCATTCTCTAATGCATAATAAATAGGTGGGTGAATAATATGACAAATTTACTTACACACTCAAACAAGTCCATACCCCATAAGGACTAAAATTAAACTATGTAAGAAAAGTGCAATTACAACATTTAACTTGAATTGTAAAAATGCATAAAAAGTTCTAAATTTAACCCTCCAGCCATAGGAAAGGTTGGTATGTAAATTTAAGAGGTATGGGAAAAGTTTAACTTGTCCGACAAGCCTCCAAAATCAGCCTCCAAGGACAAATTCGAATTTCCAAGAAGGTGGAGTGTTTCACACTCAAAAGTTAACTTGCACATCACTTACACATTAATTACACATTACTTACACACTTTAAAACATGGAAAACAACTCTATTAATTATGTTCTTATGACATATTTTAATTAATTAAGTAAACAATATGATTACTCACAATATTTACACACCATTAAATAAATAAAGGGGTAAGTGCACCACAAAATAAACACATGCAAAAATTAAACAAAAGGGACCAAAATATAAGAAATACAAATCCCTTGGTCACATTTAAAGGTGATCCCCCCATGGGAATCCCTAACACTAACAAACACACACACACAAACAAAACTAGTTGCCATGGTGACCTTGTTGAATTCATCTAGAATTCTAATGTGGTTGGTCTCCAATCCCCCAATGTTTGTTGTGATAGTTTAACCTGTAAAACAAAAACACCTCCTTCGGCCTCGTGGCCATATCAAAACATCCAAAATAATATAAATATAATTAAAATTCCAAAATCATCTAGATATATGAATCACAACAACATCCAGAAATCTAACAATATCATTTATAGTTTTATCAACAACTATATCATCATCCAATAATTTTCCATTTCTAGGTCCACTCACAATATCCAAATATCACAAGTTCGAACAACATCCATCATATAACCATGTCCAATAGTATAACATCATCAACATATAAAGTGTCTCTAATAATCATCATGCATCATATAAGAATCAAATTCAACAATAATCCATGATCAAATATCCAACATCATATTAAATCAAAACTATAATAATGTCCATAATATAGTCAACAATGTCATGATCAGTATCAAAAGGTGTCAAAGGGAAGTGGGCACCACAGAGCACCATTATCAACATTTAAGGATTTATTTTATCCTGATCCCAAAAATACAAGAACCCATAACATGAGGGCCCCCAAACACATGAATTGGAAATGGAAATGGAAAATGGTGGGTTTTTAAGAGATGGATAGGCTCATTTCCTAACTGATAGTTATTGAGTTGTACATGCATAAGGCATGGGTTGAGTTGGGTTGTACCAACCTCTGGGAAAGGAAAAAAATATATCTACTTGTTTCTATCTGCAAAAGAAAAAAATATAATTTGATGAGTGTGAGATACCCACATTCATGGATTTATGTGCTCGCATATGCACATATTTCAATGTTGTGTAGAATAAATACTCTATTCCAGAGACACACATCAAAATAAACTAAACTATTGTTTGAAAAAATAATTTGTTTAATTCCATCGCTCTTGCTCATGTTGTAGTAGCAGTGGGCACCATTAGCTATGATGAGACGTTCCAACCATAGTTTTTGTAAGGAAATATTGAAATAACTTGAAATTTTATGTGGTTTTGTTACAAAATCACACGACGTTGTGGATTGATATGCACTGCAGTCTGCACCCATGAGGCATGAGACATGATCCATCACCATGCCCAGCTATCCTCAATGACTCTCTCTCAAGTTGCTGCATTGCAAGTGTTTTTAAGGGTGGTTCTGACTTGAAAAGACATCCCTCCAACCCCTTTTCCATGTGTGTAATTTGCAAGGCCATAACAGAGGTAGGGGAGGAGGATACTTTGTCAGAATGGGGTTGGCTCACTTTAGATGGGATGCCTTCCCGATGTATATTAACAAGGAATGGCCGATTTTCAACAAGTTTTGGGTGTGCCTATGATGGCGAGAAAGATGGATGCTTTTGACCATTTTTCTCTCTCTTCATCAAGTTGAAAGCTTCACCCACATTTCCTCCTGGTATTGTACTGTGTGCTGAATTTTTGGGGTGTTTTTTCCTTGGATTTGAATAGGAGAGTCGAGTGACCTTCTTTTCTAGTCTCTGAGCTCTGATTCTGATGGCTGGTTTTCAAGATTCCTCTGACATTCTTCTCTCTAGGTATGTGTACTTCACCTTATATTCATACAGAAAAGAAGAATCCCATATTTCATTTTATTTTCTTTAGCCTTACATTTCCTCAGATATGGGATTTGTTAGTTTCTGCAATGGGCCAAGTTGTTTATTTTTATGGTTTCTTCCTAGTTTGGGTCTGTGTTTTTAGGATTGATAATGGGTTCCATGAACAATTGGCGTGGATTTTCTCTTTCCCCTCAGCTGAATGTGGAAATACCCAACTCCAACTCGAACCACCACCATCATCCTCATCCCCAAGCTACCAATTTCAGCAATGGTGGTGACTATTATAATGAGCTTGACAGTAGCAATACTGTTGCTTCTTCTATGGAGATGCCTCCTCACATGACATTGAGGCATGATGGATCACTTTTTATCCTCGAGACATTCAACCGCATAGACAACCAAGGTATAAATAGAAAAAATATCATGATACTTGAACCACTCTTGCCTAAACATGGGTGTTTTCTGGATGAACTTCTCACCTTACTGGTAAAAGGAAAACAACAGGTCTCCTTTCCCAAGTTTTATGTTTGTTTTTTATCCATTATATTTTATAAACCTCTACATGTACAAAGACTCTCAGGTTCTATATTTAGCTGTCTTCCCAAACTCCATCAACATGTTATTAATATTAAAATTATTATCATTGACCCATGTTTGGGAATGGAGCAAAATTTTTCATTGGTTATTAGGAGGGTTCATTTCAGTTTTTGGGTGATCGATAGGTATGGCTACTTCTTTTTCTAGGAATTTAATACTTCTGATTTTCTAAACATCATACTACAGTCTGTAGTCTAGAACACTCCTTTTCAAGTATGAGTAAGTTACCTAAACCAATTGATTCCCTGCCATTTT
Organism: Taxus wallichiana var. yunnanensis; assembly: GCA_018340775.1. Taxonomy (NCBI): domain Eukaryota; kingdom Viridiplantae; phylum Streptophyta; class Pinopsida; order Cupressales; family Taxaceae; genus Taxus; species Taxus wallichiana. Next base: position 417,944,859 of record CM031244.1, on the reverse strand, counting down.
TGGAAAACCTGGCAGGATAGTACTCAATTCAATACTAGGATTCAAAGCCTTACACCATACAAGCTAGACCAAGCTAAATGCATCATTTTCACAACACTATATACAAAGCATCAATGGTTTCAACCCATGGATCTAAGAACTCATGATGTTATCTAACAATTTAAGAACTTTGTGTGTGCATCAAGCTAGGTATTTATTTCATGGTTTTGTGTAAGGTTTTATTTATTGTCATGGTTTAAATGTAATTTGTGAATACTTTTGGCAGAACTTGAGTAAAATGTGTTATTAATATCTCATAATCCAATGCACCTTTGCTGCTAACGATAGTAGAGAATTGTATCAAAGTTGAGACAATTAAAGCGAAGAACACAAAGATGACTATTGTTGGCGGAGAGGAAGTTGCTCAAAATAAAAGTTAAGAAAAATAATTTCAAACTAGCACCAAGAAAGTAGACAGTTGCTTGAAACTAGTGGTGGAGAGAAGTTTTAATATTGTATGTCAAGGGTTAATTGCATTTAGGCACCCTTGTGTATTTTATCATTGTATTTCAAGGGTTAATGACATATTGACACCCTTATGTATTTTATCTTATTTGATATTAATAAAATGTTTGTGGACCTATTTGTTGGGCACAAAATTCAAATCAAATTGATTTAATTTATAATATTAATTACCAGTCCACTTTGACATCATAGGTGATATGTAGCCGTTGATTGCACTATATGATTTTTGTTATTAATTATTCTTGAAATTCTGATTTTTCATTCTTTAAATTTGTATCGTCTCTAGAGAGACAATAAAAATTGAAATTAGTATTGTCTCTAGAGAGACAAAATATTAGTATTATGTATTGTCTCTAGAGAGATGAAAATGATACTATCTCTAGAGAGAAAAAATGATATTGTCTCTTAAGAGACAAAATATGTATCAATCTATATTGTCTCTGGAGAGATAATAATTAGAGACAATATTAGAGACACCCGCTTTGAGACAATAATAAAGACAATATGCAAGTTTATTATTATCTCTATTATTGTCTCAAAACACCCCTCCTTGTAATAGTGACTTGTGATTCTCCACATTCCTCTTGCTCTCATTTATCTATTCTCATTTTTTTATCTTCAAATTTAGTACTTGTTATTTCATCTATAGTGGTGTGCATTACTTTTTTTTGCAATAGACGTGTTTATAAACACAAAAGTATTTGGATTTTTCATGGCTTTTAATAATACTATATTTTCTAGGATATTTTATTAACTTTGAAAAATATTGTAATAATAAACTATAATAATTCTAAGGAAGGTGAGAGTCTTGGTAGGGAATCGACCAAGACAAAAATGATATTGTCTCTAGAGAGATGAAAATGATACTATCTCTAGAGACAAAAATGATATTGTCTCTCAAGAGACAAAATATGTATCAATCTATATTGTCTCTAGAGAGATAATAATTAGAGACAATATTAGAGACAACCGCTTTGAGACAATAATAAAGACAATATGCAAGTTTATTATTATCTCTATTATTGTCTCAAAACACCCCTCCTTGTAATAGTGACTTGTGATTCTCCACATTCCTCTTGCTCTCATTTATCTATTCTCATTTTTTTATCTTCAAATTTAGTAATCTTGTTATTTCATCTATAGTGGTGTGCATTACTTTTTTTGCAATAGACGTGTTTATAAACACAAAAGTATTTGGATTTTTCATGGCTTTTAATAATACCATATTTTCTAGGATATTTTATTAACTTTGAAAAAATATTGTAATAATAAACTATAATAATTCTAAGGAAGGTGAGAGTCTTGGTAGGGAATCGACCAAGACAAAAATGATATTGTCTCTAGAGAGATGAAAATGATACTATCTCTAGAGAGACAAAATGATATTGTCTCTTAAGAGACAAAATATATATCAATCTATATTGTCTTTGAGAGATAATAATTAGAGACAATATTAGAGACAATTGCTTTGAGACAATAATAAAGACAATATGCAAGTTTATTATTATCTCTATTATTGTCTCAAAACACCCCTCCTTGTAATAGTTGTATTGACTTGTGATTCTCCACATTCCTCTTGCTCTCATTTATCTATTCTCATTTTTTTCTCTCTTCAAATTTAGTAATCTTATTTCATCTATAACCATATGGTGTGCATTAACATGACTTTTTTCATGATATCGACGTGTTTATAAACACAAAAGTATTTGGATTTTTTTGAATGGCTTTTAATAATACCATATTTTCTAGGATATTTTATTAACTTTGAAAAATATTGTAATAATAAACTATAATAATTCTAAGGAAGGTGAGAGTCTTGGTAGGGAATCGACCCCGATAACCTCCTAGTTTTGACAACCAATTCCCCAACACTCTCCTTTGGCGTGTTGCATACACGTAATCACTACTACACGGGGTGTTTTGAGACAATATACGATACTACTTAACCAAATTGTCTCAAATAGAGACAATAAAAAAGTATATTGTCTCTATTATTCTCTCAAAGTGGGTGTCTCTAATATTGTTTCTCTGGAGACAATATAGATTGATACATATTTTGCTGAATAATAGAACGATGCTTTAGGAAAGTCTCTAGAGACAATACTAATTTCAATTTTTTGATCTCTGAGATGATACAAATTTAAAGAATGAAAAATCTGAATTTCAAGAATAAATAATAACCATATATTAGATAGTGCAATTAACAACTACATATATTCTATGATATCGTTGTGTAGTAAATATTATGTAGTAAAAAAATTTAATTTGAATCTTGTGCCCAACAAATGAGCGCACAAATATTTTATTAATATCAAATAAGATAAAATACTAAAAGGTGTCTAAATGGTTAACCCTTCAAATACAATGATAAAATACAAAAGGGTGCCTAATTTCCATTAGAGACACACTAATGCAAGTAACATCTACTCTTGCAAAGACCGTAATGACCTTGGGATCAAGAAATTATGCATCTTCAATAGCAATCCATTCACAACTAACAAATATGTAGAACAAAGAAGGATGCAGATTTACCTTTAGGAAAGTCGTATAAGAAAAGAAAGCAAATTATATTAGGGCACGAACTACACTACTATAAGTGGGGGTGTTTTGATACAATAATAGAGACAATACTTGACTACAAGTCTCAAATAGAGACAATAAAAAAGTTGTGTATTATCTCTATTATTGTCTTAAAATACAATGTCTCTAATTATTGTCTCTCCAGAGACAATATAAGACAAAGATCATTTTTTCTCTTAAGAGAAAATATCATTATTGTCTCTCTAGATACAATATTATTAATTTCTCCGTAACACAATACATAATACTAATATTTTCTCTCTAGAGACAATACTAATTTCAAATTTTATCGTCTCTCTTCAATACACAATACATATTTAAAGCATGAAAAATATGAATTTCAAGAATAAATAATAACTAAATAGCATATAATGTAATGAATGGATACATATCATCTATGATGTCAAAGTGGATTGGTAATTAATATTATAAATTAAGAACAATTTGATTTGAATCTTGTGCCCAACAAATGGGTCCACAAACATTTTATTAATATCAAATAAGATAGAATACAAAAGGGTGTCTAAATACCGTTAACCCTTGAAATACAATGATAAAATACAAAAGGGTGCCTAAATGTCATTAACCCTTGACATACTTTATTAGCCCCTTCTTCTCGCCAAAAGCATCATTGATAAACTATAAGTGCTTCCTAGAGCTACTTTGAGGTTATTTTTCTAAAATTTTATTTTGAGCAACTACACTCTCTATCGGGAGCATAACTCGCAGAGGCCATCATGTTCTTCACTTTTATTATCTCAACTTCAATACAATTCTCTACTATCGTTAGCTTGCAAGGTGCATTGGATTGTGTGTTATTCGTTTCACAATCTATATTGAAATATTTTCAAGAATGGTGCTAGAATGATCTGGTCTTAGGTTATATTGGTTTTCCATTATCTGCCCAAGCCAACATTTGCACATATACATTGGTAATGTAATATATACCAACCATTAAAATTAAACAACTAAAACAACTTAGAAGCTTCTTACCTTTGCACGAATATGATCATTTTGTTGCTCTAAAGTACTTCTTGAACTATGCAATCATTTCCATTCACATTTAGTTAAAAACACTTATAAACTACAAGTGTTATAGTAGATTAAAGTCTAACTTTTCTCTTTTTGTAAAATCATAACCTTGGGTTCCATTTTTCACTAGATCTTATACAATTAACATTACTTACCTTTCTTATTGCACTAGTTTATTTCCTCAAATAATAGCTCTTCCTAATCCACAAGATAATGAAGAAGGAATTAATTAAAGAGTTCAAGAGAATTTCAGAGGTAAAAAAATATATAAAGTAAAGCAGATATCAATCTGATACTTAGAATTAATTGTTTGAACAACCTTTCTCTTTCACACTTTGGCATGTGCCTTGCAGAGCTTTTGTTCATGTTGCATCATCTCCCTCTAGTTTTTATTTGTTATTCCCTCACCCAACATTTGTCTAACATAGATCGAAGAGTGACTCAAATAATACAAATCCAAGAGTGACTCAGTTGTCGTAAAGATATTTTTAATCAACAAATACAAAGTAAAATATATGAAGCAATTAAAGCAGAGGATCATACCTTGTTGTGTTGTCTAATATTTCAATTTTGTGTCTTAGTTTTGTTGCTTGCTCTTTCTAGTGCTGCAATATTTAAGACAAATTGAGAATTGATTTGGAGGTGGCCCCAACTTCTATTATATTCTTCATTAAAAGAGTTGTAGTACAATTAGTGCTTTGATGATGCCTGTCATGCCTTTGGAAAAATGCATAATTTAATAGATCATATAGAGTTTTGCATTCAATACACTTTTGACTTCAATTTAGTTCTGATAGTTACACACTTCAATTAGATACTTTGCGCAAAAATCCCACAACAGAAACCAATTCATTTTAGATAAACTATCCTCCACATTTAATCAATTAATAGAGAAACAAATGCACATCTTCTCATAGAATTCAGTATACCAACAACAAGTTTCAATTCACATATGTACATGGACAACATGGCATATATATTCCACAGACCAGTAAACTTGTGGTATGTACTTCTATTTTAAGGCCACAAAGGTAGTGCGTACTAAACAAAGGATCAAGAATGAAAGCCAATCACGACACTGACACAGGTTCTTGCATGGACAAAAAATTTGAGTGCATTCAACTAGAACTAATTTAATATGGTAGCCCACTTGAATTACACATTCTGCAGAAAAAATGCGAATATAGACATTAATTCAACCACAAGTGAGTTATCATCCATATTTTATTAAATAATAGTGAAAAACATATGCATATATTTTATAAGAAAACAATATTCTATATACAAATTTTAATTCACTTATTTACATTATACAAACCTGAAAGACAAAAAAATTGTTTCATAGGCCATTTTAATTACAAGCTTCATCCAAGACTCTCCCTATCTTACTCCCTTTTAACCATACAATGATAGTGACATTCAATCCTACAGTCCCATTCTCTTCAACGCAAGTAAAGGGGTTCTTGCATAAACCAGGCACCTTCTATTGATGCACCATTTACAGGAAGCTTGCAAGACTTAAAGAAGGTTCCTTCAACACAGCTATTTTCACACGTCTTGACACATGATCTGCAGTTTCCCAAAAATATTGTAATAAGGAAATGAAAAAAGAAAGTAACAGATTAGAGCTTTCCATAATCCATTATATTTTCACACGGGTCTTTTCCTGAAGACTTCTTTCCAAAGCAAGTCAAGTTTGAATATTATAAAGTTGGACATAAGCAAAAGTTTTAGATTGAGGAAATTTAAATCTTATGTAGAATAGGTTTAACATATTTTCAAGTGTATCATAAGCATTTACATGTGTCTTGGCCCAAAGTAAAAGTGGCCTTAATAGAAATCATATTGGGTGGAAGATTGGGTAATGAGTAGTATTAATAGAATATCTATGATAAACATCTCCAGTAACATGAAAATGAGAGTACCCTTCACGCAACAATTCTACTTGGTGAGCACTTGTATGACATTGTAGAATAGTTTTAGAATTTATATAATAAGTATCATTGTAGCTTCTTCTTACATGGTCAGTGTGGCACCGATACATCATCGAAGTTCTGCAATATATGAAATTATAAAATTAATTAATAAGAGATGAGCCCTCACAAAATTAATTTCAATAGTTCCTTAATGGCATTTTCAATAAAAATAGAAATCCCTCCATTGGTTGCTTTGGCACAACGGGAAAACCAATTCCATTCACTTCCCAAATCTATACAAGTCATGAAATATTTTAATTCCTTTCTCAAACCAAAGGAGGGAAAAGAAGCCTCTTGTCAAGGAACGTATTTTGTCATTATATATTATAATGAAAAGAGTTAATTCCAGTTTGTTGTTGTGATACTCCACTTAATCTTTTCAAATATAGCCTATATTTCTGCTTAGAGAATTTTCCAAACCCAAGAATAAGTTAGTGTGCTCAGATGTAAAGTCTTATAACATTAAAACCATACTAACAATGAGGAACATTAAACAAGCCTAAAGACAGTTTGGGTTGGAATAGTAATCTAAAGAAAGTAGGAAGAATCTAGCAAAAACCAAGAAATACCAGTCTAGAAAGCATCCTGACCACACAAATACTATGGTGGGAGTTCATCCACTCCTGTCCAAGAGTCTCAGGAAGATAGTTGAAGGTTGAGTGTATATATACTCTATTCTAGCATTGACTGAGTATAATAACAGGACTGTGAATGAAGAATTCTTGGTATTAATTAGAGACAAAATGGAATTCAGGACACAATATTGACACATAATTTTTTGTTACACTTTTTGGTCTCACAAATGCTCCAGAAACTTTCCAGGATGTCATATGAACCACATAGCAGCCTTGAGATTGTTCTGAATAACACAAATATTAATATTTTATTTACAAAAATGAGCATGTGTGTTTTTGAAATTTTACTTGGACCTGAACTACCATATTGGGATGCATTATCTCTGGTGATGGAGTCAAAGTAAATGAATCCAAGATCCAAGCAATTAAATAGTGGATAGAGTTAAATACAATTACTCGGCTAACATAGTTCCTTAGAATATACATTTATTATGGATGTTTTCATCATGGGGTCTACTCACTTGGTAGATTCAAAGAAGAAATATAGATTTGAATGAGCAGATCCAGCTAACAAAGCTTTCAATGTGCACTTGTCCCACCTAGGTGACTCCATATTTCTCTTTGCATCTAGATTGGGACTTGTAGTAGTTTGGATGTATCGGGAAGGCCCATTGCATTTGAGAGTCACAAGATAAATGAAAATGAGAAGTTGCTATCTATTTGTGATAAGGATATGTTGGTAGTATTGTAGGCATTGACTAAGTTCAAACAATACCTAGTTTTTGGAAAATTCATTGTTAAGACCGACCATAATAGCCAAGTACCTTCTATCACAGCATAATTTCAATGAGCAACAATATCTAAGTGTGTGAGCAAGTTGCAAGCACATGATTTTGATATTCATTATTGCAAAGGTAGCAAAAATGTTGTAGTTGATGCTTTATCTAGAATTCTTGGAATTCAGTCTATTTCAGCAGCTATTCCAAATCGGCAATGGGAAATGGAGGTAGAGTATACCAAGGATAATGAGTGGGCAATATTGTTGGAGGATTGGCAGGCAGCTAGGGCCAGGGACAGTGGGTATTTATTCTACAATGGGCTCATTTATCTCCAAGAAAGAGAGGAAGGTGATGACTGAAAGTCATTCTTCTCCATCAGTTATAGACATGTTGAGTTCCTCAAAACTTATGCAAAAGTTCGACATTCCTTCAAATGGAAAGCGTTGAAGAATGATGTCCACAAAATTTGTAACATATTTTGAGAAATGTCAAAGAAGAAAGGTGGAAATAGTAAAATTCTAGGTTTTCTTCAACCATTACCTACCCCAAATGAGAAACGATATTCTATTAGTATAAACTTCATCACAATTATCCCTAAAGCAAGTGGTAAATATTGTGTTGGTATCAAAATTGATTCTCCCTCAAAATTCTAAGCGATTGCTAGTTTATCGGGAACTTAGAGACAAATTAGATCATGGTGAGTCATTTTGTAGTTTGGGGATGAGATCTAATTGGCCCTTTTTCACTCAAACATGGAGAAATGGATAGCACCCTCAAAATAATTTGATCTATACTCACTATTTTAGGCTTTGCCTTTTCAACCAAGGTAAGAGAACCTATTTTGTAAACTCTATTTATTGATGAACAATGGTAAATATTTCTTTTGCATAAATTTTATAGAGAATACCTTGAGAAAATATGATCAACATACCGAATATGACTCGAGATATTATGCATTTGCATGCACACAGGACAAACATGGGTAGTATGCGTAGGATTGGTTGTTTTTGAATGAATTTTGGTGGGAGGTTGGGTAGGGTGAACTTGATTCACCAGATCCTTGAGAAACCTTACAAAATGGAAGGTTAAACCAACAAAATGCCACAAAATAGCTAAAATGTTTCTTTAACTAGAATATGTGCTTCAATGGAGGCCCAGATTAGCACTCTTTCACACAATATTTGAGATTCTATCATGAAGGCTCGAGTTAGAAAATCCAACAAAGCATCAAGATTTGAGTCAAATCATGCCTAAGGTACACCCAGAGGCTTATAGATAATCTCTGTTAATAGATGAAAGAAAAGTGATTTTAAATCGTTTATTCCAATCCCAAATGAAAGCTCTTCTGAGAAATGAAATTGTAGATGCCACTAAACTATCACAAGGATTGAGGCCTATGTGATTGAATCATATTTTAATACAAGATTGCAATAGAAACAATAAAAACTACTTGCATACATTCAGAAATAAAACAAACACATTTTTCTCAAGACAACACAGAATAACTCGAATTTGATTAAATCTATCAGCGGGGAAGTTTCTCACGTAGTCTCAGAGCTTGTCAATGGCTGTACACTTGCAACCACCTTGACATGATCATATTTAATTGAAAATAGATATACAAGTTTCTCTAATGGCTTCTCAAAATGATGAGCTCTATCAAGCCTTTTCTATTAGAAAATTTAGTCCCAACCCCTAACACTCTAACCTCTAACCTCTAACCATTTGCATGAAAAATTTGTGCCATTTATAACATTTAAAACAGAGCCCCTTCCCCCTAAGGACAAAAATGTTTAATGCACGAGTGCTTTCCATGATTTTGATCGTGATTCTAAGAATCGATTTGCGAAAAATTCTCCAGTACTCGAGGGGAAGATCTCATCGAATATCTCCCACATTCAACTCTTTTCTTTGGTAGATCACTCTTTCTTCAATTTTCCAACCACTTCCACCCCTAATCTATCAAATTTGGCTCCTTGCGTGCTTGGGAGAAGAAAATGGAAAATCCAATTGAGCACAATAGTCAGACCATTTTAATGGTGAAAGATGTCTTCCAAATCTTCCCACCAAACTCAGATATCAACATTAACTCCCCTCTCTACTTGGCATGTAGGAAATACCAAGAAATCATGAAGACTCACACTTCCAGATGTGTTTCAGTAAAATGGGGGGAAAATCAGATTCAGACTCTTAGCTATCGTTGATCTTTACTTTGAATTTGGGCCATCCATGTGGAAGATTCAAACTTAAGAATAGACCTGGGGGCTTCCTTTGAATTTTTACAACTTTTTGGAAAAATGGAAAAAAATTCCATTTTTCTCTGCACCTCCGCCCTCGAGAAATGAGCTTGACATGTGTCCTAAGGTGGGCCCCAGTGGAACTACAGCCAAATTTTTCCATTTTAATCTCTTTTTGGAAAAGATAAATTTTTCCAAATTTTCCTCGTAGCTTCTCCCTTCTGCCGTTGATCGGGGCAAAATATTGACTATTTCCTGCTGGGTCCATGGGCCATTTTGATGTTTTAACTCCTTTCTCCCAAAAGGAAATTTTTCCAAATTTCCCCGAGAGTCCGCACCTCCGCCATTGACTAGAGAAAGCTTTGACCTTTCCTTTATCAGGCCTATGGGCCATTTTGATGTTTTTAGTCATTTGCATGTCAAGGGGAAAAAAATCCAAATTACCCCGATGGTTTGCCTCCCGCCCCTTTGAATTTTCAAACCGCCACATGTCACCATGGTGCACCTTGAGATGGTCCCAAAAATTTGATACCTTGAATGAGCATGGGCTCGCCATGTGTCCTATTCTAGTAAAGTTTTTCTGAGTGATTGAAGCTTAGCAGAAAGAGCCACGTGTCATGCTCCAAGGTAGTCTCCTTTGGCCATTGAAAAGTCTAAGCAAAATGTAAAGTGAGTGAAGGCCTCCACGTGTCATCCTGACACTTCTTTAAAATGAAACTCAAGGGCCGGTCCCCAAACATGCACGGTTCCTCCACGTGTCTCCATGGCACAATTTCAAGATGGTGCCCAAAGCAGAGACCCTAAATGAGTGTGAACTTGCCATGTGTCCTTGTTACACAAACTATACTAGCTACATAAAATTTTGTAAGTCTAGGAAAAGCAACGAAACCTCCACATGTCCTCCCAAGCCGCTACTCAAGGCCAAACAAAAATTAGATCTTCGACAAGTGCCGCTTCTCACATGGACAAATTTTGAGTTGACGCTTTCCATGAAATTTTTGAAGTACCTAGCGGAGCCGTGTCTAACCAAAATTTTCCGTATCTCTTTTGATGCAAGGATGTAAATTTTACCGAGAGAAACACCTGTCAAACCATAACATACTGAAAAACAATCATTCGAGCATGAAAATGAAACTTTCTCTGAGGACATAGAATTTACAAATGTCACAAAGATCAAATATGTTTCTTAGAGATACATCCATTCATTTTATTCAAGTATTTGGGAAGAAATGACAAGGAAGAAAAATCCCGACCATGGAGAATGGAAAACATTAGAGAACTCGAGGTTTTAGATATACAAGAATGCGAGATCCACATTACAAACCTTTTCCAGAGGAACAAAGAAACAAGGAGCAAACCATGGACCCCTAAGTGATCTACGACCTAGGAAAAAGTATAAAATGGCAACAAAGATTAATCAGGCACAAAACAGGGGAAAATAAAATGACAGAGGTCGCAAATCGATAGATTTTCAAAGGCAAAATGGGGCAAGACTATTTTGAGCACCAACAAATTACATCCTAGTGGTTGTTGAAAAATTAACCAAGTATGCTAACTTCATAATTTCATTCTTATTGATTACACTAATTGAAAAATTATGTTTACTAAACAATTAAAGGGTGGTAGCTATTAGTGAAACTTGCAATCAACCCAAAAAGTTAGACAATAGCAGAATATTTGACAAGTGTGTGAAAATTAAGACCAACAAAATGTTTCTGACTTGACACTTTGCTTTAGTTCACATAAAAATAATTGTTAAACTTGATAGGACATGTAAGAAAAAGTAGGCATGAAGATGTCTAAGTAGACATGTAAGAAAAAGGAGACTCAACATGTGCATCATGCTTTTGTGCTGAATTTTGGAGTTTAATTAAAGTAATGGAGATTGATGTATCTAAGTGTTATATCTGTATTTATTTATTTTGGAAAACCAAATTATTCCAAGACAAATGGCATAGATGTGTAATAAATAATATGGCTTGATGATTATGTGGCATTAGGGAGACCATATTTTATCAATTAGAGATCTTGTTCCAATTGATAAAATATATAGTTTTACCCATTCTGGATTAATTTCATAAAACTTATACCTACATCTTTAGGAAGAGCAGGTTGAGAAATATTTTTTGAAGTGGGATATAAATTTTTAATTTAGGTGAGTGAGGTGCTCATAATTTCAAGGAACCTGAGCCATTGGGAGATTCTAATAGCCAAACATAATGAAACTTAGAGCTTATTAGGAGCTGATGATGAGAAGATATTGATTTATGCTTGTGAATTGTTTGACCTAATGCCTCCAAGTTTGTACTTCCTTCAATTTTTTAAGAGTGTGAAGTAGTGAGTTTCAAATGTGGCGTGGAGAAGGGTGGCAGCCATTACACAAAAATTGTAAATCCAAGACAAGTTGTTTTCAAGAATAATTCTTAGTTTATAAAGGAAATATAAATAAAATCATTCACATGCAAGTTAAATAAGTAGCATACTTCTTTTCTTGAACCATTTAGTTTTTGAAGGGGAAGAGTAACACGTTGGTAATTAAATAATAGTGAGTGAAATATGATTTATTGTGGGCATGCATTTGAGCATCTACACATTGCACAAAAGATTTAGATTACACATATTAGCTATAACACGTTAAATTTCTTCTTGGTTTCCATAGAAATATGTATTGCACATAAATATATTAAAAATCTGTGTTGGGAAATCATACATTGCAATCTCTAAGTTGGTTATGGATCATCTAGAACATAGATGCTTTAGTGTGGAAGGAAGGAATCGCCTATTGCTAGAACACAAGCATCCCCTCAGTGTGAGAAGTTAGATCAGTGTAGATCCCTTATTATATTAGTAATTACTGTGTATTAGTATTGTCTTGTTTCACATGTATATAGATCAATTAGTATGATGTGCTTAAAATATATGTAGGTAGCATTTCTTCTTGTAGTACTCTTAATTGAGAGATCTTGGGCAGGGCACATTAGCCTATAATTTTCCATCAAATCCAGCTTAGTTATTGGATAATAGTGTGCAGATTGAAGAATGAAGAAATGTGAAAGTGGACATAATTTGTTTTAGATTTACTCGAAAAACTTACGACGAGGATCCTGATTTTTTCATTGATATGCATCTAGATATTGGATTTCTACAGTTTAGTAATGAATGGATCAAAGATATGGCTCATACAGAAGAAAATTTACAGGTTTATGATTTCAAAATTCGAGAAATAAATTTTCTGTGTCAAACTACCAATGATGGCACAAAAGGATACCAAAGTAATTGCATAATAATAGTAGTAAGCAAAAAACAAGTAAAAATTATAGTGTTGAGAAAAAATGTAGCATATAATAGAAATTACCAAACCATATAGTAAAATCGGGTATTACAACCTAAAATTGTGTTCAGAGTGATATTAAGTACTAGATCGAGATCTATAGATGATGGAAGGCATGCACCAGATTACAAGTTTGCAATCTAAATTTCATGTGTTATGTTTTTTGGAATCATGTAACTAATTTAGGGTTGACTGGGTGAAATTCAATGTCAACTGGTAGCAACATGAGCAACACAACATCGATTGCTGACATCAATATGACTGGAACCAATATCAAGCTTTAGTATCAACTGACACAAGGAATTAAAATTTGAGGCTGATTGATGTCAACTAACAAGCAACAATGAAGACAAAATATTCTGCACCAATTTTTGTAGCATAGGTCATTGTTTCCTGTACTGACTGGTAGTAATACATGTTCAATGCAATTTTTTACAAAAACCAACTTATCTAGAAACAAACTATATGATTAATATCCAATCTCAAAGAGGTGGTAGTGCCTTTTGTAGATTTGTCTACAAACTACATGACAAATTTTCATATGTAAACCAATATGCTAATCAATATTGCATGCATTTTTTATTTACATACCTATTGTAACATGTTTCCTCTGTCCTCCTCATATTCCCATATGCATTTCATCTCCTACAATTGTATCTGCGCAGATATCCAAACCAAGAATATGTTTCCAAATTTAAATTAGCTAAGGCAGTTCTATATATTTTCATCAAACTGAGTCTTATATTATGAATAAATAATATCATAGTAGTCTTGAAAATGTCCATAAATGACAAAAATAGGTTGATGGAACTAGTAGAGTGCAACCAGTTTAGGATAGAAAAGAGGAGCACTCAGTGCACTTCCAATGAGTTATAAAGAATTCAATTTCTACAATCTTCATCCATTCCAATATGGTCTCGTGTTGTACTTCTCAATGCTCCAACAGAAGATGTTATCAAATTTCCTAATTACTTTATTTTAGAAAATAAATTTCAAAACTCCAACAAGAAGATCTTATCAAACTTCCTAATTACTTTGTTCTTGCAAATAAGTTTCATAATGGGTTTTTATTTTTTCAGCAATGTAAGTTGATGGTTACAAGTTAACCCACCTTCAAAGCATATTCAATCTGAAGGCTATTTTAAATACCTCCCATGGTTGTTTCTTGCAATCGCAATGTAGATTAACAAAGTTTATATCAATAAGGTAGGCCTCTCCTGATGCAAATCAACATTAAGCTTCTGTAAACAAAATAAGGAGACATGAAATTTATCTTTCATTTCAGAATATCTATCAGCCTCAGAAAACTTATAGCTACTTGTCTTCCTAACATCACTATAAATTAGTTGTCTAGTAATTTTTATATAGCTATACAAGAAACTATCATATTCATAGCACAAGTAAATTCTAGTATATTAAATTTGATCTATGGTAACCATGGAAAATCATGGATAAAGAATAGAAAAAACCTACTTTCATGAAAAGGTCTACTTTTGTGTCCTGTTCCAGCATCTTTCTCCCTATTACAAACTTCCGAAAGCATCTTTGTTCCCAATTTCAAATACACTAAAAGTTATTACAAAGATAAATATCACTTGCAAACAGACACAGAACATGTACAGTTTTAAAATTATAATATTTATGGGACTACAAATATTATGTCTAGAATAAACTCAGTTGCATGCTTTGATTTGCGATATTTTAGGTCTATCTTCAAGCACTACTTAGGGATAATTTATTACCATATCTTTATTGTTTGTGGAGCCTTATAGCAGCACGGGGGTTGCAGTAGGAGGGCTTAGCCCCCTTGCGCAGGGTCTGAGGGGTGGGGCCCCCTAGCGGGGGCAGGGGGTAAGTACCCCGTAATCCACATTTACTATGTATTTATGCATTGTGAAATCTGGACCATTCCTTATTAGGTGACAGATCTAATGGGTGGTTTTTCTATGTTTCACCGAAATGATAAAAAAACCCTAATATTTGTAAAGGGTCATTATATATGAGGCACATTATATTAGTGGTGGCACTGTGTTTGAGAGATTTTTAGCTTGATAGAATAAAAGGATTGACTATTTTTGGTGGATGTAGCCCATTTTGGGTGAACCAAATTAAATCCATGTCTCTGTTTTATTACATTTATTTCTATTTTATGTTTTCCACATTATTCATTACATGCTTATTTATCTGTACAAATGGTATAATCCTAACAAATGGTATTAGAGCACGTTTGAAATTTATTTGTTGGCAGTATACTCACAGAGATATTTCTGTTTGAGTGGGAGAAACAAAAATGACAGAGAATAATAAGTTTAGAGTTGAAAATTTAGACTACCGAAATTACCATCTATGGAAAATGCAGGTGGAAGATTACCTATATCAAAAGGATCTATACCTCCCGTTGGGAGGTGAAGAAGTGAATCCCCATTCATGAAAGATGAGGAGTGGAAGGTTTTGGACAAGAAGGCTCTTGATGCAATTCGATTGAGTTTGGCATCATCCGTAGCTTCAAATATCTCAAAGGTGAAGAGTATGGTAGAGTTGATTAAAACCCTAGCTAATTTATATGAAACACCTAGTGCATCCAATAAAGATTATTTGATGAAAAATTGTTTAATCTACAAATGCAATAAGGTGGATCTATATCTAACCATCTGAATGATTTCCACACTATTGCAAATTAGTTACATTCATTTAATATCCCATTTGATGAGGAGGTTAGACCATTATTATTCCTATGTTCTTTTCCGAAAAGTTGGGACAACTTAGTAATGGAAGTTACTAGTACATCATCTACTTCTCTTAAATTTGAAGATGTAGTAAGTACCATTTTAAATGAGGAAATGCACAGGAAAAGTACGGGGAAAATTATTCTTCTAGAAATGCATTGAATATGGAGAGTAGATGGAGGAGCAAGGAGAAATAAAAGAGTAATGCTCGTGGGAGATCGAAATTAAATATAGACAGATCCAAATCTAGGAATAGAGGCATTACTTGTTGGAACTTTGGAAAGAGAGGACATGCTAAAAAGGATTGTTGGTTTAAAGGAAACAAAGAAAACCAACCTAAATGTATTAAAGAGGAAAATACGATAGTAATATTGTTCGGATGCTTTGTTATACTTTTTCTTGATACTAGAGTAGAATCTTGGGTAATAGATTTAGGTGTCTCTTTCCATGAAACCCCTAATGTAGTGCCCACTTTACTTTGATACCATTTTGATACTAATCATGTTATTGCTGATTATATTATGGACATGATTATTGACGTTATTATAGTATGAGGTTGGATGTTAGACAATGGATTATTGTTGACTTGATTCAGTTATGATGCATGATGATTATTAGAGACATTTTATATGTTGATGATAATATACTGTTTGACATGGTTATATTATGGATATTGTTCGGAATTGTGATAGTTAGATATTGTGAGTATACCTAGAAATGGAAATTATTGGATGATGATATAATTGTTGATAAAACTATAAATGATATGGTTAGATTTCTTAGATATTGTTTTGATTCATATATCCGGATGGTTTTGGGAGTTATATTTATATTATTTTTGATGTTTTGATATGGACACAAGGGCTGAAGGAGGTATTTATGTTTTGCAAGTTAAAATATTAGAACAAACATTGGGGGATTGGAGGCCAACAACATTGGAATTATAGATGAATTCAACAAGGTCACCATTAGGGATTTCAATGGAGGGGATCACCATTAAATGTGACCAAGGGTTATGTGTATTTATTTATTTGACCATTTTATTTAATTTTGTGTGTGTTTATTTTGTGATAGATTTTCCGCTTTCTTTATTTATTAAATGTAGTATTAATATTGTAGGTAAGCATGTTGTTAATATTAATTAAATAAAATGTCATAACAAAGTAATTAATATGGTTGTTGGCTATGATTTAAAGTGTTGTAAGAATGAGTTAATAATGTGTAAGTAATATGTAAGTGATGTGTAAGTTTTTGAGTGTGAAACACTCCACCTTCTTGGAAATTCGAATTTGTCCTTGGAGGCTGATTTTGGAGGCTTGTGGGACAAGTTAAACTTGTCCCATACCTCTTAAATTTATTTACCAACCATACCTATGGTTGGAGAGTTGAAATTTGACTTTTATAATGCCTTTTTAGAAGGAAAATTGTAGGTTTTAATTGCACTTTTCTTACATGATTTAATTTCAGTCCTTTGGGGTGTGAGTTGGATTAGAGTGTTTAAGTAAACTGTTATATTATTCACCCACCTATTTATTATGCATTGGAGAATGAATTTGACTCTTGGGGTTGGGGTTGAGGGTGTGTGATGTGGAATCCTACATGGATCCACCTCATCCCCTTCCCTTCCCTCTTCTATAAAATTTGAATTCCTTGCCTTGGTTTGGGTTGCTTCACTTTGGAGACTTCATTCTTGGGTGAATTATTTTGATGTTTTGGAGCTCTTGCTTTGAAGAATTTTTTGGAAGTTTGTTGCATGTTTTTGATTGGCTATTTTGGATTGCTTTTCTTGGGATAAAGCTTGCTATTTTGGAACTTGGAACAAATCCATCACGGAGAGGTAGGAGCTCGGCTCTTGAAATGCTTCTTTTTGTTTATGAAAATGTTAATGTGTGAATTGTTTGGCATGTTTGTGGGCTGTTGGGTAGATGGCCTAGGAATGGTGTAGCAGAAGACTATGGAGTTTATTTTTGGGAGGCACAAGTGTGTTTAGGGAGGTATAAGGGTGGAGGGAGTTAAGATTTGGGTTCCACCTTACAAAGAAATAGCTTGCATTTATTTACTCATTATGGGGTGCCATAAGAGGTTCGGGAGGCATAAGGAAATGTGAGGAATAAGGGGTACTTGGGAGGCATAAGGAATGTTAGGGTTTTGATATATGCTATATTTTGGTAGTTTGCAATTCAGGTGGTGATACCCATTTCCCCTTTTAGGAGGCATAAGAAGCATCCCCATAGTTTCTTGCTCCTTTGGCTTGCTTGATGAAGCCTTAGTATTGTTTGTCATGTTTTAATGTAGTTACAAACTACATTTTGTTTTGGACTGTGTTTTATTGTGAAAATGTTGCTTGCATGTTTTTGTGGAAGCTTGTTGTTCCCATGAGTTGGATCACATCTTTATAACATTATGGTTGGGGATCGGGGGCCAATGAACAAGGATGGCTTCTCCTTTTCATTGGATGTCTTGGTTGGGTAGAGAGCATTGCCTTTCCCCTACTCTTGTTGTGATCAAATTGGAAGAATGATAAATTTGCATGTTGTTGTTCGAGTTGGAAAAAAAAATAGTTTGACAGTCCCTTGTGAAATGAAATCTTATTGTAGCCCCTTTCCCACTTGAATTGGATGATCTATGAATTGATTGTAATGGAAATAAATGTTGTATTGAAAATGAAAGTTTATATTTGAAATGTAAAAGAGTTATACCCTGTATTCTATATTGGAAAGAATGATATGCATTTTTTATGATGTATTTTGAAATCGAATGGAAAGGAAGTTGTAAGAGTTTCATTTGAATTAATGGATGTGGTTTTGTCTTGTATATATGATATTATTCCCTTGGAAATATGTGTTTAGCATGCACTATGAAATCCCTGTTTAGAAAGTGGAAAAGTGAAATACGTGAGAAGAAAATGTATTATTTTGTTCTGTATATAATATATGATTTTGGAAAGAATAAAAGAAGGATGTTACAAAGTTGTCTTTTGGAATCAATGAATGATGTATTACCTTCCTCAAATTACCCTATGGTATTGAATCTGATCTCTTAAATGTAATTGAAATCTCTGTTTGTAAGGAAGAAATGCATATAAAGGAATGTGTAATACTCTACCTTTTGAAATATGTGAAAATTGGAAATCGAGATGTATCTTAGTTTTGAATAGTTGGTTTGAATCAAATAAATGTATTAGATTAGGATTGGAACATATTATAATACTTGGAAGAAGAAAATGGCAAATAAACCCTTTAAAAATTTGATCTTTGTCTTGTATTTTCAAACTGATAATTATTTAATCCAAAATGCACAGACCGAACCTACAACAATGAAATATCAAACTAAATGATTAAAATGAAGTATTTTTCCCTAAACGAATCCAATTAGACAAATATACTTAAAGGAAATATTCCAAAACTTGGCAAAACCGAGTTCAAAGCTTTCACAGTCGTTTTGCTGGCAAAATTGTAAAATTTCAAATTGGAATTCAATCACATAGATATACCTCACAAAATTATCCTAAATCCACCTAAGAAAAATTCTCCATGTCTGTTTGACATGTCAAGAGAGGAATAAGAACAAATTAAACAAAATTTTATTAGTTAAAATTTAGCAATTTAAACTTTAAAATCCTACAGATCATTTTCACAAAAATGACCATTTAAACTCTATCAAAATTTTAAATTAAATAATCTTGTGCAAAGAGGACATCGAGAGATTTCCCGTAAAGTCCTCGTTTTCTGGAAATGAGATCTCTATCAAAAGTTATGGCCTTCTAAACTTTTTCTTCATTTGGCGTAAAAAAATGGGAAAAATTTCCTTGGTGGGCAAAGTGGATCTGAATTTTCCCTTAGAGCTTAAGAAACATTTTGGGAAATTTTTTCAAATTTTCCTACCCCCACCCCCCACACCAATTAGAGGCTGCCACATGGCACCACGAGGTGTTGGGAGGAGGGGCTGATCTCTTTTTAACTTAGCGCTTTAGAAAATTTTTGGGAAATTTTTTCAAATTTTCCCCGCCCGACCCGCGGCCAATCAGGAGCTGCCACGTGGCATCACGAGGCATCAACAGAGGCGTGGGTGAATGTGATCTTTTTTTCCCTTCGGGGTGTTAAAATAATTTTCTCTCTGCCACCCTACATTCCTGTGTTGGCTTGGAGACAAGACGTGTCCCTTGCGAACTTGTGGGAGTGTAGGCACAAAGTTGGCTTTTCACCTCGTGTAGGAAGAATTTTCAAAATGTCTCCCGCTGCCCCGCTTTTCCCTTGTGGACTGCGTGGGAGCATGGGCACAAAGGTGATTTTGGATCCTACGCAGGACGTTTTCTAAAAGTCTTCTGCGGCCCCACGACACACCTTTTGTGAAATTTTCTCCCCAGGCCATAGGCCCGCTCTTGGGGAAAATTTTCACCCCAAGACCCGCCGACCCATAACTTGAAAAATATTAGGAGTTAGGAGGACTTATTTATATCATTGGAAAATGTGAGGAAATTTCCTATCCAATGGGAGTAATTTAGGGAAATTTTGATTGTGGTATTTTTTATAAAAGTCTATTTAACCTTTAAGCTTTGTTAGAGAGTGGGTATGGAGAGTAATTTCCCTCTGAACCTAATTGAACCTTCTAATCCTAAATTTTTGATCTTGTGACCTCTAATATATGTTAAAAAAAGAGAAGTAGATTCTAGTGGATTAGAATTGATCTAGAAATTTTTCGATGACAACTATTGTCTTGTAACTTTTTGATTAGAATTGATTCCAACTTTTTGATGACAACTATGAGTCTTTAATATGGGTCTCAAGTGGGTTGTTTTTAGCGGGTATGAAACTTGGTATCAAAATAGTGGTTCAAAATATTGGACCATTGGGAACAATAGAAGACTTGAGACATGAACCTTAAACCTAGCACACTTTTAAATCTAGAAGACAACTTAGTTTAGAAATTACATATTTTAGTAAACATGAAAACTAAGTAAAACCTAGAATAAGGAATTAACTCTTGTCTTGCTCTGTGTAGGATGCGTAGACAAGATGAGGAGCCTTCTCACATAGACCTAGGCATACCACCACCAAATCATGTTGTAGCAAGAGCCATCGTACCTAGATTTTGCAAACTCTTCATGATGTTAATGTCGCTCTCTGCAGAGGATCGGTAGGAGGACATGCAACCGAGATATGATAGAGTTACTTGCATTGAGGGTCATGTATCAACTTGACCCAAAGGAGGAGCATAGAGGAGATAAAATCCATGTAGAGTCAGCCCCAGAGAAGTGTCACCACGAGAGAGACAGGGGAGATTGAGTTTCAAGGCACAAAGAGAGGTCTCGAAGCCCTAGGATTAGGGATGTACATGCTGAGAGAAGCCTAGGGGCCATCAAACCACGATGCATATCACATCGGGAGATCATGAATCTTTGACCATCACATTTTTTATTTTATTTTTATTGGTAAACGATTTTGATCGGAGCTATGAACCGGTGGGGGGAAAGGGACCCCAACCCTACAAGTACTAATCTTCGACCATCACATTATTCTCGGTGATGTAAGAGGATTTTAGGTAGAGGCTCTGGTTGGTGAGCTTGAGCAGATGCTTACAAGCCTGTCCTTGTTCTAACAACACAAAATCTTGTGTTGTGATCCATCTACCGAAAGATGGAGTTAGTGTGCAGTGGCGGATAGAAGAGCGAAGCTTCATGTTAATTCTAAGATAGTTACTCAGGAGCTCTTTGGGGAGCACTTCCAGAGTATATATTTGTTGTGAAGATTCATACATCGGGTAGATAGATGAGTTATATGACCTCGACAAGCATCTCTTACGGTAGCTGAGTATGAGATTAGATTTTGGATCTAATCCAAGTATGTTGATTACATGCGGGATGAGCAGGTGTGGATCTACGAGTTCATCCGGGGTCCGAACCTAGACATTGGAGGTGCAGTGCAGATCCATTTTAATCGGACATTATTAGCCGAGGTCATCGAGAAGGCCTTTAAAGAAAAGGAGACTCGAGGAAAGACCTAACGTGGCTTAAGACCGAGTCCGAAGCTGCTTACAACAGATGCATGAAAACAAATCGAGGGGGTCAGTACCTCCTCCTTGTGGTGGACAGGGTTCAACACAGTCATATTTTAGACCACGAGCAGCGAGTCCTGCCCACCTTATAGACCTCCACATATATTTGATGAACAAAGTTTGAAGTATGGGCCCTCCCCCTGGGGTCCCATCAAGACACATGGTGCCCCGAGAGCTCACTCATCGGTAGCTCATTAGTAGAGACATTAGCAGATAGTAGTCGGATCATCGGGAACAACACCATAGACCTCTAGAGTACTTGACTAGAGCTGCTACACAGGGGAGAGGAATAGGTGGTTATTTTGGGTGTGGTGTTACTGGACAATTTTGGAGAGACTACCCATAAAACCTTAATAACAAGAGTAAGACACAGATATCAAAGCCTACTATTGGTGATATGGGGCGCAGTCATAGGATGTACGCAGCAGTTGAGAACCACCAAGAAGAGCATCAAAGTACAGTTATTGAGACTGAAGGTAACATTGGTGGTATTCCTACCTCCATTCTATTTGATTTTGGTTCTTCGACTCATTTATTGCACCATATTTAGTAGACAGATGCAGGCTAGTAGCGCTTAGGTAGGGTCATAATTGGGACATTGAGATGGCTTCTAGAGCCAAGATCTCTATAAACTCCTTAGTTAAGGAGTGTGTGGTGGATTTGGGACCTTTCACCACTACCTCAGATCTTTGTATCCTTTCGTTGGGCTCTTATGGAGTCATCTTGGGCATGGACTGGTTGTCTGCTTATAGGGCTAGGATGGATTGTTACCATAAGATTTTATATTTTGGAGATTATTTGGGATTTGAGTTAATGATATCGGGGTCGGGAGACCCGTTTCTATTCGCACAATCTCTGCTATGCAACTTAAGCGTGTGTGCAAAGGTTGTCGATGTATGCTATTACAGTCAGTGAAAAATCAAAGGATGGGTCTAGTGGACCATCGCTAGATGATCATCCCATTTTGATAGAGTTTGTAGATGTCATTCTAGGGGAGCTACCGGGTTACCACCCCCACGTGAGATTGATTTTCATATAGATCTAGTTCTGGGAGTAGAGCCTATCTCACGAGCACCTTATAGGATGACTACCCTTGAGCTCTGTGAGCTCAAGTTGCAGCTTGAGGGCCTTCTAGGAGAAGATCCTAATTCATCCTAGTGTATCCCCTTGGGGTGTACCGGTGATCTTTGTAAAGAATAAGGATGGATCCTTGCGGTTGTGTATTGATTACCACTAGCTGAATAAGGTAACGATAAAGAATCATTATCCCCTTCCACGCATTGATGATTTATTTGATCAGATGAAGGGAGCGACAATTTTCTCTAAGATAGACCTTAAGTCAGGCTACAATCAACTGATGATTTTAGAGACAAACATTCATAAGACCGCCTTCTGTATGAGATATGGAAACTATGAGTTCACATTGGTACCTTTTGGTTTGATTAATGCCCCCACAGTAGTTATGAGTTTGGTGAATGTCATTTCTGGAATTTCTTAGATCAATTCATGCTCATCTTCCTTGATGACATTTTTATTTACTCACATACACATGAGGAGCACAAGGAGCACCTTTACCAGGTTCTTTAGTGTCTTGAGAGCAGTAGCTTTATGGGAACTTGGAGAAGTGTGCATTCTTTTAGACAAAGGTGTAGTATTTGGGTCATATCATTTCTAGGGAAGGTATCACCATGTCGATCCTTCCAAGATTAGAGATATTATGGATTGGCCAGCACCCACTACTGTGATTGAGGTGTGCAACTTCATGGGATTAGCAGGTTACTATAGGATATTTTTTTAGGACTTCTCTCGGATTGCGCACCCCATCACTTCCCTTCAGAGGAAAGGGAAGAAGTTTGTTTGGTCAAACAGGTGTGAGCAGGCCTTCAAGTACATTGAAGGAATGTCTCACTACAACACCTATTCTTGCAGTGCCGAATCCACAAGGTGAGTTTTTCATTTGCATGGATGCTTCTTTAGTAGGGCTTAGTGGTGTGTTTATGTAGGAGGACAAAGTGGTGGCTTTTGAGTCTTGCAAACTCAAAGATTACAAGCTTAATTATGCGAATCATGATCTTGAGCTTGCGGTAGTTGTGTATGATTTGGTTTGATGGAGGCACTTTCTTCTTGGTCAAAGATTCACACTCAGGACTGGTCATTTGATTCTTCTCCACCTCTTCATGTAGCCAAATCTCAATGCTCGCTAGCGGTGTTGGATGGATTTACTTTATGAGTATGATATGGAGATATAGCATGTGAAAGGGATGGAGAACATGGTGGCGAGACACTCTCGGCAGATGGAGACATGTGGCTATGGCCACCTGAGTGAGCACATATTTATGGAGTAGGATTCTTCAACAACTTCCTCTTGATAGTTTCTACATTATAGTTCGAGCAGAGATTGAATCTCAAAGACCTCTCAAGGGAAGTTTGATAGTTTCTCACTAGAAATAGATGGCATTCTCGGACACGAGATTGGATATATATTCCCGAGAGATGGAGGATTGAGGCGGACATATTGACAGAGGCACATTGTGTACCCTATTCAGCCCATCGTAGGGTGAAGAAAATGAATGCTAATTGAGACAGTTATATCATTGGAGAGGAATTTGTAGAGATGTGGCCCAGATTCTTGTCACAATGTTTAGAGTGCTAGAAAGTGAAGGGTGAGCATCAACATCTACCTGACCTTCTCTTTCCTCATTACTACAATGGAGTGGAAATGGGACACCATTTTAATGGATTTCATTGTTGGGCTACCAATGTTGAGATATCACCATGATGCCATCATGGTCACAATTGAAAAATTGAAAAAAGTGGCCCACCTTTCTCCAGTGAAGACCATTTATACAAATAGTGAAGTGGCACGGGTATATTTTGATGAGATTTTCAGATTGCATGGGATTCCATAGAAGATTATTAGTGAATGCAATTCTTTGTACACTTCCCATTTTTGACTACCATGCAACATGCCCTTGGGAAAAGATCAACTTTAGCACAACATATCACCTCAAGACATATAGGCAATTGAGCGAGTGAATCAGATCTTAGAGGATATGCTTAAGATGTATGTGATGAATCAACATACTAGATGGGAGGAGTACCTGTACTTGGTGGATTTTGCCTACAATAATAGTTTTCAGAGTTCTATAGGTATGGATCCTTTTCAAGATTTTTATGGTAGAGAGTGTAGGACACCTCTTAGTTGGGACAAAGTTAGAAGATAAGGTTTCTCTTGGACCAATTTTTTTACATGACATCGAGAAATAGGTGGTTTTTATCGAGACGAGGCTGCAGGAGGCACATGAAAGACATAAGAAGTATGCGAGATCAGCATAGGACCGATTTATATTTTTATGTGGGAATGAAGTTGTTCCTTTGTGTCAGGACACATAAGAGCCCCATCCATTATGGAAAAGGTTCTAAGTTAGCTCCTAGATTCATGGGTCCTTTTGAGATCTTGGAGCGTATCGGCCCTTTGGCCTACCGTCTAACATTTCCACCTAGTTTGTCTCATGTACATGATGTGTTTCATGTTTCAGTTCTTAGGAGATATGTTGTAGATCCTTCTCATGTGTTAGATTGGACATCATTGTAGGTGCAGGATCAAGGGTAGGTGATGGTGGAGCCCATTCACATCCTAGATCACAAGACCCTAGGCCTTTGAGGTAGAGAGGTTGATCAGTGCAGGTGCAGTGGGATAGATATGATGAGACTACAACTACATGGGAGGATGCTACTTTGCTATGAGTTCAGTTTCCACATTTGTTTCAGTGACTTCAAGGGAGGAAGTCAAGTCTAAGGGGAGGGGATGTAGTGCCCACTTTCCTTTGACACCCTTTTCATACTAATCATGTTACTGCTGGTTATATTATGGACATGATTATGCACCTTATTATAGTATGATGTTGGATGTTAGATCATGGATTATTGTTTACTTGATTCAGTTATGATGCATGATGATTATTAGAGACATTTTATATGTTGATGATGATATACTATTTGACATGGTTATATTATGGATGTTGTTTGGACTTGTGATATTTGGATATTGTGAGTAGACCTAGAAATGGAAATTATTGGATGATGATATAGTTGTTGATAAAACTATAAATGATATGGTTAGATTTCTTGGATGTTGTTGTGATTCATATATCTAGATGATTTTGGGAGTTATATTTATATTATTTTGGATGTTCTAATATGGCCATGAGGCCGAAGGAGGTATTTGTGTTTTGCAAGTTAAAATATCACAACAAACATTGGGGGATTGGAGACCAACCACATTGAAATTCTAGATGAATTTAACAAGGTCACCATGGGAACTAGTATTTTTTGGACGTGTTTGTGTGTGTTAGGGATTTTGATGGGCGGTCACCTTTAAATGTGACCAAGGGATTATGTGTATTTATTTATTTGACCCTTTTTAAATGTTGCATGTGTTTATTTTATGATGAATTTTCCCCTTTCTTTATTTATTAAATGTTGTATTAATATTGTGGGTAAGCATGTTTATATTAATTAAATAAAATATGTCATAAGAAAGTAATTAATATAGTTATTGGCTATGATTTAAAGTGTTGTAAGAATGAGTTAATAATTTGTAAGAGTTTTGTAAGTGATGTGTGAACCAGTTTTTGAGTGTGAAACACTCCACCTTCTTGGAAATTCTAATTTGTCCTTAGAGGTTGATTTTGGAGGCTTATGGGAAAAGTTAAACTTGTCCCATACCTCTTAAATTTATTTACCAACCATACCTATGGTTGGAGAGTTGAAATTTGACTTTTATAATGCCTTTTTAGAAGGAAAATTGTAGGTTTTAATTACACTTTTCTTACATGATTTAATTTCAGTCCTTTGGGGTGTGGGTTGGATTAGAGTGTGTAAGTAAACTGTCATATTATTGACCAACCTATTTACTATGCATTGGAGAATGAAATTGAATTTTGGGGTTGGGGTTGAGGGTGTACGATGTGACATCCTACATGGATCCACCCCGTCCCCTTCCCTTCCATCTTCTATAAAATTTGAATTCCTTGCCTTGTTTTAGGCTGCTTCACTTGGGAGACTTCATTCTTGGGTGAATTATTTTGTTGATTTGGACCTCTTGCTTTGAAGAAGTTTTTGGAAGATTGTTGCATGCTTGTGCTTGGCTATTTTTTGGAACTTGGAATAAATCCATCATGGAGAGGTAATAGCTCGTATTTTGAAATGCTTCTTTTTTTTTATGAAAATTTTAATGTGTGAATGTTTTTGTGTGTTTGTGGGCTCTTGGATAGATGGCCTAGGAATGGTGTAGGAGAAGACTATGGGGTTTACTTTGTGGGAGGCACGACTATGTTTACGAAGGTATAAAGGTGGAGGGAGTTGGGATTTGGGTTCCACCTTACAAATAAATATCTTGTAGTTCTTTACTCATTATGGGCTGCCATAAGAGGTTGGGGAGGAATAAGGAATGTCAAGGTTTTGATATATTCTATATTTTGGTGGTTTGTAATTCGGTGGTGATGCCCATTTCCCCTTTTGGGAGGCATAAAAGCATCCCCATAGTTTCTTTCTCCTTTGGATTGCTTGATGAATCATTAGTATTGTTTTCCATGTTTTAATGTAGTTGTAAACTACATTCTATTTTGACTTTGTGCTTTATTGTGAAAATGTTGCTTGCATGTTTTGTGGGAAGCTGTTTGTTGCCATGAGTGGGATCACATATTTTATTGCATTATGGTTGGGGCTCAAGGGCCAATGAATAGGTATGGCTTATACTTTTCATTAGATGTCTTGGTTGGGTGGAGAGCGTTGCCTTTCCCTACTCTTGTTGTGATCAAATTGGAAGGATGAGAACTCTGCATGTTGTTGTTACGGAGCTGAAAAAAAAAGTTTGACAGTCCCTTGTGAATTGAAATCTTATTGTAGTCCCTTTCCCAATTGAAGTGGATGATCATGTGTATTGATTGTAATGGAAATATATGTTGTATTGACAATGAAATTTTATATTTGAAATGTAAAAGAGTTGTACCTGTATTCTATTTTGGAAAGAATGATATGCATTTTTATGATGTATTTTGAAATCGAATGGAAAGGAAGTTGTAAGAGTTTCATTTGAATTAATGGATGTGGTTTTGTCTTGTCCATATGATATTATTCCATTGGAAATATGTGTTTAGCATGCACTATGAAATCCTGTTTGGAAAGTGGAAAAATGAAACACGTGAGAAGAAAATGTATTATTTTGTTATGTATATAATATATGATTTTGGAAAGAATAAAAGAAGGATGTTATAAATTTGTCTTTTGGAATCAATGAATGATGTATTACCTCCCCAAAATTACCATATGGTATTGAATATGATCTCTTAAGTGTAATTGAAATCTCTGTTTGTAAGGAAGAAATGCGTATAAAGGAATGTGTAATACTTTGCCTTTTGAAATATGTGAAAATTGGAAATTAGAGATGTATCTTAGTTTTGAATAGTTGGTTTGAATCAAATAAATGTATTAGATTAGGATTGGAACATATTATAATACTTGGAAGAAGAAAATGGCAAATAAACCCTTTAAAAATTTGATCTTTGTCTTGTATTTTCAAACTGGCAATTATTTAATCCAAAATGCACAGATCAAACCTGCAACAATGAAATAAAAAACTAAACGATTAAAATGAAGTATTTTTCCCTAAATAAATCCAATTAGACAAATATACTTAAAGGAAATCTTCCAAAACCTAGCAAAACCGAGTTCAAAGCTTTCACAGTCATTTTGTTGGTGAAATAGTAAAATTTTGAATTTAAATTCAATCACATAGATCTACCT
The DNA here is from genome assembly GCA_018340775.1 of Taxus wallichiana var. yunnanensis. NCBI lineage: Eukaryota > Viridiplantae > Streptophyta > Pinopsida > Cupressales > Taxaceae > Taxus > Taxus wallichiana. The sequence continues at coordinate 417,916,258 of CM031244.1, read as the reverse complement.
CACAAACTTACCCTAAATCTACCTAAGAAAAATTCTCCATGTCTATTTGACATGTTGAGAGAGGAACGAAAGAAAAAAAATTGAACAAAATTTTATAAGTTAAAATTTACCAATTCGAATTGTAAAAGCCTGCAGATCGTTTTCACAAAATTGACCCCTTAAACTCTATCAAAATTTAAAACTAATGAATCTTGTGCTCAAAACCAAAGCCTACAGATTATTTGCCTAAAAATGAGCTCTCTATCAAAATTTATGGCCTTCTGAAGTTTTTCTTCACTTGGTGTAAAAAAATAAATAAAATTGGGAAAAATTTCCTTAGCGGGCCCATGGGCTTGAATTTTTGTTAGAGCTTCAGAAAACTTTTGGGAAATTTTCAAAATTTTCCCCACCACTCCACAGCCAATCTTAGGCTTCCACTTGGCACCATGAGGTGTTGGGTAAAGGGGCAGATCTCTTTTTAACTTAGCGGATTAGAAAACTTTTGGGAAAAATTATAAAATTTTCCATGCCACCCTACCGACCGCGATCAATAAGGAGATGCCACATGGCATCACGAGGCATCAACAAAGGCATGGGTGAATGTGATCCTTTTTTCCCTTTGGGGCATTAAACTAATTTTTTCCCTACTATCCCACCTTACCCGTGTTGGCTTGGAGACACCACGTGTCCCTTGCGGACTTGTGGGAGTGCGAGCACAAAGTTGGCTTTTTGCCCCGCGCGAGAAGAATTTTCAAAATGTCTCCTACCATCCCAATTTTCCCCATGTAGCTTAGGAGGTTCCATGTTTCCCTTGTAGACCCACAGGAGTGTGGGCGCAAACCCACAGACCCACCTTTTGGCAAATTTTCTCCCTTGGGCCCTTAAGCCCGCTCTTGGGGAAAATTTTCACCCCAAGGCCCACCGGCCCATAAGATGAAAAATATGAGGAGTTAGGAGGAATTATTTATATAATTGGAAAGGTGAGGGAATTTCCTTTCTAATGGTAATGATTTAGGGAAATTTTGAATGCATTATTTTCATGAAAAATCAGTTGAACCTTTAATCTGTTAGAGAGTGGGTATGGTGAGGAATTACCCTCTGAACCTAATTGAACCTTCTAACCCTAAATTTTGGACCTTGTGACCTCTAATATATGTTAACAAAAGAGAAGTACATTCTAGTGGATTAGAATTGATCTAGAACTTGTTAATGACAACTGTTGTCTTGTAACCTGGTTGTAGACTCCTTTAAACAAAAAAAAAAAATTCCATAATTTTCCTAACTAATCCTTGTTCTTGGGTCTCAAGTGAGTTGTTTTTAGCAGGCATCCCAGGTGATAAGGGATATTTTAAAGAGTATGTCCAGGGAAATTTTGGAAAGGTTTATTTGGGTAATGATGAACCGTGTAACATTATCGGGAAGGGCAATGTACACCTGAAATTACAGAATAGAACTACATGGATATTAAGAGACATGAGGCATGTACCTAGTCTTAGGAGAAATCTCATCTCTGCAAGAAATTTGGGTGGTGAAGGTTTCATAGTCACATTCACTTCAGATTTTGGAAAGTTTACAAGGGTGCCGGGCTAGTAGTGGCCTTTGGGTAAGAAAGTAGGCACTCCTTATTTGTCTACTTGTATATCTAATTCTTCTACCACATTGTCTACTTCGATGAGGATGTCGGTATGTAACACATTAGATTGGGACATATGAGTGAAAACAACATGAAAATTATATAGGAAAAGGTAATCTTTCAAGTTTGAAGCAATTGGACTTAGAGTTTTGTGATAATTGCACTTTTGGGAAAGCAGAAGCGTTAGATTTCTCAAGGAAGTGAATACAAAGAAAGAGAAAAAGTTTGAGCTAATTCATATAGATGTGTGGGGATGGTGCATGTTGCATCTCGTGGTGGTTCTCTGTCTTATGTCACATTCATAGATGATGCCACAAGGAAGGTATGTGTATATTTCATTAAGTGTAAGTCGATGTCTTTGATACATTTAAGAAATAAAAATCACTTGCTTTGAGAATGAATGGGGTTTTGAATTGAAATGTTTGAGATATGATTATGGTGGTGAGTATTGCGGTAAGAAATTTGATGATTATTGTTCCTCGAATGGGATTCATAGAGAGAAAATACAGTTCCCAGGACTACATAACAAAATTGTGTTAGTGAGAGGATGAATAGAACAATAATGGAGTGTGCACGGTCAATGATATTACATGTGGGGATGCCTCTTCCATTTTGGGCAAAGGCCATAGATAATATTATATACTTAATCAATTGTGGACCTTTGAGTGCATTAGATGGATGAATTCTCGAAGAATCTGAACCTAGGAAAGAGGTAGACCTTTCATTTTAAAGAGTATTTGGTTCGAGAGGCATTTTGTGCATGTTAATAAAGAAAACAGAAAACATTGGATTTGAAATCCAAATATTGTACATTCATAGGCTATGGCTCCAATGGTTATTATGGATTTTAGTTTTGGATCTAGATGAATCTAAGATAATTAAGAGTCATGATATTGTTTGGCATGAAAATAGAATGTATAGGGATCAAGTACAAGATGAAAAAAAGCCCATGGAAGAATTGGTTGAGGATATAGCTCCTAAAAATGAACTCTCGGGTGGAAAATATCCACCTATAGGTGTCGAGGTTGACAGTCTTGTAGGTCGAGGATGACAGCCATTTTCAACATCAACACCTCTGCCAGAAATTCAAGAAAATGAGTAGTAAGAAAATAATGATCCCGTGACATCCCCATCTTTGGTAAGAAGGTCACAACGTATTGGTAGACATCCAAAAAAATTCCCCTGCATTGTCTTACTTCTTACAAACAGATAGTAGTGAGCCAAAGATATTTGATGAGGCAATTTAGGTAGAGTCCACTAAGGAGTGGGAACATGGCATGAATGAGGAGATGGACTCCCTAGAGAAGAAAAAAAAAGGGATTTAGTCAAATTGCTGCTTGGGAAGAGAGTACTACAAAAAAAATGGGTCTACTAATGAAAGAAGAAGAAGGTGGACGAGAAAAGGTACAAAGCAAAGCTTGTAGTGAAGGGTATGAACAAAATAAAGGTATCAATTTTGATGAAATTTTCTCCCCTATTGTAAATATGTCTTCCATTCGTACTGTATTATGTTTAGTTGTTGTTAAATATTTACACTTAGAGCAACTTGATGTCAAGATGACATTTCTCCTTGGTGACTTGGAGAAGGAGATTTATAGGTAACAAACACTTGGATATGTGGTGAAGGGTAAGGAAAAATTGGTTTCCGAGGTTGAAGAATAGTCTATACGGACTCAAGTAAGCTCCCAAAAATGGTATCTAAAGTTTGATAGTTTTATGCATGAGCATGGTTTTACTAGATATCAATCGGATTTGTGTATAATTTAAATGGTTGGATAGTGGGAGCTACATTATTCTTCTATTATATGTAGATGAAATGCTTGTAGCATGGTCGAATATGTATGAAATTGTGAAGCATAAGGAAAATCTTGCACAAACATTTCCAATGAAATATTTGGGTGTAGCAAAGAAAATCCTTGGTATGTAAATCAAGAGGGATAGAAAAATAAGAAATTGGTGTTGTCTTAGGAGGACTATGTAGAAAAAGTGTTAGAAAGGTTTCGGATGCATAATCTGAAACTAGTTAGTACACCATTGGTTGGGCATTTTACATTAAGCAAAGATCAATGCCTAGCAACACAAGAGGAAAAATATTATATAGCACGGGTTCCATATTCTTCAACAATTGGGAGTCTTATGTATGCCATGGTTTGCACTAGGCTAGACATTTCCCAAGTAGTGGGAGTTGTTAGCAGTATATGGAAAATATGGGTAGAGCACACTTTGGAAGGCAAGCCGGTGGATTTTCAAGTATTTGAGAGGGAACACTAATAGGAACTTGTGCTTGAAAGGATCAGATTATAGTTTACAGATGATTTTGGATTTAGATATGGATAAAAGGAAGAGCACTATTAGATCCATGTTTACAGTTGGTGGTGTGGCGGTGAGTTGGATCTCAAAGTTTTAAAAGGTAGTTTCCTCTCTACTATAGAGGCATAATATGTTGTAGTTGATAGTAAAAGTGTAATTCACTTGGTGAAGACCTCAGCCTTCCATTCAAGAACAAAACACATTCAGCTAAGATATCACTTCATACGACAAGTGTTGGAGGATGGGCAAATCGAGTTAGTGAAGATTCATACAAATGATAATCCTGCTGATATGTTTACTAAGCCAATGACAAGGGAGAATTTGAATTTGCATTCAACTTCTGTGGGTCTTCAATATTGATCTTGAAGTGGAAGAAACAAGCCAAGCGAAAAGTCCAACCAGGGAGAGCTGTAGTGGTGGAGTTACAACAATCAGTCTCCAAGTGGGAGATTGTTGGTTATGGAGCCTGATAGCGATGGGGGTTGCAAGGGGGGATTCACCCCCCTTACGTGGTTCAGAGGGGATGCCCCCTGGTAGGGGGTCTTGGGTTGTGGGCCTTGGTGGGGTTTGGGGCGAGCCCCGTAAGCCATATTTAATATGTATTTATGGATTATGAAATATGGACCGTTCCTTATTAGGTCAAAGATCTAACGAGTGGTTTTTCTATGTTTCCCTGAAATGATAAAAAAAACCCTAATATTTGTAAAGGGTCCTTATGTATGAGGCTCATTGTATCGGTGGTGGAATTTTGTGTGAGAGATTTTTAGCTAGACGTAATAAAAGGATTGGCTATTTTTGGTGGACGTAGCCCATTTTTGGGTGAACCACGTTAAATGTATGTCTCTATTTTATTCATTTATTTCTATTTTACGTTTTTCACATTATTCATTCTAATATATTGTATCTGTACAACTAGTGTATTCCTAACAATCTTCCACTTTGAAGTATTAACATCTTGTAGAGAAATTTAGTGTCTCTCGAACAATCATCATCATTACATATAGGTCATTCTAGCTTATATAGGATGCAATCTTCTGAGGGAAAAAATCCTCCAGTGAATGGCCACTATAAGTTATACTACCATTTACCTGTAATTGAAATCGGATAAACAACAAAAACAAAAAATATAATAGAAGTTTAATTTTTGTGAATGTGAAAGCACCAACTTTTTACCTTCAAGCCCTTATCCAATCTTCCAGCCAAAGCTAAAATTAAAGTATTCTTTCATGATCCAGGTTGGCCTAATAGCAAGGTCATTCTATAATAGACATATCCAAATTGGTTATAATTATGGAAAATTTCATATATCCTAAACTTATGGTTCAACTTTGGACAAAAATCTTGAAAATTATTTATACCTAGATTGCTTTAGAATTCTACTAACATCCTTTAGGATTGCAAGTTTAGTCTTCTTCATGGATGACAATCTAAGAATGTCCAACAAGGCCTACAATCCATTCATAGGTCAGTCTAGTTAATAATCTTAAACTTGTTAGCCTCTTATAAAATTTTGGATGAGAAACTTGTTGTCTCTCTAACAAGTATGAACAATTAGAAAACTAATGACTCAAAGAATATAGGACTTGATGAAAAACGTGTAAAATAAAAGGTTATGCATCTTTTAACTATTTTGATTTGAATATTATATCTTTCACATTCAAGTACATTCCCAACAGACCTATATAGAATCCACTCTAGATAAATGATTTTTCTTTCCATATCCTACTCCCCTTGACATAATTGTTTCATGAAATAGCAAACTTCTTATTTTGACACAACATTTAGAGATTGGTCATTGTGCTTACTATTTAAAAAGAGAAGACATTTAATAAATCCCAACTTACCCCTATGAAGTTTGTTGTCGAGTTCTAATGTGTAGGGAGGGATCTTACATGAACTAAGAACTTTGCATCTACTATAAATTTTTAAAAAGAGCATCAACAATTGGAAGGCTAATCCCTACTCTGTAAATCACCAAAGACATTGGATGATTAGAAAAATTTGGTGAATTTGAAATAAGAAGTTAGTTGAATATGCAGATTGATAAATAGTAATTACCAAGATATACTCTTTAAAGCTAACCATGAGTACATTATTGGTAGATTATCATCGTGAAATACATTTTTATTTTTGAAGCATTATAATTTTTGAAATTGTAGGCATGAATTATGTGTGTGAACTGATCAACAAAATGCTTAAAGGCTAGACTATTTCTGTACGGATACTATACACTGAAAAAATTTTAACAAAAAAACCTCGAGATACGGTATGCTGTGGTTAGTTAGATACAAAATGAGTTTCATGATAGAAGAAAAGCATTGAAAGATGTAAACAAATAAGGGATGGGTAGGAGTACTCTATTTTTTATTTTGCATTTGATGAGGTAGATGAGGAGTCATTCCATTTGGTATATGGTAAGCCCCCTCCAAAGCCCACGTTTGGCTCTAGATGGAGGTTTCAATAGCAGAGACAGTTGCCTCAAAGGAAAGATGAGGAAGTTGAGGCCAAGAAAAGGGAGGAAGAGAAGGAGCAATAACAACAAGATTGGTTTCACAATCAAAACAAGATTAACTTTGAATATGTGGGGTATTCTTAAATCAATTGTTGATCTCTATCTAAATCTGAATGAAGGAAAATATGTGTTTATCTAAAACAAACTGAAGGAAAGTATGTGTTTGAGAGAAAGGAATTAAACTATTTCATGACTTATACAGATTAGGGAACTAGATAGAATGAAAATACCTTAAAATTTTATATAAGCTTCCTCAATATTAGTTTAGAATGTATACAATGCTCAAGAATGCTTTCGCAACTCCCTCTATTGAACTAATTATGGAGGATGAGAATGACTATTGGGATACTATGAGTTGGATCGAAGGGCACCCTCTCCAAGACATTTTTTAGATTTAAGAAATTTATTTAAATGGGCAGCAGAGTATCTGTGCAAGTAATGAAATATTTTAATTCCTTTCTCAAGCCAAAGGAGGGTAGAGAAACCTCCTATTAAGGCAAGTATCTTGTCATGAAATTGATTTGTATGCTTGACACCTAGTGTCAAAGGAAGAAAAGATAGGTTTCCCGGCCACCAAGTGTTCCCAATATCCAACAATTCAACAAATAGTCCATTTCTTACATGGCAACTGAGTAAGGTTGCCATACATAGATTCTACACCACATTCTTTGAGAATGTCCTCTTCTTCCCAGGCAATGTCACAAACATTAATGAATATTTTACAGCACCCACAGAGCCCTTTTTACAGAAAAATCTAATATCAGGTCTGTATAATGCAGCAGATCAAAGCAAAACTGAGAATGAAGAATGCATCTTAGGAACTTGTGTAGTTATGGATAAATGTGGGCAGGGCCAAATGACAACGTCTTAGTACATTGACTGCTTTGACATGGTGGAAATAGGGTTAGCCCTGCATAAACTCATAAAAATAAGAGGCCCTTTTTTTTGAAATGGGGGTTCTATTTTTTTCAACTCCAGACTGATCTCAGAAAATACAATATCTGATTGCAACTCAAACTTCAAAACTTATGGCTGCAATGTCAGTATATATACCAGAAATGTGGAAGCTATTCTTTACTTGCAAATATGAAATATTGTCTATAAAAAAGGGGATACTATGTATATACTAGAAATGTATTTACTTGTAGATAAATCAGTTGTAGTCCTCGTAGTGCATTTGTAGAATACCCAACATAAAAAATGCCTTAATAGGCCATACCGTTTTGTGGGTGCGTTCCTTTCCATGTGCCACTAGCATGCTCAACAAGATTTGTTAACAGAGCATCCACCCCGGCCCCCTCCCCCAATTTTTTGTTTATTTAAAGTACATAGAAAACCTAAAAAACCCATAATCCAATACCAAACAGGACACTCAATAAACCCATTTGCAGATAGATCAGCTACAGTCCTCATAGTCCATTTGTAGAAAACCTATAGAAATCCAGTGTCATATGCTTCAGAAATCATATACTACTTTATAACTTGTCCCATAAAAATAAACAACACATAGAAACTAATTGATATCCTTGATCCATAATCGATAGAGAATATATACCCTGGATCAGAAAGAACGATGTGTTTATACCCTGCTACTTAGATATTATTTTTGGAAAAGGCTAGAGGCAACAAGGTGAGGAGGCGCAACACAAGGAGTTGGGTTTTTTTTATGTTTCCTCTCCATTGTAAAATCCAAACCATGCTTGACGCTCTCCCCCATTATCCTAACAAAGAGCTATCTTAGCGTGCTCAATGAACTTGGAAAGTAACAAACTACGACAATCTTTTCGTTTTCCTCTAAAATAAGAGGTTTAGAACAGGACATCCACTAAAATATAGTACATCCACAATCGATCCTCATTACATGCCTCTCCAAATCTGTCAGGAAAATGAGCTGCTCAGCCTAAGAAATAATCTGTGCCATAGGAAAATGAACCAGAAGCACGCCTCTTGAGTCTTATAAATCAGGGGAACAATATGAAAAGAGATTTCGTTAAACAAGAGATCTTAAAGAGATTCAACACTTGTAAATTCTTGATATATTTGTTTGACGTATTGAAATGGTTACGTATTGGAATTGGTTACCTTGTCTGCTTCCAATCTAGGGTTCACTTCCCGCAATTTCCTTCAATTTGGCAAAAAAAAAAGTAAAATTTAAAAAAGTTAGAGACGAAACTAAAGTTTTGTCTCAAACTTTTGTCTAGAATAGGGCCCGTGTAGTAGTGCTAGTACCCAAAATAAAAGAGATATTCTTCTTTCACCATGACGACTGAGATTTACAAACATGAAAACCTAAATTTCAACAATCATCCAAATAGAAACTTTGAAAAACAGTAGTTCAAAACAAACTCAAACCATGTTCTGATATCAAAGTTTGAGCCACAAGTTCATCACATAACTGGGACAAAGTATTGCAAGAAGAATTTGAATAATACAAATCCAATATTGGATACATGGAATACAATCAACCCACAAAGTGAATAAGAGGTTTCCAAGAGAAAAATTGAATATCCACATTAGGAAATGTATAGATCTTAAGAAACAAAAATGAATGCGGAGGCTAAAAACAAGTCAGTACATTAACCGAATCCTTTAAAGTAGCTCAAAAGGATGGAGAGATGCACCAAAAAAATGCTACCCGGTATTAAAAGAGTACCAATTTTGCATATTGTTTCAAACCAAAGCTCGAAAATGGTGGCCTAGTTGGAACCCATGCTCAAACTTCATGGCGGTCACATTTTTCAAGCATAAACAAAAATAAATTGAGAAACAAAACTTCCTGGAGGTCAAAAAATCACAAGTAGCTTATACAAAGAAGAATGTATAACATATTCTTACCTTCAAAGTGGCAGCCTTAAAAGTAATGCCAAAAAATGGAGCTAAAGAAACTCAAGAAATTTCCCGCTTGTGGCTTGAGATCAAAATAATGGCGTTTGAGCTTCCAGATAATTAAGAAAAAAATTCATGTAGAACTAACTACAAAGGTCCCACCCAAAAATGGGTTTTGACATTATATATAGTGGGGCCCTTTACTCATCCAAGGAATGAAGCAACATGTTTGCGGACGGTGCCAAGTGTCGGCACGTCGTAGTTCCATGAGCCTAAAATGTAGCAAAAATCTTAAGAATGTGTGGGGCTTCCACATGGATCTTATATGGATAGACTCCAAACCTAAAGCAGTTTGGAGATGATCATAAATTTTGATGAAGCTCAGTTTGAGAAAGAGAATACTTTTGGAAAGATCTCGACGTCTGCTACTCAACTACGATTTGGATATTTTAAGGCTTTCTAGATTCTCACCTACCACCATAATGAAGTATAGGCTTTACTTCTTTCCCAATAAGTAACATCACATGGAGGCATGGGTTTTGTAGTAGAACCCATCATTGTTGTAAGTGAATTCAATGCATTTCTAGGGTAGTTAAGGGAGGATTTCAAAATTATCTTCACCCTTCTCTTTCATTCTTCCTATATATTTAAAGGAGGGGAATTTTTCTAAAATTTGGTCATTTTTTCTCTCCTACCCTCTCTCTCCTTAATCCCTAGGGTTGAATGTGGAGCTTAAGCCTCCTCTCTTTTCCTTGTAATGGAATTTTCTTGCCTCTTTCCCACTGATGATGTACTATGTGAATTCATGGAGTAATAAAATATGTTTTGTGATGTATTTTGTCCATCCTTTTCTTATTTTAATATATCTTCCTGCCTCTCATCATTGTCATGTATAATATGCATATCTCGATGTCTATTGTGTTATGTTTGTGGAGCCTATTTTCATGTTAGAGTGTGGTACACTTTCTATGTGTTACACTCGGGTATTTTTACGGTGGTTTATTAACCCACGGGTAATGGGTAACCATTATGGGCTGTTTTTAATGGTTTTTCTGTACCCATTGTTTTGATACCCATGGTTTTTTTCCCATGGTTTTGATACCTAAAGTTTTTACTCATGGTTTTGACACCCATGGTTTTGTATCAAACTACTTAAGAAATTGTCTATTTATATGGCCTTATGCATATGATACATAGACACAAGAAAATGCATTACATATGTGCTTTGAATTCGGTGTGAATTACGAGAGTTTGTTGAGCATAGCTCCAAATGGATTTGGGTATTGTATTGAGAGAGTGGAGGCTTGTAATAAAATCGAGCAAGTGATTCTTGGTGGACGTATCCCAAATTGGGTGAACTACGTTAAATACTATTTCTCTGTTGTGTTATTTGTTTTGCACTTTTAATTGAGATCTGTAATGTTTTCTACATATTAGTTTCTATCATTGTGATTCTATAAGGGATTATTTCACATATTTTATCTCTTATTTCCTATCATATTATTGGTTTTGGGAGCTATGTTTAATGGGTTGAAGTGGTGTTACTGTGAAATCTATATTTGGCATGTGATGCATCTTATCCATCATCTCCATTGGCCACCTCTCTCCATTTCGGAAGTTGAATTTGTGATAAACAACCTCCTTCCCCGGTGTATCACTAGTTTAGTATAGGCTTTGTTTTCATGTACTCTCTCCCCCGTGTCTCTTGGAAGGTTAGATTGGGATTATATAGTTTTCTACATTAGAATATATTGTGACAGGTAGTTTAGGAGAATAATTTGGATTTTTCCAGAGCAGCATCAGAAGCCCACAAGTCCCATAGCTTGGAGATGTTCCAATGTTATGCGATTAAACTAGATGCCCCATTCATATCTAAGGAAATTCGGGGGTGTTGTAATTTTGAATCAACAATTTTGCACACCTGGTGGGACAGTTTGAATCACCTTACTACTTCATTTTATCAATTTGTTATGTTCTTGATGAAATTTCAAACCTTTGGAGGCACATTCTAAGCACAACATTTGACTCCATAAATCCAAACAACCCATTTCTTTGTTATAGACCTTTATTTTGATCCACTTCCATCCATTTTTCTTTCACATCTTTCACCTTTTGTCATTCATGAAGTTGTGTAGTCATGGCTTCATTCCCATCTTGGAATTCACACTTACAACAATAGTGGTGCAATCCACCTCTAATTTATTTCACAACTCCTCCAAATCAGCATTATGATCAGATTCATAACCATTATGCTTACCCATATGAGCAGGATGCAAATCAGTTTGGTCATCCACCAAACTATGGAGCTTATCAAGAGAAAGGGTGTGCATATGATGATAACAATTATATGGAGAATGTTGATCTATTGGAGAAGATTCAAAGAATGGAGGCTAACATGGTTCAATCTAGGGCTATAATATAGATGAAAGCTTTCAGAATTGGTTGCAGGGCACCTTGTCCATGGGAAGGCCCTTTTCCAAGAAACTATATCTCGCAGAGAGAAGCTTGATTTAATGGTTTAAATAATGCCCCAACTTGCAAAGGGATTAAGGAGATAGAAGCATAAGGGAAAAATGAAGGAAAAAAATTGTCAATGGGTAAGTCAATCACCAACTTCTTATGCTCCTTTTTCTCCATCCTAAGCTTTATCATTTCAGCATGGTGAAGATTCAAGCCCATTGTATGTTGCCCCAAGTGTTGATTTCCCTTCCCCATATTCTAATCTTCCATATCACCTCAATTATTCTTCCCTTTTACCTTCCAAGAATCCATTCCATCTAAATAAATGAGAAATTTCACCTCCCTCATCACGACAAACAATTGCAAAACCAGTTGAAACCCCATCCACTCCTCCTCTTACCTTCCCAATTCCATGTCGGAATAAATCTCAAAAACTAGTCAAGGAGAGAAACAGGAAGGAGATCCAAACAAAGAAGAAATGATCAAAAGCTTGGTAATATTGGCTCTCAGATTTGGGATTAAAAAAATCCCCTTGATGGTTAAGCCAACGGAGGAGGTCAAAGTTGAAGAGCCAGTGGTGGTTAAGGCTGATTTTGTAGTAGCGGAACAAGAAGATTAGTATTTTGTATGCTCTGAATGTAGTGTCCATGATGGCACTTTGTCTGAAGAGGATGCTAATATAATCAAAGATGTAAAAGTAGTCAAGGGGGTGGAGAATAACCATATCCAAGTCATATTGAAGAGGAGCAACTAGAAGAGATCAAATCAGAGTTGAAGCCACTTGATGAAGAAGGCATTATCGAAGATTTTCTACTTTCATTTGGGGGCCTGATTTTATTGATGAATCCATGATGGAGGAAAGCTATGAAGAAGACCTTACTACCCTAAATTTTCCTCTAGAGCAGAAAATTAAAGATTTTGATCTGACAAATTTCATGCTAGAGGAAGAGGCTACCCAAGAGTAAGTTAGTGTTTAAGCAACAACAGAGGAACTCTAGAGAAAATTATAATGATGCAAAAGCAACTTCATTGGATGTTGCAATCAATAAAAATGAGCTGCATATTGTAGAGGAGTTCCATCTGCCATGGAGGAAGGAAAAGAGTACGAAGGCACCATCTCTTCCACATCATTCACCCAGGAAGGTCCATAGGAAGACTCCATTTTGGAGTTGAATTTCATAGAAATGGGAAAACTTCACGGATCAGACCATGCCCAATCAAATAATTGGCTTCATTGGATCCAAAAGAGGAGTTTCCACAAGTCATGCTTTCTCCTAAGCATGAGGATGAGTTTCAGAGTACCAAGGATCAACTTCAATGCCTCTTCAATCCAAATGTAGAGCAACTAAAAGAGGTATTGATCTTTTTCTAATTGATACCTTAATGATTTTGGTGGAGGATCTACCTCTTATCAAATTTTCACTCATAATAAAAGCTAAGTTCAGTGCCAAATCATATCTATGGCTGGCTATTTTGAGTAAGGGAAGCTACTTCTCCTTGCCAAAGTGCAGGATTTGGTTGAGTTCCCTTTGCTTCTGGTTAGCATAGAGTATGTAGGTTTTCTTTCATGAAGAAGTGATTTTACACACTCTACATGTTCCACTTGGAGCATGTATGATCTTTCCCTTTTGTACATAGTGTGTTGTGGTGTTTTGTTTCTCGTGCATATTCCATTGAAGGCAACACTTGGGGAGACCAGTTTGCAGTTCCTAAAATGTTTCAGGTGGCTCAAAGACAATATTTTAGAGATTTAGATTAGAATTTTGTTTACCATGCTTGACTCCATGCCCAATGGACTTCTAAGGCTACTAGTCTCTTCATCTAGTAGGAAGATGGCCCCAAAAGTCACCAAATTATTATCCAAATAACTCTCCTAGCTATTTGGATGACTTTTACTTTCATTCTGGCTCTGATGCTTCACATTTCAGGTTGCGCACCCGTAGGGTTGCTCATTTGGCACTTTTCATAGGCTGTAGTCCTCCTGCGCACTCCTTGTGCCATGTAATTCTTCCCGCACCCCTCTGTAGACACCTTCAAAAATTTCTAAGTTCCGGTCTTCCTATCATGAGCCCTAGTTTGCATTAGCCATCACGCGCCCTTCCTCAATTGGATATTCGTGCCCTACTTCCATACTTTTCTTTCACATTCTTCTCTCCTTCCATTTTCCCCTTTCATGCTTCCCTCTTGAGTACATGCCTCCCACACCTTCCCCTCACACCCACTTCGCGAGCCCTTCTGCAGACATGCCTTAAAATCGGTTGTCCCTTCTCTTCCTCTTGCATGCCTGTGTACACCCTATTGTGCCACATGCCCTCCTCGCATGTGCCTTCCCTCTGTTTCCCTTCCGTGCCTCAAAATTGAATCCCAAAATTTGAAATCGAGGGTTCAAAATAGAGCCTAGAGTGATTCGACTTGAAGCAAAGAAAAAAAAGCTGCGTAAGGTGACACGTGTCGGCCTTAGTGCACCTTTAAAAGGTGTGACAAAGTGGGGTCCGCTGACTAGCGCAGACCCTCCACTTGGTCGAGATCCCAAGAAACGCATAACCGACCCTTGAAAAGTGTAATCATGGGAAGAGCCACTGAAGTCTCTACCTACCTCATCGGCATAACTCCAAAGGTAAAATCCAAAAGCAAGTCCCCAAACGAGCCCAAGCCCTCCACGTGGTTAGATCCAGAGAAAGGTAGAACTGACTGTTGAAAAATTCTAAGCATGGGAAGAGCCAACGGATACCTCTACGTGCCTCATCGTCACAACTCCAAAGGTATAATCCAAAGCGGTCTCGAAATGAGCATAGGCTTTGCACGTGGTTAGAGATCGATAAAGGCAAAACCGCCGTTGAAAATTCTAAGAATGGGAAGAGAAAGTGGAAGCCTCCATGTGCCTTATCGGTAACTCAAAAGGTAAAATCCAAAAGTGGGGACCCTAAATGAGCACAGGCCCTCCACATGGTCAGAGCCCGAGAAAGGAAGAACCTGGCCATTGAAAATTCTAAGCATGGGAAGAGCTAGCGAAGCCTCCACATGTCATCTCAATGCATCTTCAAAGGTAAAATCCAAGGTAGGTCCCCAAATGTGTGTTGTCCCTCCACGTGTCTAGGGTCCAACATAGTTGCTCCTAAATAGGTGGAAAAGGTAGAACACAAAGAGAGCAGAGTAGGTTCGTAGATGATGCCAAGTGTCCAACCGTCACAACTTCAAGAGTGAAAGGAGGGGATAAGTCTTGGAAGCCCACAGGGTCTCCACATGGAGCTAACTACAAAGGTCCCACTCGAAAAGGGGTTTTGATATTATATATAGTGGGGCCATTTACTCACACAAGGGAACAAAGTAGCATGTTTGCAGATGGTGGAAAGTGTTGACATGTCGCATTTCCAGGACCCTAAAAGGTAGAAAAAATATTAATAATATGCGGGGCTTCCACATGGATCTTGTACTGATAGAGTCCAAACCCAAAGCAGTTTGGATATGATCATAACTTTCGACTGGAAGCTCAGATTTGAGAAAGAGACGACTTTTTAGAAAACTCTCGATGTCTGCTACTCAACTAGGACTAGATATTTTAAGGTTTTCAGGCTTATCACGTACCACCAAAATGAAGTATGGGTTTCCTTTCTTGCCCAACAAGGCACAACACATGGAGGCATGGGTTTTGCAGTAGAACCCATCATGTTGTAGGTGAATTCAATGTGTTTCTCGGGTAGTTGAGGGAGGATTTGATATTCTCTTCCCCCCTTCTCTTTCATTCTTCCTATATATTACAAGGAGGGGCATTATTTTAAAGGATGGTAATTTTTCTCTCCTTCCCCCTCTCCCCTTCTTCCCTATGGTTGAATGTAAAGCTTAAGCCTCCTCTTGTTGCCTTGTAATGGCATTTTATTTCCTCTTTCCCACTGATGATGTACTGTGTAAATTCATGGAGAAATAAAATATGTTTTGTGATGCATTTTGTCCATCCTTTTCTTATTTTATTATCTCTTCTTGCCTCTCATCATTACAGGGTATATTGTGTATATCTCTTATGTCTATTCTAGGATTTTGGGAGTTGTGTTTAATGGGTTGAAGTGGTGTTCAATGTATAATTTATCTTTGGTTTATGATGCATCTTGTCCATCCTCTCCATTTCTCACCTCTCTCCATTTCAGGTAGTTGAATTTATGATCAATAACCTCCTTCTCTAGTGTATCACCACTTTAGTGTAGGCCTTGTTTTCAGGAACTCTCTCACCCTAGTCCCTTGGAAGGTTAGATTAGGATTATATAGTTTTCTTACATTAGAGTAGATTTTGGCACGTATTTTAGGAGAGAATTTGGCTTTCCTCGGAGGACCATCTCAAGCTCGCACATCCTAGAGCTTGAGAGATGGTCCAATTTTATACATATTACATTGTATGCCCCACTCACATCTAAGGAAATTTGGGGGGTGCTGTAATTTCACATAAACAGACCCTATTACTAATATATTTGATTAATTATGAGATTAGTATTTTTTTTGCTCAACCTTACACCCACCTATGTGACTTGATAATAAAAAAGTAATTCAATTGACTCTAACTACATGTGTTACACGTCAAGTCAAATATGTGTCTCCAATGCATCTTAAAATTAATTAAACAACTCTAAAATCTTCTTTCCCCATTCATTTGAACATTTATCATGTCAAATATAAATATGTTATAATATAATAATAATCTTAATCGTAATTCCCTCCATAAAAAACTTGTATTATATAGGACACAAAAGCACTTGCATTGGTTGTCTAGATACTTTTGTGTTACTTAGTTTTTATTTTTTGTTTCTTCAAGAGTTGGTGGCTCTAAGTTTTTACGAGTAAAATTATGTGCTCTATTTTACAATAAGAATATGATTTTCTTTACATCCTCAATTAGTATAAATTACGATTGTAATTTAAAGGAAAGAATTTTATTCTATAAATTTTTCCTTGGTGTTGTAGATAAACCACATTCTCACCTATTACAATCTGCTCATCTTTACATCCTCAATTATTACAATCTATAATTACAATTTAAAGGCGAGGAACCGCCACTATGTGGCTCTTGTTTTTATTGGTTTCTGAAAAATATTCAATGTCTTTAGAAAAGATAGAAAGTAATATAAATTGTTAAACGTTAAGCTCGTGGGATATTTTTTAATCTAGATTCATTTATTTCTACATTATTTACTTCCCACTATATAATTAAAAGCAAGAAGGTATTGCAATGTAAACCCACAACTTATATATACACGACTAATTATAATTCATAGATCCATTGAATCATTGGATAAAATGGGTACGTCTCCTTGTTACGCAACATATTTAGGCCTCAAATGGGTAACTTGGAATATCCAAGAAGATTTTATGTTGGTAAAATACATCTTAGTTCATGCGGAGGGTCACAACAAATCTTCCAAAAACATAGGTAAATTTATGCATTCATGCTCACATTTTAATTATGTTATCATTTTTTCATAGAGATAACCTTAACTATCATGGAGTGGAATGATATGCTTAGAAGTTTTTTTGTGAAGATATTTTGAGGGTATGCAATTTCAAATGAGAATCCTCAAGTTTTTGATCACTTAGAATGTGGATAATGTGGTGTTATTCAGGCATTAAATAATGTATAAAGATTTCTCAAC
Source organism: Taxus wallichiana var. yunnanensis (assembly GCA_018340775.1). Classification (NCBI taxonomy): domain Eukaryota; kingdom Viridiplantae; phylum Streptophyta; class Pinopsida; order Cupressales; family Taxaceae; genus Taxus; species Taxus wallichiana. The sequence continues at coordinate 417,898,902 of CM031244.1, read as the reverse complement.
TACTTTGGTTGAACTATCTCCAACCCGACATTAAAGAGTTAAGAATTTCATGTGATTAAGAGGAGCTAATAAATATAATGAATAAACTCCATGGCAATAGGTACTATCATATAGAAACAAGGAAAATAAAAATACAATCAACTATAATAACATAAAGAATATTGTAAATATACAAAGTATTTCAATCTCAAATAAGAACTTATGTGCATATATATCTTCTTCCTCTTTCAAAGCTTTAGATCAATACAATATGTGTTTGTAAAAACTTATAATCATCTCAAATATGTAGAGGTCTTACATCTAACAATAACATCTTAATAAAAGAACTTTCAGCTGAAAATAGTGCATGGTTGTGCATGAATACAAAGCTTTTTGATTTATTTGTGTTTCCTAAAATTAGGAATCTAAAACTAAACTGATTAAAATTAAAAGCATGTAAAAGTAAACCATTGTTTTCTTTTCCTAATAATAGACTAGGGGAAAAATTAAACACTTTTTCTAACACTCCCCCTTAATTTTGACCTTAAATTTTTTTCTTTTTCTAGAGACGAGTGTGTATTTTTAGATCCGACATATTTCTGATTGCAAACTCCCAAAAAATTCTCAAATACTTGAAAATATCATTTCCTAAATCCTTTGTAAGAATATGACCAAAATTATCTCCGATTTGGAAAGTTCTAGACAAATTTCCTTGTTGTTAACCAAATCCCTAATGGAGTGATACATCGTGTCTATATTCTTGACCCTCTTATGAAAAAGTTGATTTTTGGATAATGTTATTGCTGAATTGTTGCAAAAAAATGTTATGTAGCATCCTCCTTATTCTACTTCAAATCTCTCAACACTCATCTCATAAAATTTTTTTGGCATGTTTCTCTTGTTTCTTTTACATACTCTAGTTCCACTTAAGATCGTGTGACTATGGGATTATTCTTCGATGCCCATGAAACTACACCTATTCAAAAGTTGACAACATAGTCGATGTGCTTTTTCTATCATCCATACTTCAAACACTTGTCATTATCTCAGTATAACATATGAGTTCTAACTTATCTAATGCTGAATACAAAATTTAATGATTCTTAGTTCCACATACATACCTCAAAATCTTATTTCCTGATTTCTAATGTGAATCTTTCAGAGATTCCATGAATCTTGAGATGAGGCTAAAACTGTACATAATATTAGGCCTTGGGGTCTTCAAATACGTGATACTTCCAACTAACCTTTTGAACAATTCTTGATCCACAAATGATCTCGTTGTCATCTTTTCTTAACTTAAAACCTCTGCAATGGTGTTGGCATTGACTTTCAATTCAACATGTTAAACATTTTCAAAACATCATTAAATTTTGTATTCAGCATTAGATAAGTCGAACTCATATGTTATACGAGATAATGAAAGTGTTTAAAGTATGGATGATAGAAAAAGCACATCTGACTATGTTGTCAACTTTTGAATAGGTGTAGTTTCATGGGCATCGAAGAAGAATCCCATAGTCACACGATCTTAAGTGGAACTAGAGTATGTAAAAGAAACAAGAGAAACATGCCAAAAAAAATTTATGAGATGAGTGTTGAGAGATTTTAAGTAGAATAAGGAGGATGCTACATAACATTTTTTTGCAACAATTCAGCAATAACATTATCCAAAAATTCAGCAATCTTGAGATGAGGCTAAAACCGTACATAATATTAGGCCTTGGGGTCGTCAAATACGTGATACTTCCAACTAACCTTTTGAACAATTCTTGATCCACAAATGATCTGTTGTCATATTTTCTTAACTTAAAACCTACTCGCAACAAGTGTTGGCATTGACTTTCAATTCAACATGTTAAACATTTTCAAAACATCATTAGCATACTTTTCTTATGAAATAAAAACTCTAGCTTGTGATTGTTGAACTTCAATTACCAAAAATAGTGCATGAGGCCTAGATATGTCATCTCAAATTATTTATTCATAGACGATTTGAATGAATATGTAGATAAATTACTAGTAATGATTAAATCATCCACTTATAAACATACAATAACAATTTTACCTTGTGCATTCATCTTCATGTATACTGTAGGTTCACTTTGTTGCTTCTTGTGAAACTATTATGAGTCAAATAAGAATAAATCCTACTTCACCAATCTCTAGGTTCTTATTTGAGACCATATATCACTTTTCTCACCATTTATACCATTCCCTCATGATCGTAAATCTCATAACCTTCTCGGTTCATTCACATAAACTTCTTCTTCAAGAAAACCATTAAAGAATGTTGATTTTACATCCATTTGATAAATAGGAAATTTGTTTTGAGACGCATTTTTTAATCCATTCTTACCATGTCCAAATGTTCGACAGCTTACAAACATTTCATTGTACTCTACTCCATATTTCTATGAAAATCCTCTTAAAGCCAACCTTGCTTTATGCTTCTATACTTTACCACCATTATTTTTCTTGGTCTTGAAGAGACACTTCACTCCTATCACATCATTTCCTTCTATAAGATGTAGCAATTCCCATCTCGATTCATCACAATGGTATTTATCTCATCATTCATTTCTTGAACCCAAACTTCATTGTTTATAACCTCTTTAAAGTATATTGGATCTAAATCTTGAGAAAACAATGCAAAAAATGAAAAAGAGTTAGTTGTATCAACATCATAAATCTCACTAAGACTCCTTATTTTCCACTGCAAAGGGATATCTGATGATGGACTATTTTGTACTAAAGGAGTTACTTCTACTATGATTTGTTGTTTCTCTTACATTGTTGAAGGTGATTGACATATTTGAGACCTCCTGTGTAGATGGAGGTGTATCTTGTGTTATAACTTGTGGTGCATGTCCAAGATTTGAAGAAGATACAATACCTTGTTGCTCTATATTTTCATCTACCATATCATCATGAGGAATATTTTTTCTATAATGGTTTTTCTCTCAATAATTCCATCTTATGTAGAGAATAAATTTTACATCTCGTGTTTATTATGACATTTCTGAAACTATATTAAACAAATTGTAAGCTTTTATTTTCTATGAATATCTAATAAATATACATTGTTCTTATTTGTTATCTAACTTCTTCCTTAGCTCATCAAGAACATGTTCATATTCCACACAAACAAAGATTTTAAAATCAGAAACAATGTGTTTCCTGTTAGTCCAAGCTTGTTGAGGAACCATGTTTCGAACAATTTTTGTTGACACCTGTTTAAAATGTAAACAAAAGTTGTTATTTCTTCTTCCCAATATTCATTTGAAATATGTTTTTACTTCATCATGCTTCTCTTCATCTCCATTATGATTCTATTATTTCTCTCTCTGTACATGTGCATATGCCACACAACTAAAGATTCTAAAATGAGAAATAATGTGTTTCACGTTAGCCTAAACTTGTTGAGGAACCATGTTTCAAACAATTTTCATTGGACACCTATTTAAAATGTAAAAATAAGTTACTACTTCTTCTTCCCAACATTCATTTGAAAGATGTTTTTCCTTCATCATACTTCTCGCCATATCTATGATAGTTCTTATTTCTATCTATCACACCATTATAATGCAGTGTATACCTGGTAGTAAACAACTTGTGTATACCATGATATTCATAAAAATTCAGAAAAGCACTAGAAACATACTCACCTCCTTTGTTTTTCCTCGAAACTTTGATGTACCGCCAAATTTACTTTTCCACTAAGGCATTGAATTGATAAAATATATCAAAGAAATAAATTTTGTGTCTCAAAAAGTACACCCATGTCTTTGTTGTATAGTAGTCAATGAATGTCATAAAATATGAGCAACCTAAAATAGAAGTTGTTTGCATAGGTCTACATAAATCTGAGTGAACAATTTCAAGTGGTGCACTTGCTCTTGTTATTTTTCTAACTAGGAAGGACTCTTTGTTTTGCTTCCCCAAAATAAAACCTTCACAAACTCTCTCTAGTTTTTGAATCAAAGGAAAATCTTTTACCATATTTTTCCTATGTAATAAATTCAAACCTCCAAAATTTAAATGACCAAACCTAAGATGTCATAGCCACAGTTCATATTTTTCAACTCACCAAAGGTTGATTCAATTTATTTAGCTCAAAATGGTCTCGTAGTATGAGCTTCGGATGTGATGGTCTAATCTTCAAAGGAAACACTCTATTTCTTGTCATCTTCACTTTTGTAATCAATCGAGTAATTGGAGATTTATCCATGATTACAAATTTGTTGTCTTTAATGTAAAATCTATATCTTTTTCTACCAATCAACCAATACTCATAATATTATGCTTCAAATGTGCAACATAATAAACATCATTCATAATATTTTTCTCCCGCTTTAAAGTTATAATTTTGATTGTTCCTTTTCCTTTTAAAGACACTATATTATTATTCCCAAGGGTAAAATTTGTCTTTAATGACTCATAAAAATTTGAAACTAAATCTAAGTTACATGTAATGTGATTATTGCAATCAGAATCTAAATACCATACATCACTAGGACTGTCTTTTGATAGATTACACTCAATAGGAAATAAATAAGGTGTTTCTTTGGCAATATCATGTGCATAAAATATACATGGAGATGGGAATGGAGCTCTCAACCTGATTTTGATTATTTGTTCTAACCATACTACTTTTTCCTACAACCATAAGAATATTCCCCATATCTCTTGCTATAGTGACACTACATATGCGACTTATCCTGTCTCTAACTAGAAAATTGATTATGATTGTGCATTGACTACATCCTCTTCCACCTGAGTTTGATGCACTATTGTTGTGTCCTCTAGATGAACTTCTTCCTCTTCCTTTAGGCTGAAGTTTCCTCTTCCTCTTCTATGAATTCTTTATACATGTGAGTTATTCAACCTATATTCATGGTTTACTAGTGATGCATGCAACTCATTAATTGAAAACTAAGCTAGATCCTTAGTTTCTTCAATAACAACTACTAAAGGATCAAATTTTGAAGGAATACTTCAAAGAAACTTTTCAATAATCCTTTTGTCTTCAATAGTTTCACCATGAGATTTAATTTGATTGACTAAACTAACTACAAAAGTAAAAAAATTCTACAAAATCTGAAATCTTTCATTAACATATTTTCAAAATCTCTTCGAAGTAATTGTAGCTTTTCCAGTTTTTACTTTCTCTTTACCTTGATACACAACTTGGAGAGTTTCCCATGTTATTTGTGCTTTACTAGTTGTTGCCACTCTAGGTAGGATGCTTTCATGCATGGCTTGATGAATAAAGAAAAGATATTTTCTATCTTTCTTTCTTAATTCCTTCAAAGTGTCCTTCTTTTCTGAGAGTGAGTTATGTGTTGTTACATCTATGTGATTTGTGTACCCATTATCTACGATTCCCCACACATATTTAGATCTCGAATAGTTCCTTCATGGTTAATGACCAATACTCATAATTATTTCCTGTAAATTGCGGTGTCTCGTAAATTGAATATAGAAGTCATAGCTTACTCTAAATTTAAAACCTACTAAAGAACAATGCTCGGATACCAATTTTTAGAAATTAGGTAAATAAATCAACAAACAACAATAATAAATTAAAGAATATGGCAAATAAACAAAGTATTTCAATCTCAAATTGGCACTTCTGTCCATATATATCTTCTTCCTCTTTCAAGGCTTCATCTCAATACAATTTGTGTTTGTAAAACACTTACAATTTCTGTAATATGTAGAGGTATTTCATTTAACATTATAACACCTTAATAATAGAACTATCAACTAAAAATAGTACATGCTTGTGCATAAATACAAAGCTTTTTATTTATTTTATTTTCCTAAAATTATGAATCTAAAACTGAACTCATTAAACTTAAAAACATAAAATAAGTAAATTATTGTTGTCTTTTTATAATAATAAACTAGGGGCAAAATTAAACACTTTTTCTGACATATCCGACTGTACCCAACACTCAATATGCCTCTAAGATATTATGTTGTATAATTAGTAATTATAATGGATCCATGATATGTTGTATGTAAATGGTCACTGATAACAGGAAGACTGCCCGGGCGAACAAACAATGAAATCAAGAATTACTGGAGCACCCATTTCAGAAAAAATAGAGTGCCAAAGAAGGAAAATTTTCCCCAACCTCACACTCCATATACAGAAAGGAAATGTGGTCGCCAACTCAAGTCGAGCACCGTAAATGAAACAATGGTGGAAGTTCAGATCATCAAGAGTTAAAGTCTAGCGATGTTGCAGAAATAATGATGGCTTGTAAATTTTTGTGCGACAATTTAAACAAAGAATAATTCCATTTCCTATATCGTCGATTTACCGATAATTGAATTAATTTCTATAGAGAAGGAAGTAGATATGTCCCACATGATGCAAGAGAATATGTCTTCTTGGGAGAATCTGTCCACATGCGATGATTCCATATTCAAATAATTTGTGGCAAGGCCTAGCAATGAATTGGAACAAATGTGTTTGGTAAAGAGTACAACCCTGCATGATTATCTAGGAATGTCAGAAATATAAAGTGACATGCTACAGTAACAACACGGTGTTCGCAGAAGTTGAACATGCAGTCGTTAACTGTGCTTCTATTGGAATGTTTGTAGAAATATGAGTTGGAGGAGAGAGGCAGAAAAAATATTATACAATATTTTTGAGACGAAATAAGTAGCATAACTGCTTCATAATTTTTTCATCTGTTTTCTTTAAAAATCGTAGAACTCATTCTCTAGATTTGTCTAGTTATTTAATGTTTATAATAAACTGTATTAACCCTTCCATTGCATTGTTCTCGAACACGAAGATCTATAGTGCACCCACTATTCATGTAACCTTTGTCAGACCTCTTCCAACACGGATCCTCGAGCAGCCTTTGTGAGACCTATCTCTTTCCTTGCAGAAAAATACAAGCACTTTATTTTGAGATCCCGAGGCCCTAACCACGAAGTAACCCAGGTTAACGTTGTAGATTTAGCAGTAATTAGATAGTTGCAGTGAGTGCAAAAGCAGAGAACTATTTTATTAATAATGATAAAACAAGGTTTCAGTGTTCCCATTATTAAATAAATAGACTACAGGGAACCATGCCAATTGGAACTCTGCCAATACCCGCCTAAATTTTATCTCATTATAAAATAAACAGGTCCTACAGGTAGAACAAAATATCTCCTCATTTTTCCTATACGCAACTTGATTGATCTGAATCTGTATCCATTTTTTTGTTGTGAAGCAGCTCAATGTGTCTGAGAAGGAAGCCAAATCTACAATATTTTGTTTAACTGAGGAAGAAGGAGATTTAGGTTGAGTGGGCACTTGATGCAGATGTAGATGTATTGATTTTACTTCTTTTTCTTAGGTACACATATGTTGTGCGCACTGTAACCTTGGAATCACCATTCTTGCTATAAACGACAACTACCAATTCATTTTTCCTACTCTTTTTCTTTTATTTCGAGTAGTTAATATATTTACTAGTGGTTGCTCCAAGCGGAGCAAGATTACGCCATGAGTGGGACAGTTGGCAGAAAAGAGTTTCAGTTTTCGTTTTGAAATGAAGAGTTGGGGAAGGGGATGTTACCATTTTTCTCTTAAGAGCGTCAGGTTTCTATGGAGAATGTGTTCTCTTTTGCTGACTTGTGTCATTTACTTGCTAATTATCCTAGTTGTTGCTTACAAGGCAATAGATTTTTTTGTGTTGTTATGTCCTTAAGTTATGCATCATGGAATTATCTAGTTGTTGCTTGCTAGCTAATTCCGATATTGTTTGCATATGCAAATTTGATATTGGTAATGAAATTGTGACTATAGAACTTCACAAAAGCCTATGAGGTTTAGCCAAATCGGGCTTGTAAGGCATTTTTAGGTTCATATTTTTTTTTCTATGAAGGTAGAGATTATTTATTATATGGTGTTTAGATCTTCTCTAAGACATAGATTAAATAAGCTCTTTTTGACGTGGTTGACATGGAACATAGTTCAAAATATTGTGAATGGTACCTGAATTATTTTGGGCCCATGGAGGACTGTTCGACGGATATACCGGGGGTGAGTCTGTTAATTGTGGCGAACATCCTATAAATGGAAGTTTTTTGGTACTTAGGAAAAGGACATATGTCTGCCTGAAAAGAGTTGGTATTCGTTCCCCAGTATTCCCGTATGAGTTTGTGTCCTACCTAAGCGTCGTTTGCTTCAACACTTGAACCTCATTCTGAGAAACATGAATGGTGGGGTTTTCAAAAATAAATTATGTTTTTAACATGTGAAGATTATTTTATACGAAGGAATGGTGTTGTTTGTGAAGCTATACATGTAGATTATTGTTTGTAAATATATTCTTCTATGTGGTTAATAATGTAAAACAAAATTTTCTTATGTGTACAAAAAAACTCTCTTTATAGATATGTACATCATATTACAGTAGGTTACGGTGTTTTTTTAAGCTTTACATATATAAAACATGTACAACTGTTGCTATTTATTCTGTGGTTTCCAGAAATGCTGCGACCAACTCTACATGGTTTAAGTCTTGCTCGGCTGTAGTCATGTTGTGTACTGTACAAGAGAGAGGACTCACTATTAGCATCCAAGTAGCATTCTCAACCTCATGTGGATTTGACTTTACATATCGGTGGTTGAAGTTGGGACCATCATGAAAATCAACTTTATGGTCTTCTCTCAAATGAACCACCAAAGATGGAATATCACCGACTACCTTACATTCAGAACCTACATATGGGCAATTGTATGGCCTCAGCGGGCACTTGAGCTTCATGATTTAATTTACTGTAGTAAGGAAATATCTCTTGGAAACCATAGCACTGATATTTGCAAGGAATCTCTAACAAAATTTTGATGACAGTTATGGAAGGATTCAACTATTGTCACTTGTTCACACTTCATTAATGTCTGGTTTTCAGATACCTTAGATGTCATCAAAATATATGCCAACAAAGTAAATGGAGCATCAGTTTCTCACCTATAATATTGTACAATACTGACATAGTGTTTCTTAAAAGAAGAAGAAAATAAAATTAACCCCACATTTATCCATAGAATGATAAGGCCACCCAATCAAATTCCATAAATTTGAGGAAAATTCAACAGATGTAACCTGAAAAAGAAAAATACATTAAGTGTAAAAGCTATGTAAGCACAGCTAGTCAAGATCCACACTTTCAAGTATTGGCTTTTTCCTGGGATGCAACATCTTTCCATGATTTATGATTTGCTGGCAATATTTCCTTGACAGATATCAACATATGGATTGCAACTCGTCAACACTTCAACATCCTATGATTGACTGATGTCTATATTGTTGCACAACAACGGCTATGTAAACGTTGCATAGCTTTCTCACATCTAACATTTTGTACTTTCCTGTAACTGTTGGATCCAAACTAACATGGAGGAAATTCTTTCAAGAGGGAAGGACATTTTATCAGTATAAACCTTTGGTTTGTTTTCAACTTTTGATCCCACAAAAGTTATATTAGGATGGTGACAGCTAGACACACACACCCCTTTGTAAAATGCATTTTCTGTTTGAAGCTAGGCTTTGGAAGGATCTTAATTGCATAATTTGCAGTATATTATAGGCACAGATGTGACATATCCAATTTCACAGATATGATTAGGTACTACCTGTCTCCTCGGTATTTTGGGGATTGTTATGCCTGACTGAGTTTTGAGATAATCATCACATGGGCATTTTTCATATTTGTCTGCATATGTAACACATAAATGAACATTCTATATGTGATACATATCCATAAAAGAGCTTGATACAAATCAAATAGGATGAATTTGAGTCATTATGTTTCCAATTCGCTAAGATATTTCATCTTCCTCCAATTAATATTGAATCCATTCAACTCTTGCTCATTGATGCTCCAAATACATTTTAAGAAAATTGCAAATGAATGCTCTAACTTGTTCTACGTTAAATCAGACACCCATTCATTATAAAGTTAACAATGTAGTAATTAGAGTATTATTGTCTATCAATTTAAAAAACAAGTTTATTTTAAGGGTTATTGCAATTTTATAAAGAATTCCAATTCATGTTTCTATTAACTTTGTCACAAATTGCTGACATACAGATCTCAACATTCTCCTACATTTTCCACATGGATCTGTAAATTGTAGTTTTTAAAATGCCTATGTTTAAACAGATAGCAAATTGTTTAAGATCTTGTACATTCCAGCACAAAGAGAATCTCCATTGTAGCTCAGTCACATCCAGTATTCTTAATGTTCCCAATTTATCAGCAGCTCTTTAACTGTCAGTTGTGTTTTGACCCATGGTATATGAATCAAATTCCTTACTCATAGCTTGTTTTGGACCCTTCAATGCAAGCAAGGTATCTTGTCACAAATTACCTCAAAAATTAAAGTGCATCATCTCTCCTACACTTCGTACTCAGTCGTACATGAAACTCTTGCTATTTGGCCAATCATTGAAAACATAAACGCTTTGACTATGTATTATCAAGAAATGATAGGCAGTTGTCCCCTAGTGGCACAACTCTTGCATAAACTCGATATTGTTTTGGAAGCATGGCCAATTTTAAGACCTCGTGCAAAAATGAAGAAGGTTACTGTATTCTCGTATTTCTTGGCCAATTCATCCCAATGTCTACTTCCTATCATCTAGCACTGATCTTTTCCCTCAATCCTTTTCGAAATCATGAATAAAGTTATTATGACCTCATATCCATTGGTCAATTTGCCCCATTGTCTGCTTCCCTGTGATCTAGCACTGATCGTTTCCCTCAATCTTTTTCAAACATGCAGACCTTCCAGAGTCATGCATATTTATGTTTGTTCTGTAAGTTTTTAAAAATGACTATTAATTTTTGTGGAGGGTGTGTTTAAGTCATCTGAAGATGACCTCCATGAGTAGCCATTACCCCAGTGTCATTTTTTCAATTGTATTTTTAGTAATAATCACAAGGGGGGGCTACTTAACACACAAACACCATAAGCATTTGTTAGTGAGGGAGAAATAGATAATGTCATCCACCACTTTGGGCTTCTCACCATCTAGCCTCTTTCCCCAATGACAGTGACAGGTTCCCCAATGCGTGGAAAATTTGAGGAAAAGAAAATTTGTAAAAGTCTTCAGTAGTTGGCCAATCTTTCTATTTCATAAAATGATAAAAGACTGATATGGAAGAAAAACACTTCTGAAACTTAAGTTTTAAGCAAGTGGAAAAGGTAATGAGGTGTTAGAGGATATGTGCTACGTAGTTTTAGCTTATGAGTAATCTAGAAAGTCAAAATACAGTTGTAACTTGCATCTAATAATGGAGAAACAGTCTCCTACACCTTTGTGAGAAGTTGAGTGAAAATATCAACTATATGCTAATTTAGAACATGAATATTTTCCTCTCCAAGGTTTATCATCTTCCATAGATGGATGATTAGAGGGATATAACAAGAAATAGATAGGAAAATCAATAAGAAGAGAGTGAGAGTTCACTGTAACAGTCAAGAGTTGCTATGTAATACATCGTCAAGAAGAAAATTAAGGAACTTGATATGAATTGGTGTGATTTTCAATATTCTTCCCTGTACTATAGCATGTTTGACATCTACTCAAGGAGGTAAGACAGTGTGATTGGATGGATATTGATGTTATTGCTCAAAGATGGGTAATACTGCCCTGTTCTATGTGAAATTTCAAATTTCTTGTATTTTTGTACCTAAAGCTTATTGTCCTGAAGCATAGAAGCATTCTTACACTCAAATCATCAAAGGAAGAATGTGTATAAGGTCCACACAGTGTTATTGCAACAAGTCTTATATTGTAAAAGGGTCTAGAAAGAAAGAAAATTAACTTTTCCTCCTACCAGGTTCTTGTTATTCAAGAAACGTCTATAGGCGATGTCCCTTAAGTTGCAAAAAGTCTGAGGGTCATTGGGTTTTGCACTCAACAAATTTAATTGACAGAAATTTTGTAATTAAGACTGTAATTCGACAGGCCTAATTGATCATCTATAAGTGTGAGCTGGGTAGAAGTTATAAGGAATTGGCTAATGGAACTTTGTAGACTGAAATAACACTAAAAGGGTATCTAGAAATATAGGCAGAAGTATAAGAAGCTGAGTTTAAGGAAATTTGGACCTAATTTTTCTCTTTGTCAGACCTAGTAGACTAAAACAGACAAGGTATAATATCAAATTTTATGATTCTACAAGCTCGAATTAGGTGTAACTGTAAATAATATTGTATCAGGTCATCTCAATGAATGTTTGCATTGAATTTCCATGTCAAGAAATTGTGATAACTTGAGTCAAGAACTATAGATGAAGTTGAATAGATTGGGAACCAATTGAATAACACGTCAGATCAAGAATGTCCATTGATTGCTTAAGATATTGAGTATAAAGCTGGTAATACAGTCTCTTAATAGTCATAACAGTTTTAACACTGTCAAGAAGAGGTTACAAGGAAGAATGGGCATAATGAAATCTCTAGAAACAATAAGTTGAGTTTAAGAATCTCATTCATGAATGAATGGTGATAGTTTTTAACCAAAGAATAGTGAAAGAATTCAACAGTAGTGTTAGAAGAAAGCAAGCCTAATGATTCAAATACTGGAGTAAGGTTGATTGCAGGCATCGAAACAAGAGAAGAAAGCTAAAGGTGATGGCCATGGTTGGAATTTGGAAACATCAACCAAAGGTCTTAAAGACCAAAATTTTGATGAGATTCTCATTTCAATATTTGTGGATTGAAGAGTTTGATATTACACTTGATTCGATTATAAGTCTATGCATAAAATCAGGTTCTTGATGTGTGTATTCTATCAAATTTTCTCCGGTCCAATGTGATCAAGACGTCCTTTAAAACTCGTTTCCCATCATGGAGTCACTCACTTTTCCATATAAATCAGGCTAGAGAAACTAAGAAAAATGAAACAAATGACATTCATGCCACATGAAATATAAGCTTCAATGACATAAAAATCTTTCATTATTAATAAAGATTGACTGTGAAGAATGAGGGAAAAAAATGTAGTTTACGGTAATCTAAGTGTTTCAAATTTATATGGGAAAGAAAATCGATTCAAGAAAAACATCATAGGGTGGAGACACTCTCTTATACATATATATGTACACATATTGTAATTACCACAATTAATGGAAAAATAGCCCAACCTTATGTCAAGTGAGAAGATGGGAATGCAGACATTGTCCTCATTTTCCATTGCATATATTTCATTTCCATATATAACTATGAATGGAATTGCTTACTTATTCACCAACAATCATCCCTAACTTCTTCTTCCTTCAATGCAAAACCATTCCACTTTTTCTAGCCCACGAAGTGCATCTCAACTTGTCAGTGTCTTTTCCTAAATTACCTTTCTTGCATATAGATGTTCTATTCTAGTCTTACATAAAATAGATTTCTAGAAATTAAGTTTATCATGTTGGGTCTCACACAATGCTAATCCCATCACTAAAATAAATTTAATGTAAGAATAACTCAGGGCAGTGAACAAGGTTTGCACACAAAAATAATTCAATCACCAGTTAGTGGATTTCTGAAATAGAACACTGAACCCAATATAAAAGCATTTGGACTTACCAATATTTTCATTTAACTCTAATCTATTAAACCAAATCAGAATTCAAGACACTATAACCACAATCAATTCGGGGGAAATTTTAAAACCCACTTTGTGTAGAGCCGAGAAAATAAACCCCTGATGAACAAATTGGAAAAAGAGGAAGACTAAATTACTGTTTAAGGGCATCCTACAAATCTGACGTGGCTTCCAGAACCTCTTGATGTGTTGGTACCAATCCAAAAATTCAGTGATCATGAATCCTGCAATCATGGCATTCCATGAGCCCACATTTCTTTGAGGCATTTTATCAAATAGTTCATGTGCCTTGTCTATGCTTCCACATTTTGCATACATGTCTACCAGTAATTGCAACTACATCAGTCAAATCATATCATGTAATCATAGCATTTCATGAGCCCACATTTCTTTGAGGCATTTCATCAAAGAGTTCACGTGCCTTGTCTATGCTTCCACATTTTGCATACATGTCTACCGTAGTTGCAGTAACTACATCGCTTAAATCACCAAAATCACACTATCCATTATGCTTTGATGGATGTCCATACCTTGTTCCAAAGCTCCCATTTTGGCACAGTGAAGGATGTTGATAAAGGTTGTAGAATTTAGCTTTACATCTACCAATTGCAATTGCATGAATGTTTCTAAGTAATTATAATGCATTTTCAACAAAGATCCATTTTGGACATATCATGTAATCATTATTGTCCATGATACCACATTTTTTAGGCATTATGTCAAACAGTTCAGGTGCCTTGTCTACGATTACAAATTTTGTAAACATCTCTACCAGGACATTTGTAACCACATTTGACAAAATTCCTCTATCCTTTATGATTTGATGGATGTCCATACCTTGTTCCAAAGCTCCCATTTTGGCATAGGCTGCGAGTATGTTGGAAAATCTAAAAATATTGGTTTGAAGACCCGTTTATTGCATATGGTGAAATAATTTGACTACATTGTGAGGATAACCATATCTTCTCGTATGTTGCAATAATTGTATTCCGTGAGAAACTATCTCATTCTTTCATTTCGTCAAACTCTTTACATGCATCTATCAAAACTCTACACTTGACATACATTTAAATATGTTTTTTTATGAAATGATGTGTGTAGTAAATGCTATTTGATCACCTGTGAGAAATGAAAGAGTGGATTGTCTTTCCTTGTTAAACCATGCTCGTGGGAGAAGCTTAGTTGCTAGGGCAGGTGACAAGCAGCTCAAGCTACACACCATCATCATTGGGATCACTTACAGATTAAATCACCTATTGGGTGTTGCAGGAGGAAATAGAAGGTGCAAAACAAGGATACCAAACACCTTAAGATGCGGGGCATAGTTGTAAAAGATCAAGTCCATATAAGCCACACCTCTAGTGTAGTTAAGACATTGGAAGTGACCCTTTTCCTATTGTCCCATGTGTATCTCGGCAAGATTTCTCCTCTCCCTTCCACCTACAGGAACCCTCAATTTTTCTTTTTAAGTCTACTTTATTGGAGGCTCCATTTATCTTGGTGAGATTACAAATTCCAATGAAAATCTTATAGAGGTGAATATTTTCAGTGAGCCAAAAGTATCTTAATAATTTTACCACCAATCAACCCCAACCAATGCCTTGATTAAATGAGTTGGAAATTTTAATAGCTCTGATATAAAAGAAAATTTTCTATATGATAAAGGAGAAGTTTTATAAAATGATAAGTTTGGTTTTGTTGATTCTTTAAAAATTTTCAAGATCAAAGCGCAAGGACTGGCTCTCATGCCACATGAGTGACCAACAGTGTATTGCTAGATAACTTTGTAGAAGCAATGAAAAATTACTCACCACATGAGGACTTGAGTGAGACTTTAATGTTGTCTTCTCTAACTCGCAAAAAGGAGTATCTTAGAACTTGAGAAAAGGGAAGCTTTCAGCAATCATGTTATCAATTTGATAAAATGTGAGAGGGTTTGGTAACCTTAGTGGTTGTGGGAATCAAACAAAAGACACTAAAACCTTTCAACAAGATGCCTTGTAGAGATGTGCTCTCATGGATTTTGTTGGTGGAAAAACATGCACAAAGTGGAGTTTTGCAAAGAAATGAGAAAGCTCATAAATTATTTTAGGAATGCCTAAAGTTGATGGGGTCTCATCAAATGTGGGGATCATGGGATTAGTGTAAAAGTTTTGGATCACTCTTCCGATCACTTCAAACTAAATATTTAATCATTTATTTGTTTAGCATTAGTTTTCATTATGTTGTATATTAAAACATAAATGCAACTTAGAATGAAAGATGTGGCTTTTACATTTCCAAAACAATTTTTCATTAAAATTTAAAAACAAATCTTGGAACCTTGCGCATAGAGCACCATGTCAAACTGTTAATGGAAAACAAAAACCTCAAATAAGATCCATGTCAACCCAAGACAACATGAAAATTCTTAACTAGGATGACTAACTCGATTAGATGCCTTAAGGAGGTGAGATTTGATACCCTTTTAACACTTCAATCACTTTTGGTGACATTCCCACTTTATGAAATTGTGATCGGTTTTTTCTTATAATTGTCATATCGATTTTGGTGTAATTGGTAAGCACCTTCTTTTACCTCTACCACTCCTATGCAAGAATTGAAACCAACTCTTAGTTTCATAAAAAAAATTTTGTAAGTTAGAGTTTCAAGTGGATGTTGGAGTCACCGGTCATCGTACAACAAAAGTGTTCGATGTGTTTACGATAATTGGTCTCAAAGTCACCTTCTTAAATTGAACCTTGTTTGATGTAATCAAATTATGTTGAATCTTGTAGGCTATTTGTTTACAGTGAGTATGTAAGAAGCGATGAAATTTATGTTTGAACATAAAATGAGTGGTTTTGGAAACCATATTGTAAGCACTTTAGTTGATTTGGTTAGTTTTCACACACTCACAACTTAAGATAGAAAATATTTCTTAGGATCCCATCGGTTCTATAAATTACTTGTGAACCCTTTTTATAGTGTTACAGTGTGTGTAGAGTATTATTTAATCAATTAATTTATATGAAAGAAATTTTAATTTAAAGCGTTCTTTTTTCTCCCCCGCTCTCTCTATATCTTAATATAAATATGAAATTGTGCTTCGTCTTAGAAACATGACTGGATTAAAATGCGATGATTTTTAAATAATATAAAAATGGGTAATAATTCAGAAACGGTCTAAATATTGTGAACAACAAACAAAATTTTTTTACGCTTTCTCTCTATCTTCCCTAATCTCTATCTAGAAAATTAATTAATTAATTAATGTGTGAGGAAATTATCTCTCCTCTCTCTCCTTATCTCTACCTATCCTTGTAATTTTTTTGAAATTACTTGAAATGATGAATTTCTTGTTTGTGCTTGAGTGTAAGGGTTTTCCATACTCAATCCTAGGACTGACGCAACATTAGTTGTAGGTACCTAAACAAAAAGGAGTAATAAAATGAAACTTTTGTATTTTATTAGCATGTTATCTCAAAGAAATGTAATTTTTATAATTTTTCAATGATATTTTTATGAATATAATGTATTATTTTCATTATTTCCATGATGAAAAATATATAGTGTTGCGTATTGGGAAAATGCACTATTTCGCATTTAGTTGGACTTTTTCCTATTTAACGAGTGTTGTTCTTAGTTGTAATCGTATAATGTAATTTGGAAAAAGATGTCAAATATTTCTTCTTTTAGTGTCAAAATAAATATAGGAGGATTAAATTGTAAGCTTTTCATTTAAAATGTTTATCATAGCTGAACATTTTGGCTATGATTGTGCTAGTAAAATTGTTAGCAAGTAATTTAAAATGACGTGGTTTTACCTATCTCCTACTTATTTGTAATGAACTAGGAAATCACTTAATATTTAAATTAAAATGTCATCTTACATTGTGTGTGTTTCTATATTGAGAGGAAAGAGACCAATCAAACATATAGTTCAAAATATTAAAGGTTTTTGAATCTAATGACCCTCTCTAGTAAGCTCCTAGTTAGGCTAGCTCTAAAACATCTTTTGAAGTCTTAGAGACATAGAGGTATTGTATGTGTTTGTGTATTCCTCCGTAGAAACCTAGTCAAGAGAATTCACATAGGTATAAAAGTGTGTAAGATTCGTTAGTGTGAGGAATAACATCGTTTTAATGGCATACAAGATGACATGTTGAGCTTGAAATATCGTGGTTTTTTTTTCGGAGACCTCGAACAACATTAGAAGTGGAATGTAGTGAACAATGGGTGTACCCACAAAGATAGTTAGGTTGTGCATTATTTCTCTATTAATTTTTTAATTGTAAAGGAAAATTTATAACTTTCCCTCGTTTGGAAATATACCCTTGTGATGTCGATCTAATCATTTCAAGGGTCATGGAGACTTCTTATAACATACTAAAATTTTCTTATGAGGCGAAGTGGACATGATTTGATCTACGTAAAAACAAGTGAATATGAAAACATAGATTCTAATTTAAGAATCAAACCTAAAATGTGAATGTGATAGGATATTTGAAATTAAATATCAAGTGATATATTTTATTGGCAATCAAATAAACGAACAAGATCTAATAGAACCCTTTATAAGATAAGTGTTCAATGAAAATGAGAAAATGTATTCTTGGAATATGTCAAGTGGCACAAATGCCTTGCAAGACATGGACATTTGATTTCTCTAATTTTATCTTGTCGTAAGGTTTAGAAACACTCAAACACTAATAAATGCAATGTATCAAGTGACCTCTCTTGATTTTATGTGACAAAGGGGATATGATGTATGATTATAAATTATAGTAAATATGGCTTTAGATTTTTGTGGAATTCATAAAATTGAATAGCTTTTGCATTTGACCCTCTTTTTTTCCCTCTTAGATAAATATGTGCCTTAGTATGAGTAGTGGATTAGCATGTGCTTCTCATATGGGGTGGTTTGCCACCATCCAAGAATTATTTTGAAGTTAGGAGATCATAAAGCATCTCTTAAGGTTATTGGTGGAAGGAATGCTAGTGCATATTCTCACAACAATTTAAATTGTTCCTTGGAAATAATTTTATAAGCATATAGTTGTTGGGTTGTCTTGTCATATGTGTATAAATTCTTAATGGTCTAAGAGAAATGAAATAAGTAGATAGGTGCAATGTCAAAACTCCTTATAGTCATGAATCCCTAAGTGTAAATTATTTATTATTTGAATTTTAATTGTTCAAAAATATAAACTGTGAGACCAAAGTATGTTGTAAGTGTAAATATTATAAGAGTTAATGATATTTTGGGTTAGAATAACGTCATGCTGGAAATACTCATAAAATAAACCAAACACTTTCATGTTGTTAAAAATATATATGAATTTCCCTTGGTGAGATCAAACTTTTAAGAAAACAACAAATTTATATATATAACTCTAGATAAATTTTCTTGATGTGGAAATGTTGAATGAATCCAAACAAGTTATTGAATTATATCAATAGTAATAGGAAAATGGGGTACTATGATGGAAGGGTGTTTATGCGAAGAGATATATTGAATCTAAACCACCCTTTTAATCTTTAACATATCTTCCTTTGCCTCATGATAGATTTACTTTTCTAGAACAAGTAAAGTTTAAACATTGAATATATGTCTCAAAAAAGAAGAACCTTAACACCTTGTTAGTTTTTTTCGTAACAAGGATAAAATTTAAGGTAAATTAAACATATTTTGGGAAACAAACATCTGACATAAAAATGATTATTAGGAAGCTCGTGGGTGTTTAAAATGAATTTCATTAACAAATGAGTATTACATAGTTAATGGAAATTGATAATAGAATCAACCGTGCATTATTTTTCAAAGCCTAATGTTATACAAACATAAAGTGTTTGAAGTTTCAGAAAAAGGAAAATTTTACACCCTTGCAAGTTTAATCCACTTTGAAACCTATAAAGTTATACAATGGAAATCTAAATGTAAGTAATTGCAGAAATTCGTGGACAAAAAGATGACATAAAAACTTGAAATTCACGTACCATGATTGGAGCCTATTTTCTACAGGATTGGGGATTTCCAAACTTGAAACCATAATCAAGGCTTAAAAACATGATCACGGTTATAAACCACGATCGCAATCCTCCGAGACCAAAAAAATGGACCCGCAACCCTCAATTTATCTATTTTTCTCCCGTGAACCACAATTTATCCTCAACTTTTGGCACTTGAGATTTGAAACCCCCTAAAACTGCACTTCAAAATTTTGGATCATGAAATTTTAAACAATTCCACCAATACGAAGATGTACGCCTCTATTTTGATCAAATTTCTTGTATTTTAGGTTAATTTTTGTGATTTTCATGGGTTTTTCAAAAAAAAAAATTATGTATACAATATTTTTGTTTTTTCAGTTGTTTGACAAGCTCATAATCCTACAATCCATCCAAATATTCCTAAAAATCTCCAAACATTCCTCAAAACCCTCCTCCAAACATATATCCGCCTCCCGTGTGGCTCCTTCCCCGTCCCTACGAAACTAAAAGTAGGAACACAATCTTATATCGTTGGAAGAATCTGATAAAATAAAATTTCCATTGAGAATTGTATTTAGATAATAAGACAAAATCATGCCACACATCTGTCCCGCATGACTTTAGCCAAAAAAATTACAAACATTGATTGGAAAATTTGACTCTCGCAACCAACCAAATAAATAGATGGAATACCTTTAGAGGTGATTATAGGTGGTGGATGTAGATAAATTATCTCATGTGACCATAAATGATAAAAATTACAAAATACCACATTTGTGCATTATATATCGACCCGAGAACCAATGCCCCCAGAACTAGTTGCCAATGGTTCCCAATATATTGGTACAATGATGACCGATGGTTGATGAATTTTTATTATCCACCATGAAACAACAATGAGGTTCCTATCTATTTTTAAAGAAATTATATTGCGAGTTTGTGCTTAATGAGGTCCCAATTTATTTTGACTTTTGTAAGTTTTATGGGTGAGGAGGTGGCTTTACATAGAGTAGACCTTGTGCACATGTTGGTCAACCAAGGATCCCCCATACCCCAAAACCCCACTTCCTTCGCTTATCCCTCACCGTGAAGGTGTTCTTGGAGATTGACACACTACATGCATTACGAGAGCTCACTCGACACTTTGACCCAACATAGTGACTAGATTACATCCGGTGATGTTGGTGGAAGTGTCGGCTCTAGCGCAAAACACCACTATGGATCATGTGATGTTGTATGTATTGTAGGAAAGATATCATTTGTTAGATCACATGATTTCTTTTCTCTAGATGAGATGATGACAGATGTTTTTGGAACTAGTGCAAATGGTCTTGGTATTTCATAGGTAAATGTCAAATAAATATTTAATATATATGTACAATAGTTTAATTCATTTGAGATTTTAATATATATGTGTTAGCGCAGAATTATAGCACCCCGAATGGCCTCGATCTTATTGGGGCACTCAAAGTGTGATTGCACAACATTGGACTATCTCTCAAGCCGTGGGACTTGCGAACTTGAGATGCACCTCTAGAGAAGGTTGGTTCCTCGCTTCCTAAACTACCCGTCACGAGCTACTCTAGTGCATGTAGACCTATTATAATCCTAATCTAAACGTTCTAGGAGGACAAAGAGAGAGAGGGTGAAAGAGAGCCTACACTAAGTGGTCATACACCAGAGAATGAAGTAGGCGATCACGGATCTCGGCTGCCGGAAGTGGAGATAGGTGAGAAAAGGAGAGGGTATAAAAATACACCATAGAACAAAGGTAGATTCACATGGAACACCAATCGAAGACCTATTAAGTAAAGCTCTCAAAACTTGCAATAGATATCAAAGTATGCACAATATACCTTGTAATGCCGAGAGTTAAGAAGAGACAATAAAATGAGCCAAGGATGGGCATATGCATCATGAAACACATTTTATTTCTCTAAAATGTTACATGGTACATCCTCATTAGGAAAGAGGAAAGAAAATTCCATTACATAGCCATGGTAGGAGGCTTAGACTCCACATTATACCTTAAGGAAGAAAGAGAGAGGGGGAAGAAGAGAAACAATGACCAACCCTTTACAATGAGTCAAACTCCCACCTTTATAGATGGAGCGGAGAGAAGATGAGAGAAATGAGGCGAAAACCTTATTTGAGGGTCAACCACCATCCATTAATGCTCCTAAAATCCACCTATAATCTGTCCTATTCTATTTCCCATGTTTGTTCTAAGGCGTGTTGAAGAAGGAAGAATGGTAGACCAAAACTGAAAATCCTAGAAGTGAAGCAATTAGATCCCGTATTAATGGGGAAAAGACATTTTCTATATTTTCACAAACCAAATCTTGCCAAAAATTATATTTTATGTTTTCATGGCGTAGTAAATGTTTCAATCTTTCTAATGGTACTAAATTTGTCGAAATCTGAGCTCTGGATCAAAATATATACTCATTTGAAGATTTTAATTGAATCCTTTGTGAAAATGGCAAAAACCAGTTTACAAAATGGGTCCATGGGCCCAGAATTCACTTTTCACCTTTTTGCCCAAAATTACAAAATTGTAAAAATTCTTTGTAGCCCCACAAGTTCAAAATTCACTTTTGGTAAAATTTCCTCCTGGCCATGCAATTGAAATTGTGCCTTTATGAAAATTTCAAAGATTGCTAAAAAACCCCAGCAGCCCCACAAGCCCTAAATTCACTTTGGAACATTTTCCTCTATGGCCACACTGCACTCCGCTTAGTAAAATAAATCATCTCGGGCCCACTAGCCCACATTTTACCTTTTGGTGAAAATTTCTCCCCAACTCCACCGGTCTACTTTGACCTCGAAACATGGTTGTGTGTCCCTTTTATTTAGAGGGGGTCATATGTTCGATACTAGACATGTGGAGGCTAAACACACATTTCAGTCTGCCTTTGAGTATACCTTTTAAATTTATGTGGAGATGACACGTGGTGCCTTCTGCGAGTCTGCGATACTTAGCCGATTTGGGCTGATGTATTTCTCGAACCCTAGACACGTGGAAGCCTCATGCTCATTTGAGTCTCCGCTTTGGGTCATGTATTTGAATTTATGCTGATGAGACATGTGGCTCCTTCCACAACTATCTCTATTTCTCTTATACGTAGCTGACTTGGGCTTTCTACCTTTCTCAATCCCGACTACGTGGTAGGTGGCGCATGTTTAAATCTCCTCTCTTTGGACATAGCCTTGGTGTTGCACCGATGAGACAAGTGGAGGCCTCTGCCAATGCTATTATACTTATCCACCCGAGAACTTGAGTGAACACTACCTCGTTGGGTTCTAGGACATGTGGATGCTCCGAGCTTGTTTGGAGACCCGCTTTTGGATTTACCTTTGAAGTTGCACGGTAGAGACACTTGGCATATTCCGCTGGCTCAAAGAATTTTCAATGGCTGATGTAAATTTTGAGGCTCTAGACATGTGGAGGCTTGGTGCTTGTTTGGGACTGCCTTTTGGGCTTGACCTTTGAACATTTTTCAATGAGGCACGTGGAGGATTCTGTTGGTTCTTCTATACTTAGTCAATTTGGTGGTTCAAATTTTGGTTCTGCCCCCTTTTTTGACTCGGCCATGTGGCAAGCCTTTGTTCACTTGGGTTCTCTGCTTTGATCCTCACTTTGGAATTGTGCCAAACCGACACATGACGCCTTCCATGAGTCTATTTATACTTGGGCGGTTGGGTCTCGAGTTGATTCGTATGTGAACTCTAAAACTTCGAGCCCATTGATTTGATCTTCTTCTATTGATCTTTGATCTCCTTTGATGCGGTTTGGCCTCATTTTATGACATTCCTCCTCCATTATAGAGCCTTCCTATACTTGATTATTGGATTTAAATGTGAGCTCATAGGATAAAGCAAAACCTTAGGTTTTTCTTCTGTATAGGGTCGTAATTGACTAATTTTTTTGGGGGGAATTGGGATAATAGTTTGGTGTCTCACGGGGACATCTTCCTGCTAGATGAAGAGACCAGTAGTATCCTTGGAAGTATCCATTGGGCATGGAGTCATGAATGATAACCTGGTACTAATATTTTCCCTTAAACCGTGAGCTTGACTACTTGTGCTTCTTTGATTGTGAACCTTCCCGCTATCCACACTCTCAAAATCCATAAGAAAATATTGGAAATGAGGTTCTAAGAGTAGAAAATTGTATTGACCTAGGGCTTTCACCGCTCTAGAAATGGACTGGAGGCACACTGAACTACACAATGATACAACATGGGAGCAACAGAAACTATGCCAAAGGCACTTAGGGAAATTGAAACCTAAACTACAACAAGACAATGTGCATACGCACTTAGAGGAATTAAAACCTACTGCTACCCTACACTAATGAAAGAGACAAGCAATTTCAAACAAAACCTGATACTAGAAATGTAAAGTAGCTTCCCTTTCTTACAATTTGCAGCCATGAAGATGATTTGGCACTGAATCTAGCTATTGGTATGAGTGAAAAACTTACAAGACCAATCCTCCACCCAAATCATCAAGGTATCAACTAGAAACAAAACAAATACCTATTTTAGTTGCTCTCTATTTATACTGAAGAGACATTGCAGCTGATCCTTGGTACTTTGGAGCTCATCCTCATGTCCTTGAAGAGGGAATGATTGGTTTTGGCTTCTCCCTTGGCTCCAATGAAGCCAAGTACCTGATTTGGCATGGTTTGATTCTTTGAATGTGCCCCTTGCTCTAAATTTCAAATCCAAGAATGGAGTCTTCTTGTTGACCTTCTCAGGTGGATGATTTGAAAGGGATGATAGCCTCATACTCTTTCGCTTCCTCTGTAGAAGATGTATCTTTTGGAAGATTAAAATCTCCTAACCTTGATTCAAGAGGCATGTTGCAAACTATAGGTTGTGCTTGCACATTCTCTTCCATGGTAATAGGTTCTTGTGGTTGAAGGATGGATGATGGGGGATAAAAGATTGCAATTTCAACTGGCTCCTCCTTATCAAAACATTATTTTGAGTCTGATAGGAAATCAAACTCTTCATTTTCCTGTTATAGCAAGGTCTCTCCCTCTTGCATGGTGATCTTAAAATCTTCATTATTTTCACCATATGAAGCTTCATCTTCAAACATGAAGCTAGTGAGTTCAAACTCTTCCAAAAAATTAGAATTTTGGAGAGGTTGAATGGGAGAGGGGTCTGTAATCTCTTGTACAACTAGATCATGATTCAGCTCCTCTGAATCTACCTTGGTCACCTCCATATGCTCCTCTTCAACTAGACTTGGAGCTGATTGTTCTTCTTCCCTCATGGATTCATCAATCAAATCGGGCCCTTTAAATGAAAGTATTTTTTTTTCAATGATGCTTTCTTCATCAAGTGGCTTCATCTCTAATTTGATCTCTTCCAGCTGCTCCTCTTCGATGGGACTTGGAGCTGGTTGTTCTTCCTTTATCTTCATGGATGAGTGTGTAGCTTGGATTAAATCATCATCCTCTTCAGAAAAAATGCCATTATGGACACTACATTCAGAGAAAATAGATTTATGATCTTCTCCTTCTCCTTCTTGTTCTTCTTCTGCTGCAAATTCAACCTTAGCCACCATTGGTTCTTCAACCTTGACCTCCTCTGTTGGCTTAACCATCAAGGGGATCTTTGTAAACCTGAATCTTTAAGCCCAACTCTTCGATGTTCTTTCATTTCTTCTCTTTTGGGTTCCTCTTCTTTCTTTCCTTGGCTGGTTGTCTTATTTTTATCTCCTCAACATGGAATTCAGAAAGCAAGAGGAGTGGCAGGTTGGGGTTCAACCAGTTTTGATATTGTTTGTGGTGGGGGGGAAGTGGAAATTCTTTTGCTTGGAGGGAATTACTTATTAGGAGGGAGAAGGTAGAGGAGTTGAGGTGGGATGGAAGATCAGGAGATGGAGAAGGGAAATCAACACTTGGGGCAACAACTGAGGGGCTTGAATCTTGACACTACTGAAATGATAAAGCTTGAGAAAGAGATGTGAAGGAAAAGGAGCTAGTGATTGACTTACTTATTGACAAGGTTGTCTCACACTTTGCTCATATGCCTCAATATCCTCAATCCATTATGTAAGGTGAGGCAACATTTCAATCATGAAGTCAACCTTCTCCTGAGGGTTGTAATGTCTTGGCATAGGGTCGGCCCATGGACAAGGTGCCCTATAGCCAATTTTGAATGCTTTCATTTATGTTGTAGCCCTTGAATACACCATGCGTGCCTCCATTTTTTGAATCTCCTTCTACAAATAAGAATTCTCCATGTAGTTGTTACCATTGTATACGTCCCCTTGTTCTTGATAAGCTTCATAGTGAAAGCGGTTTTGACCCTGCTCATATGGGTAAGCATAATGGTTATGGATCTGATAATAATGCTAATCTGGAGGGGATAGAAAGTACGTTGGAGGTGGACTGTACTACTACTTTTGCTAAAGGTGTGAATTCCAAGATGGGAATGAATTCATGATTTCATAACTTCATGAATGGTAGAATATGAAATATGTAGAAAGAAATATGAATGAAAATGGATGGAAATGGATGGAAAAGGTTCAGAACTTAGAGAATGGGTCATGGACCAGATGGAGTTGCTACATGTGCTTTGAATGTGCCTCTAAAGGCTGAATCTCACCAAGAACACATAAAATTGATGAAATGATGCCAAAACCGTTAGCGCATAATCACAAAGACCGCTAAATGGGCTTGGATCTAAGTGGGGTATTTTGTGTGATTGCACAACATTAGACCATCTCTCATGTTGTGGGACTTGTGAACTTGAGATGGACCCCTAGAGAAGGATGGCTCTGCTTCCTAAACTACCTTTCATGAGCTACTCTACTATAGGAAAACCTTTTCTAATCTGAATCTAACCATACCAAGAGGAAAGAGAGAGAGAGAGAGGGTGAAAGAGAGCCTACACTAAGCGATGATACACTAGAAAAGAAAGTGGATGATCACAAATCCATCTTCCCGAAGTGAAGAGAGGTGAGCAGAGGAGAGGGTGGAAAAGATGCACCATAGACCAAAGGTAGATACACATGGAACACCACTCAAAGAGGCATTAAGCACAACTCCTAGAACCCACAATTGACATTAGAGTATACACAAGTGTATCAACGATGAGAGGTAAGAAGAGTGAATAAAATGAGCCAAGGATGGACATATGCATCACAAAACATATTTTATTGCTCCAAAAAGTTACCCGTACATCATCAATTGGCAAGAGTTCGAGAAAATGCCATTACAGAGCCATGAGAGGGCTTAAACTTTGCATTCTACCCTAAGGAAGAAAGAGAGAGGGGGTAGAAGTGAAACAATGATCAACCCTTTATAATGAGTCAAACTCACACATTTATAGATGCAGCAAAGAGAAGCGAAGAGAAAGGAGGTAGGAAACGTGATTTGAAGCTCAACCACCAGCTATTAATGCTCCTACAAATTTACTCTAACCTTTCCATTCTGGTTCCCCATATTTGTTTGATGTGTTAAGAAGTAAAAATGGAAGACCAAAATAAAAATCCTTGAAGATGAAGCAATCTGATCCCGTATTAATGGGGGTAAATAAGTTTTCTATATTTTCACCCACCAAATCCTACTAAAAATAATATTTTATGTTTTAATGGCATAGTAGAGGTTTCAAACTTTCCAATGGTACCGAGTTCTTTTGAAATTCGAGCTCGGATCAAAAGATATGCTCATTTGAATATTTTAATCGAATCCTTTGCAAAAAGGAAAAAAAAACCAATTTTGAAAAATGGGTCTGGGCCTAGAATTCACTTTTCACCTTTTTCCACAAGATTACAAAAGTGTGAAAACTTCCGCATGATCCCGCAAGCCCAAAATTCACTTTTGGAAAAATTTCCTCCATGGCCCCACAATTGAAATTGTGCCTTTATGAAAGTTGCCAAGATTGCAAAAACACTCCCACGGCCCCGCAAGCCCGAAATTCACTTTGGAAAAATTCCCTTCATGGCCCCATAGACTCGGTTAGTAAAAGAGATCATCTTAGGCCTACTGCCCACATTTTCACCTTTGGAAAAATTCCTCCCCACATCTATTGGTCCACTTTGACCTAAAACATTGCCGCATGTCCTGCTTTGTTTGGCGCGATTACATCTTCGATCCTAGAAACATGGAGGCTCAATGAAAATTTGAGTCTACCCCTTGAGTCTACCTTTTGAATTTTCATAGATATGACAAATGGCGCCTTGCGTGAGTTTGCGATACTTAGCCGATTTGGGTCAATACATTTCTCAAACCCTAGACATGTGGAAGCCTTATGCTATTTGAGTCTCCGCTTTGGGTCACACCTTTGAATTTTCTCTAATGAGGCATGTGGCTCCTTCGCAACTATCTTTGTTTCTCTTATAATTAGGTGATTTAAGCCTACTACCTTTCTTGGTCCTTAACTATGTGGCAGGATGGTGCATGTTTGAGTCTCCTCTCTTTAGACCCAGCCTTGGTGTTGTGCCGATGAGACACGTGGAGGCCTCCGCAGATGATCTTATACTTAGCTGATTCAGTGGCCTCGAGTGAACACTACCTCATCAAATTTTGAGACATGTGAAAGTTCCATGCTTGTTTGAGACCCACTTTGTGATTTAGCTTTGAAGTTTGGCGGAAGAGACACTTTGCATCTTCCGCCGACTTAAAGAATTTTCAAAGGCCAATGTAACTTTTGAGGTTCTTGACATGTGGAGGCTTGGAACTTGTTTGGGAAATTCCTTTTGGGCTTGACCTTTGAAGATGCACTTGATGAGGCATGTGGACGCTTGCCACAGTTCTTCTATACTTAGTCGATTTGGTGGTTCAACTTTCGATTCTGCCCCCTTTGTTGACTCCTAGCCACATGGCGAGTCTACGCTCATTTGGGGTCTTCATTTTGGATCCTCCCTTTGAAATTGTTCCAAACTGACACATGGCATCTTCTGCAAGTCCATTTATACTTGGGCAGTTCAGGTCTCAAGTTGAATCATATGTGAAGTCCAAAACTTTGAGCCCTTGATTTCATCTTCTTCTGTCAAGGTCTGATCTCCTTTGACACCTTTCGGCCTCATTTTCTAACCTTGCTTACTCCATCAGTAGAGCCTTCCCCGTCCTTGAATACTTGATTCGAATGTGAGATCACAGACAAAGTCGACCCTAAGGTCTTTCTTCACCAATTTTTCGAGGGAAAAATTTGGATAATAATTTGGTGACTCACGAGGACATCTTCTTGCTAGATGAAGAGACCAAGAGCCTTGGAAGGATCCTTTTGGGTCATCATCTACTTTGGGAATTGAGGCTGCTGGCATGCTTCACGTCAATTTTACACAAGTTAGTTTCTCTTTACAATTTGTTTCTAATTATGGAAGTTCAACCGTCTATTTACCGTTGTAGGAATTTCGAGAGACTTGAGTAACATGGAATATTTCCTAGATCATTAAACCTAGATTCCTACTCTTTCAAGAGGTCATATGATATTAAGCAGGAATAATTAACCTAAAATGGAGGATTATTTGGAAGATTATGTCAACAACATTATTGTTTATTACCAATCCTTCTATAGAATGACATTACAACAAATAACAGGTTTCTTATCTAATAGGTCATAGAGGACATAGAATATGATGCTAATGAGTTTTTCAAAATGGAATACCTATATTTTATTCACTTCACACATATTCCTCTTGTATATAGGCCATTTGTAAAGCGTATTAATACACTAACTTATACTGCAAAAGTCCTCCAAAGATCAAAAAATTGGTTCATTCAGAATATGCATGAACTCAATTATACTACTTGTTCTACTTATAGATAATCCCCCCAAAAACAATTTATCTATATGAACAATATATTTCAAGTACCCAACTTCTTAGTGATACAATTTAAATCGTTTCCATTATTGAAATAAAATGATGTGTTAGTACCATGGATTTGAGCCATGTTTCACATTGTAAAATAACTTCTTGTAGATTAGAGAATTATAAAATAGACATGTTGAAATTAATAGCTTTCAACACAAATTGAGTATATTAGACACATTCAAAATTTTCAAATACTTGGCCAAAAATAGTCTCAATAATGTTATTGAGTTCTATATTTCACCAAATGTGTAGACTTATTATTTTCATGCATAAATAATTATTAGCCAAATTCTTGGGAAGTGAGAAAGGATTCACATACTCAATTAGCACAACTAAGCAAAGACTCTATTGATACTCACTTCAAAATCCATTTGTGAGGTTTACAATGACTTCGGCATTAATGGTGTGTTAACTTACTAGGAAAATCATCACGAATAGTATCTAAATAAAATTAATTTTTCATGGCTCCAATTTTACTAATAGGGTAGATCCTAAGTTTACGAGAGACTCCAAAATTATGATTTCAATGATGTTATTTTTAATGTCATCACATTTTTAACTTAAGTAAAAGGAGATAAGGTGACATAGTGTTTTGAGCCATAAATATCTAGTTCATTTCCACCATCAGCAATGAGACAAAATCATAGATTGAGGAAAGATAATCAATGATAAATCTCCTAATAAACTAGTGGACCTCCTCGAGATAAAACATTATTTATGGTTTTTAACCTTATCCATTGCATTGTCAATATTAGACATTATTCCTATGTAAAATTTCTTTACATTTTACTAGTCAACCCTTTCAAAGTAGTGAAATTATCTCTTATCAAAGATCAACTTGTATGGAAGGTTTTGCAAGCCTTGAGTGGTTTCAAAATACTAGGTTATATTAATTGGGAAGGTATATAATTCTACTTCATGATAATATGCAATAAGAAAGGCATTAAGAGCATTGCACTAGTCTTGGTAGCTATTATCCAAACAACTCTACTAGCAATTTGGATAACTTGCATACACATCCTGCTCCCCTTCAGATTCTTCTATCTCCTTCAATTTTACCTTGTGGGCCCTCCTCCCGCGCTGCTTCACTTTCTCTCCTATCATTTCGTGCACTCCTTGCAAGCACCTCTACAGACTTACCTTCTAATTAGCTAAGTCCTTGACATTCCTCTTGCAAAATTGCGTGTGCCCCTCTTCACCTCTTTCTTCCATTTCTCCTTTTCACCCACACTCCATGAATTTACCTTCTTTCTAGTTAGCTCGGTGCATCTCCAAAAGTTAAATCAAAGGGTTAGGCTTAAATGTGTGCTAAGCTTCCACGTGTCTAGAGCCCCAAACGTTACACCAGCCATTGAAAAGTATTCGACTTAATAGAGGTCAAAACAAAAGGACTAAGTATAGAGAACCAAAGGAAGCCTCCATGTGGATCAACGGTGTAATAGCAAAATGAAAGTATGGAGGCAATCCCCAAAGAAGTGCATGCCTTCCATGTCTCCTTAGTCCAAAAAAGGGACAGAGTCATGGGTTGAATAGTCAAATGAGAGGCAGTGCAAGTGAAGAGTGCCAAGTGTCAAAGACAAAGTGCTTTTTCAAAGATAAAATTTGGGGCGAGATTCCAAACAAGCACCATGTCGCCACATGTCTAGGGTTAGACTTTTGGCTTGCCAAGAAAAGAGAATTAGAAAAAATACAAAGGAGCCCGTGAAGGCCGATTACATGTTGATCTGGTGCAATTTCAAGAGCATAAATATTGGGCTAAATCTCCAAGAAGTGAAAGGCTGCTACGTGGACCTAGTACGGATAAAACTCTTCCTCTTTCACACCCAAATATTTAATTAACCATATATTTTGGCTCAGTGCTTGAAATCTGAAAAATATTTCACCGTTGTAAAAATCTCGGCCTCATCTACACCTTCGAGATCTGAAACTTTAATTTTGGAGAGGTTAGGTAAGGAGAAAATGGGAAATCATCTATTAGGACATTAACGTAGAATCAGATTTCTTCAACCACCAGATCTCATATGATTCGATCTTCCATTCCTCCTCCTTCAAGGTGCCGAAAAAATAATTGATGCAAACATGATAGATTTGGGGTGGCATTGATGATGGTGGTTGAGCTTTGAATTAATTTTACCACTTCTCTCTTTCCTTCTTTCCTCTGGGATGAATCTATAAAGATAGGGTCGGGGCTCTTTGTAATGTTTGGACACTTTGGATCCTTATGCATGTTTCTAAGGACTCCATATTTTCTATATTTTAAGTTGCGAGACTCTCCATGTTTGGCTCTTACATGTGGATATCACCTCTTTATCACTTGTAATAGTTCTCGTGCATTCTTAGAAGTAATAAAAGCATCATTTTATTACTATTATTTGTCACGTAACGTGTTTTCATTCCTTCTTATTTCCTCCTCTCTTGCATTTTGTATTTTTGTTCTACTTTAGGTCGCCAACAGCTTCTATATTTGGTTGTGTTCCATGAGAACAATTTGATGAACACATGTTTTTCTGTGCTACTCATGCTTAGCCTCCTTTCACACATCCCCTATCATTCTCACTCAAAACAAATAGTGTTCACCCTCTTTTATGGTGTTATCACCTTTTAGTGTAGTTTGATTCATGTTGTCCTTCTTTCCCTGGTCCTTGGCATTCTTAGCTTAGTTTCCCCTTTCAAAGCACTAGGAGTAGTAGTAGCAGTAGAAATAGATAAAGGAACAGGAATTCTCGAGAGATCTTTCCTAAGTGTGCAAGGTCCCACAACTTCGGGATGATTCCATTTTGGTCTCAAACACCTTGGCCCTTTCGAGATCCGAGATGCGGGTGCACATTTGAGAAACCAACAATTTCTAGCATGCCTGACGGGACTAGTATTGAAAGCTCAAATTTCATATCTCTATGTTCTAGTGTGTGAACTTAGTGTTTCAGCCTTTAGAGGCTCATTTCGAACACATTTGGTGAATCCCAATATTTTAGGATCTCTATTTAGGCAGTCCTGAGTGCCTTTTGATGATAACAATGCACACAAGAAGAAGTGCAGCAACTGGAGACTCCTTTGAATACCTCCAGCTATTCCTGAGAAAATTTTGTTCTAGAAAGCTTGCGCGTGTATCTCTATCTCTAGTGCATTGCGCCCACTCAAATCCTTCTAAAAAAGACAATATGTTTGCCCTGTAATGGCACATCAGCCACCTCCTCCATTAAGAAGCTTTGCAAACTTTTATGGAGGGAGTCCCTTACTCTGTTGCGTAACATGATATCCCAAATGGTGCGCTCAAGAGTATCCCTTACTTTACTGGTGAGAATCAAGTCACCCCTCAGGAGCATATCCAGGATGTGGCAAATGTGTGTTTACTCTATCTGATCACACATAATGATGTAAAGCGATTAGACACTCGCTTGCAACCTCTTTCAAAGGTAAAGCACTTCAATGGTACCGAGGCTTGAGACTTGGATCTATAACCACCTACGATGAGATGGGAACAAATCTATGTAGTTATTTTGAAGACAAATCAAATCACCTATCTTTGGTGGAGCAACTAACACTAGAAATGAGGGCACCCAATGAGAAAATGACTGATTTCAACATTAGATTTTAGAATACTTAGGACATAATCCCTCTTATGGTAAGACCTATAGCCCAACATGCTTTCCTTTATTATTTGAAGGTGCTCAACAACGATATTTTGGTAATGATCCAATCTATGGGAGGTAAAACTCTACCATCTACTTATAACTTTGCAGTAAGGGTAGAAAATAGTCTCATTCAGGTGGGAAAGTTGGCTCCTAAACCGCCCATGCCCTGGTTCCCATAAATTTTGCAAGCACCCCACCCTTCTATAACCTCTATTCCTACTCCTAAGAAAAGCATGCAACCGGTTGCTTCAACATTCTATTCTCCATCACAACAAAAGCAAGATGAAAAATTGAAGGTCTTGATCAGAAATTTATCAAACAAGGTCATATCATTACAAAAGTAGCAAACACAAGCATATAGAGGTAGTTCTAATCGGAAAGTGGCCAAGGGAATCAACCTTGATGGAATCAATACGTAAATTAGAGATACGCACCCAACCAACATAATGATAGATGATAGCCTAATTTACATATTCCCTTGCATGTTTTCCCTCCACATCTTCTCTCCCAAAGACTCACCCTAAGCCGAGCGCTCATTCCAATTAAGAACAACTTGGCACAAGAATTAGAGTGGTGCTTCCCTTAGAAAATGCCTCATAGTTAGTACCATTATGCTAATGTTGTCCACACCCAAGACTTCATGATATAGAATGCTTCATCTTGTGATCCCTCAACAAGCATCCATGAAGTAGATAATATAGAAGGGACAAAAGTTTCTTTGAAGTCCAATTTGATGTTATTTTTCATAGAGGACTTCTGTGAAATCAACCAAGTTGGAGAAGATACAAACAGACCGCGTGCCCAAGTTGCAGACAACATAAGATATAAGAAAAGAATATTAAAGTTACATGCAAGGTCACAGTCCCAACAATACAAGAAGATCTTCGAAGAAAAAAGAATCAGACAAGACCTCTTGCAGAAAAAGCATTCAAATCTCTATACAGGAGGTCCAACGTAAAGCTTTGTCTCAAGAAGCACACACCCATTCTTTGGTAGGCCAAGCCTCTGATCCAACTAAAATTAAGGATTTCACACCTGAACAGTCAAAAAGGGATGTTGTTCCCTAAATGCACAATAAAGGAGATATTTTTTTCAACATTGTTGACCACATGAAGCAAACAAACATAAATGTCACAATGTGGGATGCCTTGACCATTCCATCTCGGTGAGATCTATTGCATGAATCTACGGCACAAGTTCCGCACCCGACCCGGTTATGTAGAAGCAACATGCTTCTGTCAAAATATGCCAAGAAGAGGATAAAAAAGTAAGTAAAATTGCTAAAACCCCACCCTTCTATATTTTCTTGATTATAGGTAAGCACCTAGTGCATACCGCTTAATTGACTCGGGTCTTAGTATTTCTCATATGCCTAAGAACATAGCTGATGTCTTAGGTATAAAATATAGCCCTTTGGCTAAATGGGTTCTACAAATTGATGGCTCAATTGTAACCACCTTAGGAGTCATCAAGGATCTTGAGTTAACCCTCCATGCATGTCCAAGCCTTACAATTACTCAAGATTTTTCAATTATTGACTTCGCCTCCTTTGTTTTCCCTATGTCTATCAAGAGAATTTACTACCAAATTGGGTGGTTACTTGTATTCTTATTGGTCTCATATGTTACTCAAGACAAGGTATGGTACTCGGTTTACCATACAAGTGAGCCTATTTTTTCTTATCCTGTAGAGCCATATGTCCCATCCCCTATCCAAGCCAATTTTCATATCCAAGAAGAACAAGTTTTAGTTCTGGAGAGTAGTCTCTTCCACCCTCTATTCTAGACCTAGTACTTGATGAATGGGCGGAGAGGCATCAAAAATTTGATCCCTATGCTGAAGAACTAGAAGCCTATGAAATTGGGCTTGGTACTTATTGCATTCTAGAAGAAGACGTTATGCTTCTGTGTGCACTCATAGGAGACAAAGTTCAAACTGGTCTATGGAAGTTATACTTTGATGGATCCAAAAGCATAAATGGCGTAGGAGTAGGAGTGGTTCTCATTTCCCCTAAGGATGAGAAATTCTTCTTCACATATAGGCTACAGTTTGCATGTTCTAACAATGTGGTAGAATATGAAGCATTGGTGCATGGCTTGCTTATCGCTAAAAAGAAGAAAATTAAAGTGCTGCAAATCTTTGGGGACACATAATTGGTCATCATCCACAAGTGACCAAAAGATGCCACATAAAGAATAATATTCTTAAAGCTTATAAGTTACATAGAATTTGAGACCTACTTGAGAGCTTTGATGCCCTTAATCTGTAGGTAGTTCCGCACATAATGAATGGAGAAGATGACCAAATGGCCATGCTCGGTTCAAAATTTTCTCCTACTAAGGAATTTTTCAAAGGAAACACTCAAAGACATTAATATGGTAATCAAACCATCCATTCCGATAATAACACTATCTTGAAAGTGTTTAACAGTGACTGACACATACGATCATCCATTTTATCTAGAACAAAGCTGAATTTTCATCAAGTTTGCAAACTAACTTGCATGATAGCTATATTGAACAAGTAATATAGTTAAAGAAAAATAAGTTACCTAAAGGGCTGGTCACCTTAGAGAAAATTTTTAGCCTTGATGATGAGTTGAAGGGTGAGGAAATATACATGTGAGCTGCACAACATGATTTCTCTCCAATTACTATTGCATGAAGAAAGGAGATGCTACTCAGGAGGACTTGTGTGCATGAGGAAAAATAGTCCTTCATTGTTCTCTACCAAAAATACAAAGTGAAATTTTCTCATGGGAGTTTGAAGACCTCAATTTTTTTGATCCAAGTGTTGCTCAACACTCCATTTACCTTGATCCTGGCATAAACCTCGTTAGAGATAAATAGTAGCCAATCAATCCAAAGATAGAGCCCTCATGAGAAAGGAACTATCAAAACTCATTGAGGAAAAAATTATCTTTCCTATCAAATACTCTACCTGGGTTGCAAATATGCTTCTAGTATGCAATAAGAATGGTGAAATCAAACTTTGTGTTCATTTTAGAGATTTGAATAAGGCATCTCTAAAGGATCACTATCCTTTTCCTTCAATTAAATAGATTCTACAGAATGTGGTTGGCGCACAAAGGTTCTCCATGTTATATGGGTATTCAAGTTTTAACCAGATTCTAGTTAAGGAAGAGGATCAATTCAAAACAACATTTACAACCAAGTGCGGAACATATGCATACCAGAAAATGCCCTTTGGTTTGTCAAATGTGGGTGCAACATTTCACAAGTGTCATGGATATTACCTTCAAAGGTTACATCAATGAGTTCATCTTGGTTTACCTTGATGATATAATTGTCTTCTCAAAGTAGAGCGCAGATCACATGGTGCACCTGGAAAAGGTATTTGAGAGATGCAAAAATTTGGGGTATCTCTTAACCCCAAGAAGTGCAATTTTTTGGTCACTCGTAGAAAGATCTGGGCCATGTAGTTTTAACGGATGACATCACGATTGATCCTGAGTGCATTTCAGCCATCCTAGCCCTTTCCTTGCCAGTGCACAAAAAGGCCTTACAATCCTTCCTTGAAAGATTAACTTTGTTAGGTGTTTTATCCCTAACTTTACGGGACTGGTTTGGCCCATCACCCTTATGCTCATGAAGGACATAGCCTTCAAATGGACAGCAGAAGGAAGAGAAATCTTCAACAAGATCAAGAAATATCATTATTTCTAGATTTCTTCCCTCTGTAGAATTGAATAGAATATAGACTCGGTGGGTTCACATGATAAAGCCTTTTTGTGTACTATACGTACCCAAAATTGTAAGGATTGAAAAATAATGTAACGCCCCAATGATGATGCGGGTCTCCTCGCAAGGTGTTCGGGATCTAGGAAAGATCTCCAAGTGTGCGTTAACATCCTGTGCCCCGCTTAGCCCACATGCGGTCCTTTACGCATTTTCCAGAAAGCTCTTTTAACATGACTCACGTAATTTCAATGTTTTACCAGCTTTCTTTCACCGCCATAAGCTTGCATTTATGATTCTGGTTCCCTGAATAGTGTTTTGCCATTGTTTATAGTTTAAGAGTTCTATTTGGTTTTTACCTTGGGTAAATGCAAATGCTATAAATAGTTGGCTTGTGCTCAAGTAAATGGCCCCTCAAATTTGCCTCTGAATTTCTCTTTGCAATAGATTTAGTTTTCATTTTGCTTAGAGTTCTTAGTTTCTTTCATTGCATGCCTAGTTAGTGTTGTTTTACTGTTAGGAAGCCACATATCCATCTTGGCAAGTATCATCGTTATCATTTTATCCAATCCATCGAATAGATAGTTTGTTTTCAATAGGAAGCCATTAAAGTTGTAGGTTTTGTTCTTCAAACAGATAGTTTTAGTGTTCTGACATTTCATGTTGCATGACTCGCAATAAATCCCGCTAGGAATTACATAAGCCAAGCTCCGTACTCTGCGCTATCCCTCTCCTACTCGCATTGTATTCACCTCAGTATCTTGAGCTGCCTTTGTCCCAATATCTACTTCTGTTGATGCTAGCATTACACGCTTTTCTGGATCCACGTGAACACGAAGGAATGAGGAGATCACACTGAGGGGACAAGATCACACACACCATCGGATTCGCCACTGCTTCTCTAAATCCAGTTCTAGCTTTCAAAGTTCTAGTTAGAAACATATCAAATAAAGTAGCCAATCACTTTATTTCAGTCAATTCTACTCTCGATATTGCCAGGAAGTCAGGGGATCGATAGTTTCGAGAAACTATGATTCACTCCTCACTTCGAGGTAGGATCGAGAGCCTTGCAAATAGATTAAGTCAATTATTTCATTGTTTAGAATAGATTCACAAATTACGCATGCATAAAAATAGCTACACTCGGGGTTATCTTGTTTGTTTTAATTTCATCATTAGATTAATTGTCAAATTCTAGATATGTTAAATAGTTACTCTTTTAAATTCATTCAATAGTTCATTAGAAAATACAAAAATAGAGAAATCATATATGCTATAGATATATTCAAAGTAGTTAAATTTCACTTTGCTGTAGTTAATTTACATTGTTACTTTTGTATGACAATCACGGGACCTAGGGAGCCCAGAGAATACGTATTCGAGCCAATCGTGCCTCAACCCAATCTCATCACAGCAATAACTGATATAGATCAAAATCTTAGGATCCAAGTCTTCCGAACAATGGTAAGCTTACAAAAAATCAATTCCCAATTGAGCGGATTAAACATAGAAGATGACCAAGCGCACACATTTTGGTCGAATCAACCAAACTATAGATTACCCTAGGTAACATCCATATGACTCGTAGAAGGGGTTTGAAAGAGAGAAACCTTTGGTCAGTGATCCTTTGTCCCACAAATGCAGACGCAGAGACAGAGACACTCTACATGATATAGATACTAGCCTAAGAATTCAGTTGCAAAGAACACCCGTGAGGCACTCTGAGAAGATCACATAGCTATTAGTTTTGAATATAGAGGCTGAGAAAGCATACGATTACCGGGTGTTAGGATTAGGAACTAATTCTACGCATGACCATACCATAGACCACAACAACCAAGAGTCTACGGTCATGATCCACAAATCCCGCAACCCAACGAATCCGTAAGTCAATCGACATATAGACACTCGCCTACGCACACTAGTATTCGTATCCACTCCACTTCCACCTATCATCATCGAAAATTATCCTTACTAGATACAAAGCTAACAAAGCTAGAGAGTTCTGACTAGGCCAGAATCATCCATAGAGTCAACTATATTTACCATCCACCATATGACCTTATCTGAGACATACACGAAACTATCCTGTGTCATTTTCCACGTATTCCACAACCCATAGATCGAATCACGCCGAGCTCGATATTGATTGAGCCTTAGCGAGCAATCATCCTCGCGATCGATCTATCACACCAGTTCAGGTTAGAGGGCCTTCTTTGCCTTAGATTCACAAATTCCACTAGTGCGTATTGAAGACATTAGATTGCCTAACTAGTTTGTCTGCATCCCATACATATTCCATCCCCACCGGCTGTCTCGGCACGACCTCGGGAGGTCGGGTGCAAGGAAGAGTTACTTGTAGATTCCCACGCTCACTTGTCACTTTTCCATCGTACAAAATTGGTGAACCCGACGTGAACTTTCTACTTTCTAGTTCTGGAGTCATATTTCTACCTAGTTCTTTCAAATTAAAAATTCTTTCATCTTTACTACCTCATTAGCTTTCACCATCACCTTCACTCCTTCCCATTATTCTGCGGGTATTCATATACCCCCCGAATATGTCAGGATTCGATGCATATGGCAGGCCCCTCTTGGGCCTTGAGGCATACTACGCCCAACAAAATAGACAATCATCACCCTCACTCTCAGTATGGGGTGATAACTACTCAACCAACCAGTTGTCAACACAAACTCCAAGGATCAGATATAACTCATCTTTTCAAACTGAGGAGTTAGATCAGCTCGCTCAAACGCAACAAACAGAGCCTTCAGGCTCGAATAATATGACGTTCACCGAGAATCTGGTTCATCTCCTCAGGTGCTGCTTAGACCACAAATTAGTAGACAATCAGACTCATACCGAGGTTTAGATGATGAACATTCGGTACGTTATGCCAGGAATGACCAACGTTCTCGAAGTATGTACCCACCTATAGGAGGTTTACAAACACAACCCGAGGTCTCTTTTCAAGAAAATACCTCCATACCACTACATATAGGAAATGCCCTCGGGAAACTTGGCAGGGCAAATGATCAGTTCATAGCAGGATATCACATGCCTATACAACACCATGATATACAACAAACGCCACTACGGAAAAATTGTGACTTCACCAAATGAAGTCATTTCAACTTAGTAGAAAAGTTAGAGGGTTAGAACTTGCTCAAGCAAATCAAAATTCTCAATTCATACAAACAGGAAGTTCCAATCCTCCACACCATCCTAGCCAAGTAGACCTCCTCACAGGAGTAGGCACGTTAGGCATGACTCCTCAGTATTCACAACAAACGCCAACTAGACCCACCATCTCTAACACCTGTTCCTCCCGGTCTAGTACAAAACAATCCATTCCTGGACAATACCCCGTCATACTTAAACATGTACTCCAAATCACCACAAGGGGATATGTTCTCCTCTCCCGCATGTTTTCTCAAACACAGTGTTTCCTTATGCCCCTACCAACGCATACGCTACGCCATATCAACAACCCATTCCACCTCCGCTCCCTCAGCAAGCACCATCAATGGTCGAAACCTATGCGATAGGGACTTATTCAGAATATTTGAAAGAGCCCTTAGATTTCACCATACGAAGCATCATGCTTCCAAGACCTCTTCCCGACTTGCCCAAATACAAAGGTGAGGGAGATCCAAATGCACATATCAAAGCTTACGCTACAGCCATTCGAGAACTACTCCCATGGGATGGGGTTGTTGCTAAGATATTCCCAAAAACCTTGGAAGGCATCGCTCTCGATTGGTATTATAGAATACCTGAGGCTTCCATCCATTCATTCAAGCAACTCGTGTCAGAATTCATCAAGGCCTTTGACATGAACAAATTATTAAGGACAGAATCAGGAATTCTTACACATCAAGCAAGAACACAATGAATCTGTCACCCATTTCATCCAAAGGTGGCGTACAGTTCTTTATTCTTCAGCAAGTGCTCCAAACATGGATCAAATGGAACTATGTGATTTATTCCTTCATTCTCTTAGCAGAGAAGTGAAGGAAGAAGTCCAGAAGTTCCCATTAAGAACTTACGATGAAGTACTTGAGAGTGCTCTTCGAATAGATCAAGCAGCAATTGATAGTGGTCGCAAAACATATGGAGCAAATGGGAGGTTAGTCACCTCCAACCAGAACACTACAACTTATCCTACTACCACGAACGTCAATCAAGGACCTAAAATCCTTAATAAAAATCGGGTGTAACAACAGATGGAGTAACCGACCAGCCTAAGAAGGTAAATATTGTCAATACTCCATCACAAATAAACAACCAACGAAACAACAACTTTACCCCGACAATCAATACAGTGGATTTTAACCATCCACAACAACAACAACAACAATGGCAAAATCCCACACAGGGTCCAAGCCAAAATTCAACTAGATACCAAAACCAGAATTCAAACCAAAGACAACAAACGCAAAATTTTAATCCTAATAGACAACGGTTTGATCAAAATTTTGGGCCACAATACGCACCAAACCAACAAACTAGGAATTACAATCCTAATTCATATTGTGGTTTCCACAAAATTCGGGGCCATGACACTAGAACGTGCCGTGACTACAATAAATTCATGCAACGCTTGCCAGATGAACAAAGACAACTTTTCATGGATATGTTCTTGGCAGATCCTACGTCACCAGCATCAAATACTTTTTTAGGGTAGCGCTTCCTCAAAATGCACCCTCAAGATCTTTAATGATCCACTCCCAAATCACGATAACAACAAGCTAAATCTAACTGGGACAAACAAGAGTGTAATAACAGGAAACAATGATCATGAAGCTTCAACTCGCTAAATCCATTAGTTGCGCCACAACTAGAAGTCACCACGACCTAAGGTAGTCGGGTTAGTGGAGTTAGACGCCGAACTACCCATCGAAGTCAGAATAAGGACACGAGAGTATTTCTCTCACCAAGTCCAAGCCACCTCGCCAGAGACGATAACATCCAACAAATCATAGCAAAACCTCGTGGGTGCCTATGATTTAATTAATGACCTAACAAAACCTTCTCGCACATCTCCTTTTTAGATTTATTAAAAATTCCCTACCACAGGGCTGCTTTTTTAGAGGCATTAGGTTTGGGCCATTTAATTAACATCACTCCACCTCCCCAAACACAAAAAATCATATAGACTTCGATGTTCATCCTCCAGGCAGGTGGATAGGATGTCGAATTCATATTCGAGATAAACAAAATGCCGACAGATGCTGAGATCGCACGCCGAGGTGATCCAGCTTTACATTTGCAAGTATGGGTTTATAACAACTATGTAAAGCGTGCAATGATAGATGATGGGGCAGCAGTTAACATAGTCCCCTTCTCTTTCCTTCAAAAGCTAGGGTATGGAGAAACCAATTGTTCCACAACTCGAAACACACTAAGGGGCTATGATAGTCTTAAAGCCACCTCAGTTGGAACTATAATATTACCGGTCACCTTAGGACCCAAAACCATCTTGACTGAGTTTTATATTATAGATCGGGAAACTAACTATAATATGATCCTCGACCGACCATGGATACACCGCATGAAGGCAATCCCTTCTACGCTATTTCAAGAAGTAAGGTTTTTACACTTAGGAAAGATATTTGTAGCCAAAGGTGATCCAAAACCATTCGATGTACACCTAGCTGACTTAAAGAAAAGACCAGGCATGCACTCGAGTTTGAACTCCCAACAAACCAACTTAATAAACCTACCGACGCAAAACCAAAAGAAAAGTTGGTACCTACGACAGATCTTGAAACTATGAGCCTAGCCAAGGCAACCCCAACCCCCAAAGATGAGGCTAACACTGTAGAAACAGTATCATTAGGAACTACTACAAAAATCATTGAATTAATAGAACAAGATCTACCAATGTTCTTACCATTTGATTCTGTAGGCGTGGGATATTCCCTGGGTGTCGGTTCTCTCCCAACGGTAGATCTCTGCATGGTAGAGGTAGAAGATGTTAACACAACAAATATCCCAACATCTATACTCCCAGCTAAATATTGGACTCTCCATTTTGATGGGGCTAGATGTCATTATGAGTGGGGGCAGTGTAATCTTTACTTCCCCTGAAGGGAAAGTCCTACCATTTGCCTTTAAACTAAATTTCGAATGCACAAACAACGGCGCTGAGTACGAAGCCCTCCTCCTTGGCCTCATCTTAGCTAAGAGAATCGGTGTTGATAACATCGTAGTCTTAGAGACTCACAATTGGTAGCAAACCAAGTCTCCGAGATATATGAAACCAAAGCCGAGCACTTACAAACTTTACAAAATAAACATGTGTTGAATTTAAGCAAGGAGTTTGACTTCATATCAATCAAGCAATCCCGCGAGAGAAAAATCTTCTCGCTGATTCAATAAAGAACTTCAGCATCACGCTTTTACTCCAAACAAGTAGTTAGAGGATACCCATTTCATAGATATCCTTCGTGATGAACCATTGATAAAAACAATGACAAATTCTCTTTAAACGAAAATGAAAACAAATCTACTATCCTAGACCACATTGATAGTGATATGGCCACTCAATTACTTAAACACCTATGCGGCATTACAT
Source organism: Taxus wallichiana var. yunnanensis (assembly GCA_018340775.1). Lineage (NCBI taxonomy): Eukaryota > Viridiplantae > Streptophyta > Pinopsida > Cupressales > Taxaceae > Taxus > Taxus wallichiana. The sequence continues at coordinate 417,855,574 of CM031244.1, read as the reverse complement.
CTCTCCTATCATATGATAGATTTGTCCTTAATCCCACATTCGCCTTCCTACTTCGGAAATCCCATGATGGAGCTTCCTCGCAAATGGAGCCTAGCATAAACACAATAGAAAATGGGGACGATTTGGACTTACCTCCAGCCCCACCTGAGTTTGAAGAAGGTAATGCCTCTTTAATCAAAGAAACAATTGATGTTAACATCGAACGGAAGATGAACCAAGGATATTGAAGTTAGGATCCTCGTTAACTCCATAGAAGTAGAAATACACACTCAAATCCTCAAGAACATCAAGGCTTTTGCATTTAATTATAAGGAAATGACAGGTGTCGCCAGCACCCCACATTGTGGTGCACAACCTCGTCACTAAATCTGATGCAAAACCAATTAAACAAAAATCAAGACCCATGAAACCCAAGGTAGCTCTCATGGTAAAAGAGGAGGTAATGAAACTCCTCCAAGTAGGATTCATCAAACCAGTTGATTACTCTCAATGGGTATCTAATATCGTTCCCATTCTAAAAAAATGGAAAGATACGCATCTGCATAGACTTCCGAGACATTAACAAAGCGTGTCCTAAAGACGACTTCCCATTACCATCCATCGACGCTATTGTTGATGCACAACTGGATTTGAACTTTTGTCTCTCATGGATGGATTCTCGATACAATCAAATCAGAATATCTCGAACAAGATCAAGCTAAAACCACGTTTATAACTCCTTGGGGAACTTATTGCTACGCTGTTATGCCATTTGGTCTCAAGAACGCTGGTGCTACATACCAATGAGCTATGACATATATATTTCACGATCTAATTCATAAAATCATGGAATCCTACGTAGATGACTTGTTGGCTAAGGCCAAGAAGCATTATGACCATCCGGAAGTACTCCGCATCATTCTTTCACGTCTGATAGAATACGGAGTCACGCTAAATCCAGAAAAATGCGTCTTTGGTGTAACAGAGGGAAGCTCCTAGGTTACATCATATCGTCACGAGGGATAGATGTTGACCCAACCAAAATTCGGGCTGTCCTCAAAATGGTCCCACCTTCGAATGAATCTGAATCAGGTCATTTCTCGAAAACTTGGTGCAATCCGGAGATTCATCCTGGACTTAAGTTTCGCCATTCATCCAATCAACAATCTACTCAAGAAAGATTATAGTATTGATTGGACCAAGATTGCAATGAAGCTTTTGATGCAGTTAAGCATTTCTTGTTATCACCACCTACGCTAATGCCACCTAAGCTAGATCACCCGTTAATTTTATACTCACGAGCTACCAATGTCTCGCTAGCCTGTATGCTGGCTCAAGAAGACGATGACAAGAGAGAACGTGTGATTTATTTCATTAGCCAAACGTTGCTCGACTATGAAACACGTTATACACAAGTAGAATGAGAATGCCTCGCCATAGTCTTTGCAACCAAACGCTTAAGACATTATATGCTAAATCAAGAAACAAGGGTCATGGTAAAAACAGACCATTTACGAACTTTTCTCACACAAGGGTCCTTGTCTAAGAAGGTTGGACGTTTTATAACCTTAATGGGAGAATTCAAATTAACATTTGTAAATCAAAAATCTGTTAAGGGACAAATCATCGTGGATTGGTTAGCTGATAACCCATTAGATGGAGGTGATCTAGTAGATCTAGATTTTCCAGATGAGTGCGTATACTACATTAAACCAGACCTCCTATCTCTGAGTGTCCCTGGTACACTGATATCATTAATTATATCATGGACCATACGTATCCGTAAGGGGCTACACCGCAACACGTATGGGTTACGCATTATCATAGCAAAATACGTCATTATAGAGCAAGTGCTCTATCGAAAGCATTCGATGGAATGCTTCTAAGATGTGTCGACATAGAAGAATCCAAGAAGATTCTCCATGAATCTCACAATGGAATGTGTGGAGGCCACTTCGGTGGCCATGCCACCACTCGTAAAATACATCGAATGGGCTATTTCTGCCCACTCTAGAACACGACGCAGTAGAGTTTGTACGCAGGTGTCATAAGTGCCAAGAGTTCTCCCATGAGATCCACATGCCGGCACAAACTCTACAACCAATCGCGACTCCATGGCCCTTTTCTACATGGGGCCTAGATTTAATAGGGAAATTCTCTCCCTCATCTACAGATGGCCATAATTTTATAATCACGGCCACCGAATATTTTACCAAGTGGGTAGAGGCTATGCCTCTTACTACTGTACCGGTTCTTAGAATCGCCAAGTTCATTTTGAACCAAATCATTTGCAGGTATGGTATCCCGCAAATCATTATCTCAGATAATGGAACTTCTTTTAAGAATGACGAAGTTCACGAATTGTGCAATAAATTTAAAATAAGCCATCATACGGCTTCCTTGTATTACCCGCAAGCCAATGGACAGGCTGAAGCGACAAATAAAACACTAAAAGCCATTCTCCTTAAAACGGTGAAAGAAAACAAACGAGATTGGCACTTGAAGTTATATCCGGCCTTATGGGCCCACCAAACCTCAATAAGAACACCAACGGAGCAACTCCTTTCTCACTAGTATTCGGGTAGAGGCAGTTCTCCCACTTGAGGTTGAAATACCTAGTCTCCGTATTTCATTACAAGGGATTCTGGATGAAGACGCTTACAGAGAAGCACGTCTCTCCCAACTAGAAAGCCTAGATGAAGCTAGGTTAGATGTTGAACAACGGCACAGAGCCTATGCTGACCGGATGTGCCGGCAGTATAACAAGAAAGTCTATGAACGCGACATATATGAAGGTGATCTAGTTCTAAGGCTAGACAACCGGATCGACAAGAAGACCGCGAAGGAAGGAAGTTCCGCCCAAATGGTTGGGCCCATACCGAGTCATGAAGGACTATGGAAATGGTGCATACCTCTTATGTACGCTGGAAGGTGAGGAATTTGGTGAAACGGTCAATTCCCTACACCTCAAGCGGTTCTACGCGTAAGCAACTAGCACTATTTATAATTACATTTACATTACATCTTCATATAGATTAAGATCATTTTGTCCGCTTGTTTCATACACAAATTGTGATCAAGGAATTTTGTTCTCAAAGCAATTCATTACAAACTCATGATGTTGTTGGCATAAACACTCTAATCATACTTCTCCATTTTCATGATATCATCAAATTATCTCGGAATCATTTTATCAAATAAAGCTAGATATGACAAAGTCTTAACGGTAACCATGCCAAGATCTGCAGGTTTATTCTCACTTTTGGTTTCTTCTTAGGATAGGTGTCTTTCCTATGGTCTATTCTAGAAGCTTCATGGTGTCACATCTATCCCATATGTATATCTCTTTGGAAATAAGCACATACTGACATTTTACTCAAGAAAACAAGTCAAATATTGATCAAACAGAAAATTTTAATTTTACACATTTCCTTGCCCCACCAACCTTTGGTGATGAGCTTGTGTCTCTTACTAGTGACGTAGGGTTGGGAAAGGATGGAAATGCCCTTACTCACCTATGCTTTGCCCATGGTGATAAACCCACGCTTCTTACTAGTAGCATGGGGCAAAGTGTAGGGGGTCCTCTTGACAAACAAATGCAAAAGGTCATAAGAAAACAATTCAAATCTCGAAGTCTTTGAGTCAAAAACAAATGAATCAGATGTCCAAAATTCCAAAAGAGTTCAAAATCCTAATAACCCAGATTTTGTCTACTATGTGGCCATCTAAGGATCTAAGTCTAGATAAACCGCAAAGCAAGTTGCATCCAAAACTATGAAGTCACTCGAGTGGAGTGGGCTTGTGGTATCCTAATTTGGTTCCACCAAAGCTTTGTCTATCTTTCATCAATATCATTTCAACACATCTCATAACTTGCGCCCTTCCCAACTCTCGGTGATGAGCCCTCGCATCTTACTAGTTGCGTGGAGTTGGGGGTAGGGGCAGGTTTATCTGCTCATCATACCGGTTTATATTCATCACTTTGCCAAAACAAATATGAAGTATCCAAAATTGCTTACAGAAACTAAGATTCAAAATCACATTATATCTACATTATCATATATCAGCATCATGAAATACAAAAGGAAAATAAACATTTGCATCATTTGTTCTCCATTGCATACATTCTAAAAAGCATACAAGTATAAACATCATAATCTACATGAGGAAACTAGAAAAGAAGCAAAGCCATAAATGCCAAAGGTTTGATCCAAAAAGAATATATATATATATATATATAATGATCAATGATCAACGTTTCTGTACAATGCCATCATGCACTAAGCATGGTCAAAACACTCAAAGAGCCCGGATATACAAAAGAATGTATCATACAAAATCTAGGAGAGCCAATGGCTTCTCAATCCCTACGAGACCCCTCTGAAGGCGCACGCCCACGCCTAGGACTCCGGCTACGCCGGCGCTCTGAGTGCACGAGGGCTCAGGATCCCGAGGGGCAGCCAGCAGTCTCACCACGAGAATGGCTCCTCATCAAGCGCTCGGCCGTCCTATACCCCGCTAGCTCCGTGTGAGAGTCGATACCATCCTGGCCACATGCCGATCGGGGCAAAGACGCGCAGCAGTCTACCACCAATCCCGAGGGCTCCCAAAGATCTACATGGGATAGCTCTCGCACGGGTCCTCTCCATGGGGATCATCAGGGTATCAGTACATACCCTGCGAATCAAGTCCCGCCACTCATCGGCGGTCTCTGCAAACAAAGGAGAAAACAAATTAGAAACCAAACAAGAGATTAGAAATACAAGATAAAACAAAAGGAGAGATAGTAACTAAGGAGATCCTAACTAAAAACAAACATTAAAAGGAGAGAGGGTAACTTACTCGATCACCAGGCCTCCAGGATGGATCTATAGGATCAGCACCTGCCACGGATGCCGCCACTGACTGAGGGGCTGCTCCTGTGACTGGAGCAACGTAGCACCCCGCAATGGACTCATCCTCCCCACCATGGCCCTGGGAGAGTGGCTCCTCTAAAACCAGAGTCACTCTCTCTACACTCGCTCGGCCCTCTCTACCTAGCATGATATCCTGAGTGTCATGCCACTCAGGATCACTGTCCTCCTCGGTCTCCTCCTCTATCTCTCCCCCTGTAAACTCCTCAGACTCGAGTCTACCTCAATGGGGTCATCGCTGCTATGGGCAGGACCCGCGGCAATCTGAAGCAAGGGTGCCTGAGGCGCACCGGCTCTCCCTCTGGCACGTACTATCCTCCTGGCCGCAATAGGAATGCCAGGAGTAACCACTGTCCAACCCCGGCCTCTAGGCCCCCTCTGGCCTCTCGACTGATCTGTATACTGGCGCTACTGGGGAAGCATACCCATGTATGGTAGGCCAAACTGCTGAGGAACTCGGCCAAAGGGGTGCATCTCCACTCGCCCCACTCTATCAATAAGCTGCCCTGTTGTGGAGCAGGAGATCAAAGTAAGAGCCTCTCGCCCCCCATATACCTACCCATAGTCCGATATGGTGTGGCCTCCATGTCGGCAGTAGTAGTCGAGAAAGCAATCGGCCGATGAGGTGCTCGGAGCACCGACATATCTGTCCATCTAGCTGCCCTCACAGCTCTGGGATCTGCCACCTCTACACCTCTGCCGTAGGGGATGAAGTGCTCATAGACCCAACTCATGACTAGGGTCGGGTGGCTCAAGGACTGCCCCTGTAAACGGACTACCCTGTATAAATCATGGTAGGTGGTCCCAAGTATGTCTGCTCCCTAGGCATATATCCGGCCATGTCCCTCTATCTGTGCAATAATGGGGGACCAACAATATAACAATGTATCTCCTCCCTTGTCCCCGATCAGTCTCGAGGCAAGGATCCCCATGATGGCCTGGACGAAAGTAAGGGGATGGGAAAACTAGGAATGGATCGAACTCTAACCCCTTCTTTCGACCCCGTGGAGATGACTGCATCTCCCATGTATGTGGCCCACTGTGCTATCTGGGCCCGCGAACCTGCTGTCTCAAGGGTGAGACGTCTCCCAATAATCGGGACCCCCAGAATGCGATAGACATCCTCCAAAGTAATGGTCCACTCACCACGGACCCCCGGCAATCGGAAGGTGTTCCGATCAGCATCCCAATATGAGAATAAGTCACAAAGAATGTGACTGGATGGTGTAACATGGGGCACGCGTGAGATGCGTAGTATCCCAGCCCTCTGAAGAGTGTCCTCCTCATCCTGTGAAAGGGCATCCAATACTCCTGGGAGCCAATCACACTCCCTCTCTCTGCTCCACCGGATATACTCCTCTCTCCCGCATACACCCAAAAACACACAAAAGAGCAAGTTAGCATCCGAATAATACTGAGAAAATCATGAAAACATGTAGAAATGCTAAAAATGCAAAAACAATCTCAAACAGATGTTCTTTTTGCATTCTCAGGTGAAACCGCCGCCCGAGCAGGAGGCGGTTTTGAACCGCCTTAAGGGTGGCGGTCATGTAACCGCCACCCCGACAGGCAGGTATGTAACCGCCCCGGGCAGGGCGGCGGTCGTGGCCCGAAAACCCACGTGGGTTTTTAAACCTAAAAAGCCCAAAAATGACAAAACAAGACCATTTTAACTAAAACAAGGCCTACCCAGTAGGCGCCCCCCCTAGATGGACCTTTTAACACTAACATTTTCAAAAATTACCCCCACGACAAAGATTTTAGCATTTCAAAATTAAGGGGTAAAAAGGATAAATTGAAGAAAACTAACCTGTGATCTCACGGGTCGATGTTCCGCTCGCGGAGGCATGATCACTATCCCGTCACGGACGTTTTGACTCTACTCACGCAAGAAACCATCACCGTGGGTTCCAGAGCTCAAAATCAATCAAATCAACTCACGCAAATGAATAGGAAAATGGGCCCACTTTCATATATATAACACCCTGATTCGTTTTAAATGCCTTTTTCACAGGTTTGGAGCGCCGACGAGGTAAGTTCTTATCCCCGCACAAATGGTACGTTCTCATTTCCTATTATTTTAGCATTTATTTTCCAAACTATTGTGTCTATCTGCACTTGAGTTCTCTTTTCATTTTGCAGTAGCGGAATTTTGACGGCGTCATTTCAACACACGACGTATCGTATAACTTTAACTTCCCATTTCGGGACCGCCATACTGACCCACCGCTTTACGCCTCTTCATGGCTAAAACGCTTCTCCGAGGGGGCAATATGTACGTACCCAAAATTGTAAGGTACAGTACTATACGCCAAAATAACGTAACAACAGTGCCCCAATGATGATACAGGTCTCCTCGCAAGGTGTTCGGATCCGAAAAGATCTCCAAGTGTGTGTTAACATCCCGCATGCCCCGCTTAGCCCCCACGTGCTTTGTTTTTCCCTTTTCCCCTCTTTTCTTGGCCTTTTTCTCTTCAGTGATGAAACCGCCACCCTGCCTGGGTGGCGGTCTCATGACCGCCGCCCGCTCAGGGTGGGGTCCTCAGAAACCGCCACCCCCGCTCAGGTGGTGGTCCTTTACGCATTTTCCAGAAAGCTCTTTTAACACGACTCACGTAATTTCAACGTTTTACCAGCTTTCTTTCACCGCCATAAGCTTGCATTTATGATTCTGGTTCCCTGAATAGTGTTTTGCCATTGTTTATAGTTTAAGAGTTCTATTTGGTTTTTACCTTGGGTAAATGCAAATGCTATAAATAGTTGGCTTGTGCTCAAGCAAATGGCCCCTCAAATTTGCCTCTGATTTCTCTTTGCAATAGATTTAGTTTTCATTTTGCTTAGAGTTCTTAGTTTCTTTCATCATGCTTAGTTAGTGTTGTTTTACATTGTTAGAAGCCACATATCCATCTTGTGCAAGTGTCATGTTATCATTTTATCCAATCCATTGGAGTAGAATAGTTTGTTTTCAATAGGAAGCCATTAAAGTTACAGGTTTTGTTCTTCAAACAGATAGTTTCAGGTTCTGGACGTTTCATGTTGCATGACTCGCAATAAATCCCGCTAGGAATTACATAAGCCAAGCTCTGTACTCTTGCGCTATCCCTCTCCTACTCGCATTGTATTCAGTCTGTATCTTGAGCTGCCTTTGTCCCAATATCTACTTCTGTTGATGCTAGCATTACACACTTTTCTGGATCCACGTGAACACGAAGGAACGAGGAGATCACACTGAGGGGACAAGATCACACACACCATCGGATTCGCCACTGTTCTGCAGAATCCAGGTTCTAGCTTTCAAAGTTCTAGTTAGAAACATATCAAATAAAGTAGCCAATCACTTTATTTCAGTCAATTCTACTCTCGATATTGCCAGGGAAGCTATGGGGATTGATAGTTTCTGAGAAACTATGATTCACTCCTCACTTCTGAGGTAGGATCGAGAGCCTTGCAAATAGATTAAGTCAATTATTTCATTGTTTAGAATAGATTCACAAATTGCACAGACAAATAACTACACTCGGTTATCTTGTTTGTTTTAATTTCGTCATTAGATTAATTGTCAAATTCTAGATATATTAAATAGCTTACTTTTTAAATTCATTCAAATAGTTCATCGTAAAATACAAAAATAGAGAAATCATATATGCTATAGATATATTCAAAGTAGTTAAATTTCACTTTGCCAGTAGTTTAATTTACATTGTTACTTTTGTATGACAATCACGGACCTAGGAGCCCAGTGAATACGTATTCGAGCCAATCGTGCCTCAACCCAATCTCATCACAACAATAACTCGATATAGATCAAAATCTTAGATCCAAGTCTTCCAACAACGGTAAGCTTCAAACAAATCAATTCCCAAATGAGCGGATTAAACATAGAAGACGACTAAGCACACATTTTGGTCAAATCAACCAAACTACAGATTACCCTAGGTAACATCCATATGACTCAGTAGAAGGGGTTAAAGAGAGAACAAACCTTCGTCATTGTGATCCTTTGTCCCACAACCAGACGCAGAGACACTCTTACGATATAGATACTAGCCTAAGAATTCAGTGTCAGCAAGAACACCCGTGAGGCACTCGAGAAGATCACACAACTATTAGTTTTGAATATAGAGGCTGAGAAAGCATACGATTACTGGGTGTTAGGGATTAGGAACTAATTCTACGCATGACCATAGCAGGACCACAACAACCAAGAGTCTACGGTTGCGATCCACAAATCCCGCAACCCAACGAATCCGTAAGTCAATCAAACATAGACACTGGCCTACGCACACTAGTATTCAGATCCACTCCACTTCCACCTATCATCATCGAACAGTTATCCTTACTAGATACAACAACTAACAAAGCTAGAGAGTTCTGGACTAGGCCAGAGAATCGTCCATAGAGTCAACTATATTTACCATCCACCATATGACCTTATCTGGAGACATACACGAAACTATCCCAGGTCATTTTCCACGTATTCCACAACCCATAGATCGAATCACGCCGAGCTCGATATTGATTGAGCCTTCGAGCAGTCATCCTCGCTGATCGATCTATCACACCAGCCAGATTAGAGGGCCTTCTTTGCCTTAGATTCACAAATTCCACTAGTGCGTATTGAAGACATTAGATTGCCTAACTAGTTTGTCTACATCCCATACATACTATGTTTTGATTGATGGAATTGTCTTCAAAAGAAATATAGATGGCATTCTGTTAAGATGTATCAATAGCGCACTTGTAAATTGTTACCAAAATTTCATGATGGATTCTCTAGTTAGTTCTATGCCAAAAATGCAATAATGAAGATCACAAGGGCATGTATCTTTGGCCTACCCTTGCTTGCCGATGCAATAGGTGGGTCACAAAATGCAGAGTGTAATTTCTTTCTAGGAAAGAAAATATTATGCTTCCTCCAACCAATCCATGGATCATCCTTTTTGGGGTTCAACTTCATAGGCATGATCAATCCACCTTCGAGCATTGACATAAGTGGGTGCTCACATCTACTGATTACTTCACCAGGCTTAAGGAATCAATTGAGGTAGTCATCCTTGAATTTCTCTAAGGTTTAGTCACAAGGTTTGGCATTCCTAAAACCATTATCTCTAATAATGCAAAGGCCTTCCTTGGTGCTAAAATAACTAATTGGGCTCTAGTTTTAATTTACCAAAACCTTTCAACTCTTACCCTCAGGAAACGGTCCCGGCATAATCAACAAACAAGAACCTGATTAGAATCATGAAGCACACAATGAACATCAGCCAAAGATAGTGGCATACAAAGGTATAATGAAGATACAATCACGGAAAAAGGCAATAGGAGCTTTACCTTACAATCTTGTCTATGGCGTGGGAGGCTACCCTTCCTTTGACACTAGAACTAAATTCATTGATGCTTTCCCAATAGCTAGAATTGGACGGCGAAAATTAGAGAGAAATTAGGATGGCAGATTTTCATTTTGAAGAACTCAGAAACTCTGTCATGATCAAGCTAGAACAACATCAATAAGCAATAAAGAAATGGTTTGATAGAAAGGATAGGCCTCAAGATTTTAAAGTTGGAGACCTGGTTCTAAAATGGGATAGTGATAGAGCTGAACCAGGGCACCATTCAAAGTTTGATGCACTTTGGAGTGGCCCATACATCATCAAGTCTTGCAAAGAAGCTAACTCTTTCGAGTTAACACATCCCGATCCACCTTCCTAGTAAACAAGATTTACTTGAAACCCTTCCATTAGGTTTCACATCATGTTGTATATATTAAGTACTTTCACCTCCAAGTGTGCTCCACACACATTGTTTGTTGTGAAACTTTTTATCACGCCTTCCCGCACATGCTCTTTTATTACTCAATGCAGAGCTTCTCTCGAGAGAGTCATCCTTGATTTTCTGATTACAGGGGCATTTTTAGATCAACAAGGAATCCATTGGTTGCTTCCTAAATATATTTCATCTATAATATGGTGCGAAAAGTCACTTATCCAAATAGCTATCCTAAATATTTGGATAACTTTCATACACATCCTAATCCCCTTTGCATTCTTCTCTATCTCCTTCCATTTTACCTTGTGCGCCTTCCTCCCGTGTGCTTGCTTTCTCTCCTATCTCATCATGCACTCCTTGAACCCACCTCTATAGACATATCTTCCAATCAACTAGGTCTGGCATTCTTCTTGTGCACATTGCACATGCCCCTCTCATCTTTCTTCCATTTCTCCTTTGAACCCAACTCCATACATTCGTTGTATTTCTAGTCATCATGAAGCATATCCAAAAGTTAAATCCCAGGGGCAAGCTCAAACGAGTGCTAAGCTTCGACGCTTCTAGAGCCCCAAAATTTGCACCAGCCATTTAAAAGTCTTCAAATCAGCGGAGGGTGTCAAGTGTCTTAACGAAACACATTCAAAAGTAGGACAAAGCCAAAGACTCAAACTTGCACCAGCCCTCCATGTAGCAAATGGTCAATAGAGGTCAAAACCAAAAGCTAAAGCGAGCCTAAAAAATGACTAAGTATAAAGAACCAGCAGAATCCTCACGTGGATCAACGTCACAATATCAAAAAGAATGTTTGGAGGAAGTCCCTAAATAATCACAGGCATTCCACATGTCCCTTTTCCAAAAAGGGACAGATTCGGTGTTGAATAGTCAAATGAAAGGTAGGCTAGTGGAGATTACCAATTGTCAAGACCATGCTATTTCAAAGATGAAATTTGGGGCGAGTTTCCAAACAAGTGCCAAGCCACCATGTGTCCAGTGGCTTTTGGCCCACCAAGCAAAGAGTCTCGGGAAAATAAAAAGGAACCCAAAGATCCCAGAGACATGTCGATCCAAAGTGAGATTTCAAGAGCATAAAGATGGGGTTGAATCTCCAAGAAGTGCAAGGCCACCATGTAGACTTATGGAAGAACTCTTCCTCTTGCGCGCCAAAAATTAAAATGAGCATATCTTTTGGCTCAAGAATCTAAATACGAAAAATCTTGCACCATTGGAAAGATCTCAAAGTTCATCTACACCTCGCAGTCTAAAATTTTAATTTTGGAGAGGTTAAGTAGGGAGAAAGTTGGAAAACGCCTATCGTGACATTAATGTAGAATCATATTTCTTTAACCTCTAGATCTCATATGATTTGATCCATCATTCCTCCTCCTTTGAGGCACCAAAAAAAATTGATGAATACATGATAGATTTGGGGGTGACATTGAGGATGGTGGTTGAGCTTTGAATTAATTTTCTCGCTTCTCTCTTTCCTTCTTTCCTCCGGGATGAATCTATAAAGATAAGGTCGAGGCTCATTCTAATGTTTCGATACTCTAGATCATTACGCATGTTGCTAAGGACTCCATATTTTCTATATTTTGAGTTGCAGTTACTCCATGTTTGGCTCTTGCATGTGGATATCGACTTTATCATCAGTAACATTTCTGCATTCTTAAAGTAATAGAAGCATCATTTTGTGATATTCTTTGTCCTAACATGTTTGCATTCCTTCTTCCTACCTCTTCTTTTGAATTGTTTATTGTTGTGCTACTTTAGGTGCCCAGTAGTTCAATAGTTGGTTGTGTTCCATGAGAATATTTTGGTGAACTTGTTTTTGTCATGTGCTACTCGTGCCAGCCTCCTTTCACGCATCCATTCTTATTATCTCTTAGAAAAGTTAGTTTCACCATCACGGTGCTTCACCTTTTAGTGTAGTGTCTTCATGCTATCCTTCTTTCCCTAGTCCTTGGCACTCTTAGCTTAGTTTCTTTCAAAGACCGGGAGTAACAAAGAGAGTCGAATAGATAGAGGAACCATCCTTTTCCAGAATCTGATATCTCCCATAACTTGGGGACCATTATGGTCTCAAACACCTCATCCCTTTTGAGATCCGAGATGTGGGTGCATGTTTGAGAAACCAACAATAACACATTCACTTCGACAGCTTTTGTAGATAAATTTTACTCTTAATCGTAAAATGTAAATAAACTTGGGAAGAAGATATTAAGAGCCTTGGTTGGTTTCTATTAGCATATTAATAAATTGGTCTGTTATGTGTCAATTATGCTTTGGGTATGTTATGTTGAAGTCATGTAGATTAATATTGATCAGTACATATTTTTTTATAGCTTATAACTATTACGTATATTCCTCCCTATATGTAGGCCGTGGGGGTTGTTGAAGATGCTTCCATAACGCCTACGATCCACTAACTTAGGTACAATTTTTCAAATTTGTTAAATTTTAGAGGAATTTTTTCCTATTACTTATCTACAATATCAGATTTTAGACATGAAATATTTAATTTAAACTATTTATTTTTATACACCTACTACCCTCGTGAGTCTACCATTGACCTTGCAATGCGTCAACGAAAACTTGATAAAGATAATGAGATTTCGGTAAAATTTCACATCCAAATTATAAATTCTAAGTTTCTAAATTTTGAATGTATTTTTAAAATTTGGGTCTTAAACACTTGATGTTTATGAATGTGCGAGCCTAGGTTTTAGGCCTTCTTAGATACGCCTAGGAAAAGATCGATGAAATCCATAGTGGCATCTCCCTCTAATACATCCATGGGACGTTGACATGATTCTTATAGTAGGCCAAAGAGAGGGAAGATGTTTCATGATTAGATTCATAAGACCTAGATGTATATATATATTCCATCTAGTCCTAGTTCATGATTTTTCATATAGTCCATGTATATATCCTTATGCGACCGCATGTGATCCTATATGTATGACACACTTAGTTCAATACATTAGAACTTATATTTTTAGATACATTATTAGTTTTATCCATGTTGGTTTTCATAATGATATTATTTATATGTTTGATTTGATTTCATTACACATGATATCCTTCTATGTATGTTTTCATAACCATATTAGTTCTATGTCTGATTAGATTTGATGGCATAGATTACGTGACCATTATCCATATGATATATATGAAATATGATGTTATTGTAATGTTAGAAAAGTAGCACCCTGGGATTTGCATATTAAAAACCCTACATTTCACTAACACAGATTGTCTCAAGGTGTGGGACCTTTGCGATTGAGAAAACCTCTAGAGAAGGCTGGTTCCTAACTTATTCCAATGTTGATCTACTCCTAAACTACCAATTCCAAGGGACCAGAGGAAGAGAAATACATAAATGTAAATCCTAAACTAAGGGAGGTGATAGCACCAAAACAAGACTAGAGAGATTCCTAGTGAGTGAAAGTGGAGGGAAATGGGGAAGAAGAGGGTAGATAAAATGCCATAGTCCCAAAACACATTCAAACCTCCAATCTCATGGAGCACAACAAATTTAAGCCTTGCAAAGGAACACAATATGCACAATATACCTAAAAATATAATAGAAGGAAAAAATGAAATATAAATCAAGATAGGGAAAGAAGAGCCACAAAACACTAATTTTATTTCTTAAAATGATGCACAATCCATTATAGTATAGGCAAAAGGAAAGAATCCTTCACAAAATGCATAAATTTGAGGCATGTAGCTCACAAAAGTGCTGGAACAATTTTGGCAGAGTTCCTTTACAATTTTGAAATCTCTCTCCCTCTTCAAATGAGGGGAATTTACATATGTATAGACAAAAGGAGCTACAAACTAACATCCTTAATTGAATAGATGTACATAGGTATGGGTAGCCATGATGGTTCTCTTTTCAATGGTACTTTTCTTACATGAAAACAGGGGTGCCATACCTCATTAAAATGGTTGTTGAGCTACCTTGTATGGTGTCATTAATATCCTGGACATACCTCGAAACTCTCTTTTTTGCCCAACGAAAACAAGTTGAAACACGAGAAGAATGGAAAAGTTTTTTCCAAAAAGGAAAATAATTTTCACGCGACAAGAAGAAATTTTGTCATACGATAGTGAGGCGAGGTTGACACATGACAACAAAAGGAGGTTGACGATCGATGAGAGGGAGATGGTGATGGGGAAAGGTAAAATAACACACGTCAAGGAGGTAGGTTGACATGTGTCAATGAGAATGGTTAATGTGTGACAAGAAGAGGGGCATTAACATGCATCAATAAGGTGTGGTTGTTTAACGTAAAGAATAGGTGGTTAAAGCTTGTGAACAAGGTTTGGTTGTCACATGTCAGGAAGAGGCGGTTGATGCACATCAACAAGGTGTGGTTGTCATATGATAGGAGGAAGGCATTGTTGCACGATAGGAAGAAGGTATTTTCATGCAACAAGAAGAAGGCATTGTCACGTGACAGACAAAGGCATTGTCTCGTGATAGAAGGAAGATATTTTCTCATGACAGAGGAGTCACTTGATATGCGTCAAAAAGGTGATAATCCATACATTTTTCCATTTTGACCATTAACACAAATCCTTCTCAAAACCTTTTTCATGGCAAGCTTGAAATTCTCGCATTAACTATGAATGCCTGCACCTATAGGTATATTCATTTTGCAAGGGCGATGCAAAAATGGATAATAATTAACAACTTACGAGGTGATATGCTTGCTAGATCTGAAATACCAAAGTTGCTTTTTACATCCATTGGGCATGGATTCATTTTTATTTCCGCAACTCATCTCGATGTCTAACAAATCTTGTTTCTCTAGAAATCTACTAACAAATTACTTTATAATCAAATCTTTCTTGGAACTAGAAATTGCAACAACAATAAAGCACAACCATGTACAAATAACAAAATCAGACATATCCCAAAATGGAACATGTAGAGAGTGCACAACCACTTATCTGAAAGTAATCATAGCTACAACAGAACAATGTGTTACAATAAATTAGAGGAATTACAAAATTTAAACTAATAATTAGAAGAAAGATACTCCCATAAGTGATAATGCTTGAGATAGATGCCATTGACTGGGATATGGAATTCTTCTCTGTCCAAATTTTTCAATTGGAAAGAATTATTTTCTTTGCACCCTGAAGTCAAGTACGGTCCACTCCATATTTCATCAAACTTGGAGTGCCTTCCTAGTTTGGCTCTATCTAGATCCCATTTCAAACCAAGTCTTGTTCTTGAAAATTTTTATTTTTGGAATTTCTATCAAAACTTATTTTGATTTGATCTTGGTTCTTCTCTATTGTTTTCATGGTCTAGTTCCTAAACTCTTCTAGCTCCATGTGCTTTATATACCTGACTTCCATAGTGGACACTAGAAAACTCCACCGCTCAATAACCTCCAAGGATGGTAAATCATAGATATTGGTAGCCTTGCTTCCCTTCCATAAACCAACTTGAAAGGAGAATAACCAATTGATTTCTTGGGAGTGATTCTATCATCCCACAAGGCTAATTTCAATTTGGTATGCCAAGTCCTCTGATTCTCATCTAGGTTTCTTCTTATGATTCTCAACAAGTTCTTTTTCGTGGACTCTGCTTGTCCATTACCCTGAGGGTAGTAGTTAGAAGAAGTTCTCAAGTAGATGCCATTTCTAACATCCCAATTAGATATCTTTGCTCCAAGAAAAGATAAGGCATTATCTGATATTATAGTGGAAGGAACACCAAACCTTGTTGCAATACCTTCGTAGAAATCTAGAATGCTAGCTTCATTTGCTTCCTTAAGTGTAATTTCTTCTGTCCACTTAGTGAAGTAGTCCGTGGCTGTAAGAATCCATTTGTGACCTAGGATGGAACTTGGATTGATCATCCTAATAAAATCTAGCCCCATTACATGAAAGGCTTCTCAACTGAGATAGGGCATAGTGAGAGGGCTACTAGCTTCTCTTTACCTGTGAAGAAGGCACACTTCTTACATTTCTTGATACATGAGTAGCAATCATAAAGAAATATGAGGCTAATAACAATAAGCCCTCATGATTCTAATAGTTTTTCTTTTGGGGAAAAATTACCACCTACCTCTCCATCATGAAACTTTTGCAGTACCCTCTCTATCCGATATTTCTTGATACATGTTAGGAAGACAACATTCACACCCCTTTTGAATAAAATATTATTTACAAGCACATATGGGATGAAATGAAGTATGAAATACCTCCTTTTGGGATCACTCAATCCTTGAGTATTTTGACATGTTTGAAGAAAATGCACAATATTCTCGAGTCCAACAAGGAATGGGTATACTACCCGCAACCCGTTCTTGATTATATTACAATGTTCATCATAATAGCTTCCTCCTCCTCTCTTGATTAAGTATGTTGGTTATAAGCTATCTAATCACACAACCCTTTTCCCCTAACTGATTTGGTCACATTTATATCAATATCATACTCCATGACCTTATTTATCTAAACAACTCTCTTTTCATTTAGGTCCTTGCTCAAAAGAAAATCTTTTACACCAACATGTGAAACTAATAGATGAATTCTATTATTTGAACTAGATTTCTGAATTTCTTTAGACTAGTAAATCATATCAAGTACATGTTTCTTAATGAATGAATACCTCACCTCATAATCTTGAAGGCTTTGGATGAAGAATGTGATAGGCTACTCCAAATTCTTCTTGATTTGGTTGTACCAGTATGGTGGATATTGCATCCATGCCTCCAAAAGCATATAAAATGAAATCCTTTGAGAAATATATATTTATGAGGGTTGGATCCTATGTAATGGCCTACTTTATAGCTTCAAAGATTTCTTTTCCTTTAGTAGTCCATTTGAAAACCATGGTCTTCTTCAAAGCATCAGTGTGAGTGGTTTGATGAGATGGGAAAATTTAGGAACAAACCTCCCAACAAAAGTAATTTTCTCCAAAAAGCTTCGGAGAGCCTTCTTATGACCTGGAAATGGGTATGCTTGAATATCTTCTATCCTTTTGGATGAATTTATAACCTTCCCTTAGACATAATTTGGCCTAAGAGCTTTTGTTCACGAGCTAAGAATATTCACTTTTTCAGATTCAGAGACACTTTGAATCTCCTACATCTTTGAAAAACTTGTATGAGGTGAAAGAGATGACTTGTTGTGTTCTTGGAGAATATAGTAATATCATCTAGATATATAGGAACTATCTTATTGATCAGTCCTTTGAATGCCATATCCATTGCCCTTTGGAAAGTAGCTCCAACATTTGACATTCCAAATGGAATCTTCCTATAAGCATATGTGCCCCACTTCATGGTGAAGGTTGTCTTGAATTGGTCATCTTCTTTCACCATGATTTGATTATAGCCGAGTAGCCATCTAGTAATGAGAACCTTTCAAATTGGCTACAACTGCAGGATTTTCTCCATGAATGGAAGTGGGTAGTGGTCCTTAAGAGAGGCCCTATTCAAGTGTCAAAATCCACACAACCTAATTTCCCCATTCATTTTCCTAACCAAAACCAAATTTTCTACCCATGAAGAGTGCTTGATTGGAAAAATGATTCTTGCTTCAATGAGTTTGTTCAGTTCTCTTTTCATTCAAGGCTCGATATGAGGAAAAAAATGGCCTTTAATTTTTCCTGATGGGTTTAGCTCCCGAATCCAGTTTAATCATGTGTTGTTCCAAATTAGGATTAATTCCTTTCAAATCTTCTTAGATCCAAGTGAACACATCTGGAAATTCTTGGAAAATTTGTATAAATTTAGATTTTCCTTCTTTAGTGCTTACCTTTCCAATTTGAAGTGTTTTTCCTTCTCCAACCGAATTGGCTCAATCCTCACCTTTCACCTGAATTTTTTCTCTTTCCTTCAGAAACTAATCATTAGTATTGAATATTGACTCTAGAGTCACTAAACCCTTTGGTAGCTTATTTTTCATCAATTAAACCTTTTGATCACCATATTGTTGCTCCAATTTATCCTGATTTTTGACTGAGAACTTAGCCTCCTCTTGCAAGAAACTAATGATCTATTGGTCATTATAAAATACCTCACAACTCATGTTACTCGTCCCACACATCTATCCTCACAATCACATCAAATTGTGGTTGTACTCTATTTATTTTAATATTTTCCACAACATCAAATGTTGCTCCAATTACTACAAGCCTATACGCATCCTCATTCTTCTTCCTTGGTATGGCTTGAATATTGAATGCTTAAAAATCATCAATTTGATCCCATACCCGATGCTTGTAGGCTTTGAGAAGATTTTTTAACAACATGTTTCCCCTAACCTGGTTAACAATTAACTCATGATCCACAAAAATTGCAAGTTTTGTATACCCCTCTTTCTTTCCCAATTCAATCCATATATCAAAGCTACATAATCAGTGGTATTTTTCAAACAAGTAAACTAAAAATGGAAAGTTGAGTAACACTTCATACCTTGTGATGAAAAAGCATTGTTCCTCCTCTAGTGCCTTACCTACTCCTTGAGCCATCAAATAATAGCTTCCATACTTCATCATCACCCTTATCATCCAATTTGGTGAGGCTAGGAAGGGGTTTGTTTTCCTCTTGCAAAAATAAACTCCCAACTCAACCTCCTCTATTTCCTTGTATGGATCATATTCATGAATTTTGTTTTCCCATTCATCAAGAGTCAAATCTAGGATGCCGAAAACTTTGGCATCTATTTCCCGATTGTTTTTGAAATCCTCTAGATAAAAGGCTTAACAAGTTACGTTGACTGGGCTTAGTACATGAGGATCAATATGGAAATTTGCAATAGGTTCAGATTGGATTGTAGCCTTAGCTCCATACCTTGTTCTGAAGAGCATATGCGACCAATCAATTGATAAGTATTTGCCAATTTTGGCAATGAAGTCTCTTGATAAGCACACTACAAAGAGTGGTGGAAATTCAATCACTGATATATCTTGATAAATTATGAAATCAGGACATGTGTGAAATGTAAGTTTTAAACCTTTTATGATCCAAAAATTCCCCACCGCTATCTCATCTAGTTGTACCACTCCTTTGGAAACCAGGTCATATTTTAGGCCCAACTGATCTACAATTTGTTTCATCATTACCAAACTACTAGCCCCTGAGTCATTCATATAGTTGTGTACAAGATTATTCCCAATAAGCAAAGATATATAGAATGGAGGAGTTTCATGCTTTTATCTTTCTGACCTCCATGAACTCCTTCTTTTTTACCTACATTAGTGAGAACCTTCTCTTGATTTTTGGACAACTCGTTTGATTCTGACGAATTCCCCATGGTTGTTTATAACAAATCCCATTGGCTTATAATTTTCAATGATTCCTATTATCTCTTGAAAGTTCACCCTATAGAGAGATGGTTGTAGGTGTTCTAAGCATGAAAATCTTATCTCTCTCTTTCGTAGATACAATGGCAAGACCTCGTCTATGGGTATACCTATTTTGAGGTGAGTTTCTAGTATCAAGGATGGCTCCTTTTGATGTATCCTAACATGATTTTCTAGGGTTTGAGGGTAAAAGATGAATCTATAAATAAAATTAAAACTGAGGTGATACACCAAACTTGTATGAGGTCTTTGACTAAGTACATGCACAATTTATATGGGAATGGATTCTTGATGCACAAGCCAATAGTTTTCTATAGAATATTAAAGGCAAACACTTGGAGGTATTGAGGGAAAATATCACAACAATACTGCTAAGCTAAACATACACATTAATATCATGCATAAATTACTGAATTTGCAATAGGGTAAGATGATTAATCAGGGAATTCATATTCACAAGATTAATGGGAACATATGGAAGACTGCAAATAATTGGAAAGGAAGAAAGTACTTCAGCTCTCCTATATCTAAAAGTCCTCCTCTTGTGCTTTGCCAAGGCACACAATATATAGCAAAATTAATTCACTCACCCTTCCTAAAAATAGACTAAGTTTGTACTCGCACATGCATTTTATTTTTATCCAGGAATAAAATAAAGCAAACTACTACAAAGACGCATTAATAGCCTTTGATTATATCATAGTAAAATTGCATTTGGTTTTCCTTTTTATAAGAAAAAGCATGGGTTAATAATGCTAAAAATAAACCTTTCTTGATGACCAAGTCTCCTTCTAGGTGCATGAAAATTTGTCTATTGTTGTTGATGTGACATCTAAAATTCTGATCCACTTGTCCCCTTGGATGCACATCCAAAATTTGATCTCTGTTTGTGAGTAAAGATAATCCATTACTTACAGTATTTTGTAAAAAAACTCACCCAAGTATCCATCTTTGATTGGGACCATTTTTAATCTCAGTGCTCGATGTTGGCATTCTCTATGTCTTCTAGTATGGTAACATGATCCCTTTTGCAACCTTGTGATCACATGGATAATTGCATTCTGAGTCATTTTTCAAACCATCCACTAGTGGGGACCACCTTTGCAGTTTATTACTTAAGGGTATGAGGTATCTTTTGTAAATGTTAAGATAAATATCCTTTGGTTATATTTCACCACTTACCTATCATTAGCATTTACTTATTGTTGGTAGCCAAATTGATTCTCCCTCGAAGTTGAGCAACATCACAGTCTAACAGAAGCTTAGAGGCAAGAAGAGCATGTAATATGACATTTTATAGCTGAGGATGAAATTTTGCTTTCTCTTTGTCACTCGGATGTGGAGAAATGGGTAGCACCCTGAAATGATTTTACCTATCCTCACTACTTTATGGTTGTGCCTTTCAACCAGGGGTGAGAGGACCCTTTTTGTAGCCTATTATTTATGGAGGAGATGGAGATGTCCTTCCTTGTGAAATTATTAGTAAGAAATTGAAGAAAATATGATCAATACAACAAAACCTAACTCTCATGAGTTGTCACTCTAGATAATGGAGATGAAAACCAAAGACAATGAAAACCTAATTGTTTATGCATGTTTTGTTAGTAAGATTATGCATTTGTATACACGCATGACAAACAGGGGGTAGTGTGGGTATGATTAATTTTTTTTTGAATGAATTTTGTTGGGAGGTGAAGTAGGATAAAGCTGATTATACGAAATATTTGAGAATTTTTACAAAAATGGAAATCTAGAACAACAGAATGCTTTCGAGTAACTAGGATTTTCCTTTGACTAGAATATGTGCTCCAATGGAGGCCCAAGTTAGCACTTTTCACACAAACTTCAAGGATCCAAAATGAAGGCTCAAATTGGAAAACTTAATTGAACATTATCAATCCCTATTTTTTCATGCCTAAGATACCCTCAAAGGCTAACAAACAATCTTATAGTCATGCTAAGAGTTATGGTGATTTTAAATTTGTTTATTTCACTATCAAATGAAATCTCTTCGATAAATGAAACTGCAAATTCCACCAAACTATCACAAGGATAAGATATTGTGTGATTCACATAGATTTCAAATGTAAGAATGCAACAGAACAAGAAAAACCACTTGTAGACATTCAAGAACGAAGAAAACATGAATTTTGCCCAAAAATAACATAGATTAAATCAAGTTGGTTAAATTTATCGCGGGGAGAGTTTCTCATACAATCTCGGATCTTTTCAATAGCTATACACTCATAACAACCTTGACTTGATTAAATGTAACATAAAGGAGATAAACATGGTTTTTTAGATAGTTTCTTAGAAAGATGCACTCTATCAAGCCTTTTTCTTAGGAAATCAGCTTATGACTCCTAATACTTCTACATTCACAAACTCATAACCCTTTTCATGGAAAAATTATGCCAATTTATATTATTTTACAACAAGGCCTTTTCTCCACAAAACAAGAGACATTGAGTGTACTAGTGCTCGTGATGATCTCAATCACGATTCCTATAATCAGATCTATAAAATTTGTTTGGCGCTTAGGGGGTAGATCTCTTCAAACATCTCTTGCATTTAAATCCTTCCTCTGGTAGACCACTTTTCCTTTTACTCACCAACCTCTTCCACCCCTATTCTGTCCAATATGGTTCTTTGCATGCCCGAGAAGAAGAAATGGAAGATCAAATTGAGCCCAAAGGTCAGATCTCACCTTAATGGTAGAAGATGTCCTCGGGTTTTTCTCATCAAACCCAAATATCAACACATCGTTCACATGCCAAGGAAAGAAAAATCAGGCTAAATACGATAGTCAGATTGAATATTAATGGTGAGAGACATTTATAGACCTTCCCCACAAAACCATGCCTCAAGATTAATGTCCCTCTTTATTTGGCATGTAGGAGACTCCAAGAAATGATAAAAAACCAAAAGAATATGCGTCCCCAGGAGCTTTGGAGTGAAACTGGTGGAAAAATCGATACAGAGGCACAATTTCCATTGATTTCTGTTTTGAACTTAGACCGTCCCCATGCGAGATCCAATTTTAGAGTGGGCCTGCGCGTTCCTTTTTTCCTTTTACAACTTTTGGAAAAATGTAAAATTTTACATTTTTCTCAGCACCTCCGCCCTTGAGAAATGAGCCTAACACGTGTCCTAAGGTGGGCACTAAAGGAACTGTTATCCAAAATTCACCCCTCAAGGTAATTTTGATAACATGCATCAAATTATTTAGTCCCAAGCAAGTAGATCGATTCAAAGCCCAAAATCATGTTTTTCAAGGTCCCCTCGGCCTTTTTCTAACTCTCCCATCCAAGAAGAAATCCCAACAAGTTAGAAAGAATGGAAAAATGCAAAAATATGGTCAGTAGGACTGCTTTTGAGGCATTTCGGTCCAAGGGCTCGGTCGTACTAAAAGTTGAACGAGGTTCGTCGTACCAAACTTGAGGCCGAAAAAATGGAGAAAATCAGCTAAGTCTTGTCCTAGGCGGTCCTTGGGACAGTTGGGACGTCGGGGCATGAATCGGCCGAAAAGCCGCCAGGCGGTCTACGCAACATTTGGGACAGTTGGGACGTCGGGACGCGCGGGGCGTGAAAATCCGAATCAGCCGAAAGCAAGGGAAAAAATGTCTAAGTCTTGTTTCGCGCGGTCTGGGACATCCGGGCCAAAAGTACGCGCGGGACGCGGATCGGCCAGTTTGGCGCAAGTCGGTCCATTTCAGGTGGTTCGGGGATATTTGTCCCGATGGTCTGGGACATCCGGGCCAAAAGTACGCGAGGACACAAACCAGCCTGATTTGGCCAAATCAAGAGACTTTCATCTAGGACATTTGGGCTAAAGGTACGCGGAGGACGCAAAAAGCCGAAAGAGCCGAGAGCCAATGGAATCTCGCCACGTGTCTTCACCGCAAAGAGGGACAAGGAAGCCCGAATCGGCCGAAGTAGGAGATTTTCATTCGGGACATCCGGGCCAAAGGTACGCGAGGGACGCGTGGGATGTGAAAAGCTGAAAGAGCCACCAACGAATCAAATCTCGCCACGTGTCTTCACCTCATCGGCCCGGCGGGAAAATTTTGAAATTTTTTCCAAAGGCAAAAACAAAAGGGAAATGGTCAGGAAGGGCCCACGTCCAATGAAATCGTGCCATGTGGCACTTGAGTGGCGGAGCACGGGGAGAAGTGGGAAAATTTTCCCAAAGTAAAAATACCCTTTTTAAAAGGACAAAGTGCGCCCCTTAGGCCCGAGCCAATAAAATAGTGCCATGTGTCCAAGTGGCAAGAAATTAAGGAAGGGCCCAAAAGGGAATTTTCAGAGGATGAACCCGCGAATGAATCAGGGCCCGACACGTGTCATCCAATTGCCAGAGCGCGAAAAAAATTCAAACTTTTCCCGCCGATCCGATTTTGGCCTGCTTTTTGCCCTAAATCTTCAGATCGCCATATCTTTCGATCCAGAGCTCGGATTTTCGCGTTCTTTATATCAATGGAAAGCTGGTGAAATTTCTCTACATGATTCCTAGGTCAATCTTGCATTTTGGTTCAGTTTGGAGAGAAAAATCAAGAAACATCTCTAGCACGTGATAATGGCCAAAATGACGTTTCAACAACCAGCTTAAATGCAAAATACAGTTCACCGCTTTTGCTAGGGTTCTCACCTACTACCATAATGAGATGAATTAAATGCAACCTAGAAGTGGTTGGGGTAGATTTGGATTTCTTCTCTCTTCCCTCTCTCATTCTTCCTATAAATTGTAAGGAGGGGATTCTTTCTAAAGGTCGAACATTCCTATTTTGCCCCTCCCTTCTTCTCTTTGGCAGGTGAATTTGTGGAGTTCAAACCTCCCATTTAAAATTGTAATGCAACTTTGCCTCTTGACATTTTGTAGTGTATTATATCGATCTTTGGAGCAAGTAATGCATGTCTGTGGATGATTCTCAACCCTTTCTGTGTTCATTTGCATCCTCCTGATCTTTCACTGCAAATTTTGTTATCTGTGCATGATCTTGCATCACATTTGAATGGTTTGTGTTTATTGGCAAGATAGGTGTTCTTCATTCCTGCATCACCTCTGTTAGCTTAGGTTTATTTTTATGCATCTTCTTACCCTGTCTCCTTGGCAAGATTAGATTAGGTTTTGAGTAAACCCTCTACATTTTTCGTGTGCATCTGAACAAAGGAATAGGAACCAGCCTTCTCTGGAGATTCCTTTCTCATTTTTGCAAGTCCCACACTTGGAGAAAGGATTCCATGTTGTGCAATCACACTGGATGCTAGTATGATCAAACTAGAAATCTGATCAACATCTAGGGGTGCTGTGATTTTGCACTAACAGTTTTGGCACGCCCGGTGGGACCTTAGAGGTCTTTACTTTCATTGCAACAAGATCGATGTGCACTTGTTGTAAGTTCCAGCTTTGAAGGAGCTTTAAAATCGCACATCTGGCGACTCCAAAAGAGGCATAATCTCGCTGGTTTCAGCACTCCAAGCCTGGAAAATTTATGAGAAGAATATAGACTAGGTCAAGAACTAGGGAGGAAGGATTGTTTGTTTATCTGCACCTATCTCTAGGCAGAGAAAGAAGGGGAAGAAGAGCTCAAAGATCACCATCTCCACCTAACAGAACTCTCTCTACACCTCCACCTGGTAGACCTTTTCTCGCATCAACAAGGGTTCTCAGGCCAATCAGAATGGCACAACCACCGAATCCCTTTGTCAATTTCACTGGCAGTAGCCCACTTGCCCTCAATGCACAGAAGCCGCCCAATTGCAGTGTTGAAGAACATTCCATTTTTCACTGAGAAAATCATACCACTCCTGGTGATCATGTCAAAGACATTGCTAACGTCTGTGCAATCCATGAGATAAATGAAATGGATGTGGCTGTCAAATTGTTGGCATCTTCATTCAAAGGGAAGGCATTGCAATGGTTTAGGAGCCTTGGAGCTGGTTCTATCACAAATTGGAATCAGTTATGCATAGTTCTCCATGAGCAGTTTGGGGAAAAGGGAGACAATTTGTCTCTACTAGAATAATTGACAACTATCAAGAGAGCTCCCAACGAGTAGCTGACTGACTTCAACTTCAGATTTCAAAGGTCTTGGGAGAGGATTCCAGTGGTAGTAAGGCCAGCAGCAGAAGGTGCTTTTCTATACTATCTTAAGGCTTTGAATTCTGATATTTCTATGTTAATTCAATCTATGGGAGGCACAACCTTACCTGCTGCTTATAGCATTGCCATTAGAGCCGAAAACTATCTTATTCAAGCTGGTAAACTAGCTCCTAGGCCTCCCATGCCCTTGTATCCAAACTTAGAAAATCCAAGCACTAGTCAAGCACCCACTTTGGCTCCTATTCCCACTCCTAGAAATCAAAGTTCAAATGAGACTTCTACTTCATCCTCTAGTACTTCAAATGAACTCCAAGAGGTCATGAAACAATTGCAAAATTTGGGAAATGAGCTGGTTACTATCAAAAGACAGCAAGCTCAAAGTGCTAGACCGTATCAGCCTCAAGCACAGTACTAGGCTAGGCCCCCATACCAACAAAATAGGTCACCAACTCAAGCTGCAAATCAAAATCAAAGCCAAGTAAGGCCTCCCGCTAATAGACCATTTCAGCCCTATAACCCCAATGTCGTATCTGCTTCTAAAGCATTAGTGCCAGTCCAAAATAACATGGCCCAAGAATATGATTGGTGTTTCCTCATGCAAATACCACATAACCAATCAATGTGCTTTAATGGTGCATTAAATCAGCTCTTATGGTGCAAACCATTGGTGGGTCGCAAGAGTCCAACCACAAAGAGGATCAGCAGCAAGAAGCACCTCAGCAAGGAACATCTCCGAATGAAACTACTCTTGTCAATTGGCAGGCTGAAGATTTCTGTGGTATGAATCAAATACCCTCTCAAAGTGTTGCAGCCAACACAAGGTCAAAGAGGAGAAATTTGGGTGAAGAACAGCCATTAGCCCCAAGTAATCCACAACCTTCTACCACTCCACAAGTCACAGGCAAACAAAATGTAGTTCCAAACACGCAAGGGGCACCCAAACCAGCTCCTAAACCAACTCAAATGCCAGTTGTTGCTGCCCATGTGCAAGGAATGAATGTGCAGGCCAAGGGACAATAGAGGGATACTTCATCTCCATTCAGTATCATTGATCAGATGAGGAAGAAAAATGTAAACATATCAATGTGGGAATCACTATCTATCCCAGGACAAAGAGATTTGCTACAAGCTGCCATGAAGGACTGGTCAACTTCAAATCAACAGGTCCAAATGCAAGAGAAGGTACTCACAAATGCTGCCCAGCCTGAAGGAAATCATGGAGGACAGCAAGGTAAAATGTTGAAGCCCCCTCCATTTTATGTTTCATTGATCATAGGAGACAAGTTGGTACATAATTGCATGATTGACTCGGGAGCAAGCAACTCAGTCATGCCAAAATAGATAGCTGATCAGTTAGGGCTCCAATATGAAATCATCTCCAAGGGTGTAGTGCAATTAGATGGGACAATAGTGACAACGGTTGGAGTAATCAAAGGTTTGAGCCTCACACTGCACGCATGTCCCAACGTAATAGTGTTACAAGATGTGTCAGTCATAGACCTGCCACCACTCTTTGCATTGTGCTTGTCAAGAGACTTCACTGCTAAAATTGGAGGCTATCTTTCGGTGGATTGGTCACACATGTTGTTCAGAACAAGATATGGAACCAAAGCCACAATCAGGTCTGAACCTATTGCAAACTTTCACATTGAGCCTTACACTCCAAGCCAAATCAATACCAACTGTTCAGCGTTTGATCAAGAAGATTATCCAAGCACTGATGAAGCTGACACCAAGGTTGGAAGCATCCCAGATCTGACTCTTGATGAATGGGCAAGCAAGGTGCATGCTTTTGATCCTTATCAAGAAATAGAAGAATCTGAGCTAGGAGTTTATTGTTTACATGAAGAGAATCAACCTCTCCTCAGCATCACCAAGCCAGATCATAAAGACAAGAATGAAGTATGGAAATTGTTCTTTGATGGGTCAAGGAGTAGACAAGGTGCAGGAGGAGGAGCTATGCTCATTTCTTCGTAAGGTACAAAGTATTACTCAGCCTTCCATTTTCAGTTTTCTTGCTCAAACAATACAGCTGAGTATGAAGCCTTAATTCATGGACTGCACTGGCAAAGAAGAAAGGCATCACATAATTTGCAAGTATTTGGTGATAGTGAGCTGATCGTAAACCAAATTAAGGGGTAGCATGTCTGTCAAGAATAATCTGCAAGTGCTACAAAAATCGGGTATGGGATCTTATGGAAGATTTTGAAGCTTTTAGCATCAATTCCATCCCAAGAAAAAGAATGAAGCAATGACAGACTGGCAGCAGCAATTGGGGCTGCGTTTGATGTTGTAGAAAGTATCAAAAGTGAGAAATCTCAGCCTCATATCAAAGTGGTTGTGAGACCAGCTGTTCCGGATAACAACACAAGTTGGAAAGTCTTCGAGAATGATCAGCAAATTGTTAATTTCCTACAAGAAGAAGCTGAGTTCTCCGCGAGAAATCAAGACAAGATGGAGCAACAGTATGGTGACCAAGTGGTGCAGCTAAGAACTAACAAATTACCAAAAGGCCTCATAACCTTGGAGTCAATCTTCAACCCGAATGATCAGTTCCGGAAGGAGAAAGCGAACATTCAAGTAAAGGGTGAAGATTTAGAACCTATTTTAGTAGATGAAGGCAAGACATTGCAAGTTGGAAAAGTAAGTACTCCACAAGAGAAATCTGATTTTGTTCAGCTTTGTCAAGAGTTCCCAGATGTCTTCGCTTGGACTTACAAATATTTAAGAGGTTTCAACCCAAAGTTGGCACAACATACTATTGAGTTGGATCCGGAATCCAAGCCTGTTAGGCAAAAGCAAAGGCCAGTGAATCCTCATATTGAACCTCTCATGAGAAAAGAGTTAAGCAAGCTCATTGAGGCCAGTATCATCTTCCCCATCAAACACTCAAGTTGGGTTGCAAACTTGGTGCCAGTAAGAAAGAGAAATGGAGAAATAAGATTGTGTGTGGACTTTCACGATCTAAATAGAGCATCACTCAAGGATCATTATCCGCTTCCATCAATGGAACAAATATTGCAGGTCATAGCTGGTTCAGAAAGGTTTTCATTGCTAGATGGATATTCAGGCTATAATCAGATAATGGTGAAGGAAGAAGATCAATTCAAGACGGCCTTCACTACAAAATGGGGCACGTATGCTTACAAGAAGATGCCATTTGGACTATCAAATGCTGGAGCAACATTTCAGTGAGCTATGGATATGGCATTCAAAGGCTTGATCAACAATATAGTGCTGGTATACCTAGATGATGTCACTGTCTTCTCAAAGAATGCAGCGGACCATCTCTTTCACCTTAGACAAGTGTTTCAGAGGTGTAGAAAGTTCGGAGTGTCATTGAATCCAAAGAAGTGTATATTCTTGGCACATGAAGGCAAATTTTGGGTCACATTGTCTCTAGGGAAGGGCTAACAATTGATCCTGAAAGGGTTGAAGCCATCCGAACACTCCCATTACCACACCACAAGAAATCTCTTCAAAGCTTCTTAGGAAGGATAAACTTTGTCCACAGATTTGTGCCTAATTTTGCCACTCTTGTGAAGCCTTTAACAATGATGTTGAAGAAGAGTCTCGCATTCAAATGGACAAAGAGAAGGCAAAGAGAGTTTTGAAAACATCAAGCATGCAATATCACAAGCTCCAACTCTTATCAACCCAAACTTTTCAAAGGACTTCATGTTGTATGCATTTGGAGGATCAGATACAATCTCAAATCTATCTTGACACAACTTTGAATAGAGAAGGTTTAGAACAGCCCATAGCATTCTTCACTCAAACCTTGGAAGATTACGAGATAAAGTATTCTTTCATCGAAAAGCATGTCCTTCCCGTCATCAGGAGCTTGAAGAAGTTTAGACACTTGGTCTCGAAAAATAAGATTCAACTGCTGGTGTCTCATGCTGTGTCAAGGACTTCCTCCTAAACAAGGATTTAAACGAGAAGAGAGTAGGTTGGATCACTCAAGTGATGGAATATGATATTGAAATCAAAGTGACCAAGCTAGTTCATGGCAAAGGTTTGTGTGAGCAGCTCACTTCCAAACAACCAGATGGCTCAAAAGGTGAAGAAGATGCTATCCTACTACTACAGAATTATCAAGAACAACCAGCTGATGATGCACTCATCCCATGTTGGACTCAAGACTTGGTGCATTACCTCCAAACAGGCTTGTGCCCTCCAGAAGTGAGCAAGGCGAAGAGGAGATGCTTTAGATTACAAGCTATCCCGTATGTACTCATTAATGGTACCTTGTTCAAGAAAGACATCCATGGTGTTCTATTAAGATGCATTGGAACAAGTCAAGTTGAGAAGATCTTACATGAGTTCCATGACGGGGAAGCAGGAGGCCACTTTGCTCCATGAGTGACAGCTCTCAAAATCATGAGAGCTGGTTACTATTGGCCTACTGTGTTCAATGATTGCTACTCATGGGTCAAAAAATGCAAGAGATGTGCATTCTTCACAGGAAAAGAGAGGTTAGCAGCGCTGCCCCTTCATCCAATTTCAGTAAATCAGCCATTCATGCAATGGGGATTGGACTTCATTGGGGTTATCAATCCCAATTCAAGTCAAGGCCACAAGTGGATACTTACAGCAACGGATTATTTCACCAAGTGGACCGAAGCAGTGGCACTCAAGGAGGCAAATGAATCTAATATCTTAGATTTCTATGAAGGGATAGTCACGAGGTTTGGTGCCCCTACCACTATCATATCAGACAATGCATTGGCATTCCTTGGCACAAAGATCACTGAATGGGTTGTCAAGAATTGTGTGTATCTCAGCACTTCGTCGAATTATTACCCTCAGGGTAATGGCCAAGCCGAGTCTACGAACAAGAATCTACTAAGAATCATCAGAAGGAATCTTGATGAGAATCAAAGGACTTGGCATGCAAAGCTCAAATCAGCCCTATGGGCTGATAGGATCACACCCAAGAGGTCTACAGGAAGCTCTCCATACAAGCTTGTGTACGGGAAAGAAGCAGTTCTACCTATATCACTCGAGTTGCCAGCATTGGAACTCATGAAACGATTGGAACTGGATGAGTTTGAACCCATGGAGGTTAGATATGTAGAATTGATGGAGCTCCAAGAAATTAGAGAGCATGCAGCCCAGGCGATAGAGAAGGATCAAGGCTTGATCAAGAAGACTTTTGATAGGAAAGCCAAGGCTAGAACCTTCCAAATTGGAGATCTAGTGTTGAAATGGGATGCAGATCGTGTGAAGCCGGGAAAGCATTCCAAATTTGATGCCATCTGGAGTGGCCCTTACATGATCATTGGATGCAAAGGTAGCAATGCCTTCCGACTGGCTAAGTTGGATGGTGAAGAATTGTAGATTCCGGTCAATGGGATCTATCTCAAACTCTGCTACTAGAAAGAAAGCTTCTCACCCTTGTAAATATTAATTTAGAATTTCCATTCCTCTAAGTGCCTATGCACATTGTACTGCTGTTAGAGTAGTTTTATTTCCCTAAGTGCTTGTGCACATGTCCTATTGCTTCTGGTATGTGCATGTTTGCAGTTCATCAAGCTCCTGGAAAAGAATTTGCAGCCGCAAGAGAACCAGATCAACAAATGTTTCAATAGCTCAAGGACACAGGTTTTCAAATTTCAGATCAGTTGAGAGGTTATCAAATAGACTCCACGCCCAATGGATTGCTACAAGCAGCTGGCCATTCTTCATCTGGCAGGTAGATGACCCCGCTGAGTCGCCAAAATTGTTATCCAAAATTCACCCCTCAAGGTAATTTTGATAACATGCATCAAATTATTCAGTCCCAAGCAAGTAGATCGATTCAAAGCCCAAAATCATGTTTTTCGAGGTCCCCTCGGCCTTTTTCTAACTCTCCCATCCAAGAAGAAATCCCAACAAGTTAGAAAGAATGGAAAAAATGCAAAAATATGGTTGCAGGACTATTTTGAGGCATTTCGGGTCTGAAGGGCTCGGGTCATACCAGTTCGGGTTGAACTGAGGTTCGTCGTACCAAACTTGAGGCCGAAAAAAATGGAGAAAATCGGCTAAGTCTTGTCCTAGGCGGTCCTTGGGATAGTTGGGACGTCGGGATGTGAAAATCCGAATTGGCCTAAAGCAAGGGATCTAAGTCTTTTTCGCGCGGTCTGGGACATCGGGCCAAAAGTACGCACGGACGTGGATCGGCCATTTCGGCAAGGTCGGGATATTTGTCCCAGATGCAGTGCAGGGACATCCGAGCCAAAAGTATGCGGAGAGGACGTGAACCAGCCGATTCGGCCGAAACAAGAGACTTTCGTCTGGGACATTTGGGCCAAAGGTACGTGGAGGACGTGAAAAGCCGAAAGAGCCGAGAGCCAATGGAATCTCACCACGTGTCTTCACCGCAAAGAGGGACAAGGAAGCCCGAATCAGCTGAAGTAGGAGATTTTTCTTTGGGACATCCGGGCCAAAGGTACCGATGGGACATGTGGGACGCGAAAAGCCGAAAGAGCCACCAACGAATCAAATCTCGCCACGTGTCTTCACCTCATCGGCCCGACGGGAAAATTTTGAAATTTTTTCCAAAGGCAAAAACAAAAGGAAATGGTCAGGAAGGGCCCGCGTCCAATGAAATCGTGCCATGTGGCACTTGAGTGGCGGAGCACGGGGAGAAGTGGGAAAATTTTTCCAAAGTAAAAATACCATTTTTAAAAGGACAAAGTGCGCCCCTCAGGCTCGAGCCAATAAAATAGTGCCACGTGTCCAAATGGCAAGAAATTAAGGAAAGGCCTTAAAGGGAATTTTCAGAGGATGAACCTGTAAATGAATCAGGGCCCGACACGTGTCATCCAAGTGGCAGAGTGTGGAAAAAATTCAAACTTTTTCCCGCCGATCCGATTTTGGCCTGTTTTTGCCCTAAATCTTCAGATCGCCATAACTTTTGATCCAGAGCTCGGATTTTCACATTCTTTATATCAATGGAAAGATGGTGAAATTCTCTACACGATTCCTAGGTCAATCTTGAATTTTGGTTCATTTTGGAGAGAGAAAATCAAGAAATGTCTCTGGCACGTGATAATGGCCAGAAATGACGTTTCAACAACCAGCTTAAATGCAAAATACAGCTTCACGCTTTTGCTAGGGTTCTCACCTACCACCATAATGAGATGAATTAAATGCAACCTAGAAGTGGTTGGGGTAGATTTGGATTTCCTCTCTCTTCCCTCTCTCATTCTTCCTATAAATTGTAAGGAGGGGCTTCTTTCTAAAGGTCGAACATTCCTATTTTTCCCCTCCCTTCTTCTCTTTGGCAGGCGAATTTGTGGAGTTCAAACCTCCCATTTAAAACTGTAATGCAACTTTGCCTCTTGGCATTTTTAGTGTATTGTATCGATCTTTGGAGCAAGTAATGCATGTCTCGTGGATGATTCTCAACCCTTTCGTGTTCATTTGCATCCTCCCGATCTTTCACTACAAATTTTGTTATCTCATGCATGATCTTGCATCACATTTGAATGGTTTGTGTTTATTGGCAAGATAGGTGTTCTTCATTCCTCGGTGCATCACCTCTCGTTAGCTTAGGTTTATTTTTATGCATCTTCTTACCCCTGTCTCCTTGGTAAGATTAGATTAGGTTTTAAGTAAACCCTCTCCATTTTTCGTGTGCGTCCGAACAGAGGAATAGGAACCACCTTCTCTTTGAGATTCCTTTCTCATTTGGAGAAAGGATTCCATGTTGTGCAATCACACTGGATGCTAGTATGATCAAACTAGAAATATGATCAACATCCGGTGTGCTTTGTGATTTTGCACTAACAGAAACCACAACCAGATCCTGCCATTTCATCTCCTTTTTGGAAGAGGGAAAATTTTCCAAATTTTCCCCATACTCAACGCTTGAAAAACAAGCCTGACATGTGTCCTAATGTTGGTCCCATTAGAAACACGCTTCCCTTTACACTTTTAACTCCTTTTCCTTAAAATGGAAAATTTTCCATTTTTCTCCACAGTTAACACCTCTCGCCATTGACTAGATAAAAATTTGAATTTCCTCTATCAGCCCGCAGTCATTTTGATGATTTTAGTCATTTGAATATCAAGCGGAAAAAAATCCAAATTGCCCCCGATGGTCTCCGCCTTCCCGCCTTTTGACATTTTTAATGCACACTTTGACCTTCTTTTTGTCGGGCTCGTAGGCCATTTTGAGATTTTAACCCTTTTGAGGACAAGAGGTAAAAAATTCCAAGTTACCTCCAATGGTTTACTTCCTTGACCCTTTGACCTTTCAAACTGCTATGTGTCACAATGGCACATCTTGAGATGTTCCCCAAAATTTGAGACCTTGGATGAGTGTGGGCTTGCCACGTGTCATTGTGGTGCAACTTCAAAAACCTTAAGGCTTCAAAAATGATTTGGCGGGGTGCACTTCCACTTTAGAATTTTACTCCATTTTGCCAAAAGTGAAAAACATCCAACTTACCTTTGAAGGCCCACATCTCTGCCAATAGTCTTTCCCACGTGTCCTCATGCGGGGTTAAGGAAAGATTTTTTCCTACCACTTAAAAATGTCTTTAATCAAAGCTCGGATGGGCCGCAGTGCTAGGTTCAAACCTTTAGCCAAAGCAGCAAAAAATATAAATTTGAGAAAAACACTCCACTGAGCCCCACCCAATTAGAAGAAGCCACGTAAGCACCAAAAATACCAATCAGATTTGAGCGGAGCTACGGGACCAAATTTTCCTTTTTGCCAAAAAAGCAAAAAAGTGATAACTTAAAGCATTTTCCCATCATCCCTTGACCAAGTAGAAGAAGCCATGTGACCTCCAAATGCTAAGGAATAACTTTGACATAAAAATTCACCCGTGAGACCGTAAAAATACAAAAAATCACCATTCATGCCCAAAACCCGATTTTTTACTAAGGATGAAAATTTTCTGAAACAAAAACAAGTGAATCATGATTCTAAGCATCTTTTTGACCATGGATTTGGATTTTCAAAGGAATAAAAATATAAATTAACCATTCTTGAGCTTCCATGGCCGAGGAAAAATAGGAAAAATGACAAAGCCCATGGATTTTGAAGAAATTAGGGCAAAAACAGGGCAAACTTGGAGACTTTTTCAAGGAGGGACATGAAAATGGGTTCTGCAAACAATTCGAAGCATTTCAAATGGAGGTATAAGCTTTTAGAACACCCACATCAAGAGACAAGATGTTTCAGACATGTAGACAGAGGAAAAATGATGGCAAATGGAGTGAGACAAGTCTGAGCACCAACACTTATGATACTTAAAAATGTTTTGGGTTCCATTGTATATGCTTGGTCTCGGCCCCTTTTGGGATCATCATTATATTGTGATTATTTTCAACCACCTTTGATTATTTGGAACAAATACTTTGGTATAAGCCATAATCATAGTTTGATAATTCAAACCCCTTTGCATATTTGACCACACATATATCACGACCGTAAAAAGGTCAAAGCAAGGATTTTAAAAGTAATTGGGGCTGGCCCATTTCACGATGGTCTGATCCTTCAATCAATTGTCGGTGGAATTTTAAACCTAACCCTGGTTAGGGTTTTACGATGCTTTCCATGTTGGTACTTGTTCTAACCATGCGGTTGTATGGTGGTTTGTAATGTAAACCGTTGATTCTGGTACTTACTTCATTTCTATCGTTGATGCTCTCTATCCATGATTAGGGTTTTGAACCCGCAATTAATATGGTACTTGACATCATAACGGCAGTGGTTTACATTGATTTTGAATTGATCCTCGATCATTGAATTCGGTAATGTGCTTTATGTTTGACGTTGATCACTAACTCTGGGTTGCATCAAATTATGTCTATATTTTTATCGTTGATTCTATGTCCTTGATGATCTTGCAACATTGATGCCACTAGGTATGGTTGTCGGTAGGTTAACTGTGGTTAACACTTAGCATCATTGGATTATTTATCGATAATTCTTAACCATTGATATTTAACTTCGGTTGGGTTAGATCTGCATGAGGTTGGGTTCGGTGAGTTAAATCAACTTGAACCATATTCATTGTTTACTTTTTGATTTTTCAATTTGTGGGTGAATCCTTGGCAAATTTATTTTAGACCACAATTTTTAGAGCTTTTGAGCTTGTTTTCCTCTGAGAAGATCGTTCTTCTGAAATTTGTAACTTTGGATAATTGTAACTCTCCACCATTTTCTTTCTTTTGAGCTCGACTATGAGATTATAACTACTTTTTGCATTAATGGGCTAAAAAATTTGTTATCTCTATGGCCATTTTGACTTCGATGGAGTTATATGCCTGAAATCTAGTGTTCATGCTTGGAAAACATGGATTCCATGATTGATCTTGCACTTTTAGTTCTGATTCATTTACTCATATGGGTATGGATTTCTATTTCAACCTTTTAGTTATTTTGTAGATGGGGTTTTCTAAACTCTTTATGAATTATGAGCTTAATATTTAGCTCGATAATGAGCATGCATGGATAAGGTTGTCGTTGTGGAGGAAATTTGGTATCTCCCTACACAACGCTATCAAAATGAAATCTTTGTGGCTTCCTCCAAAGATCCACTATTTTGTGAATATTGGTGAGTAACTGCAAAATGTTTGAGCCTATTGTTTATTTATGCTTCTTTTCATGGAATATGTCTTGAGCCCAAACAATTTGAATCTTTGGTTTCTTTTGTCTATGGAGGTGTTTATTTCCCATATAATCCTTTGTTGTGTTTTGGGTATTTGTAGCTATGTGTGTATCCATTATGGGTATTCCATATTTTTCTTTGCTTTTCTTGAAATGACGATAGATCTGAGTCCTTATGATTTCCATCTGGGTTACTCTATAAATATCTATTAATACTTCAAATCTGCTTGTATTTTGATTGAATGCTTTGTTTTAACAATCCAAAAATATAATATCATTAGAGGATTTTGACTTGGGTATTCTTATCTCACTTCGATATCCTTGGATCTGAAATTTTCCTTGATGGTTTATCTATATATCTTTGCGGTCCTAAGTTTTTGTTCACTTGAATATGGATGCCATTTATTGAGATCATTCGAGCTTGAATTCTCTTTCTCGTAGTTTTTTCGTGATTCCATAATAATGTGGAAAATATTTCTGGTTTTGTTTTATCTCTATAATTATTCTTCTTTGGCTACCATGACAAAGGTATATAGAGCTTCTAGTTCATTTATTTATGCTCTGCATTATTTAGTTAATGGTCGCTTGGTAGCTTAGCACCTGTGTCGTTTGATATTGAATATGCTTTTCCTTGCTTTAGATATGAAAATTTCCTCACAAGGATTTTTCTAAAAAAATTTCTCGGGGACAATGATACTTATCCAAGTCGGTACACAACATGACCATCATTGTAGAAAGATAACATTGTATTTCCTTTATTTCATGACATTTTGACTATCTTAGGTAGATTATGAT
This sequence comes from Taxus wallichiana var. yunnanensis, assembly GCA_018340775.1. Taxonomy (NCBI): domain Eukaryota; kingdom Viridiplantae; phylum Streptophyta; class Pinopsida; order Cupressales; family Taxaceae; genus Taxus; species Taxus wallichiana. The sequence continues at coordinate 417,818,072 of CM031244.1, read as the reverse complement.
ATGTATTTTTTTCCTTGTTGAGCTCTGATTTTCTTGGTTCAAGAAGATTCATGTCAATTGTAGCTTATTTTGAATTTAAAGCTATATTTTCTGTTGACTTGGTGTTTACCCTTTAAATGTCTGAATCTGAGCCATTGATGATATTTTGGGCTTTCTTGATTTTTTTTTATACCTTTCAAAGTCATGTGACTGTATAATGTAACTCTCCAAAGGTTATGTTCATTTAAACACTGAAAGTATCATTATGAATTCTTCACAAATTCTTGTGAAAGTGAAATTGTGTTTTCATATTTATGATGAAGATCTGTATTTGAACCTTTGTATTCAGCTTTGATTTTTTTGTAATATTCTTTAGGAAATATGAATCACCTTTCACTTCATTATTATAAAAAAATCCCTTTCTCCTAAATATATGTAAACCTATGCAAGAATGGCACTTCTGACACTCTTGTAGATTTGTCTTCGTATAATAACCATCATTATCTGTTTCATGCATGATGCATTACTATCTTACTATAGGGTTTGGTGGCTTCCTGCAAGTTTGTTTCACCCTAAAATTGGGCATGATTTGTTGTTGTTTTCCCTTTGCTGCTCTTGATAGAGACTGAATATACATACCAATGTCAAGGATGGCTTGTAACTCCATTTTTACTGCTCCATCTGCTATAGGACACGACCTTCTTTTGATTAACAACCCTCCTTTCCATCTGAAAGCTATAATATTTTAATTCTTTGACTGTATTTTTGGGACTTCAAAGCATCTGTTTCTTAATTTGTATTTTATGTAACATTTCATTATCCCCCTTTCTAGATAAATGCATGTTATAAAATTGTACCATTAGGCAAAGGCTGCTCCCTTTGATAGTTGGTCCTGAAAATGTGTCATAATAGATTATAGTCTTCTTAAAACATGCAACACTTTGCAATACTTTGTGTACTTTGTGCACAATCATGACTATGCATAGATTTTTCCTTAGGATTTAAACTTGTAATGATGCACTTGTATTTTGTAGTAATAATTTAGCATCTTGATTTATTTATGTACTTGTCATACATTCCATTTCTGAGTTGATGTCGGATCATTACTTGAGCATTATTGAATCTTCCTTGATGAAATTTTGGCACAAAATACCTCAAAATGTAAACTCGGTAATTTCTTTTCTCAGTTGTATTTGATTAGGTTGTAATACTTCTTTTCTTTTAGCTTGTAACTGTATCCTTCATCTATTGAATTATGGCTTGTTGATGAAAATTGAAATTTGATACCATTATCTTTGACCATCTAATGCATTATCTGTTTTCTGTGTTATTATTTGATTTATATACACATTTTTAAAACATGTATTAGTTTGAAATAACATGATGGAAAGATGTAAAATGTCCATTTTACATGGCGAAGCCATGTCAAAATTTTCTTAGATCTCTTTCTCATTTTGTTTCAGCTTTGTAATCTTATCTTTCAGTTAACTTCAACCTTTTAAATTTTGATTCTTCTACTTCATCTTCGAGTTGTATTTTGAAACATGTACCTTTTATTTGCAAGTATTTATTCTAATATGTACTGTGTATTCTTCTATTTCTAGAATAGCTACTAAACTTTGAGTTGCATTATTCCTTCTTACCAGTATGTACTTATGACTTATCTACTTCATGTACCATAGGATAGAAGTTATTGAACTCTGCAATCTTCATCTATAGTGAGGGTCAAAACATGATTTATTTCTTCTTGACTACAACATGTACCTACACACTTAAGAAAATAGTTAGAAACTATTTAGGATTTTTGGCCTCTCTTATGTCCATGGTTTTTCTTTTCTTCTCTCCTTCTTTCTGAGTGAGTAAATCATGTATGTTGTTTTATCTTCATGTAATTTATATCTCATTTTGTTAAGAGATCCATATGCATGAAATAGGATAGTATAGGAATATGTATTAACCTGAGCTCATAAATGACAATAGTTTTCTTTTCATTTTTTTAGGTACAATGATTTCATCAATGTATATGAAAGGGGAACAAAGATGGAGATGGAGATGTCTCAACTAAAGAATAAACCCATAAGGCAATGATGGTTTCATTCATACTCCTCTATTTTCTCTTTCATGCATATGTACCTCTTTCTTCAGTAGTTGTACTTTACTTTTTAGTTACATCCCACGACTTGTGTGGGAACATTTGAAATTCCTTATGAATAAAACATTGAATTCTAAAATTGATTTGTGTATTTCTTTCTGCATTTCAGTTTTTCTGTATGGATTATATGATGAATTAAACAACCCAATAATATAATTGAATGTTTTGATCATGAAGGGAACATCATTAAAGAATAGTTGTAACATCCATTAATGAACTCTGATTGCTAAAATATGAAATTATGATTGTTGTTCCAAGACTGAACACTTAATCTATTCTGAAATTTGATGTCTTCATCGAGGCAACACATCTATCCTTTGGGGCTTTGTGTTCTTTTACTAAAGATAGTCATTAAATTGTAAACTATGTGATCTATTATGTTTTGTAACAACACACATAGCTATAGATTTCATGTAATCATTAATTAGTTCAATAGAAACAATATTGACTAAAAGAATCTCCGCTATCTTAGGTCTATTTCACCAATGCTATCCATCATAAAAAAATTTGAGTTGCCCATTTTTGCTCAAGTGTAAAAATTGTCAACTTTTCTATTGGTCTTGTAGGGAACGTTGCTTGTTAGCTTGTAAACTAGTGCCTTGCTCCTGTCCATTGTGCATGGATTCTAAAGCATTTAACTAAAATCTACCTTCATGAAGTTCCAACCCTTCCAAAATGAACTAAAACTGGAAAGGGATCTAAGTAAACAAGATCATGTACAAGAATGCACTTATTGAATTGAAAAACATTTCAATGTGAAGGAAATACACTTATTGAAGGGAAATCCTACTCTAAACAGGAACTATAGGATTTTCAATAACAATGATTGAGAAACATACCATTCATACAGGAATGAGAAGTTCGTATGAATTTAGCCTCAAAATCTTAAAAGAATTGTGTTCTTTGCAAGATGAAATCATGTAAGGACCACTCCAAATTGTATCAAACTTTGTGTGTCTTCCTAGCTTTGTATGATCAACATCCCACCTTAACACAATGTCTCCTTCATTGAAGATTCTGAATTTAGATTTTTTATCGAAAGTCTACTTCATATGTTTCTGATTCTTTTCCATGTTTACACGAGCTTGATCTCTTAGCTCTTGTAATTCCATTAATTTTGCATAAAAAAACTATAATGGTTCATTCTCAAGCAGCTCCATTTGATGTAGAAAATCTAATGTGGTAACTCAACTGAAATAGGAATTCTTGCTTCTCTTCTATAAACAAGCTTGTATGGTGAATTGCCAACTAATCTTTTAGGATTCACTCTATCATCCCAAAGTGTTGAATTCAATATTAGATGTCAAGCTCTCTGGTTATCTTTGAGTGTTCTTCTGATGATCCTTAAAAGATTCTTGTTAGTACTTTTAGCTAACCCATTACCTTGTGGGTAATAATTAGATGAAGAACTTAAATAAATTCTATGGTTGATAGCCCAATATGTTACCTTTACACTAAGAAATGATAAAGCATTATCTAAAATGATAGTTGTTGGAACACCAAATCTGTAAACTATACCTTCATAAAAGGATAGTATCAAAGTTTCATTAGCATCTTTCAAGGCTATTGCTTCATCCAACGCATGTAAAGTAATATGTAGCAATCAAAATCCACTTGTGTCCTTGTGATGAAGGTAGGTTTATCATGCCAATAAAATCAAGACCCCATTGCATAAAAGGATGATCAACTGAAATAGGCTGCAAGGGCAGCGAAGCTAAATGTTCTTTTCCAACAAAGAAAGAACATTTCTTACACTTTCTAATCCATTCAAAATAGTCCTTGAATATGTTGGGCCAATAGTAACTAGCTTTCATAATTTTTAAGGTTGTGGTATGTGGTGAAAAATGACCTCCTGTAGGTCCTTCATGAAATTCTGATAATAATTGCTAAATTTTATCATAGTCAACACATCGTAGCAAGATTTCATTTATATTTTTTTTGAACAACACACCATCAATAAAAACATAGGGTAAAACTTGTAATCTAAAATATGTTTATTTATTCTTGTCCATACCTTCAGGATAGATGTCATGTTGTAGATAGTTAACTAAATCATTTATCCATCTTGATTCCTGAATTTCTTGAACAAGTTCAGGTTGCTGATTTTCTGGCTACACCATGATGTCTGATTGCTAATACATAATTTCAGCATGTTGTTTTGTATCTTCTGGTTCCACATCTTGCTATTTTTCCATATCAGCAATTAGATGTTCACATAAGCCTTTACCTCGAACTGTCTTCACAACACGAATATCAACATCATACTCCATGACCTTCATTATCCATCTTGCTCTTTTCTCATTCAATTCTTTATTTAACAAGAAAGATTTCACACTTGGATGAGAAACAAGAACATGAATTTTGTTGTTTGAAAGCATGTACTTAAAATTATTTAGTCCTCTGACTACTAAAAGTAATTTTTTTCAAGAAAAGTGTACCTTGTCTCATAGTCATGCAAGCATAGACCAAATAAAGCAATTGGTTGTTTAATGTTTTCATCATTAACATAAGTTAATATGGATGAGATTGTTTCAGCACCTACAAGTGTATACATTGTAAAATATTTATCAAAATTTGGATTTACAAGAGTAAGATCTTGAGAGATAGCTTCCTTAATTGCTTCAAATTCTTCTCTTTATTTAACATAATTGTCAATGGTTTAACCAATGCTACAAAATCTAGAACAAATCTTCTAACAAAGTTGATTTTTCCTAGAAAAATTTGTAATGCCTTCTTATGATGAGGTAATGATAGCTGTGATATGGATTCAATTTTGAAAGGATCTATTACTAAACCTTGCTTAGAAACAATATTTCCAAGTAATTTACCATGATGTACCAAAATATAGACTTTTTGGGATTCAACAATATTCCAAACTATTTGTATAACTAAAAAGTCTTCCTTAGGTGTATTAGATGCTCATCTTATTTTTTTAAAATATAGTAACATCATCTAAATAAACAAGGATGCATTTATCTAAAAAATTGTGAAAAGCCATTCTGTTGCATGTTGAAACATTGCACTAGCATTTGAAAGGCCAAAAGGCATTCTTTTGTAAGTGTAAGTACCCCACTTGGTGGTAAAAAAATTTTGTACCTATTTTCTTCTCGAACTAGAATATGATTTTATCCACTATAACCATCTAGAAGAGATATTCTATCTGAACCAGAAATAGTTCTTTAAATTTGATCCATATTTGTAAGTGGGTAATGATCTTTTAATGAAGATTTATTAAGATTTCTGAAATCCATACATAATCTGATTTTTCCATTCTTTTTCTTAACAGTAACAAGATTGGCTACCGAACTTGAATGCTTAACTGGAAAGATAATACCATATTTGATCAATTTATATAACTCTTTCCCTATTAGAGGTTTTATTTTGGGATTTACAAGTCTTTGTTTTTGTCTAATCTGGATTGGAATTTGGCTGGAATTTAATAGTATGTTGTGCTAAATCGGATAAAACCCTTTCGGTCATAGTATTTCCAAGTGAAAAAATCTATAAATTCCTTGCAAAGATTAATAAATGAATGCTTTTCAGCTTAGGATCATACATTTCGAGAAACAAATTATTACCTTCATCAATCGTGTGATCTCTTCATAGTTATTAGTGTGTGTTGAAATCTTAGATTTGTCTTTCCTTAATCGGTCATCAACGCTGAAGATGTCTTCTAATGTAACCAAGCCTCAAGGTAGTTTATTCATCTTTAACTAAAAATCAGTCACTGAAAGAGGGTTTGAAAACCTACAAGTGAGGATCACGAGGGATGACATGCAAATTGATGGACGTGTGAACAGTAGCATGAAGAGATCTTGGGAGGAGAGAGCATCAACCGAATGTGCATGCAAAGATTCGAGAAATGGGTAGAACCTCGATAAGCCAAAAAATCTCCTCTATCTCATAGATCAAAAGACATGTACATATAGGAGGTACTGAGTAACCCTTAGTGCTACAATCATGACAACTTGAGTAGAGAGGGGGAGTTACATTCCCAAAATAGAAGTGTAACTCCCAATGATGCATATGACGCCCGACGCACGACGCGCACGATGCACGTAAACGTAAGGGAACCTCATAATGACCCCTAAATGACACATGGACCTACGATCTCACCTAAGTGAGATGACTCACCTGATGATGTGGAAAATACAAACACCAACACCCCCCCTTCATTGTAAATTAGGATGAGGTGGCAAGTCAGAAACCACAAATGGGTCCCGGCACAAAGCCTAATGAGGTAACCATGTACAAGAAAGAAGTCCCAAGTAGTGAAGGAAAATCTAGTGGGAAAAACATCCACCACAAGAGAACAAAACACTCTCTAATCTAAGAAAGATGCCAAATATGGGTCCCAACTCTAGAAGATCCTGAAAAGGTACCCATGTACAAAGAGGCAATCTCTCAGAAAGAAAAAGAAGAGAGAAGAAGAGGGAGATGAGAGCAATGTAGAAGATGTCATGGACGGATATGAACTTTCCAGCTTCTAGGAGGTCTCTCAAAAGAATGTAGATGACGAGATCCTTTGCCTCTAGATTGAAGAAGAGCCACCTATAATGAACTATGTGCCTGCCCTTAGGAAGGATGTAAATGACATGTTGGAAGTCCGCCCACTCCACAAAGGAAACCGAAGGTAAGAACACAAAGAACTCGAGTCAAGTGCACTAAAGCATGACATAGGTCTAGCGAGTGAGTGCCAAGGAACCGAAGGTAATACCACGTGTGTAAAACTATTAGAGTGAATAGGAACACCCACATAAAGGATTTCCAAGTGACGTGAAGGGAACAAAACATCCTCCACAACAAAAAAGGGATCCACAACCAAGGGTGGATCAATGAAGGTCTCTGGAAATGTGGAAGTGACATGATTCCCGGAAGGGGCACTCCCAACAACAGAGATGATGAACTCCTCTGAAACACCTGTAGATGGATGAGAGACCTGTAGTGCATCACAAGTAGACTCTACGAAAAGATGACTAAGGTCAGGCAGATACTCGTCCCAATGAGGGGGCTCAACAAACAGAAGAGCGATGTATGATAGATATGAGTCATCCAATGAAGGTAGAGGAGTGAAAAGGGCCTCACACATTGGAAGTGGAAAGGAGGTGGGTGTGATGACTGTATGAGATTGAGAAGGTGACTTTTTGATATTTGATGAGATGTGGGAAGTGTTAACACTCTCTAGAATAGTGAGAGAAAGAGGAGAGGAGTCCTCTCTAATGCTCTCGACATCGGAACTAGATGCACAATCTTCGTCATCGAAGTAGAACCAAGGAATCCTGTGTGTCAAAAACTATCATCACATGAAGAAATGGGGAGACAACCAAATCGTGGCAGCAAAAATGGCGGTAGTATGTGAAGGGTCTCCATACAAGGACTGAAGAATGCTCCAGACATGATGAGGTGGATCTGAATCTGCCATGTGAAACTAGAGAGAATGAGAGACATACATCATCATGTGACCAAAGACATGGTCACAAGTTTCGAGGAAGTCCTCTAGATGATGATGATCAATGGGTGTAGGAACTAGCCCAAGCAATAAGGGTAAAAGACCCTCGTGGGTGAAGTAACGTTCCATGAAAGCATGCCAAGCTGAATAGGTCTCTCTCCTGGTGAGAAGTGGTGGAGGCTGTAAGGTGATCCTACATTGCTCACATCTAGAAAGAGCACTCTCCATGATGAAAAATGCAAGATGCACAAAAGTAAGACGTTAGACTCACCCGATAATGCATCTCGTGTGTGTAGGCCCAAGAGTACAATCAATCCCAATGCGGAACTTTATAAAAGTAGTGTGTTTACAAAAGTGACAATGACATCACATAAAGTATGGAAAATCATGAAACTTTGACTAAAGAAGTGCTATAAAATGAGCAGCGAGTCAAAAGTTATAGCATTAAAATGATTCCTACAACTAATGGAAAAATGCACTAGACACTTCAAACGCATTAAAAAGTGCACGAAACAGTGCAAAGGGTATCTTGTGGGTACTTGTTGGAAATGGCACAAAATTTTAACAGGTTTTTTTACTTCAAGGGTGGATTAGCCTCCTGCCAACCCCTGACCTCTCCCTCCATCTTTGACACTCGTAGTAGGGAGAACAATACAAGCCAAACACCCAATTTTTTTAAAATAAATTACAATGCCGAATGATTGAATGTTTTGTTTTAAGCCATAAAACATTAAAAAGGGGCTGATAGGAGGGACCATGTGGAGATACTCTTTGACCAAACTGAAGATACTGGGAATGCGTGTTGGAGAGCTAGCAGATTAGACTAAAGACCCCAAAAACACCAAAACTGCCAAAAGTGCTAAAATGGCTGAGTTGTTGAGAATGGAGCCACATGTTGGGTGTTGTAGGTTGCACGTAAAGAGTTGGAGTAACCGTTGAATGGTGGTGAGGTTGCAGGGCTTAAAAAAATTCATCAAGGTAAAAATGCAGGTCACAAGATCCATTAGGAAGCCACGTGGATTTTTGGAAGCGGGCGAGATGATGGAGCATAGCCTATGCGTGTCTAGTGCTTGAGAGATGGATCAAGGGCGAAGAAAACAAACTAGTGCAACTTAGAAACCAAGCAACCAAACACAACAACAACAAAAAAATGTTTTCAATGGCCAAGCGCATGTTAAAATAAGAATTCAAAATGTTTTCCAACGCAAGGAGAAGAACAACCATGCAGAGGTAGGGAAGAACCAATAATACATTGAATGAAGATCAAGTATGAGGCACCAGAATGAACTGTGCATGAGTTGAGGGCAAACAACCAAGGTGTAGAACCAAGGTACAGAGTGGAAGACCCATAGGAGCCTAGAAAACTAATGCAAAAAAATGTTCATGTGAGTGCAAAACTTGAGTCAAGTTAGTTGAAAAACTACAGGTTTTAATGTTGTCAAAGTTCCAACGTTGAATCCAAGCACAATACATGGGCACAATAGTAGCTCAAAGCATATACTCTAAGGACCGGGCTTTAAAAAAGTAGCAGGGTCCTCCCATCCAAGCACAAGTTGATATAGGGAGCCTGTGGTTGTGGATCAAGCCACAATGTAAAAAAATGAGAATCCAATGTAACATTGCACGAGATACCACAAACGAGGCCTCTCAATCAATGCAAAGGAATGGATGGGCTGGTAAACCAGTGAGTAACTCAAGTCACCGGAAGACCGAATCATGCACAAGCAATAAAAAATGAGCCTCAAGATTAAAAAATGCCCAAGAAGTGGGTTCACCAATGCAAACGAGTAAGCGAGCCAAAAAGACCACGAACACCCAAAAACAAACCATGATCACACGAACAACTCTACAAGAGGTATGAAACCCGAAGCAGTGCAAGTAGAGTACGATCAGAATAACCATTACAATACACTCAAGAAATTTGTATATCACACCAGAAGATGGAAAACACACACAGAAACACCGATGCATGCACGGATCCACAAGATCCACTCTAATACCATGAAAAAGGGACGACGCTGCACATCAATGGATGTGTGAATGGCAGTGTGAAGAGATCTCGGGAGGAGTGAGCATCAATTGAATGTGCATGCAAAGATTCCGAAATGGGAAGAAACTCAATAAGCCACAAAAATCTCCTCTATCTCATATATCAAAAGACATGTACATATAGGAGGTACTTGAGTAACCCTTAGTGCTACAATCGTGACAACTTGAGTAGAGAGGGGAGTTACATTCCTAGAATAGAAGTATAACTCCCAATGACGCATATGATGCACTGACGCACTGACGCATGGAAACGCGTAAGGGAACCTCATAATGACCCCTAAATGACACATGGATCTATGATCTCACCTAAGTGAGATGACTTACACGATGATGTGGAAAATACACACACCAATAGTCACCATATAAGTGTTGTAATTTATCTTGATTTACCAAAAATTCAACTTCTTACTACAAAAACCTACGAGATTTTCTCATCATTTTCAAAAACCTACTAATTCAAATCATTATCAGGCTATAGAAGGCCTAATAATCAGCTTTATATGAGGCTTAATCTCACTATTTTCAATTTTCTCTAGAACTTTAAAACTAGCACCAATTGTTGTGAGTCTATATGCATGCTTATTTTTTTTCTAGGAAAAGATTGGAAATTAATAGCTTCAAATATTCCATTAAGTTTGAAACTCTATGTCCGTAAGACTTCATTAATGGATTCTTATAAACATTTAAGTTTCTTACTTGATTAATAACCAACTCAAAATCACCAAAAATATGTAGATGTAAATACATCTCTTCTCGCCAAGAGTAAGCTATGAATTAACGCTTCATATTTAGCTATGTTAAAATTTCATGAAAATTGGAGACTCAAAGATGAAAAATACCTTTTATTTTTTGGGGAAGTGAGCATCAAACCTACTCCTTGTCCTTTCTTGTTCTTAGCTCCATCAAAATGAAGCTTCCAAATCCTTTTGCTGCATTTTTTGTTTTGGATAACAAGGGAATTGGTGTGTTTTCTTCATACAAAATACACACCAAACATATGTTCTTCAACTTATTTGAAAGGATCATGAGCATGTTCTTCATGTGTCTTTTCATCCATAAATAGGTTAGAAACACCATCCAATGCTAAAACATGAGTTGTATTATCAAAATCAGACTGGTCTAAGGATGCATAATTAGCTAATGCATTAGAAGTGTGAGGCTCAATGTGAAATATGGCCAACGGTTCTAAATTGATAGTAACTTTGGTTCCATAATGTGTAGTGAAAAATAAGAAAGACCAATCTGAAGAGAGATAACCTCCTATTTTTTTGTGAAATATCTTGATAAACATATAGCAAAGTAAGGAGGTAAATCCATAATAGTAATATCTTGTAGAATAGAAACATTTGGGAAAGCATGTAATGTTACCTCTAGATTTATGATGACACCTACTGTATTAGTTGTAGTTCCATCAAGCTATAAAACACTCTTTTCTGTAGGTTCATACATAAGCCTAATTTTTCTACAATTACTTTTGGCATAACTGCTACTTACTTTGCACCACTATCCACCATACAGTTATGAACAAGATGTTCTCCAATAATTAGTGATAAATAAAATGGTGGTGGCTTCTTGATGTCATGAGAATTTAAAACCTTTTGAACCATCCATTTAACCTCTTTAATGCGATCTTGTTCCATTTTTCCAAGGACCATGTCTACTTTTTTGGGTTTCCTTTTCTATTCTTTTAGAATAAATCTACAACTTAGAAGCTCATGAGAAAGAAAATCTTGTTGTCTTGAATACTTAGAGAGTCCCACATTGAGATGTTAACATTATGAATTTTCATTACATCAACAATGTTAAAAGAAGCAAAGTGATTTAGAGACAGATTCTACTGTTTTAGCATAGGCTTTGGCGAAAAATGATTCTTCTTCATATGTTTTTGATATCTGAGGTATAAATAACCTTCTGGATCAGGTTTGTAGATGTTTTTTCTACTCATTACTAGTTGACACACTTTTTTTTAGGAACATCAATATTGTTAGTTGGTTTTGGGCATGTAGTTGTTTTTGATATGTGATAATGGGCAAAAAAACCTATTTTTCCTTTTTTTACTTTCTACAGCCTTTTCTTGACCCCTAGTATTAACTATAATGAAATCATCATCACTAAAACTAACTAAGTTCTACTCAAGTGCCTTCTGAACCTGAGTATCTTTCTACCCACCCTCCATTTGAGGCATGAACAATGTCTCAGATTGAGGTTGTTCAACAAGACTTATGTTTAGAAAAGCATTTGGGCAACTAACGGCTGAATGAGGTTGATTATAAGTTAACACCACTCTTTTGTAACCATATTAACTTGAACTAAAGCATTAGATGAACTAGGAGCCTTTGGGTCAAACTACCTTTGCTGATAAGGTTGCCTATAATTTTGATTCTACTGGTAAGGATGCCTATTTTGTTGGTTTTGCTGATAAGGAGCCTGATAAGGTCTGCTAGGTAATGCAAGCCTATTCTTAATTGAAGTCAACTTTCTCCCCCTATTTTCAAATCATTAAAAACACCATATGATGGGGGTGCAAAACGGGTTTCATAATTGTGATAGGTTGTGCGATAAGAGCTAAATCTTCCAAAAAGGTATTGAGTGCCTTGGAGCTAACTTATTGACTTGAATAAGACTATTTTCACCTGGGATGGTGATATCATAAACTATTGGGAGAGTCTATCCTCTCATAGTTGAATCATAGTTGAAATATCATTGTTTAATGCTCTAAGATAATAAAGAAAAGCATGATCATCTTGAGGCTTGACACTTGCTGAATTCTTTCCCAAGTTCTAGAAAAATGGATGTTGAAACTAGACATAAATGTCATTAGGATCTCTTCTAATGGTAGACAAATGTTCTATGAGAGATAAATGATCTAAATTATCTTGAAATTATTTCAGAAATTTACCACCTAAATCATCCCAAGTTCTTATGCATCCAATCTCTAAATTTCTATACCATTGTAAGGCTTGTCCTTTAAGGGATGCAACTAAAAGTCTCAAAGCTACATCTTCATGAGTGATATTATGAAATGCACATAAGGCTGCAACATCTTTAATGTGCTCTGTAGGTGTAACCTGATTTTCACCAGTGAATGATGGAAAAAATTTCATGGCAGCATTAGGGATGTCATGATAAAATGGGATTACTAATGGGCTTCCATTAGTAAAGGTCACAAAATTCCTAGGTGGTTGAATAGCCATTTGAAAAAATAGGATTTGACAAAAATATTGACACATGGTGAAGGAAGATTGGGAGGAGGGTTGCCAAATCTATGTCTATTATAAGCTAAAATATTACCAACTCTTCTCCTTCTTGCAGAATTCAAATGTAAAGGATTAAACTCATAAGGAATTCCTCTTACCGATGATCTTGTGGTCACTTTAGGAATGGAACATGTTGCAATACTAGTCTGAAATCAATTTCACGAATCACCAAATAGATTTTAAAATTTTGAATAAATTGTTGTATCTTGTTTTCCCGAAAAGTAACTTTTATCTACGGTAAATCTTTTGTAACTTGTATGCATAGATCTGATTCATTGTCCCATCGGGCATATCAAAAAAATTATCTCTCAAAGTGGATCCTGTAGAAGATGATCAAGTGTTCTAGGCTTGAAAATATTATCTCTCCTTTTTAGATATAATGGAAAAACATCTCATGTCCGTGGGTATACCTATTTTGAGGCTAAGTCTCTCGGTATCAAGGATGGTTCCTTATTGATGTATCCTAAACTAATTTTAGGGTTTAAGGGTAAAAGATGACTGTAAAATGAAATTAAAACTAAGGTGATACACAAAATTGTATGAGGTCTTTGACTGAGTACATGCATAATTTATATGGGAATGGTTTCTTGATGCACAAGCAAACATTTTTGTAGAATATTAAAGGTAAAAACTTGGAGGTATTGAGGGAAAATATCAAAAATACTACTAAGCTAAACATACACATTAATATTATGTAGAAATTACTAAATTTACAATAGGGTAAGATAATTAATCAAGGAATTCATATTCACAAGATAAATGGGAGTATACACAAGACTACAATTAATTGGAAAGGTAGAAAATACTTCACATTCAAAGGGAAAAACAATTAGAAACTTCTTCAGCACACCTATGTCTAAAATTCCTCTCCTTGTGCTTTGTTAAGGCACACAATATATAGAAAAATCAATTCACTCACCCCTACTAAAAATAGACTAAGGTTGGACTCGCCCATGCATTCTATTTTTATTAATAAATAAAGGAATAAAATAAAGAAAACTAATACAAAGAGGCATTAATATCCTTTGATTACATCACATTCAAACCGCATTTGATTGTCCTATTTTAAGAAAAAGAATGGGTGAATAATGCTAAAAATAAACTTGCTTGATGAGAAAGTCTCATTTAGGTGCATGTAAATTTGTCTTTTGTTGTTGATGTGACATCTGAAATTATGATCCACTTGTCCCCTCTTAGATGCACATTCAAAATTTATCTCTATGTGTGAGTAAAGATAATCCATTATTTACAATATTTTGCAAAAATAACTCACCCAAGTATCCATCTTGATGGGGACCACCTTTAAGCTTATGCTTTGATGTTGACATTTCCTTTGTCTTCTAGTATGGTAACATGATCCCTTTTGCCACCTTGTGATCACATGGATAATTACATTCTAAGTCATTTTTAAAACCATCCACTAGTGGGGACCACTTGTTTGTTTGACTACTTAAGGGTACGAGGTATCTTTTGTAAATGTTAAGGTAAATATCCTTTGTTATATTTCACCACTTACCTATCATTAGCATATACTTATAATACTTGACAATGTTTTGGGTTCCATTGTATATGTTTAGTCTCGGCCCCTTTTGGGATCATCATTATATTGTAATCATTGTTGGCACTTTTATTATTTGGGAGATAAACTATTTTATAAGCCATAATCATAATTTGATGATTTAGACCCCTTGCTTATTTAACCACACATATATCATGGAACCTTAATAAAGGTCAAAGCAATGATTTAAAAATAATTGGGGCTGGCCCCTTTCATGATGGTCTGACCCTTCAATCGATTATTCATGCCATTTTGAACCCGAACCTGGTTAGGGTTTTGTGATGCTTATCCACATTGGGACTTGTTCTAATTGTGGTTTATGGTGGTTTAATGTGTAAACCATTGATTTTGGTACTACTTTGCATTTCTATCATTGATGCTCTAATCCATGATTAGGGTTTTGATCATGTAATTAAGATGGTAAATTGACATCGTAACCCTATGGTTTTATTTATTTTGAATTGATCCTCGATCATTTATTTTGGTATTATTTTATGTGTCATGTTGATCACTAACTCGGGTTGCATCGAACTCTTTTTGATTTTTGATCATTGATTATATGTCCTTGATGATCTCACACCGTAGATGTCATTGGGTATGGTTTCGGTAGGTGAACCGTGATTAACACTTGGCATTTATGGATTATGTATCTATAATTCTTAATTATCAATCTTTAAATCTGGTTGACTTAGATATGCATGAGGTTGGGTTGGGTGAGTTAAATCAACTTAAACCCTATTCATTTTTTACTTTTCATTTTTCAATTCTAGGGCAAAGCCCTGGAAAATTTGTTTTAGGCCACCATTTTTGAAGCTTTTGAGCTTGTTTTACTCTAAGAAGGTTGTTCTTCTAAACTCTGCAACTTCAGATAATTGTAACTCTCCACCATTTTCTTTCTTTTGAGCTCGAATAAGAGATTATAGCTACTTTTAGAGCACTACTCTTTGGGCTCAAAATTTTTATTTTTATGGTCATTTTGACTTTGATGGAGTTATATACTGAAATTTGTTATTTACTCTTGGAAAATGTGGATGCCATTATTGATCTTGAGCTTTTAGTTCTAATTCATTTTCTCATATGGGTATGGATTTCTCTGTTTTGATATTTTGGTTATTCTATAGATGGGGTTTTCTGAACTCGTTGTGCATTTTGAGCTTGATATTTAGCTCGATAATGAGCATGCATGGATAAGGTCATCATTGTGGAGGAAATTTGGTCTCTCCCTACACAAGGCCATCAAAATGAAATCTTTGTGGCTTCCTCCAAGGATCCGTTGTTTTGCGAATATTGGTGAGTAACTACAAATTCCAAGCCTATTGTTTATTTATGCTTCTTTTCATGGAATATGTCTTGAGCTTAAAAATTTTGAATCTTTTGTTTTTTTTCTATATAGAGGTGCTTATTTCCCATATAATCCTTTGTTGTGTTTTGGGTATTTGTAGTTATGTGTGTATCCATTCTAGGTATTCCATATTTATTTTCTTTTCTTGAAATAACAATAGATTTGAGTCCTTATGATTTCCATCTAGGTTACTTTGTAAATATCTGTTAATACTTTGAATATACTCATATTTTTATTGAATACTTTGATTTAACAATCCAAAAATACAATATCATCAGAGGACTTTGACTTGGGTATTCTTATCTCACTTCAATATCCCTAGATCTGAACTTTTCCTTGATGGTTTATCTGTATATCTTTGGGGGCCTAATTTTTTGTTCACTTGAATATGGACACCATTTATTGAGATCATTCGAGCTTGAATTATCTTCCTCGTAGTGTTTTTGATGATTCCATAATACTATGGAAAATATTTCTAGGTCTGTGTTATCTTTGTAATTATTCTTCTTTGGCCACCATGAAAGAGGTATATGGAGCTTGTAGTTCATTTATTTTTCTCTACATTATTTTGTTAATGACCTCCTTTGTATCTTATCACCATGTGTTGTTTGATATTGAATATGCTTTTCATTGCTTTAGATATGTAAATTTCCTCACAAGGATTTTTTTGAAAACAATTTTCTCTTAGAATGATACTTATCCAAGTTGGTACACATCACATGACCGTCATTGTAGAAAGATAAAACATTATTTCCTTTATTTCATGATGTTTTGACTATGCCGGTAGATTATGATATGTAGAATTTGTCATTGTTGAGCTCTGATTTTCTTGGTTCAAGAAGATTCATGTCAATTGTAGTTTATTTTGAATTTAAAGCTATATTTTTTGTTGACTTGGCATTTACCCTTTAAATGTCTGAATCAAAGCCATTGATGATGTTTTGGGCTTGCTTGATTCTATTTACTATACCTTTCAAAGTCATGTGACTATATAATGCAACTCTCCAAAGGTTATGTTCATCTAAACATTGAAATATCATTATGAATTCTTCACAAATTCCTTGGAAAGTGAAATTGTGCTTTGATATTTTCTATGATGAAGATTTGTATCTGAACCTCTGTATTCAAATTTGAATTTTGTTTGTAATATTATTTAGGAAATCTAAATCACCTTTCACTTCATTATTATGAAAAACACTTTTTAGGTGTAAATAGATGTAAATGACACTTTGACACTCCTCTAGATTTGTCTTTCTATAATAACCATTATTATCTTTTCATGACACTCCTATATCTTACTATAGTTGTTTCTTGCAAGTTTTTCCCTTAAATTGGGGATGATTTGTTTTATTTTTCTTCGCCACTAGAGACTGAATATACATACCAATGTCAAGGATGGCTAGTAACTCCATGTTGATTACTCCATCTACTACAAGACACGGCCTTCTTTTGATTAATGACCCTCCTTTCCATCTAAAAGCTATAATAGTTTAATTATTTTATTGTATTGTTAGGACTTCAAAGCATTTGTTTCTTCAGTTGTATTTTATGTTGCATTTCATTATCCCCCTTTCTAGATAAGTGCATGTTACAAAATTTTATTGTTTGGCGGTTATCCCTTTGATAGTTGGTCCTAAAATGTGTCATAATACTTACATCATCTTAAAAACATGTAGCACTTTGTAATACTTTATGTACTCATATACATTCATGAATATATTTTTCCTTATGATTTAAAATTTTAATGATGCACTTGTATTGTTTAGTAATAATGTAGCATCTTGATTTATTTATTTGTTGTCATACATTCCATTTCGATTTGATTTCGATCATTACTTGAGCATTACTGAATATTCCTTAATGAAATTTTGGAATAGACTACTTGGAAATATAAAATTGGTCCTTTCTTTTCTCAGATGTATTTGATTAGGTTGTAATACTTCTTTTCTTTGAGCTAGTAACTGTATCCTTCATCTATTGAATTATGGCTTGTTGAAAACTGAAATCGGATGACTATTATCTTTGACCATACAATGCATTATCTGTTTTCTGCATTATTATTTGATTTATATACAAATTTTTAAAGCATGTATTAGTTTGAAATAACATGATGGAAAGATGTAAAATGTCCATTTTACATGGTGAAGCCCTATCAAAATTTTCTCAGATCTCTTTCTCATTCTATTTCAGCTGTAATCTTATCTTTCAATTAACTTCAGCCTTTTAAATTTTGATTCTTCTTCTTCATCTTCGAGTTGTATTCTGAAACATGTACCTTTTATTTGCAAGTCTTTCTTCTGATCCATACAATAAATTCTTCTATTTATAGAATAGCTTCTAAAATTTGAGTTGCATTCTTCCTTCTTACCAGTATGTACTTATGACTTATCTACTTCATGTACCATATGATAAAATTTATTGAACTTCATCTATAAAGCATAATGGTAAAACATGATTTATTTCATCTTGACAAGCCTTACCTACACACTTAAGAAAATAGTTAGAAAATATTTAGTTTTTTGGCCTCTCTTATGTCCATGGTTTTTTTTTTCTCTCTCTCTTCTTTATGATGAGTAAATCATGTATGTTGTTTATCTTCATGTAATTTTATAACACAAATATGCATGAAATAGGATAGTATAGGAATATGGATTAACCTTGAGCTCATAAATGATAATCTTTCTCTTTTTTCTTCTTTTAGGTATAGTGCTTTCATCAATGAATATGAAAGGGGAAAAAGATGGAGATGGAGATGTCTCAACCAAAGAATAAATCCCCAAGGCAATGATGGTTTCATTTATACTCCTCTATTTTGTCTTTCATGCATATGTACCTCTATCTTCAGTAGTTGTACTTTACTTTTCAATTACATCCCACAACTTGTGTGGGAACATTTGAAATTCATTATGAATAAAACATTGAATTCTAAAATTGAGTTGTGTATTTCTTTCTACATTTTAGCTTTCTATATGGATTGTATGATGAATTAAACAACCCAATAATATAATTGAATGTTTTAATCATGAAGGAAAGATAATTAAAGAATACCTGTAACATCCAGTAATGAACTCTGATTACTGCAATCTTAATTATGATTATTGTTCCAAGACTTAACACTTCACCTATTCTACAATTTGATGTCTTCATCAAGGCAACACATCTATCCTTAGGGGCTTTGTGTTATTTTTCTAAAGATAGTCATGAAATTACAGACTATGTGATCTGTTATGTTTGTAACAATAAATATAGCTACAGATTTCATGTAATCATTAATTAGATCAATATTGACTAAAATAATATCCCCTAACTTAGGTCTACTTAACCAATGTTATCCACTATAACAAAGTTTATAGTTTCCCATTTTTGCACAAGTGCAAAAATTGTCACAATTCCCTCATAGAAATGCTTACATTGGTCTTCTTCATTTGATCAATAATGTTAAAAGGAGATGGATTTTCCTTCTTCTAACCCTTTCTTTAAAGGAATTTCTACTATGTATGGACTAGTGTAACCAATACCTGAGTTGGCTTAGACGGTAGTTTGGGATTATTTTGAACGTTTAGGATGAGTTGGATTTGACGGTAGTTTTAATTGCTTATACCCCGAAGTGTGATAGAAGGATGTGAAGTAGTTGGATTAAATTTCTTTCCTTCCTCTATATTCCTCTTCTTAGATCTTGTGTTGGTTGCCACACTTTGAGAAGGGGACTGATTTATTCTGTAGAAATCCTCAGCTTTCCAATTCACATGTTTTGTCTCATTTAGAGGTGCCTCCCGATTAGCTACCGCTACTAAATTTCTTCTTGGTTTGGTTTGTGAGGAACACCCACCGTAGTCAAAATTAATGCTTCATTTAAAGCACCATTAAATCATGTTTCTTTATTACATGGTAAGCTATATGGGAAACACCATTTATATTATTGTGTTATGTTATTTTAAGTTAGAACTAAGGCCTTAGATGTTGAAACTACATTAGGGTTATATGGTTGGAATATCCTAGCAGCTTGGGATTGTCCTTTGTTCTACTTAGTAGCTTGAACAAGTGGCTGTTTGGATTATATGGAGCCTTATTAGGTTGGAACCGAGGTTGATAAGCTCTAGAATTTTGGGATTTGCCTCTTAAGAGTTACTAACTCATTTCCTAATTATTACGATTGTTTCATAACCTCTTTAATTTCATTTGAAGGACTAGAAGAAGTGGATGCTTCATTTGAACTCGATTTCTTGGAGTAGGGATGGGAGATATTATAGGAGTGTGAGTAGGTTTAGGAATCCCCATATCTAGATAAAGAGGCATAGGTGGCCTAGGTGCAAGTTTACCAACTTGAATTAGGAAATTATTAGCTCTAATAGCTATGGAATGAGCATCTGGTAGGGTTATTACCTTCATAGATTATATCATAATAGATATATCGAATTTAGATCTATAAGAAAATAGAGAAATTAACCTTCACTATTGGTTTGACCATAATTGCGATCCTTTCCAATGTTATTTAGAATCAAGAATTGAAGTATGTCATATGCTTATCTAGTGCCCTTTTGATTATAGTCATCTTCTCTAAAAGGGATAAGTTTTCGACCTCTCCCCAAACTAGCCATAGAGAGTTGTGCACAATTGATCCCATTTATGAATCGATCCTGCTCCCAAGATTCTAAACCACCGCAACACTCTTCCTTTGAAATAATAATTCGACAACTTGACCACAACATCCATATCGAAAATCTCATTTACGGAAAAGACATTTGTAATGTATTGAATGTGGTTGATGGGATTTGTGTGATTTTCTCCAGTGAAGTATGGGATATTTTTTAATGCTGCTATCAGGACCAAATTTTGTGCATTAAGGGAAAGTTGACTGCTACCTGTGAAATTTGCATATGGGTTTTGGGGTGGCTGATTTTGTGGTTGTATATGAGCCATCATGAGTGACCTGTGAACCCTAGTCAATTGAAGAAATGTTTTACCTAGTGGAGGTGTTGATAAAGTTCTATTTGGTGGAGATGGAGACCTCTGATCTCTTCTTCCCCTTCTTTCTCTATCTGGGGATAAGTGTAGATAGAAAAATAGCCCCTCTTCTCTAGTTCTTGACCTTGTCTGGATTATTCTCATGAACTTGATAAACTTGGGATGTTGAAACCACTAGATTTGAGTGACAGAGTCGCTAGATGTGTTGTTGCAAAGCCTCCAAAGGATAGAATTTCACCACGACACACACCTAATATTGATAAAAATGAAAATATTGACTTCTTTCCCACTGGGCTTGCCATAGTTGTTATGTCAAAAAGTAACACCCTAGGATTTACACATTATAAAACCCTACTTTTAACTAACATGGGATTGTCTCAAGGTGTGGGACCTTTACGATTGAGAAAACCGACTAGCAAAGACTTGTTTCAGACTTATTCCAATGCTTATCTACTCCTAAACTACCAATTCCAAGGGACCAGAGGAAGAGAAATAAATAAATGTAAATCATAAACTAAGGAGGCAATAGCACCAAAAAAATACTATAGAGATTCCTCGTGAGCGAAAGTGGAGGGAAATGTTGAAGAAGAGGAAAGATAAAATGCCACAGTCCCAAAACACATTCAAACTTCCAATCTCATGGAGCACAACAAATTTAAGCTCTGCAAAGGAACACAATATGAAAAATATACCTACAAAATATAATAGAAGGAAAAAAAAGAATACAAATTAAGCTAGGGCAAGAAGAGACACAAAACCTAATTTTATTTCTTAAAATGATGCATAAATCCATTACAAGATAGGAATAATGCAAGAATTCTTCACAAAATGCATAAATTTGATGCATACAGTTGAAAAAAGTGGTGAAACAATTTTGGTAGAGTTCCTTTACAATTTTGAAATCTCTCTCCCTCTTCAAATGAGGGGAATTTACATATATATAGAAAAAGGAGTTTCAACCACATGGGGTTCATTAGCTACGCAATATCCTAAAGCACGTGCATTCATATTGAGGTAACTAAAATTATTAAAATTAAATTCAATATATCAGTAGATATGATGGAGTGAAAGGGTTTAATTTATTAATGTTTTTAATCGTATTGGGGGTAGTTTAGAGAGGTGGGCCAAAGGAAAGGGAGGTTGAATTTTAATGTAAAAATAAAACATTTGAACATTTGATAGTAAATACCTTAAAATTGCAAAAGGAGTATGGTCAAAAATTAAATTATAATCTCTTTTTAATAAAGAAATCTAGATTATTAACTTAAAAATAATAGGATGCTACAAAACTAGGATTCAATATGCTTTTCAACATAAGTGATATTATTTCACCATCTTAATTATTTGAATAACTATTGATAAATGATTAAATCTTGACATATATAAGGTGATTTGTAATAGGTCTTCAATTTCTTCAAACTATCTTTCAAAATGAAATGCACATTAAAAAACAATTAGTGAGAAATATAATATATTTTTTTGTCTAATATATTATGGTAGAAATAAAAGGAGGTGAATAAAATTGTATTTGAAAAAAGGGTAAGTAAGGTACATCAAAACAATAGGGGTATTTTCATTCTAATAATATAACAGGAGGGGTATTATAAATTGAATAATTAGAGGTAGAAAATAGAATTAAGGGTATTCTTTAATACCCTTTGAACGCATGTGTTATACCATACTTTTACTAAGTGAACCCCCATGCTACCAACCAACATCCTTCATTAAATTCTTGCATGTAGATATGGGCAGCCATGATGGTTAACTTTTCAATAGTACTTTTCTTGCATGGAGACAAAGGGTTTCATACCTCACTAAACCAGTTGTTGATCTACTTTTCTTGTATGGTTTTCATGCATCGGAAGAGGACATTGAGGCCCATCAATAAGGTTTGGTTATCACACAAGAGGAGGAAGGCATCGTCGTGTGATAGGAAGAAAGCATTTTCTGACGACAGGAATAATGTGTTATGGAATGACAAGAAGAAGAAGTTGTTACGTAGCATGAAGAAGACATTTTTGCATGAAAAGAAGAAGGCATTTTCGCAAAACAGAAGAGGTGGTAAACGTACTTCGATAAGGTGAAAATCCATACATTTTTCTAGTTTCACCATTAATGCAAATCCTTCTCCAAACCTTCGCCGCAGAAAGTAAGCTCACTACGAGATACCTTGTAAATTTCTCCCATTAACTATTAATGCCTAGACACTGTAGGTTGATCCATTTTGCAAGGGGGTACAAAATGGATAATAATTATGTTACATAATGGTTTTGAAGGTTCTTGGGTGCAAAATAATTTGTTTCAAGAGATTCAAGAGTGGACTTATATTAATATTTTTTAAGCCCTTGGTTAACACACTCCAAAGTGGGACAAAATGTACACTCTTAAAAATGGTCATGAGGGATTTATCAAAAGTCATTTTATATGTTTTTAGTGCACTATCAATTTATTAGTTAAGTATTAGTCCATATTAAGTATTGGTGATGTGTTTAACAATAAGGTCCTAATTCAAATTCACTTGTTTATAAAAATATAAAAACATTTTAGTTTACTTGCACAAGAAATTCCAAACATATTATTAACACTCTATTTTGTATTAACATGCTTTAAAAAGAGATCAAACAATCATTAGAGTATTTATATGGTAATGTGTTAACCTTGTTGTAATCTCATTGATGAGATCCAAGTCGTGAGAATCCATTGCATGGGATGTCGAGGGAGAAAATTTCACCACCAACCCGTCTGATTGGTGGGGTATATACCTTTGGGTGATATGGAAGGCTCTAGGTAGGACCGGTTTAGAGTCGACCACCCAATCTAAAGCCAAGAATGCCTTCCCCATTAATCCCAATTCACATTTTCAGTGAAAACTTATGACGATCACAACTTGGTGCTCGGTAATCCAAACCAAGAACCTTCTGAGCCAAAATTTTACTTAAGGATTTCTTTAGTCACACCCAATAATTTAGGGTTGTGGCATTCCTTGAGCGCTCGTGGCATAATTGTTTACAAACTACCTTTTCTAGGAAATCTTAGGAATTGAATGGAGGCAAGTAGTGAGAATTCATGCCTTGGGACTTTGTGGCACCGAACCGACTATGCCACCACATTTGAATGGAAAGTTAAACACTAGAGGAGGAATTTTTTTGTGCGGAACAAGGCCGTTTATTCGGGCTACTTCGTTCAAGCGTAGTCCCTTAAAAGACACGGGACCAAAAAAATCGCTTCAACTTGAACGGGTGATTAATTGGAATATGTGGCACCTAGATATGTATCATTAGATCTTACACCTCAAAGATAGGGATCCTCTAAAATTTCCTCTCTTGGTTCTTTCCATAGTCAATCAGTTCTCTCACTTCCCTATTGTTTACAAACATGCCAAATAGTGTAGTTTGAGACAGTGTAAAAATTTGTCAAACACAATATTTTTCAAATGGTGGGTCATGGCACAAAACCGAATGTGAAATAATATCTTAGTAACTAGGTAAATGCTAGAGGAGGCATAGTTTTATTGTGGGATAAAGTTTCTTCCAGTTACTTTATTCGGGCATAGTCCCTTAAGAGCCCCGAGACAAAAAAATTGATCAACTTCAACAAGTGTTTACTTAGTCTTTGTGGGACCTAGAGACATCTGCTTAGATCACACACATCGATGTGGGGAATATCTAAATTATATTGTCACGGTTTTTTCCATATCCAATCGGTGCTCTCATTTCCCTCTTGTTTGAAAATGCACAAAATAATGATGTTTGAGTCAATGTAAGGCTATCAAATGCTATATTTGGGAAACGATGAGTCATGAAAGCAAATAGATTGTACCAACTCATCCAAGTGGCCAAGTAAATTCTATAAGAGGTTTTTTTTTGGTGCATGACAAGGTTGTTACTTATAAGCTACTCTATTCGTGGCATAGTCCTTTAAGAGCGCCGAGACCAAAACTGCTCAACTTGAATGAGTGATTATTTGGTATCTGTGGCACCTAGAAATGTATTGTTGGATCCTACATATAATTTTATCAACCCTCTATAATATTTTGTATTTTTTTGTCCCCAATCGGTACTCTCACTAGCCTATTTTTTTAAACGCACGATATAGTGCAGTTTAATCCAGTGTAAGGCTTTCAAACATTATAGACGTGAGCATGTTAATTCATTCCAATGAGCCATTAGGATCAGATCTACTCTAAATAGCGAACTTGATTCCTTCATGATTTGACTCTCAAACCTTTCAAATAATCTTGTTATTAGGCCTTCCTTGATATCTATACGCTTGAATATTTGTCGCTAGAACTAGATGTGAATATAAGAGTATTTTCTTGTGTGTCTCAAAATCTTCAAACACCCAAATAGAGGAATTTTTAAATTGATACCATGGAAGTTAAGTTCCTGTAACTACCACTGATCCTGTAGGGTACTCAATATCTTCACCATCTATAATAGGAGAAGTCAACTTCTTTCTTTCCTCAATGCAATGACATAAGAAATAGTTTGTTCCTTCTTCATTGTATTCTTTTCAATAACCGCAAACACATGTCCTATAAATGTTTCAACTAATTTAAATTACATATTAATTTCAATGGACATATCTCCATACAAAAATTGTAAATAACCATTTACCTTATCGCACCAAAATCGAAATTTCATTAAATTCCTTGGATGCTACAACTTCATATAGAGAAACAAGTCATAATGCCTGTGAAGGTTTATAACTGGGAAGTAGAGTTAGAGTCCCACAAATCCATCCATCCATGCACTCTTGTGAATCACACTCGGTAGTGAAACATTTGATACTAAATACAAAAAAACACACCAAATTTCTTGTCCATGTGGCCCATGAAGTAGTGTCTAAGCTACAAATTGAGTGTATATCAATGGACCCTATGAGTGTTATACAATACTCGTAGTTAGAAAAAAATTATTCCTCTATCAACCAAAAATATCTCGCTAACTATGGAATTTTCTTGAGAACCTCGTGCCATGTTGTCAATACACCATTCCACTATGCTCTTTGCATCTTTAAATTAAGCACCATCTTTTTCTTCAACACTTCTCTTACAAGATATATTTTCACACATAACCCTACACCGTCATGCTCTCCTTTTCCATGTAAAACCTCAATGAAACTCCAAATATGTTTCTCACCCATCTTGAAGCACATCTTGCTCATCCAATAAAACATTAATGCATTCTTAAACTGAGACGTCTAATTATTTGACCATACATAATGTTGATTGAAGCGAGATGTCCCTATCGAATAAGTTTTCATAAAATAACTAGAAACATCCTTGCACAAATTCAGATTAGATTGAGTATGATCATCACCGATATGAATGTTGTGCTCTCTTGCAAAATTTTTATCATTCTATGTACTTTCAAGAGAATGTATAAATGCTATATGCACAAAAATGACAACTTGTATTGAGTTATAATATTGTGATTGAACCTCCATTTGTGGTTGCATTGTGTAATTATCTACAAAATCAAATATTGAAATAATAGTACCAATAGGAAATTTTTCCTTGCATAACTTCAACATTCCATCCAATTTTCGATCTCTATGTATATTCCTAGAATACTCATAAAAAATTCCATCCTTAAAATTTTCTTATAAATTGAAAAATAGGCATATGTTTTGTAACTAGCTCACGCCCTTTAGACTCCTTTCCATATTTCAAATGGTATGGTATTGATTTATATTTATCAAACTCAATTAAATTATGTCCTATTGAACCTCAAATTTTCTCATGGATGCAACTTTCCAATTTAGGTAATCCGCCACACGTACCTCAACTTCCATCTAAACAATCCTTACTATAAAAAATTATCCAACTTCTCTTTCACAAAATATCATATCAATGAAATCCCTGGAAGATATTGGTTGAAATTCAACACCATATTCTGATAACATAGTTTTAGAATGAAAATCACAATGAATACGTAAACATTTAGCATAACGCATCACAAATTCAACATATTGCCTCCAACAACAAGTGGTGCTAGCGTTATTGATTTTCACATAGAATGGTTTCAACCTTTCGAAAAATGTTGACTAATTTTAACTTCTAGATGTTCATGTTAAAACTTACGAAAAAATTGAGTTTGACTCATAAATAAGAAATGCTTTGGATATAGTACACAATTAGTAGAGCCAACTCTCTATTTTACATATCTTGTATTAGGTGAAACTATATTGTTATCATGTCAAAATTGAATAACAAATTTTTTATAGCATAAGATATATCTCTATCCTTATGCGATGCACTAGAAGAAAATTCCCAAAAATTAGTGTTATTTAGTGATTGAAGGATATTATGTCTTTCAATTTCTTTCATTAGAATTTTTTATTAACTTTCAACATTTGACTTATTTGTGTGATAAAACATTTTTTTTTGTTGATTCACTTACAACACTAGTAGCGAGTACATGATACACAATATTGTTATCCCTTGCGCATTTCTTTACACCAACAATGTGATATGCCTCATGAAGGTTTTCAAAATTGTAGAGGTTTAACCACATATATTAGATGTTGTCAATCCTAAGTTGTTTAATGTAGGTGTCATTTAAATCAATTTCATCAAACTAACCAATAACTGAAATCTTTGGAAGTCATTTAAAATTTCAAAATCATTATCCCAAATTTCATTGGCTTTTCTTTTGATTTTCCATTCAGAAATTTTGTTAGACATTGGTTTCAAAATTTTCTCATCAATTTCAATAAAATATTTAGTTTTCTTACCTAAAATCCTAAGAGATGTTTTTGTCAAATTTTTCTTGTCTACGCTTTCAACCTAAATTTATTGGTTCACATTTTCATTTTATCCTTCAATTTTAACATCGGCTACATCATGAGTATTTAATTCCTCTTTAATATTGATGGTAAAAACATCTTCATCCCAAGTATTTAATTCATCTTCAATATTGATGAAGTAGAAACATTATTCGGTTCCTCATTGCTTACAATAGTAGGGGTTGAAAATGAACCTATTATTATTCACGAATATTCCACATTCACTCAAGATTTTGAAATATTTTTTCCTCTAATTAATCTAGCGTTTTATTACTTATTGACTTTATTTCTTGTCTCCCATGATGTTTTGCTTAGGTGAAAAGAAAAACATGTAGAAAGAGAAAGAATTTTGTAATAATTCATACAGTAAGGCCAAACAATAAAAAGCACATGGTAATTTGACTGTTGGGATACATGTAAATATGATTTAATAATCATGCTTACGGTTCTAATATTAATCACCATGATCATGGTTTATAAAGTGTGATCACGGTTATATATCAAGATCATCAAATCCAACCCTCAAGGCTTGAAAAAAATTGTATTTCCCTAACTTGAGCAGAAGCTATGTGAGGTGAATATGGCATATAAAAGGTCAAAAAAATCAAATTTTCTCTTCCGCGGACTTGAGCCATTCTAAAAATTTGAAAAATTCTCACAAAAATGGTACCATCAAAGAGGGGAGTTTGTTAGATTCATAGAAATATTGATTTTAAAGTGAATACAATAAGATAAACATCATTTGATAATATTTTACTAACAATAGGTATTTAAGCCATTTTTTCCTGTAAATGTTCATGTCTACATTTAAGACTGGAACTTTTTTTTTGCTTATCAAAATGTTATAAAACCTATACCATCCAAAGAATGGCGAAATTACATATATTTTTATTTCAATATTTTTGATATAGTTATGGAAGGAAAATGGAAAGTGCTTCATTTTCTAAAACAAATCAGGCCACTTACTTGGAAAAAATCATTTAAAAAAAATTGCTTGAACAAATACAAAATAAAATCAATCCCAAGATATACAACGACATCTAACTTTTCACTAAAGAAAAAAAAACAAGATTTGGTCATCCACATTGTATGCAAACAAACTACAATCTTGTAGTTTTTTTCCAAAGAAAAACCAATTCATATAATTTTGAGTGTTTGATAGAGCTAAACTTGTATATTTTAAAAACAATTAGTAGCTTAGAAACTATATTCGGATGCTACAATTCATATTTAGATAAAAATTTATAATTTTGAGTGTGCATTTTTATACTAATCCCTACAAGTTGAGATTTCATTTTTTTGCAATATGACATCCACTTATGACCCCTTTTTGTTCACCAACTTGCTGCACTTACCCATGTACTAAATATGTAAACCAAAAACAAAAGGGTGCCATATTATGCAACATGCCTATCATTTGTGCCTTAACATAGTTGGGTCATTGTTTTCGGTTACACCATTTGAGTAAGACATTGATGTGCACCCTAAGTTATCAAGTTCTCTATGTGCATCTATACGTATGAAAGTGTCTCATGTGATGTGGAAGTTTTATATTTGAGCCCATGTGGTGTTGTGTTATTATAAATAAAAGAAAAAACAAAAGCAAAAAAACAAATATTCCACAAATTTTTCTATTGTACTTTGGTGTTGATATTATGGGCATTACATATGGTATCAAAGTACAGGTCATGCTCTCAAACCTTTGTGATAGATTGAAGTTGTGGGGATCTTGCATGGTGGTGGTTAAAATGATAATACTAATATAATATATGTTGTTAAGTGAACAATGTTGTAATTGTGATATTATGAACACATGTGTTATGCATGTCACTTAGTCCATATTCGTTATCATGTTAATGTGCTTTTGATGAGATTATTCACTCTCCTTTTTATGAATTCAATGAGGAGTTCACGTGTGATGTGCCACCTTGTTGTGTGTGATAAGAATGTTATTTTAGATTGTGGAGTGTTGGAGTGTTTTTTTATTATGTGATATGAAGGTGTGTTGATGTGTTGCATGAAAAAATTGGTGTATAGTGAATTGGATTGTATCGTGATGTCACCAACATGTTGTGATGAATCATGTGCATCACCATGTTGTAGTCTAATTCACTATATATCGTAATATTATTCATTGTGTTCATCATAAGTATAATTCATGTTTTATGTTATGATTCATGTCGTGAATTAGGGGTATATAGTGATCATATGAAACCTATTATATAGTGCTTGCACATGGGTGCATTATGTTGAAATGTGATGTATTGTAACTCGTTAAAGTAATGATTGTGCTATACCCTATATATACAATGCATAAGATACCATGGTTAATATGCGTTAATCACCATTATGTTAGTGATGTAGTTATGTGTTATGTTGTGAACCTTACACTAGATGACCCTAAGGGAAATAACCATCAAGAGTGTATGTGATGAGAGAGATGGTGTGGACCAGGTTTTCATAATCTTGAGTTGAGTACGAGTGAGAAAGTGGAGTCTTATATAGACTGAAAACACACTTCTATCTATTTAGTATACTTCAAGCTTGCTCAGTATATTTTGGATGCACACCACCTTAGGATGAAATTTTTGCAAACTAAAGTCCCATGCTCTTTCTTATTGGGTTGTCCATAGAACAATCATATCTAATTTTGACTATGTTGAGCCTTGTGGGAGTATGGAGGGATGATTCAAGAAAAGATGATGACAATTACATTATTTGATATAGTCATTTCTGGTTACATGTATATTTTTACGAGCTGAGGTTGGACACCTAAGTGCCAGCAACTCGATGAGTACACTTTTGGTGGCCATATGAGGCCACATAGTAATTGTAATGTTCCATTTCTTAATATGTATTTTATTCATAAATTTAACATTATCTCTTTTCTTACAAAAACCAACAATTTTTCTTTATTTATGTGTTCTTATATTTTGGGAATTTTATTTGGTTGCTACACTAACATGCATATTTTTTGCACTAAGTATGGCTATTTAGCCATTTTTCTTCTTAGTTTTATACTTTCTTTCATGTTTAAAATTTTTTATAGCGTAGCCCAAGGATTTGGATTTTTGCCACTTGGCATTTGAGATGGATTGTTATGTTGTTTCTAATGTCATAATGTGTTAGAATAGGGTGATGAGAATCACTATGGAGTGGTTGAACCTATGGACCCACCTCATTGTATGGGGATAGGCCCCAATGAGTTACATATAACTAATGAGTTTTTGAACCATGAGTTATTATGTCATTTGGGTTATGGGTGATGGGGCTCTATGTGTCTAGCGCCATAAGGTGACTCGACCTCATAACATGGAGAAAGGGGATGGGGCTCTATGGTTGAGTGACCCATATTTCTTTATGGGGCTCTATGGTTGAGTGACACGATATGGAGAAATAAACTAAAGGGGCTCTATGGTTGAGTGACCCAACCGGTTTTGGTACTATGATTCTTTCTCTTTGGGAGGTATATGGAGTTGTTTGGTGATTATTTTGGAGTTATATGGAGTTGATTTATGATGTTTTAGAGGTGTATGCAGTTTCTTTGTGGTGTTTATGTTGATCTACGAGTTACATATGTTAGTCGTGTTATGTAATGTGATGTTTGAGGCTTGACGCTCCTCCTTGTTGACATGTACTATTAGATTTCATTTTGTTATTATGTTGTTGTAGTTATGGTCTTAAGTCATGTGATACCAATTGCAATTATATCAACGTCATGATTCATTGTTTGTTAGTCACTTGTGTGTGTTGGATCTATGCCTATGACATAATTGTTGGAAATTATTTGTTATGTGGACTACTTGTTGTCTTTCCATGGTGGAATTAGAGGTCTTGTGATGTGATATAGTTGTGAAAGTATGTAACAAGATGTATCGTGGGTCATTTGTGTTGTGTTGAGTTTTGTGTGACATCTTGAGGCCAATTATTGTTGGGCACCCAAGAACATAAGACAATTGAAATTCTAAAAATGAATACTAAAAGTCTGATATTAAGAAATATTGAATAAGAAAGGACTAATTGAGTAATAAAGTAAAAAGTAACTAACTACCAATCTTCATAGAGCATTAAAATTTAAGATATTTCCAAGTTTAGTCTTTTCCTTATGGTCACATTGTATCGACAAGTTGTTTTGTTAAATGACATGTGTCATTTTTGACTTTCTTGCCTACGTATACTTCGAGCTTCAGTTTTGTGTAGCATCGAGAACGATGCTCTTATAAGGGGAGGGAGATGTAGTGTACCCAATTTTAGTGCAACCTTTGTCGACCTCTTCCAAAGACACATCCTTGGGCAGCCTTTATCAGACCTATCTATTACTTTGTAGAAAAATACAAGCACACTATTTTAAGATCCTGAGGCCCTAACCACGAAGTAACCCGAGTTAAGATTTTAGATTTAGGAATAGTTAGATAGTTATAGTGAGTACAAAAGAAGAGAACTATTTTATTAACTTTGATAAAACAAGGTTTCAATGTTCCCAATATTAAATAAATAGACTACAAGGAACCATATGCTAATAGGAACTCTACCAATAATTTCCTCAAATATGTCACATTTTAACTTAAATGGGTCCTACAGTAGATCCCAATATCTCCTTAATTTTTTATATACACAACTTGATTGATCTAAATCTATATCCATTTTTTGTTGTGAAGCAGCTCAATGTCTCTGAGAGGGAAGCCAAAACTATTGTCTTCTCGCTTAACTGAGGAAGAAGGATATTTAGGTTGAGTGGGTGTTTAACGCAAGTGTAGTTGTATTGATTTTACTTCTTCCACTTATGTACACATATGTTGTGTGCATCGTAACCTAGGAAGCACCATTCTTATTGTAAAAATAGCTACCAGTTCAGTTTTCCTACTCTTTTCTCTTATTTCATGTAGTTTTTGTATTTATTAATACATTGAAAGTGACCCTTTTTCTTATTGTCCCACGTGTATATCTACAATATTTCTCCTCTCCCTTCCACCTCATGGAACCCTCCATTTATCCTTTTAAAGTCTCCTCCATTTGGTACTCCATGTAAGTGAGATTACACATTCCAACACAAATCTTATGGAGGTGCATAATTTCAAAGAAGCCAAAAATATATTAACAAGTTTAAAATGAATAAATCCCAACCAATTCCTTGATTAAATGAGTTGGAAAGTTGGAAAATTTAATAGGTCTGATATAAAACAAAATTTTATATATGATAAAGGAGAATTTTTATCTAATGACAACTTTACTTTTGTGGAATCTTTAAATTTTTTCAAGATCAAAGCATAAGGACTGGATCTCATGCCACATGAGTGACCAAAATGTACTATTAGATAACTTTGTAGAAGCAATGACAAATTACTCACCACGTGAGGAATTCATTGATACTTTAATGTTGTCTACTCTAACTCGAAAAAGGAGTATCTTAGAACTTGAGAAAATAGAATCTTTCAGCAAACATGTTATCAATTTGATAAAATTTTAGAGGTTTTGGTAACCTTAGTGGTTTTTGGGAATCAAGGAAACGACACTAAAACCCTTCAACAAGATGCCTCATAGAGAGGTTCTCTCTAAGCATTGAATTGGTATAAAAATGTGCACAAAGTGGAGTTTTGCAGAGAAATGAGAAAGCTCATAAATTTTTGCAAGAATTCCTAAAGTTGATGTGGTCTCGTCAAATGCGGGGATCATGGGATTAGTGTAAAAGGTATGGATCACTCTTCCAATCGCTTAAAACTAAACATTTCATAATTTATTTTTTAAGAATTGGATTTTAGTATGTTGTATATTAAAACATAAATGCAACTTAGAATGAAGGATATGGATTTTACCATTTCAAAAAATATTTTCTTTAAACATTAATTAAAAAAGTCCTTAGAACCATTTACATGGAGCATCATGTTGAACTATTAATGGAAAACCAAAACCTCAAGCAAGATCCATGTCAACCCAACACACCATGAAAATTCCTAACCTGGATGACTAACTCAATTAGATGCCTTAAAGAGGTGAGATTTGATACCCTTTTAACACTTTAATCACTTTTGGTGATGTTCCCACTTTATGAAATTGTGATTGATTTTTTCTTATAATTGTTGTATCGATTTTGGTGTAACTAGAAAACACCTTCATCTACCTCTAGCACTCCTATGCAAGAATTGAAACCAACTCTCAGTTTCATAAAAATAATTCGTAAGTTAGAGTTTCAAGTGGATGTTGAAGTCACTGGTCAACATACAACAGAAGTGTTTGATGTGTTTACAATAATTGGTCTCAAGTCACCTTCTTAAATTGAACCTTGTTTGATGAAATCAAATTCCATTGAATCCGGTGAGTTATTTGTTTATAGGCGAGTAGGTAGGAATCAATGAAATTTATGTTTGAACGTAAAACAAGTGGTTTTGGAAACCATATTGTAAGCACTTTAGTTGATTTGGTCATTTTTTGCACACTCGCAACTTAAGATAGAAAATATTTCTTAGGATCCCATCAGTTCTATAAATTACTTGTGAACCCTTTTTTATAGTGTTATAGTGTGTGTAGAGTATTATTTAATCAATTACTTTGTATGAAAGGATTTTGCAATTTAAAGTGTTCTTTCTCTCCTCCCTCTCTCTCTATCTCTTAATATAAATATGAAATTGTGGTTGGTCTTGGAAATGTGAATGGATTAAAATGCAGATGAGTTTTAAATAATATAAAAATGGGTATGAATTGAGAAATGGTCAAAATATTGTGAATAGAAATAAAATGTTTTACAGTTTCTCTCTATCTTCCCTACTCTCTCTCTTGAAAATAATGAATGTGTGAGGAAATTATCTCTCCTCTCTCTCTCCTTATCTCTACCACTCCTTGTACTTTGTTTGAAATTACTTGAAATGATGAATGTCTTGTTTGTGATTGAGTGTATGGGTTTTCCATACTCAGTCCTAGGACTGACAACGTTGGTTGTTGGTATCTAAACAAAAGGAGTAGTAAAAATGACACTTGTGTCTTTTATTAGCATGTTATCTGAAAGCAATGTAAATTTTTAGAATGTTTCAATGATATTTATATGTACGTAATGTATTATTTTCATTATTTTCATGATAAAAATTATAGTTTTGCATATTGGGAAAATGTACTATTTCGTACGTAGTTGTACTTTTTCCTATTTAACAAATGTTATTCTTAGTTGTAATTGTATATTATGTTAAGTAAATGGAGGTGATTGTATTATGTACTTTGGAAAAAGATGTCAAAGATTTCTTCTTTTAGTGTCAAAATAAATATAGGAGGATGAAACTAGAACCTTTTCATTTAAAATGTTTATTATAGCCAAAAAATTTGGATATGATTGTGCTAGTAAAATTGTTAGCAATTAATTTAAAATGATGTGGTTTTACCTGTTTTGTAGTGTTGTAATGACCTAGGAAATCACTTAATGTTTAAATCAAAATATCATCTTATAGTGTGTATGTTTTCATATTGAGTGGAAAGAGACCAAACAAACATATAGTTTAAAATATTTACCTTTGTTGAATGTAATGACCCTCTCTAGTAAGCTCTAAGTTAGGCTAGCTCCAAACATATTTCATAGTATTAGAGACATAGAGGTATTGTATGTGTTTGTGTATTCCTCCCTAGTAACCTAGTTGAGAGCATTCACATCGGTATCAAAGTGTGTAAGATTCCCTAGTGCAAGGAATAACATCATTTTAAATGCATACAAGATGACATGTTGAGCTTGAAATCTCATGGCTATCTTTAGAGACTAAACAAAATTAGAAGTGGAATATAATGGATTATGGGCAGGACCACAAAGATAGTTAGAATGTGCATTATTTCACTATTAAGTTTTTAATTGTAAAGGAAATTTTGTGACTTGTCCTCATTTTGGAATGTACCCTTGTGATGTCGATCTAATCATTTCAAGGGTCATGAAGATCAGGGATAATTTTAGTGCTGAATTTTCATAAACTCATGAAAATTGAGAATTATGGAAATTTGAATTGGTGAATATTATGTGGTTCACAACTCGAATTATTCACTAAAAAATTCAACTGACATGTCCATTATAATATTAGTTTCACCTAGATCTTAAACTTATATAATAGCTTATGAATGTAATTCACCACAATTTCAAATCATATCATGTGCATATTCGCCGAAGTAAACATAATAAAATCCTTAGCCACCAAAACTGAAATGTGATTCATCCAACCATAAGTCATGTAACTCTAAGCCGTCTAAGCCTGAGCCATCCAACCCTGACCCGTCTACCTCTCGAAACTAAGCCATCTAACCCCTTATCCATCTAACTATGATCCTCCCAACTCGATCTGTCCAAATTTGATTCAACCAACTCTGTTACGTCCAACCCTAAGCCGTTCATCTCTCGATCCATCCAACTCTATTCCATCTAACCCCGAGCCATGCAACCTTTATCCATCCAACCCTTAGTCTTCAAACCCATACCTGACCAACCCATTAGGTTTCCAACTATTATCCATCAAATATGAGCCATCCAACCCCAAGCCATCCAAACCTTAAGGCTTAAGTCATCCAATAACTTAAGCGTCCAAACCCTAAGTTGTGATCCATCATACCACTCTGAATCACCATCCAACCATTTTTCATCTAACCCTTTACAATCGAACCAATACCTTCTAACCTAAAACCATCCATTCTCGTAGCTGCCCCTAAGGGCCGAAGTAGTAAGCAACATGAGTACTAGAAATCAAGGAAAGAAGATTACTAATTCGGCCAGCTTAAAAAAGGGTAAAAATACTTTGCTTGGCTATTTTTTAAAATCACAAAAACAAAGGCAATTTCTTTCTACATCACCTGAAAATGTCGGTATGTGGCAAGTGATATTTACTTGGTTATTTAATCTTATACAATTAAATAATTATGTTTATCACAATGTTCTTGGAACTCTTTGTACTCTGTAAAAATTTAACTATCAACAAAATAAATACTATATAAGTAATAATTTTATAGAATTATATGCAGACATTTTATAAATTCCTTTATAGAATAATCAATTTAAATATATCGATGATCCATTATATGTTTAGGAAAACATTTTGTCCCTTGATAACATAGAAGTACAAGAAAATTCATTGAATTCTCATGATACACCAATAGAGGAAACTTCTACTCCAAGGTCTATTTCTAGAAAAAGGAGACATGAGAATCAAAATATTTCTCCTCACAGCCTAGATGCAGAAGTTTAATCCCAAGAAAAAAAAGAAAATATGTCAAAAGAAAGAGGGAAAACTAGACAACTAGAAGGAAATTCCAATTCAAATGGGCTGCAAAATATCCTTTTATTGAACTTGTGTACACTGAAATTTTTTAATGATTTTCTAACAAAATTTTGATGCAAAATATGAGGTTGGAAATAGGGGAAGGATCACATGATGCAAGTCAAACTAGATACAATTGAAAAGCATTGTGGGAAAATATACATTTCTCAAAATATAAAGCATCATGCAACATATTAAAAACACATAAATGAAAAGATGAAAATATTGTCTACCTATCAAATATGCATAAGAGTATGAAAAGGAATAAAAAAGTATCAAATATGTAAATGAAAATGGTGGGACCATAGTAGCCGAGATCGAGATAAACTATGGAGGTATAAATCTAAGAAAAGGGTATTCATTTTGCTATTGTATTTCATATAATGAAAAGGGGAACACCGATGTCATATTTTGGAGAAAATAAAATGTTCCTCAATATCATTGGTTGATACTAGTGGTGGGAGATCACAAAATTTCTATCTTTGGTAGAGAAGGAGGATTTAAAATTGTGTGTTCAAAAGGCAATGTATATTTCCCTTTCATTAGATGATGTTATCATATATCAAAAATTCACCCCTCGAGGTGATTTTTATAACATGCATCAAACTCTTCAGTCCCAAGAAAGTAGATTGATTCAACACCCAAAAATCATGTTTTTAGGTTCCCCTTGGTTTCTCTCTAACCTCCCCATCCAAGGAAAAAATCCAACAAGTTAGCAAAAATTGAACAAATCCAAAACGGAAGTCGTGGGCTTGTTTTAATGCATTGCACGTCCGGAGGGTGCGATCGTACCAAGTTTTGTCATACCAGTTTGGTGCCAAAATACAAAGGAATCAGTCAAATGAAATTTCTATGTCCCGCACCACACAAGTTCAACAGGATGCATGGGACGTGCAAAGCCAAAATCACCATAGGGAGTAAAAATTGTAAAAGCAGAATTTTTGTCCCACGTAGTCGGTGGGACATCTACGACACAAGTACGTGTGGGGCATGAAAAGATGATTTTTCCACAATTCAATATATTGTAGGTGGTGTGAAGAAATGTGTCCGAGACAGCTTAGAACAAAAGTATGCATGGGACGCGCAAAGGTGAAAAAGCCGCAAAAGGAACCATACATTGCGGAAAATGTGGAAGTCAACGACCCTCACGTCCTAAATCAATAGAAAATGCCCAGGACAAAGAAGCCCAAATCAGGTGATTCAGAGATTTTTCCGACACACTCGACCCAATTTTTCTGAAATAGCTGCAATGAAGAGAAAAGTCAATGTTTGACCCCGAACTTCAAACGGCCATAACTTTTGACTCCGAGCTCTGATTTTCATGAAATTGGACTTTGTGGGATGATCTCCAGCTCCAACTTTATGAAATTGGATTTTCATAAAATTTTAATGCGGCAGATATATTAAAATATATGAAACATATTCATCTCTAGTTAATTAATGCTCATTCCTCAAATGACAGAAAATCCTGCAGACCCAAAATAGCCGCCATGATCATAAGGCCATAACTTTTGTATTTCTCAATGAAATTGCATCGTTGAGCCATGTTTCCAAGCCCAATGCAAAAAAATGAATAAATTTGGGATTTTATGATAAATATATGCATATTTATTTACAAAACGTGGCCGGGTTCATGACAATATTTTATTTGGTAGTTGGGAGTACAATTAAGAGACATGGTCACCATTCTTTCTCTTTTGCAAGACTGGGACGTAGATGGGGAGCCTTTTTCAGTAACATACAATCATTTCACTCCATTTAATGCCTCTTACAGTGGTTGAAGGACATATTTTGGGATTTTAATTTTCCCCTTCTCTTTCTCTTCTCTTTTTCTATAAATTAGAGTGTTAGCCTCAATGTAAAGGGAGGTAGTTTTGTTATATTAAAGATCTGTCAAAATTGCTTTGTGAAGCCAATGTGCTACAATCCCTTAAAGTGGACTCCTTGCATGGTGATCCAGTCCCTTATCTTGTAGAAGATTGAATCGTGTGCATATCATGAAGTAATAAAATATAAGTTTGTGGATACATCTTCCCCTGCTATGTTTGTTTGCACTCTTCTTGCCTTTTCAACCTTCATTACAAAAAAATTGTCTCTATTTTTATGCTATTACAAGTACTCATTATTATTTTTCATCTATGAAATATTACTATGGATGCATTTTCCAAATTGTGGAGAACTGTTATCACCCCTTCTAATATGCATTTGACTTATATTTTCACACATTGAAAGACTACTCTCACACCCCTCCTTTTCTGGTGTATCACCGCTTTAGTGTAGGTTTTCATTTTAATGCATTCTCTCTCCTTGGTCCCTTGGAAAGTTAGATTAGGACAGTTAGTTTTTCTTGCATTAAATTAGATTGTAGCGGGTAGTTTAGAAGAAAGAACCATCTTCCGTAGAGGTCTATCAAGTAGCAAGTCCCACAACTTGGAGGTAGTAACCATGTTATCCAATCACACCTGGAGCTCAAGTATATGCACTTGTGTACACATAAGGGTGTTGTGATTCGGTGATAACATTCTTATAGTCGATAATACTTCATGGATATGTATTCATGTTTACACATTTGCTTATGAAATATAGACTCCACACCTCTTGGCAATTCATAAAATGACCTGATAATTATAATTATGAAAAAATATATAAATTGGTAGTGTCAAATCTAAAGGATATCACCGAATGGATGAATTTTCCATTGTAAAAGAATTAATTTGTGTCGGAACCAATGGTGCAATTGTAATGCAAGGAGCCAGAAATGGTCTATGTGTTAGACTTTAAACAACTATTTCTCTATATATGGTTGTTTTCCAATGCATGGCTCACAAAATGAATCTCGCCTACAAAATTATGAGTAAATTTGAAAATGTAGCTAAAGTGGAGGAATTGATACATCATCTACATGCCTATTATTCTAGGAGTTCGAAGAGATTTTTAGAATTTCAAAAATTTATTGTTGGATTGAGAGAGGGAAAAAAACTTCTCAAAGATGTAGATACCAGATGGATATCTATGTATGAACCTTCCTATATAATATTTGATGAATATCGTTCACCGAGAGGATTTATATTTAAATACCGCAGGATGTAGATAAAGCTAAAGATCTATTGTGTTGTCTAACCGACATAGAAACTTTACTCATAATCTACGGTATTTTTATCAAGTTGAAGAAACTTAATATTTTAATTAAGCATGCACAAGATTAGTCTTTCTACATTACAAACTTCATAAGATTTAGAAGACGTGTTTTTGGAGTCTATAAAGTCTATATATTTCTTATGGGACTTTTCACGGTGCTGATTTTGAAAACTAGAATGCATTGACATATTTGAAAAATTCCATAAAGTACATTATACATGATCATTTGTGTATAACAATAGATGGAAGAGATTCCACTTCATATGTTCCAAAAATAATTAATATGGCTAACCCAAAAATAGAAGTAAGAGTGACATGAAATTTATATGATGTAGTATTAATGGAAACTAGGAATAAGTTGAGAAACATCTCTAAATCGTTAGCTAAAGATATCCGAGAAATATTAAAAAATGATAAAATACTTGAAGCAATGGGAGTTGTAAATCTATAGTTTTAGAATTTTTCAGAATCAAACCTTATACATCTATCATTCCTTTATGTATAAAAACATGGGTGATCTAATCGATCATTACTCTAAGATCAAGAGATAAATGGAGTTTCTTTAGATTGTATTTTGAAAAGAAAACTACTTAGTTCACAATCAAAGTATTTTGATAATGCTATGATAAGACAAGTTCATCTTCTACAAAACCCATAGGATTACGCTGGCATGAGAAGGATTTGTAAGGATATCTGTTCTTGTAGTATCCTAAGTGAATATTTCATTGAGTATATTAAGTTGTATGAGCTCACAAATAATGATTCTCGGTTCATTGAAGATGATAGGGTTTTCGGTCAAGCACTATCCTTTTTAAAGTCAAATGTTTGAAATAGACTAGATATGAATCTAGAAATTTTTCTCACATTATATGTATCACGTTACTCGGTGGAGTCTTTTCTTTATGATAGAGCATTGACATTGTGGAATCCACTAGTAGAAAGAAGAAGAGTTAGTAATATTTTTCTTGACCCGTGGGATCGAGACACATACACAGATCATGCTACGCTTGATTTCCAAGATAGAAGTGAATGAAATTTTTGCTCAAAGATTGTTCCAATTCACGTAGATTTCATTACATAATTTGATGTAATAAGTATTGATGTATTTCATACAGAGATTACAATTTTCAATATATGCAATATTATATTTGTCTTTATTTGATCCTTTGCCATTGGAATAATGTCATTATATGTTTAGATTATCCCATTTGTTTTTTATATTTGGTTTTCAAATTCATACTATAATAAGCACAAATTTGTCTTTTGTATTTGTTAATTGATTTATTTTACATCTACAACAAATCGAAACATAAATATTTTAAAGAAACAAAATCAAGTAAATTTAAGCAAAATTTACGTAAACAATAAAAAAGAAACATAGTTTGTATTAACAACATATAGTAACATTATACAATTCTAATTTCCAAAGTTATTTTTAAATCGATCTCTCATGTGATAGATTACTTTATGAAGAAAATTACAAATTCATAAAGCATTGTCACACCAATAAAATTCCAAAAAGGGGGTTTCATAACAGGTAAGAAAGTCAGCGGGAAGCTATCAAAGCTTCCAAACAAGTTTTTTCATATAAGGACACATTATGAGGTCATCCTCTTTTCTACCTATGATTTAAAATAATAGTTGTCCTTACGTCTACCAAATGGAATAAAAACTAAAAAAATGGTTGGCCACTATCTTGTAATTCCTATGCCAACCATTCCTATCTCGTCATAATTGTGACAAAGACATGCCTATCACATGGTGAACTTTACTAACATATCTAATTTTATGTTGCAATTGTGAAGCTTGTTATTTTTCTTTTGTAAGAGGTGGAGGAATTTTTGCATCTATATAGAGCTATCTGGTATAACTCATGATGCTAAACCTTGAGATCTCGTGTTACGATATTGATATTTTCTAAAATATTTAGCTCCTCTCTCGTTACATCTCAAAGTGTTACATCTATGTCCTGTCTTTTCCTTCAAAGAAGACTTCCATGGAAAAGAAGACGACCCATCTTATGCTCATTTATTATCCTTCTCAATGTATTATTTTATTTATTTATAACAATGAGTTTTTCCTTCCTTCAATCGTATAAAATAATTAATGATTTTGTGGGCATTCTTCAAATGTGCTTAAAATAGAACTACTTCTTTCTTTAAATTTTAATATTTTTCTTGCAAAACAGAAATATTAAATTTTTAGTCTATTAGATAAAATGAAAAATATATATTGCACTTCTTATAATATTAGGATTTTTCATTTAAAACTAAAAACCCACTCACAACAACTTTTTTTTCGTATTTTTATTAAAAAAATTGTCTTGTCTTTATCCCATTTGTTGTAGTAAGCTTGTGCTTCAATCCGATTGCTTTAAGCTTCTAAATTGCATTTAGATTCTCCAACCTATTTCGCATTATGTCTATAATTTCATCACTACAATCGTTAGCTATATGAAATTGTCCCCGATCTATGAGCTTTGTTCTCGCAAAATGTCCTACCATGCTGGTTGGCTTTCTACGATAGTGAACAATGAATTCCTTTGAGCATGATTATTGTATCGTGTAATTATTTCTTTTATCAAAACTTTATCTCTCCTCTCCCAAGACACGATATTCTACAAAAATCTTACTTAGAGAGAGTAATGTCAAGACCTTAAAATTCGATCCCCCGAGATATCAAGTTTAAGCGGTCGCGCTCGATGAGCACCAAATCCACATCAAAAAATAAAACCTCTTGAATTATTGCCCCCATACTATCTAATATCAGAATTTTTAATATAAAATATGTCTTTACATCATCTGTTAATTAGTGGAGCATTTCTTGAAGGATGAGGAGAGTCACTTCCATGTATTAGATGCACATTTTGTTGTGGTTGATGTGGAGTAGATTGAATCATATCATTGGTTTCCAAATAGTTACCCTTTTCTCGCATCACCACTATTGAAGCCCAAATATTCCTCGTTAAGGGAGATGTTGTTGAAAAGTTATGGTGTTGTTACACTTAAAACACCACCTAGTGACAATCTAGGACATTGTGTGGTTGCAGGATGAATTGTTCATGATGACTCAGCAGGAAACCTTATATCCTTTCCTAAAGTTCTTTTTGTTTGGACTGGATGTGTTGGAGGTATTGGTGGCCTCCTTGCAATTAGAATGTACCGAAGCCATATTACCTACATGAAATGAAGCAACAATGTTGGAATGATAAGTTGGTAGAAACTTCATTAAGAAAGGCGAATCGGCCTTTGATGTACGGGAGAGGCAGTCAAAGAAAATAGAATAATACAGCAAT
Organism: Taxus wallichiana var. yunnanensis; assembly: GCA_018340775.1. Lineage (NCBI taxonomy): Eukaryota > Viridiplantae > Streptophyta > Pinopsida > Cupressales > Taxaceae > Taxus > Taxus wallichiana. Next base: position 417,774,827 of record CM031244.1, on the reverse strand, counting down.
TCACATTGGGCTTTGTAAAGGAAAACATAAAAAAAATTGTAAGGAAACAAAACATGCTAAATATTATACATTGCACTATACCTTGTATAGACGAAGACACAATTGTGACATTTTGATCTTCACACATGGAATGAGTTTGATCTTCATCATCAAACTCAATAGTTTTTCAATACATTAAATGTAGAAAAGAAAAATAGAAATATTAAAATACAAACTGATGATTACTACATACATAATCTATATTAATTTTCTAAATTAGTTATTTATACAAAAAGATAAGTTTATACATGTATTTAAATGTGATGGTAAACATGATGCACATATCGACCCCCTAGATCACTTTTGATGAGGAGGTCTTACTGGTGTTGATTCTACTAAATCCATGTCGAATCAACAGAGACCTCTCGAAGGGCTTTACCTCCGAAATTACCTCCTTATGAGATGTTGCAAAATAATTTTTCTCTAAAAATAAAATCTTATAATTATTATTTTATTCAAAAATATTGAATTTGAAATCGTTATAACAAGTAAACAGTAAAAGTAATTGTTACCTGTTGTTCTTCGAGACTAAGACCAATCATTTGATCATTGATTGCAGTTGGAATTTTATCTTCCGGAATTTTGTAGAATGCTTCATAATAGAAAGCAAGAATATAATTGCAACAAGAGAATACATTCTGGATTTATCAAATTCATTAGCTTTTTGGGCATGGGAGACATCTATTTTTATTTTGTTGGACAAGTAACTTGCACCAATCTAATTGTTGACATGCTTTTAGTGTCCGTAATAAATATTGAACTACCCAATACGGAATATCTACAAATCATGTAATAATAAATCCTGGCCTAAAAAAGTGACGAATTTTACTTGCTCGATATGAAGAATTTTTTTGTAATACCTTGTAGAAGAAGGCCTCTTGATGAACAATTAAGAGGAGCTGCAATAATAGACAAGAAATGTTAGAGGCTTGGGTGGTTGAGTAATATTAAGAAAAAAATAATTTGAAAATAATAAACTTACCATCAACCTGTACATTGTAATGAGACTCTAAAAATTTTGTCTCGCCTATAAGGATAGCCTTTGTAGTGGTGAACGATCGAATTATTTTCGAGTGGTAAACATTTTAACTGATGTACATCCTCGGGTTCAATTGAGAAAGAAATTTGACGACGTCTCGAATGCACAAGGAGAAAAGAAAATTGTCCATTTCTCTCATTGTAAGAAGGTGAGTAGGTAATCAAGGAGTGAAGTATCGATTTTTATCGAACTTGGGCATGTCTAAAAGCTCGAAATTCTGATTTTTCGAGCCAATATTTTTCTACATCTTTTCTCATAGTAGAGCTAAAATATGTGGGCACATGAGGTTTTTCTATTGAAATTAGGATGTAGGAATAGATGTGGTGCTAGCCATTGTAGAAATTTGGGAGAAGTTTGAAGATTGGAAAGCTCGGAACACTAGAAAGTGTCATATACAAAAGTGAAGAAATGAACCTTGAAGGTGTATTGATAGGAGTTTGTATGCTTCAAAGGAAACATGGCAGAATATTATTGGTTGGTCATGGTGGCTCCCGAATCAAGATTCAACCCATGTTAGATGGATGAGTAAATCATTTATTCATTGGTATAATTCATCCAACCTTTAGGCACCCGACCCCTTACCACCCGACCCACTTACTCGACTAACACTTAACCATCCGATGCACCCACCCAACCCTTACCCTCTAACTCTATACCTATATCCGTCCAACCATTATCCAATAAACTCTTTTTCATCAATCCCACACACCCAACCTTTAGCCCTCCAACTCTATACCATCTAACCATTAGTCGGAGCTGCAATGCTTTTCTATCCATCCCATGCACCCAACCCTTAGCACTCTAACTCTATATTGTCCAAACCATTAGCTAGCCAATGCTTTTCCGTCCATCCCGTCTCGCCTATCCCTTAGGTGTCAAACCCCACCCACCCAATGCACCTACCCAACCTACGGTCCTCCAATCCCTTAAGGCTCAACCATCTAAACCCCGACTCCGACCAACCGACCCATCCAACCCTTATTTTTTTAACCCATAACCCATCCAACCCACCCATCCAACCCTTCACCACAAAACCCTTAAACATCCAACCCCTCACTTGACAACCTGCCTTCCCAACACTTAGCCATCCAACCACTCACCCATCTCTCCCACCCACCCAACCCTTAGCCGTCCAACCCTTCACTCATTCAACCCCACCACCCAATATATTTTTCTAACCCTCACTCGTCCAACCCACCCACCTAACCCTTTACCTGTCCAACACTAATATGCCCAACCCTCAATCGCCTAACACCTTATAAACCTACCCGACCAACTTCCCACCCAACCCCGACCAACCTACCCAACCAACTTTGTGAAATGAGCAAAATGGCTCTCTGCGAAATCACCTTTGTCACAAAAAAAAAAATTTGATATTCACCACCAATTTGAAAGTTAATTTTTAAGATTCACCAATGATTCAAAAGTTATTTTTGAGAGTGGTCTTCTTAAAATAAACCCCGATGGTGATGTTAGTGCAAATCTACAACACCCACTAAACGACCTTCAAATTTGTAGTCCATAATTGGGTCATCTAGTTTTCTCCAAGATGTGGGACCTTGCAAGGTGAGAAAACTCTCCAGAGAAAGTTTGTTATTACTCCTCTATTTAGGTGTATGCATTAATTTTTTAGAGTTTCAATGCGAAATCCTACTCTAGATTCCAAGGAGACAGAGTTAAAAGATGCAAAAAAGGGAAAAAAAACTAAGCTAAAATGGTGATACACCAAAGGAGTGATGAACTTTTGTTTTGCAAATAACACAGATCATAAGAATGTAACACAAAACATGCATAGATTGCCAAGATATAATGAAGGATCATAAGACAATAATAACACATGAAAGGATTGAAAAATCATTCACAGAGCATGTATTATCATTCTAGTTTTTAATATGATGCATTACAATGGCAACGAGGTGAAAATATGTACTGCAGCATGTATGAGAGGTCTGAAACTCCACGAATCCACTTGCTAAGGAGAAAAGGGGAGTCTTGCAAGAGAAAATATCCAACAAAACAAAGGATCGAATCCTTTCCATTTATAGCTGAAGCAAGGAGAGAGAAAATAGAGGAGGAAAAAAATCAGATCTCTAGCCTCAACCAGCCACCATTAATCCTTTCAAATCACTCTGACAAACCCGTCAAATCGAGCTTTGTTTCTGCCTTGCATGTTGGAGAAAAAAATAGTAAATAGAATAAAACGTTGTCTTCGAAGTAATCTGATCTCACATTTATGGTGTGAGAAGACATTTTAGGGTTTTCCCCCATCAAATTGAGCTAATTCTCCATCCTTGGCATGTGGAAGAAGGTAACCATGGTGGATCGAGCAGAAAATGACCTCGTTTACAAGAAATTTGATAGGCATCAAGGTGCGAAAGATGATTTTAACATTGTCTCGATTGAAACCTACAAAAAAATATTTTTTATTCCTCCAATGGATGGAGGAGATCAATATCTTTCCAATGAGTCTTATTTTACTCAAATCTGATCTCTAGATCGAAATATATGCCTATCTGAAGATTTATGGAAAAAATAGGGCATAAATTCGAGCAAAAATTACAAGGCATGAATTAGGTCCAATTGGTGGCAAATTAGATTTGAAAATGGGTTGATGGGCCAAAATTTTACTTTTGCTCTTTTGCGAAATTCCCAAAATCTTCACGGGTCCACCACTCCGAGATAGGTGGCACCTTCCGATTCATCCGCGGCTTCAAAATATAATTCTACCCCTTTTCCTTTCAAATTTTTCATTTGGAAAATTTCCCAATTTACCTCTACATGTCCTCGACCTCTGCTGCTGACATTGACACATGGTGCCATTTCATTTGTCGATGGCACTGCGAGTTCATTTCATGTCTTTGAGTTTTTACGCGCAAAATACAAAATCTTCAACTTTCCTCTGCTCCCCACTATTGATGATGCATGGCACCTTTTGATGATCCACGAGTGTAATTTAAACTTTTTGCCTCTTTTCGCGAGCTTTGGGGCCAAAATTTTCCCTTTGCGCTTTTCGACCAAATGCCAAAAACTCCAAAATCCTCCCAACGCCCGCCACTCCACCCTGACACATGGCATCTTTTCATTGGTTGTGGGCCTATCTAGGGAAAATTCCCCTCCAAACCCCACCAAGCCATAACTCAAAAATTACAAGGAGTTAGGAGGAAATTTTTACCTTTCTGGAAAGGTAAGAAAATTCTCTATCTGATGGAATCATACCCAAAAATTTTGAGTCCCTGAAGCATGCAAAAAATTCATTTTAAGTACCAACAAAGGAAAAGGAGGAGGTGTTAGCCAAAAATAAGCATTGGCTTATTTTGGATAACAAGTGATTTCTTATGAGATAAAGTGGATGTGATTTGATCCACGCGAAATCAATTGAATAAGAAAACATAGTTTTCAATTTAAGAATCATACCTAAATTGTGAATATGATAGGATATTTGAAATTAAGTATTGAGTGATATATTTTATCACAAAAAATAAATGAACCAAATCTAATAGAACCCTTTATAAGATAAATGTTCAACAAAAAATGAGAAAATGTTTTCTTGGAATACCTCAAGTGGCACGAATGCCTTGCAAGACATGGACATATGATTTCTCTAATTTTATCTTTTGGTAAGGTGTAGAAACCATCGAACACTAATAAATGCAATGTATCGAGTGACCTCTCTTGATGTTATTGGACAAAGGGGATATGATGTAGGATTATCGATCATTGTAAATATGGCTTTAGATGGTTGTCGAATGTGTAAAATTTTATAGATTTTACATTTGAATATCTTTTGTCCCTCTTAGATAAATATGTGCCTTAGTATAAGTAGTGGATTACCATGTGCTTCTCATATGGGGTAGTTTCCCACCATCCAAGAATGCTTTTGAAGTTAGGAGATCATAAAGCCTCTCTTAAGGTTATTGGTGGAAGAAACGCTAATGCATATTCTTACAACGATATAAATTGTTCCTAAGATATCAAGTTGTCTATATGGGTCCATGCTTATGCAAGTGTCTTATGTGATGTTGACTTTTTCTATTTGAGCCCATGTGATGTCGTGTTATGAGGAATGAAAAAACAAATAAAAATATTCCCAAAAATTTATATTAAACTTTGGTGTTGATATTGTGGGCATTACAAGATCGGGCTTGATTTTATCTAATACTTCTTTCAGATTAGTTGAGATGCGTCCCCACATATTTTCAAAGAGTTGTTTTCAGCAGCAAGAATGGTGGACCACAAAGCCCACACTGACTTGTGGGCGATTCTCAATATAATGAAGTGAAGAAATTTTATAGCTTTATTCTTTGTATAAAACTGCTCAAGGTTTGGATCTTATATGGGTAGACTCAAATCTCAGCACAGTCAAACGGAATGACGTTTCACGTGGTTTTCTATCCATTTTCAAAAATGTGACATGGGATCCTTATATGCATGCCTAGAATTTCATTTTAACTCTACCCCTCAAATCAAAAATTGTGTATATAGGTAGAATTTATGATGTCAGTATTTGGGGAAGATATCGCACATCACTATAATTTTTTTAATATTTGGGCATCTGTCTACAGTTTTTTGGATATTCCTTTGAATTCTTATTACCATACCTCCACCACAATAACACCATATATCGTTTTGCTGAAAAATTCAAATGTGTATGCGTACTTTCTAATTTCACATGCATGTCATTATCGCATTCAATGAAACTATTGATGTATTTTTCCTAACAAATCGCATGCTTTAGGTATTCTTCCACATGGATCATGTTGCTCGCATCTACGACATCTGACGAAAATCCAGTTTCAATTACGTTTTGATGGTTGTCCATACCTTGTTCTAAATCTCCCCTTTCGGCACATGTTGTGAGGACATTGGGAAGGGTTGATAGATTTGGTTTAAAACCTGCCCATTTCATTTTCGTAAAAGTTTGCAAAGCTCTAAAATCTCGTCAAGAAAAGCATTACATGTATATTGGACAATGATTGCTTTCCATGAGACCATGTTTAGTTGAAGCATTTTGTCAAACAATTTGGATGTTTTTGGTATGTTTTCACATCTTGCACGTATGTATATAAGGGAAATCACAACTATGATATTTAGTAAAAATATTTCAGTTAGTCTTTGATGAATCTCCACTCTCTTGTAAAGCTCCTATTTTGACACAAGTATGTAGGATGACGGAAAAAAATATATTCGGGTTTAACTATTGTTTTTTTTTTTTTTTTTATGTATTTACAACTCAAATATTTTTTCAAGAGGACTATTTTGTACATCTATCCAACCATTATTGTATTCCATTAGACTATATTTTGATTAGACATTCATGCACATTGTGTAATGTTTTGCATTTTGTATGCATGGTTATGATTGATTTGCAAAATAACATTTGTCAACAATCCACTTTATTAGTTGCATGTATTGATAATTTTCAAGGCATTTAGAACAAGAATTTTTTTTTCATATCATCTAATCATCACAATGTGGAGACCACATTTCTTTGAGGTATTGCTTTGAAATTATTAAACCCTCATCAAGAATACCATTTTGTACATAATTTATAATTATATCAATATGTGAACTAACATTATTTCAAGGTATATTTTCCAATATCTCACATACTTTCTGTGTGTGTATATATATTCTTTAGAATTTTCATACTCTTCGCTAAAGGTCCTATTTTTACATAGTTTGGGAGTATGCTAGAAATATTTATGGAATTTTGATTTATGCCTTCCAATTGCATGTGCTTCAAAGTCTCCAAGATAATTTCAAAAACCAAGTTTTTGTATACACTTTGCCATTATAATTGTCTATAAGACCTAATATCTTAGATGCATTTTGTCAAAAAAATCTTCTAAATTATGCCACGTGTATATGCATTCATATTTTGAATACATATCCAAAAGGAATTCCAAACTATATAAAATGTCATGAATCCCTTTTCCATTATTATTTGAGCGATAATCATACCCAATTTTAAAACTCCCAATTTTACATAGCCGAGAGAATGTTGTAAAATGTCCTAGAGTCATGCTTTAGACCTACCAATTGCATTTTCTTAATTGTTTCGGGGCCTTTCCAATAAGAACATTTATGAGTATCCCGAAATCAATATGCTCCATGAGATGGCATCCCCCTTAGGAAATAGTTCACATGCCTTATATAGAGTTCAAGGTTTTGATACATATAAACTAGGGAACATTGAAATACAACATCTAACAAAAAAAAAAAACAAATTAATAGTGTCCATACCTTATTCCAAATTTTCTATTTTTCCATAGTTGGAGTGTATGTCGGAAAACGTGTTTCTATATCACCATATCTATCACTACCATTAAAGAGTATCAAATGGAAACAACAATTTAACAAGCAATCCAACAAAATTTTGGCTCTACCATAAATGGGTGTGGGATATCTCGATGACACAATAGTAGGGATAAGTACAATGTGATTAGAAATATCATTCTATGGTTGAAATAGGGAAATTCAAGCATTTATTTTGATGGATCTGAAAAGAATATTACATCCAACGGAGCACATGTTTTGGAATTTGTAACTTTGCACAACCGTCGATATTCTTCAAATATTAACAAATCATTTTTGATGGGTGAAAGAGAAATGATGAAGGATAATGAGAGTATCCAAACTAGTTTACTGTGTTCACATGGTGAAATTGAAACACATTTAGGTTTCTATTAACCCAAGGCATTAAAGGCGTCAAATGCATATGATCAACTATGGAGATTATAGTTGTCTTCGAGCTTACTCGAGTCTGGTCTATCTTAATCCTAAAGACCTAACCTTGACTCAATTCCTTCTTATGTGGATATATATTAGTATTCTATAGCCTTATCTTACAGGTCGTGTGTTCACTTCATCCTAATTTGAAATATCTCTTAGGATGGATAGTTCTTTCTGGATGGTTCATGTTGTTCCCTCTTAGATTCAAATATAAACTCAGTAGATAATGCTCTAAGTTACTTCACAATCTATAAATTTACATGTCTAGGACATGTTAATATGGTGGATTAAATTATATGACCATTTCATCTGGTTAGCCACTTTTTGTAGTATTTTTCTGTCACTTTCATAACATACTCTTCGAATTAAAAATTCATCGGCACACTAACTTTTAAGCATTTATTTTCAATTCAATTCTCTTTCTTCTACACACTCTAAAGATCAAGTTATGGCTTCATCTCCTTTCTATGTAGAATTTCATTTTGGGCCTCCTTAAATAATTTTGTGCGCTTTATTTGTATTCATTACCATTACACAAACACTTTTCTCATATTCTTGTTCAACCTTCACAATCTATTTTCTTGTGCAAATATCCTTCACACTCCTTGCACATCTCGAGTCATCCACTCTAGTCAATATATCCTTTCTACCCTACCAAACACCATTAACACCATTAGCTCCCATTTTACTTCTTCCTTCTCTTCTCCATAAACTCGCATGCATCGTAATATATTTTGCATATGTCTAAAATATTGCACACTATTGTGCACCTTCTTATTTTATACTTTCTATTCTCTACCTCCATATCCATAGTGAAAATGCTTTATACTATTCTATGTAATTGTCTCTTCACTTTTTTTCTTCGTCTCTTCATTCCTCATTCCTTTCACCATCACACGCACCCACACATATCAGAAAATTATAGGATAACCTTCACCATTGGATGTTATTCCATCAAATACCAAATGTCCTTTAACACTTTGGTTCTAGCTCAAGTATATTGAGTGAGGGTAGAACAATCCTTTGTACTATAGAATTTGATAGTCCCATGTCTTCCTTTTAAGAATCATATCCTTACCACTAAATTTCTTCCTTCACCTTTGTTAGAGTAGGATATTAATTTTTCTTGTATTTTTTTATTTATTCGGAGCTTTTCTACACTCATGGGATACACTTTCTTAGGTGTTCCAGTTATGTTGATTTAGCTTACCAATTTTGTTTAGTTATCTTACTAGTTATGTGGGGTTAACTCTACTTATAGCATCACTTAGTGAGAGTTATTCCCCCGATATAGGAGGTGGTTGCACATTCACCACCTATATGTACAAGACTTGCATTAGTCTATCCTATGTAGCATATGGAGTATTGAGTTGGAGGCATTTCTATGTTATTACAATTATCTCTCTTGTATTTTCTTAATTTGTAGTCTTGTATGCTTGAATTTTTATCTGGGAACAATTCACGCCTCGCATCATTCACATGTGCTTTCTTAAAAATAGTAGATCCATGGCACTTCTTCGACATGATATCGGAGACGAGTTGGTATTGAGCTTGTCTAGTTATTATTCTGTAAATTTAATTTAATTTTCAAGCATTATTTGTAATTATTTAGGTATTTTTGGTGTTGGTTTTCTGGTTTGTGGGTATATATCCTATTTGCAATCTTAGGAGGTTTACTGGACCTACAAAAAGCATATATTGTTACGGAGATAAGTTTTTGGAGGCCCTAAATTATTTTTCAAGGATCCTGGAAGATTCGAAGCTCAATATCGAGTGCCATTTTTACAAAAGTTAAATATTTTTATTTACCAAAACATTAGACATATTTATTTTGTAAAACGCTCTTAAGTTATTAAGTGCCAAGACTATGTGGGGCTTCTTGATATAGTTTCTAGGGGTTTTACTATGTTTTTCCTTTCTTGTTTGAAACTTCATTCTTTCTACAAATTTCATTGTTTTCTTCAAAAACTATTTTAACTTTCATTTCTTATCTAATGGATCTAAGTACAATTAACCCACTTACAAATTTTAACTTCCAAGAATGGAAATAAAAAATGACCATTCTGCTAAGGAGTAAAGGGCTGTATCGGATCACAATGGGGTTATAAACTTAGCCTAGTAAATATGCAAAAAACATTAAGCGGTTTAATATACTTGATGTAGCTTTTGATATCTTGTGTCTTTGAGTTTCTCTTGAACTCCTCTTTCACATAGAGTCAAAAAAATATCCCAACCAAGTGTGAAAAACCTTATAAACTTTGTTTGGAAAGTTCACATTATGAGCGGTCATGAGCTAGAAATAGAACTTATCACCTTTGAATATTTCTTTACCAAGCTCAATTCCTTATTATTACAGTTAAGAGAATGTGGAGTAGAAAAGAAGGATGAATAGTTAGTTCTTTCAAGTGCTTGCCAAACTAGGTCACACCCACTCTATCTTTGTCTCTACCTTCTATGATAACAAGAGGGCATTTAGAGACACATGGTCTATGTCATCTTTATATGACTTTATTGTCAATTTGACTAAGCATAAATACGAGATAATACAAATGGGTACCTTGAAGTCCTCCAAACCTCAAGCTCTCATTTATATGACTAGAAAAAGAAAGCATCAATAGAAAAACGTATACAATTTTTAACAAAAACAAATAAAGCAAGAAGGATCCACAATCTTCAACCTCTACATTAAAATATGAAATTTCCTCTTCTAATGATAAGTACAAGAAAGAAAAGATTAAATATGGGTATTTTGAAGGAATACATGATGAAAGAAAATATTTCAAGAAATAGATTAACCATCTCACAAGAATTTTTGATAAGAAGAAGATAGGTGAACCCAAGTATTCCAAATAGTCTTCAGCAACCAATGAATCCTCCAATACAAATACATATGGAAAAGAGAAAGAATCGGGAAAGGAGAAAAAGGAGAGCCCTAGATGCGGTTGTACCACCTCCTCCTACATGGGCTATTGATTATTGTGCTTCAAATCATATGTATTCTTCACACGTGAAGCTCACTTAATTATAACCATGTGAAATGTTTACTATATAATTGGGTGACAACAATTCAACACATGTTTTTGGGAGAGGGTCTATATAAGTAAACTAGGTTAACGTTATATATTTAAGAGTAATTAGATAGTTGGAATGAGTGAAAAAGTTGATAATTATTTTATTAACAATGATAAAACAAGGTTTTAGTCTTCCCATTATTAAATAAATAGACTACGAGTAACCATGCAAACAGAACTCATCAATAGTGGCCTAAAATTTGTCCCGTTCTAACATAAACAGTCCAACAGGTAAGAGCTCAATATCTCCTCAATTTTTCTATACACAACTTGATTGATTATAATCAGTATCCATTTTTGTTTTGAAGCACTCAATGTCTCTAAGAGGGATTCTAAAACTATTGTCTTCCGCTTAACCGAGGAAGAATAATATTCGAGTTGAGTGCATGCTTAATGCACGTGTAGTTGTATTGATTTTACTTATTTTACTTATATACACATTTGTTGTGTTCACTACCACCTAAGAACAACCATTCTTGTTGTAAACAAAAGCAACCAATTCATTTTTCCTTCTCTTTTTCTTTTATTTTGAGTAGATGTTATATTTATTTAGACATTGAAAACTCCCTTTTCTATTGTCCCACATGTATTAGTGCAAGATTTCTCCTCTCCCTTAGACCTCATTAAACCCTCTGTTTGTCCTTTTCAATCTCCTTCATTGGATTCTCCACTTAACTTGGTGATATTACACATTGCAAAACAAATCTTATGGAGGTGCATAATTTAAGTGAAGCCACAAAATATCTTAACAAGTTTACCACCAATCAACCCCAACCAATGCCTTTATTAAATGAGTTGGAAAGTTTAATAGCTCCGATATAAAAGACAATTTTCTATATGCTAAAGGAGACGTTTTATGGAATCTTTAAATTTTTCCAAGATCAAAGCATAAGGACTGGCTCTCAGGCCACATGAGTGACCAACAATGTACTGTTAGATAAATTTGTAGAAGCAATGAAAAATTACTCCCCACGCGAGGAATTGAGTGAGACTTTAATGTTGTTTGTTCTAACTCGTAAAAGGAGTACCTTAGAACTTGAGAAAAGGGAATCTTTCAACAAACATGTTATCAATTTGATAAAATGTTAGAGGGTTTGGTGACCTTAGTGGTTGTTGGGAATCAAGGAAAAGACACTAAAAATGTTCGACAAGATGCCATGTAGAGACAAGCTCTCTAAGTATTATATTGGTGGAAAAGCACGCACAAAGTGGAGTTTTGAAGAGAAATGAGAAAGCTCATAAATTGTTGCTAGAATGCCTAAAGTTGATGTGGTCTTGTCAAATGTGGGGATCATGGGATTAGCATAAAAGGTATGGATCACTCTTTTGCTCACTTCAAACTAAACATTTCATCATTTATTTTTTTAGCATTAGATTTCAGTATGTTGTATATTAAAACATAAATGCAACTTAGAATGAAGGATATGGATTTTACCTTTCCAAAAATATTTTCCATAATTTTTTTAAAAAATCCTTGAACCATGCGTATGGACTATTATGTTGAACTATTAACTGAAAACCAAAACCTCAAACAAGATCCATGTCAACCCAAGACACCATGAAAATTATTAACCAGGATGACTAACGATTAGGTTTCTTAGTGAGGTGAGATTTGATACCCTTTTAACACTTCAATCACTTTTGGTGACGTTCCCACTTTATGAAATTGTGATCACTTTTTACTTATAATTATCATATCAATTTCGGTGTAATTCTGGAAAACACCTTCATCTACCTCTTGCACTCATATGCAAGAATTGAAATGAATTCTCGCTTCATAAAAATAGTTACGTAAGTTAAATTTTCAAGTGGATGTTGAAGTCACCGGTTGATGTACAAATGTCTTTGATGTGTTTACAATAATTGGTCTCGAATTCACCTTATTAAATTGAACCTTTTTTGATGTAATTGAATTACGTCGAATCCGGTGAGTTATTTTTTTATAGGTGAGTAGGTAGGAATTGATGAAACTTATGTTTGAACATAAAACATGTGGTTTTGGAAAAATATTAGTATGCACTTTAGTTAATATGATCATTTTTGCACCCTCATAATCATTAGTGCATAATCACAACACCCCGAACGCCTTGGGTGTGAAGTAGGGCATTCAATGTAATTACACAACATGGGGCCATCTATCAAGCTATGTGACTTGCAAAACTTGAGATGGACCTCTAGAGAAAGTCGGTTCTTACTTCCTAGTCTACCTACCACAAGCTATTCCAGTCTTTGGCATAACCTATTCTATCCTTATCCGAAAATTCCAAGGGGACATAGAGAGAGAGAGAGGGTGAAAGATCCTACACTAAGTGGTGATAAACCGAAAAGGAAGTGGTTGAATCACAGATTTGACATTAGACATTGAGAGAGGTGAGAAGAGGAGAGGGTGGAAAGAATGCACCATGGACAAGAGATAGATTTCACATGGAACACCACTTCAAAACCCATTAAGAACAGCTCCCAAAACCTATAACAAACATCATAGTATGCCTAATATACCTAAGGTACATCATCAGTGGGAAAGAGGCAAGAAAATGCCATTACAGAGCCATGGGAGGAGGCTTAGACTCCACATTCTACCCTAAGGAAGAAAGAGAGAGGGGGAATAGGAGAAATGACGACCAACCATTTGAATATGCCCCTCCTTTACAATATATAGGAAGAATAAGAGAGAGAGGAGGGAAAAATTTGAATCCTGCTTCAACCACCTTGAGATATGCGTTGAATCCTACTTTGAAAGATCAACCACCATCAATCAATTCCCCTCTCAAATCCACCCCAAATCTTTCATGTTTGCATCGATTACTTGTTTGGTGCAATAAAGGAGGAAGAACAATGGATTAGATAAAATATAATCTGGTAGTTGAATAATTTAGATTCTATATTAATGTATTGGAATTTTTTTTCCAATTTTTCATGCACTAAATCCTTTTAAGAATGATATTTTATGTTTTCATGGTGTAGAGGGTGTCAAGACGTTTCCAAAAATTCTTCTCCCGCCAAAATTTGAGTTTCCAGTCAAAAGATATGGTCATATAAAGATTAGGGTTTTGGGCACGCAATATTTGAAAGAGTTTGGGTGTACCAGGTCCACATGGCAGCCTTGTCCACCTTTAAGATTCGGCCCCTACCTTTAACTTATGAAATTTTACCAGATTGACACGTGGTGGCTTCCACGAGCTCTTTGTGCTTTTTTTTTTTCATGAGTCTCTGTGCTTGGTGGGGCCAAAAGTATAACCTTGGACATGTGGAGGCTTGGCACTTTATTGGAAACCCACCTCAAATTTTAATTTTGAAGTAGCATCATGTTTTTGGACCTAGGTCACGTGACAAGCCCATGCTCATTTGAGGATTGCCTCTAGACTTTCCTTTTGAAATGATGCCAATGAGACACGTAGGGGATTCCAATGGTTCTCTATAATTAGTATTTTTGGGCCCACTGTCCCTCTTTTTAATTAGGACTACGTGGTGAGATTGTGCTCATTTTGGTATCCACTCTTTGGATATATCTCTCGAAGTAGCATCATTTGGACACTTGGCACCTTTTGCTAAGTCGAAGACTTTTCAATGGCCGGTGTGAATTTTGGGGCTCTAGACACATGGAAGCTTGGTGCTTGTTTGGTACTGGCTTGGGATTTAATCTTTGGAGGTGTGCCATTTGGACACTTGGCAGCTTCCATTGTCTCCTCCATACTTAGTCATTTTTGATGCTCGTTCTGAATCACTTATGAAGCCCCAAAGACTTTGAACCTTCTTTATTTCTTTTCCTTTGAGCCTCTAGCTTCTTTTACACTGTTCTCTTCCTTCCCCAATCATGCTCCTCCATACTAGACCCTTCCTGTAACTTGTTCATTAGATTTGAAGCATGGGTTCATTCGACGAAACCGTTTCTTGAATTTCTTCCTACCTGGGTCGTGTTTGATCAATTTTGTCGGGGAAAATTGGGATAATAATTTGGCGACTCACAAGGGCATCTACCTACTAGATGAAGGGACTAGTAGCCTTAAAGCATCCATTGGGCATGGAGTCAAGAATGATGGCCTAATACTGATCCTGTCTCTCATCCGTGAGCCGAACCATTTGCACTTGGTGACCTTGAACCTATCTTGGAAATGGACTACCTTGAAAATGTTTTTAGTTGCTTTGTATTTGTTTTATTTTGAAATTAGCAATTGTTATAGACAACTATGGGTCTTCTACCATGAATACTGAAGGGCCTGGCCTTGGTAGCTCTGGAGAAATGCGAACAAAACTTATGTAAAAGAAAAAAATCATACATGCCTCAAATGAGACATGCAGAGTGTGCACAAGCACTTCCTTTGCTGAAAATAAAGTCTACTCGTGATCTTTGCTACACTAACAGAGAGAGAGAGGCTAAAAAAATCCTGCTATAGGTACGGAGAAGTAGCTTCCCTTTCTCAAAAGGGGCAGCCATGCAAATTATTTGACATTGAATATGGCTACTTGTATGAGTGAAAAACTAACTATAAGCCATTCCTCAACCCAAGTCATCAAGTTATCAACATTAATGGAAAATATCTCCTCAAGCTAATTTACATTGGACTCTTAAAGGTGTTGATGGTGACCCTCAGTTCTTTGATACTCATCCTCATGCACTCAAGTAGGAATGACTAGTTTTGGCTTCTCCTCGCTCTAATGAAGCCAAGTATCATATCGGGAAAGGTCTGGTGCTTTGAATTTGCCCCTTGCTCGATTTTCAACTCCAAAATGGAGTTTTCTTGCTGATTTTCCTAGATGGGTGATGTGAGAGGGATGATAGCCTCATACACTTTCTCTTCCTCTGCAGAAGGTATGAATTTTGGAATATCAAAATCATCCAACCTTGATTCCGGAGGCATGTTACAAACTACGGGTTGTGCTTGCACGTTCTCTTCCATGAAAATAGGTTCTTCTAGTTGAATAATGAATGATGGGGGAGAAAATATTGCAATTTCAACTGGCTCCTTTTCATCAAAACATTCTTTTGAGTCTGATAGGAAATCAAACTCTTTATTGTCCTGTTGTAGCAAGGTATCTCCCCTTGCATGGTGATCTTAAAATCTTTGTTATCTTCACCATATGAAGCTTCATCTTCAAACATGAAGCTAGTGAGTTCATGATCATGCAAAAAAATACAATTTTGGAGAGGTTTAAAGGAAGAGGGGTCTGTACTTTCTTTTACAATTGGATCATGATTCAGTGCCTTTGAATCTGTCTTGGTCACCTCCATATGCTCCTCTTTAACTGGACTTGGAGTTGGTTGTTCTTCTTTATTTTTGATTGATTGTGCAGCTTGGATCGGATCAACATCCTCTTAAAAAAGTGTAATGATGGACACTATATTCAGAGAAAAAAACTTTATGATCTTCTCCTTCTTGTTCTTATTCTTCTTCTGCTGCAAACTCAGGCTCAACCACCACTAGCTCTTTAACCTTGACCTCCTCTCGGCTTAACCATGATGGGGATCTTTGTAAACCCCAATTTAGCAGCACAACTCTTTAGATTGTCTATCATTTCTTATTTGTTGGGCTCCCTATAACACCCATCTAAAAATCCCACTCGAGACTCAAGAACAACCTAGGTTTAGTTAGAAAAATTCATATATATATATATATATATATAGTGTTCACAACTAAGCTTAGAAACTATAGTTGTTACAAACAATGTTTCAAGGACAATTAAACCTAATAAAAACTCCCAGTATAACCAATATTAATTTCACATTATCAAATTAATAAGAAAGTAAAATTAACAGGGAAAATTTCTCACTAACCCACTCTCAACTAGCTTAAAATTTTCAACCTTAGTTTTCTCATATTTAACGCACTCAAAACTTCCTAAAAACATTCCCATTGGCTAGAAAATTTCCTCCCCTTTCAAGTGATATAAATAATTCCTCCTAACTCATATTTTTCGATTCATGAGCCGCCAGCCTTGGGATGAAAAGTTTCCCAAAGGCGGGCCTACACGCTGAGGAAGAAATTTTTCCCGAGCGCGGAAGGGTGGGTTACCAAAGGAAACTTGGATATTTAGATTTTTATTGAAAAAGAACTAAGGGTTTTAAATGATCCACTCCTCTTTGGATGCCCAAGGATGCCATGTGTCGATCTCATTGGTGCAGTCACCGGGTCATCGAGCGACTTAAAAAAATTTCACTTAATAAAAAAATGTTGAAACCTTTAAAATGCTGAAACGATCCTCATCCCGAGGGCATGATGTGTGGTAGTCTAAAAATGGGAAGTGTACGAGGATCATAGTCAAAAATGATCTTCCACAAAATACTTGAAACCCGACAATCTCATCCAAACAAACCTATGCCACTACACTAGCTATATAAGTGAGTGTCATCGGAGAAAAATGAGCCACTTTTATCAACTTATCCACCGGGACCATGATGGCATTCTTGTGGTATCTCGACATTGGTAGCCCAACAATGAAGTACATGGAAATGGTGTCCCACTTCCTTTCCAGTATAGCATAAGGAAAGAGAAGGCCAACGGGATGTTGGTGCCTAGCCTTAAATTTCTTACACTCTAAATAGTGTGACACAAAATGAGCCACATCTCTATGAAGTCCCCTCCAGTGATATAATGTGCGTGCATCTTTTTCACCTCAAGGTGTGTTTGTATAGGGTGTACGATGTGCCTTTATCAAGATGTCCTTCCTCAAGCCTCCCTCTCTAGGAACATAAATTCAGCCTCTGTGCCTGAGAAGGCCATCTACCTCCAATGAAAAGCCATCAAACTTCCCCTCAAGGGGTCTCGTGACTCAATCTCTTCTCTAGCTGTAATGTAGAAGCTTTTAAGAGGAACCTGATGTAGAATCCGCTCCACAAATATGTTCCCACCGAAGTGGCCATAACCACATATATCCATCTACGGAGAGCATTTGTAACCACATTCTCCTTCCCCTTCACATATTATATATCCATATCATACTCACAAACAAAATCCATCCAAATCTGTGTGAAAATTGAGATTGGGCTACGTAAAGAGGTGGTGAAGACTCAAGTGATCTATCCTGAGTGTGAATCTTTGACCAAGAAGAAATTGTCTCCATCAAACAAAAGTGTGAACAACTGCCGCAAGCTCAAGATCATGAGTTGGATAATTGAGCTCATAATCTTTGAGTTTACGAGACTCAAAGGCAACTACTCTACCCCCGCATCAACACACCTCCAACTCTTTCCAAAGAAGCATCCGTGCATATGAAAAACTCACCCCGTGGATCTGGCACTACAAGAATAGGTATTGTCGTGAGGTATTCCTTCGATGTTCGTAATTCCCGCTTGCATCTATCCCACCAACAAAACTTCTCCCCTTTCCGCCGAAGGAAGTGATGGGGTGTGTAACTGACGATAGAAGTCTTGAAAAAATATCCTGTAGTAACTTTGATAAACCCATGAAGTTGTGAACCTCTTTCATGGTAGTGGGTCCTAGGAAATCCATAATAGCTCTAATCTTGGAAGGATTGACTGCGATACCTTCCCCAAAAATGATATGGCCCAAATATTGCACCTCTATCTAAAAGAATGCACACTTCTATAAGTTCTTGTAAAGATGCTTCTCACGAAGACACTGAAAAACTTGGAAAAGGTGCCCCTCGTGCTCCTCATGCGTACATGAGTAAATCAAAATGTCATCAAGCACTATGAGCACGAAGCAATCTAAGAAGTTCCTGAATACCCCATTCATCAAACTCATAAACACTGCGGGGGAATTTGTCAAACCAAACAACACCACTGTAAACTCATATTGCCCATACCTCGTATGAAAGGTAGTGTTATGAATATCCACCTCTGTAATCCTCAGCTGATGATAGCCTAACTTAATATCAATCTTAGAGAAAATGGTGGCTCCCTTCATCCGATAAAACAAGTCATCAATCCACGGAAGGGGATAACGATTCTTGATCGTTATAATGTTTAGATGGTGGTAATCAATACACAATTGTAAGGATCCATCCTTATTCTTCACAAAAATCACCAAAGTGTAACCCAAGGGGATACATCGGGACATAGTAGGCCTTTCTTCGAAGGACCTCTAATCAGTAACTTGAGCTCGCAGAGCTCCGGGATGGTCATTCGATAAGGCGCTCTTGAGATGGGCTCTGCTCCCGGAACCATATCTATGTGAAAATATATCTCACGTCGTAAACCTGGTACCTCCCTGGAAAGACATCTAAAAATACTCTCAAGATGGGATGGTCATCAAGAAATCATCCAATAGACTCATCCTCTAATCGATCACTAATTGTACCAAAGATACAACTTATAGCCCCATCGTGCACACTACTTGAGTTGCTTAGTGGAGATGATGCGAATGAGAATAGGTCTCCGACCCTTCAAATCAATGAATCATCAAATCATCATGACAAGATATAGTCTTACGGTAACAATCCATCCCGACCTGCACATATGCATTCAACCATTATGCCTAAGATGACTCCATAAGAACCCAACGAAAGGATACAAAGATATGAGGTAATGGTGAAAGGTCCCAAGTCCACCACACACACCTTAACTAAGGCATCTACAAAGATATTAGCTCCATAAGCCATCTCAACATTCCAACTAAGACCCTACGTAATCGCCACCACTGCATTTCTCTACTAAAGATGGTATAATAAAAAAATCGGAAGAACTAGAATAAAACATAATAGAGGTAGGAGTACCACCGATGTTACTTGCGATCTCAATAGTTGTATTGTGATGCTCAACACGTGGTTCTCAACCATTGCATAAATACGATAACTACATCCCATATTAATAATAGTCGGCTCTAAAATCTGTGTCTTACCCTTGTTATTAGGGTTCTGAGGGAAGTCTCTCCAAAAGTGTCTAGCAACAGACAACCAAAACAACCGCCTAATCCTCTCCCATGGGTAGGATCTCTAGTCGGTGCTCTAGAGGGCTATGATATGGATCTTGATGATCCGGCTTTGTACTATTGAGGTCTCTCCCGACGAGCTACTACTGATCGAGCTCTCTATGCACTTCGTGTCTCGAATGGGACTCCTGGAGGAGGCCCCATACTCTACCCCCTTTGTGCATCAAATCTCTATGGAGGTCTGTAAGGTGTGTGGGACTATTTCTACTGATGTGGTCTAAATGACAAATGTGAAGAACTTTGTCCACCATGAGGAGGAGGATCGGCCCCCTTGATCTACTATCATGCATCTACTCAGTACGCGACTCAAAACTCGAGTCTCTTTCCCGCTGGGTCTTTCCCAAGTATCCTCTACTATATATCCCTTCTCAATGGCCTCGGTAATTTTTGTGGACAATGGATCCATACCACACCTCCAATATATAGATTCAGGCCCTAGATGAACCTTTGGATCCTCACCTTCTCATCTTGCATGTAATCAACATACTGGAGTAGATCCAGAAATCTACTCTCATACTTTGCTATTGTCAAAGATGCCTATCAGAGGTCATGAAACTCATCTATCCTCTACTAAATGAACCTCTGTGACAAATATTTTCTTCTGAACCGCTCCTCAAAGAGCTCCTAGGTAACTGTCTCAGAATCAACATGGAGATTTTGTTGCTTTTTCCTCCACCAGACTCCTTCTCCATCCCTTAGAAGATAGATCGCAACATGAACTTTCGTGTTGCTAGAACAAGGATAGAGCTTGAAGCAACCGCTCAAGCTCACCAACCAGCCTCTACCTAAAATCCACCTATGTCACTAGAATAATGTGATGGTCGTAGCTTCAGGATCTCCCTAATTTGATCTTCGATTTGTAGTCCGCGACCCCTAGGCCTCTCTGCATGCTCATCCCTAAGTTAAGGGCTCCAAGACCTATCTCTATGCCCGAAATATAGTCTCCCGATCCTCTCGTGGTGACTCTACTCTATGCTCCTTGTTGTGTCAAGGAGATGCATGGGCCTTAATGGATGGCTCTCCATCATGTCTAGTTGAATGTCCTCCAATGGACCCTCTATCCGTGTAAAGCGACATTAACATCTTGAAGTTTCTACAAAATCTTTTCTAGGATGGCTACTATAGCATGATCCGGTGGTGAGAAATCAATGTCTATGTGAAAAGACCCTCACTTGATCAATGTCCCCACACGTACTCAAGGCTAGAGTTAGTTCATTACGCTAATTTTTTATTCGAGTTTTCAATGTTTACTAACATATGCAATTTCCAAACAAGTTGTATCTAAATTTACAAGTGTTTTCACTAGGTTTAAAGTTCATGTCTCAACTTTTCTAGTGTACCCAAGGGTTTAAGCTTTTAAACTCAGTATTGTGATACCAAGTGTAATGCCCATCTAAAACTCCCACTCGAGACCTAATTAAAAACTAGGTTTAGCTAGAAAACTTATGAAATATATATACATATATTTTTAAAGTGTTCACAACCAGCTTAGAAAGCTGCAGCTGTTGTTGCAAACAATATTTCAAAGACAATTAAACCTAATAAAACTTCCCAGTGTAATCAAGTATCCAAAATTCACCCTCCAGTAATTTTGATAACATGCATTAAATTATTCATCTGAGCAAGTAGATTGATTCAAGGCTCGAAATCATGTTTTGGGGGCCTCGGCTTCTCTCTAACTCTCCCATCCAAGAAGAAATCCCAACGAGTTAGAAAAAATGGAAAAAATGTGAACAATAAGGTTGCAGGATTGTTTTAAGGCATTTCGGGTCTAAAGGGTTTGGGTCGTACCCGGTTCTGGGTCGTCATACCAAGCTTGGGGCTGAAAAACAAAGAAAATCGGCTAAGTCTAACATTTTTGTCCCATGCATCCACGAGATAGTTGGGAAAAAGGTATGAGCGGGACACGAGGGACTCGAAAAACTGAATCGGCCGAAAGCAAGGAAAATCGTCAAGTTTTTGTTTCACGCGGTTTTGGGACAGCCTAGGACAAAAGTACGCGCGGGACGCGAATCGGCCGATTTTCCGAAAGACAGTCCATTTCGGGCGGTTCAGAGATATTTGTCCCGGAATTCCAGGACAGCCGGGAAAAAAAAGTATGCGAGGACATGTGGGACGTGAAAAGCTGAAAAAGCCGCAAATAGGGACAAGGAAGCCTGAATCGGCCAAAGCAGGAGGTTTTCGTCTGGGACAGTTGGGACAAAAGTACGCAAGGGACGCGTGGGATGTGAAAAGGAAAAAAGTCTGCAAACAGGAACAAGGAAGCATGAATCGGTTGAAGTAGGAGACTTTCGTCTGGGACAGTTGGGACAAAGGTACGCGTGGGACGCGAGGGACGCGAAAAGCCGAATCGGCCGAAGGCAAAGAAGAAAAGTCAACGTTTGACCCGTGAACTTCAAATGGCCATAACTTTTGACTCGGAGCTACAATTTTTAATGAGGATAGATATATTTAAATAAAAGAAAGATATTCGGCTCAATCAGTTAATGCTCATTCCCATCAAATGACAGAAAACGCCTGCAAGACCCAAAATAGCTGCCTCCACTCAGAAGGCCATAACTTTTGCATTTCTCAATGAAATCACACAAAATTGGTACTGTTGGATCGTGGCTCTAGCCCAATGCAAAACTCAAGAAATTCCGGATTTGGTTAGAGATAGATGGAGATTTTTCATAAAACGTGGCCGGGTTCATAACTATGTTTTATTTGGTAGTTGGGAGTGCAATTAAGAGGCATGGTCATCATTCTTTCTCTGTTGCAGCACCTGGGACAGTATGGGAGCCTTTTACAAGTAATATATAATCCTTTTACTCCATTTAATGCCTCTTACAAGTGGTTGAAGGACAGATTTTGGGATTTCCATTTTCCCTTCTCTCTTTCTTCTCATTTTTTCTATAAATTGGAGTGTTGGGCTCATTATAAAAAGAGAGTTTTTTGTAGCAAATCCCTGCCAAATTGCTTTGTGAAGCCAATGTGTTGTAGGCCCTTGTTGTGGAATCCTTGCATGGTGATCCAAGCCCTTATCTTGTAATAGATTGAACTGTGCATATCATGAAGTAATAAAATATAAGTTTGTGGATATATCTTCCCCTGCTGTGTTTTCTTGCATTCTTCTTGCCCCTTTAACCTTGATTACAAGAATATTGTGTCTATTATTATGTTCTTGCAGGGATCCATTATCATTTTGTATGTTCGAGGTACTTTTGTGAATGCATTTTGCTAGATTGTGGAGAACTGTCATCACCCCTTCTAGTGTGCACTTTGCTTCTGCATCTCACGCATTTGAAAACTACTCTCACACCCTCCTTTTCTGGTGTATCACCACTTTAGTGTAGGATTTCATTTTATGCATTCTCTCTCCCTGGTCCCTTGGAAGTTTAGATTAGAATAGTTAGTTTCCCATTAGAGTAGATTGTGACAGAAGTTTAGGAGCAAGAACCAGCTTTCTCTGGAGGTCTATCTCAAGTAGCAAGTCCCACAACTTGGAGATAGTACCCATGTTATCCAATCACACCGTAAGTTCAAGTATATGCACTTGTATAAACATAGGGGTGCTGTGATTCGGTGATAACAGTAACAAATATTGATTTCACATTATCAAATTAATAAGAAAGTAAAATTAACAGGGAAAATTTCTTAATAACCCACTCTCAACTGGCTTAAAAGTTTCAACTTGATTTTTCTCATATATTTAATGCACTTAGAACTTCCTAAATACATTTCCACCGCTTTGAAAATTTCCTTTGATTTCCATTAATATAAAGAAGTCCTCCTAACTCCTCATATTTCTTGCGTTATGGGCCAGTGGGCCTTGGGATGAAAATTTTCCGAAAGGCAAGCATGCGAGGCTGGGAAGAAATTTTTCCCAAGCACAGAACCTACGGGCCGCAGGAATAAAATTTTCTCAAGCGTG
This sequence comes from Taxus wallichiana var. yunnanensis, assembly GCA_018340775.1. NCBI lineage: Eukaryota > Viridiplantae > Streptophyta > Pinopsida > Cupressales > Taxaceae > Taxus > Taxus wallichiana. The sequence goes on along the minus strand of CM031244.1, from coordinate 417,751,145 downwards.
AAAGGAAAGTTCGCAGAGGAAACTTGAATATTTAGCTTTTTTATTGAAAAATTACTAAGGGTTTAAAATGATCTCGTGCCTCTGCCGATGTCCATGGACACCACATGTCGATCTCATTGAATGCGGTCGGTGAGCCATGAAAGCGACTTAGAAAATTTTTGACTTGATAAGAAAATGGTTTAAAGGTTTAAACGCTCCATGCCTCTCGCCTACATCTAAGGTTGCCATGTGTCATCCAACCATTAAATGCAGTGCAACGGGTGGCGAGAGAAAATTTGAATTTTTTTCCAAAAATTTCTTGAAAATGTTAAGTTTTAGGAATTAACCACTCCTTTGTTGTCACCTCATGAAGCCACGTGTCATCCAACCATTGGCGGTGGGCCAACGGAGAAACTTAAGAAACATTTTCCCATTTTTTTTTGAAAATGCTAAGGTTTAAGGAAATCCGCTCCTCCACGATCCTCGGCAAGCAACGTGCCGAAACTCATTGGTTGTGAGTGGCACGGCCTATAGAGAAAACTTAAAAAATTCCAAAATTATTTTTTTGAACTTAGATTATTTTCCCTCCCAAAATAAGGTTTTGGACTAGCGGGCGGTGGGGAACTTCATGACTTTATTGTTTTTTGCGCCAAAAGTGCAAAAGGAAAATTTTAGCCCACGGGTCCACCAACGAATATTTTATTAATTAAATTTTGATAGTTAGATTTTTTGTAGCCGAAATGAAGTAAAAACTTTAGAGGGCCATAACTTTTGATTGGGAACTCAGTTTTTGGCAAATGAGGACTTTATGGAAATCTCTCAACCTCCTCTTTGCACAGAAACCTTAAAAATTTAATTTTGATAAACTTTGAAGGGTAAATTTTACAAAAAAACGTCTTTCTATTAATGAAAATGGTGAACTGAACTTTTTCAACTTCCGGTTTGATTAAATTCGTCAATCCTTCTTCATCAACACGTCAAACAGACATGGAGAGTTACACTAACAGAAGTTGGATGAATTGCAATGATTGTTTGGTTTTGGTTAAGGATTTCGATGCATTTCTTTTCTTACTTTGTAAAATATGTGTTTTCTGACTCCTGCCCGATTGGAGAAGTTTTGTTACATTTTCTTTTGAGTAAAAAATGGTTTAAAGATGGATTTTAATCTTCCTTAGTTCATTTCAATGTTCCTAACTTGTTTCCCATTATTGTAGATTGTTCTGAGGCATAAATGCAGATTTTATAGTGGATCTAAATAGAAATCTATGTATTTCAAAATAGAGACTAGTCTATTTCATTTGCCAATTGAAAAGTGATTTAGGTTGTTAAGTTTATTCCATTCCAATTCGAATATATTTATCTTTCCTTCCATCAATGCATGCAAAACCAGAATACGGTTCTAATTTTCGAATCATACATTTCCAAAGGAAACAGAGTAATCTAACATTCCTTCATACACTCTTTTCTAGTATTTCAAATAGAGACTTCATAATACATTTCAATCACAGATTTCCAATGAAAACAATATCATTTTTGGTAAAAAACAATTTCTATTGAACTCAACAATTCTTTTACAACTTCCTTTTTCATTCACCAAAACAGATTACAGAATATATTTCTTTCTCATTCCTTTTCACAAAAAAAATTACAGAGTATGTCTTTCACATTCAAATGTACATTTCATTTCCAAAACAGAGCAGCTCTTCATCACAATAATATATTACATTGTCATCCACTTGAAGTGGGAAATGGTTACAAAAGGAAATATCCCAAGAGGACTGCCAAATCTATCTTCTTTCTCAGCTTCAGAACAACAACCAGAAGTTCCACCATGATTTCATTTTGATCACAACTAAATAGGGGGAAAGGCAACGCTCTCCACCCAACCAAGACATCCAATGAAGAGGATAATCCATCCTCCTCATTGGCCCCCGAGCCCCAACCATATTGCAATAAGAAATGGATTTCAACTCATGGCAACAACAAGCTTCCACAACACAAAAGCAATCTCACATTCAAAACACAGTCTAGAACAAAACTGTAGTTTGCAACCACAAGATAAACACAACAAACAATACTTAGGCTTCATCATGCAAGCCAAAGGAAAAAGACCTATGGGGGAAGCTACTTATGCCTCCGAAAGGGGAAATGGGTATCACCACCCGAAAACAAACCACCAATATAAATATATATATATATATATATATATATATATATATATATATATATATTTTCAAATCCTGACATAACCTTATGCCTCCCTAGGTACCCATTATTCCTCCTAAACCTCTTATAGCATCTCATAATGAGTAAATAAATGCAAGCTATTTATTTTACAAGGGGTAACCAATTCCCAACTCCCTCCACACTTATACCTCCCCAAAACACTTATGCCTCCCCACAAGAATCCCCATAGTCTTCTCCTACACCATACCTAGGCCATCTACCCAACCCGCCAACAAACATACAAAAACATTCAACCATTCACATATGCATAAAATGAAAGAAGAGCATTTTCAAGAGCCAAGCTCTTACCTCTCCATGATGGAGTTTGTTCCAAGGTTCAAAACAACAAGATTTTCTAATGCAAGCAGTCCAAAAGATCAACAAAACACAAGCATTCAAGAAGTCTCCAACTTTCTCCAACAACAAGAGCTCAAACACCCAAAATAAGTCACCCAAAATGAAGAGATAAAAGTGAAGCAACCCAAAACAAGCCAAGGAAATTTGAATAAATAGAAGAGGATGAGGTGGATCCATGTAGAATGCCACTTCACACATTCTCAACTCCACCTCATAAGTCAACTTCAATCTCCAAGGCATAATAAATAAGTGGGTGGATGAATGACAATTTTACTTACACACTCAAACCAAGCCCACACCAAAAAGGACTGAAATTAAAAACATGTAAGAAGGTGCAATTAAAACCTTACAACTTGTCTTCTCAAAATGCATAATGAAGGTCTAAATTTAACTCCCCAACCATAGGTAAGGTTGGTATACAAATTTAAGAGGTGTGGGACAAGTTTGACTTGTCCCAAAAGCCTCCAAAATCAGCCTCCAAGGACAAATTCGAATTTCAAAAGGAAGGTGGAGTGTTTCATACTCAAAATTTACTTACACAAATCTTACACATTACTTACAACACTTAATTCAAGAGCCAACAACTCTAATAATTACATTCTTATGACCCATTTGATTAATTAATTTTAACAATATGATTACTCACAATATTTACACACAATTTAATTAAATAGAAAAGGGGAACACATCACTAATTAAACACATACTAACATAAACAAAGGAACCAGATAAAAGAAATACATAAAATCCCTTGGTCACATTCGAAGGTGATCCCCCCATGGAGATCCCTAACAACAATACAACACACACAAACAAATACAAGTTTCCATGGTGACCCTTGTTGAATTCATATAGAATTCCAATGTGGTTGGTCTCCAATCCCCGATGTTTGTTGTGATATGTTTACCTAGCAAAACACAAATACCTCCTTTGGCCTCATGGCCGCATCAAATCATCCAAAATAAATATAAGATATAATTCCAAAACCATATATACATATGAATCACAACATCATCAAGGAAAACAACAATATCATTTGAAATTTCATTAATAACCATATGATCATCAAATTTAATTCAATTTTATAGGTCTACTAAATATATCAAAATATCACATGTCCGAACAACATCTATAATTATAACCATGTCAAACAACATATCAACATCAATAAAAATGTCTCTAGTAATCCACATGTGTCATATATGAGGGTAAGTGCAGCAAGTTGGGGAACAAAAAGGGGGTCATAAGTGGACGCCATATTGTAAATAACAACAAAATATCAACTTGTAGGGATTATTAGCAATACATACACTCAAAATTAGAAAAAAATAATATTAATATGAATCGTAGCATCCGCAATCTAGTTTCTAAAATACTATTTTTTTTAAAAATGGACAAGATTAGCTATATTAAATACTCAAAATTCAATGACTTGGTTTTTTTTTTTTTTAAAAACACCTATAAAATTATAGTCCGTTTGCCCACGATTTGGATGATCAAAAATTGATATATATTTTTATCTTTCGGTGAGAAGTTAGATGGCAATATCTATCTTGGGATGGATTTTATTTTTTATTTTTGATTTTTTATTTTTTATGATTTTTTTCCGTGAAAGTGGTATGAAAACATAAAGAAAACAGAGCACTTTCCGTATGCCCACCATAAATTCATCAAAAAGTATTGAAATCAAATAAAAAAATTTTGAACATGTTTATAATTTCACCACAGTTGGGATGGTATAAGTTTTATCACATTCTGATAAGTGAAACAAAATTTGTAGTCTTAAACCTAGACATAAACATTCACGGAAAAAGTGTCTTAAAGACCTACTATTAGTAAAAAATTATAAAATGATATTTATCCTATTCTATTCACTTTAAAATCAGTATTTCTACAAAGCTAACAATCTCCCCTACGCAATGGTACTATTTTTATGACATATTTTTTACTTTTTGGCATGGTTCAAGTCCATGGAAGACTAAATTTGATGTTTTACTGTTTTTAATGTAAAATTCAGGATTTGATGTCCACTTAATTGTCCCCCAACTTGGTGCACTTACCCATGAATCAACATCAACAATAGTCCATGCTCTAACATTTAACATCATGTTAAATCAAAACTATAATAATGTCCATCGTATAGTCAACAATGTCATGACCAATATAAAATATGTGTTGAAGGGAAGTGGGTACTACACTCCCCTTATTTCTATTCTCCTTGACTGGATTCTTGAGTCTCTTCCAAACATGGACTTGGGAAAGCAAGAGGAGGGGTGGATGGGGTTTCAACAATATTTTTAGTTGTTTGTGGTGGTGGAGGAAGTAAAAATTCTTTTTTATTTGGAGGGAATTACTACTTGGAAGGGAAAAGGGAAGAAGAACTGAGATGAGGTGGAAGATCAGGAGATGGAGAAGAGAAACCAACACTTGGGGCAGCAACTGAGGGGCTTGACTCTTGACACTGCTGAAATGATAAAGCTTGAGAAAGAGAAAATGAAGGACATGGAGTTGGTGATTGACTTACCCATTGACAAGGTTATCTCACACTTTTCTCATAAGCCTCAATGTCCTCAATCCACTGTGTAAGTTGAGGTAGCACTTTAACCATGAATTCAAGCTTCTCTTGAGGGTTAACTATCTTGGAAAAGGGCCTCCCATGGACAAGGTGTCCTGAAACCACCCCAATGCCTTCATTTGTGTTGTACCCCGAGTTGCACCATTCTAACCTCTATTCTTTGAATCTTCTCCAAAAAAATAGCATTCTCTATATAGTTGTCACCATTGTATGCGTCCCCTTGTTCTTGATAAACTCCATGGTAAAACTGACTTTGACCCTACTCATATGAGTAAGTATAATGGTCCTAGATCTGATTATAGTGCTGATCTGGAGGAGTTGGGAAATGCATTGGAGGTGAACTTAATTTCTATTGTAAGTTTGAGTTTCACGAAGGGAATGAAGTCATGATTGCAAAACTTCATGAAATGGAAGGAAAATGGGAAATATGGAAAGAAAAGTGAATGAAGATGGGTGGAAATGGATGCAAAGGTTTACAATTTTAGGGATGGGGTTGCGACAAGGTGGAGTCATAGATGTACTTGAAAATTCCTCAAAAGGCTAAACATTAATAGGAAAAAACCAACCTCCTAAGATGAAGTGGTAAGGTGCTTCAAACCTATTCCACCGGGCGTGCCAAAATTGTTAGTGCAGAATCACAACATCCTCGAATGGCCTGGTTATGAAGTGGGGAATTTTGTGCGGTTGCACAACATGGGACCATCTCTCAAGCTATGGCACTTGTAAAAATTGAGATGGACCTCCGAAGAAATTCGGTTCTTGCTTCCTAATCTACCTACCACAAGCTACTCTAGTGTAAGTAGAACCTATTCTATCCTAATCTAACCATTCCAAGGGGAAAAAGAGAGAGAGAGAGAGAGGGTGAAAGAGCCTACACTAAGTGGTGATACACTAGAAAAGGAAGTGGTTGAATCATAGATCTAACTTCCTGAAGTGGAGATAGGTGAGTAGAGAAGAGGTTGGAAAGAATGCACCATGGACTAGAGATAGATTTTACACATAACACCACTTCAAAAACAATTAAGCACAGCTCCCAGAACCTGCAACAAACATCAAAGTATGCACAATATACCCTACAACGATGAGAGGTAAGAAGAGACAAAAAATAAGCCAAGGATGGATAGATGCATCACAAAACAAATTTTATTTCTCCAAAATGTTACATGGTACATCATCAGTGGGCAAGAGGTAAGAAAACACCATTACAAAGCCATGGGAGGAGGCTTAGACTATGCATTATACCCTAAGGAATAAAGAGAGAGGGGGAAGAGGAGAAACGATGACCAACCGTTTGAATATGCCCCTCCTTTATAATATATAGGAAGAATAAGAGAGAGAGGAGGGAAAATTTTGAATCCTTCTTCAACCACCTTGAGATATGCGTTGAAACTTGATTTGAAAGCTCAACCACAATCAATCAATGCCTCTCACAAATCTGCCCCAAATATGTCATGTTTGCATCGATTACTTGTTTGACGTGTTGAAGGAGGAAGAATAGCGGATCAGATAAAATCTAATCTGGTAGTTGAAGTAATCAGATTTTGTATTAATTTCTTGGAAGACATTTTCCCATTTTTCACCACCTAAATCCTTTTACGAAAAATATTTTATGTTTCCATGGCATAAGTGTCGCACGTTTCCAATTAGTCTTCTCCCACACAAATTTTTCTTTCCATTCAATAGATATGGCCATCTAAAACTTAGGGTCGTGGGCACGCAATACTTGAAAGAGTCTATTTGTACCATGTCCACGTGGTAGCCTTGGGAACCTTAATGATTCAACCCTACCTTTCACTTCGAAATTGCACCAAACCGACATGTGGTGGTTTTCGTGAGCTATTTGGGCTTCTTTGTATTTTTATTGAGTCTCTTTGCTTGGTGGGGCCAAAAATCTGACCCTTGACACATGGAGGCTTGGCGCTTGTTTGGAAACCCGTCCCAAATTTTAATTTTGAAGTAGCATCGTGTTGACACTTGGCTCGCTCCTTTGACTCGCATCTTATTTGACTATTCTACTACAAACTCTGTCCCTTTTTCCGGACTCGAGACATGTGGTGAGCCCGTGATCATTTGGGGACCGCCTCCTCCGACTTTCCTTTTGAAATCACACCAATGAGATGCGTGGAGGCTTCCATTGGTTCTATATACTTTTCCTTTTAGGGCCCTCTCTATCCCTATTTTTAATTTTGACTACGTGGCAAGACTATGGTCATTTGGGTCTCTATGTTTGGATTTATATTTGAATTAGCGTCGCTTGGCCACTTGGCACCTTTTGCTAAGTCGAATAATTTTCAAGCGCCAAGGTGACTTTTGGGGCTCGGACATGTGGAAGCCTTGAGCTTCTTTGAGTCTCCACTTGGGATTTAATCTATGGAGGTGCGCCGTTTCGACACTTGGCATCTTTTGTTGTCTCCTCCATACTTAGTCATTTTTGATGCTGATTCTCAATCATTTGCAAATCCTCAAGACTTCGACCTTCTCTATTTCATTTTATTTAAGGCTCTTGATTCTTTTACATTATTCTCTTCTTTCCCCAATCATGCTCCTCCATACTAGACCCTATATGTAACCTTTTCATTTGATTTGAAGCATGGGTTGGTTCGATGGAACCATTTATTGAATTTCTTCCTACCTGGGGTCATGTTTGATCAATTTTTTCGAGGGGAAAAATTGGGATTACAATAACTTAAGATAGAAAATATTTCTTAGGATCCATTGGTTCTTTAAATTTATTGTGAACATTTTTTATAGTGTCCTAGTGTGTGTAGAGTATTGTTTAATCAATTACTTTGTATGGAAGGATTTTTAATTTTAAGTGTTCTTTATCTCCTCCCTCTCTCTCGATCTCTTTATATAAATTTTAAATTGTGGTTAGTCTTAGAAACGTTAATGGATTAAAATGCAAATGAGTTTTAAATAATATAAAAATGGGTATGAATTGAGAAATTGTTAAAATATTGTTAATAGCAAAGAAAATGTTTTATCGCTTCTCTCTATCTTCCCTACTTGTCTCTCTTGAAAAAAATTAAAATCAATGAGTGTGTGATGAAATTATCTCTCCTATCTCTCCTTATCTCTACCTTTCCTTGTATTTTGTTTGAAATTACTTGAAATGATGAATGTATTATTTGTACTTGAGTGTAAGGGTTTTCCATACTCAGTCCTAGGACTGACACAACGTTGGTTGTTGGTAGCTGAACAAAAAGGAGTACTAAAAATGACACTTGTGTCTTTTATGAGCATGTTATTTGAAAGAAATGTAATTTTCTAGAATGTTTCAATGATATTTTTATGAATAGAATGTATTATTTTCATTATTTCCATGACAAAAATATAGTGTTGCGTATTGGGAAAAATGTACTATTTTGTACGTACTTGTACTTTTCCTATTTAACGAATGTTATTCTTAGTTTTCATGGTATAACTGTTAAGTAAATTGAGGTGACTGGATTATGTACTTTGGAAAAGATGTCAATGATATCTTCTCGTTTGTGTCAAAATAAATATAGGAGGATGAAAATTGAACCTTGTCATTTAAAATGATCATTATAGCTGAAAATTTTGGATATGATTGTGCTAGTAAAATTTTTAGCAAGTAATTTAAAATGAAGTGGTTTTACCTATTTTCTAGTGTTGTGATGACTGGAAATCACTTAATATTAAAATAAAAATATAAACTTACATTTGTGTGTTTTCATATAGAGCAGAAAGTGACCAAACAAACATATAGTTCAAAATATTTACCTTTGTTGAATGTAATGACCCTCTCTAATAAGATCCAAGGTAGCGTAGCTCTTAACATCTTTGCAGTCTTAGAGACATAGACACGTATAGTATGTGTTTGTATATTCCTCCCTAGAAACCTAGTTGAGAGCATTCACATAGGTATGAAGTGTTTAAGATTCCTTAGTGTGAGGAATAAAACCATTTTCATGGCATACAAGATGTAATGTTAATCTTGAAATATCATGGTTGTCTTTAGAGAATAAACAACGTCAAAAGTGCAATGTAATGAGTAATGGATGGGATCACACTGATAGTTGGGTTATGCATTATTTCACTATTAAGTTTTTAATTGTAAAGGAAAATTTGTAACTTTTCCTCGTTTGGGAATGTACCCTTCTCGATGTCGATCTAATAATTTCAATGGATATGGAGATTTCTTGAAACATATTAAAAATTTCTTATGAGGTGAAGTGGACATGATTTGATCCACATGAAAATGAGTGAATAAGGAAGCATAGTTTTGAATTTAAGGATCAAACCTAAAATTTGAATATGATAGGATATTTGAAATTAACTATTGAGTGATATATTCTATCAAGGCAAATCATATAAAAGAACAAAATCTAATATAACCCTTTATAAGATAAATGTTCAACAAAAAATGAGAAAATATATTCTTGGAATGCCTCAAGTGGCATGAATTCCTTAAAGTTATAAACATCTTATTTCTCTAATTTTATCTTTTGGTAAGGTGTAGAAACCCTCAATCACTAAACATCTCTTGATGTTATTGAAAAAAGGGGATATGATTTATGATTATCAATGATTGTGAATATGGCTTTAGATGGTTATTGAATGTGCAAAATTTTATAGCTTTTACATTTGAAACTCTTTTGTCCCTCTTAGATAAATACGTGCCTTATTATGAGTATTGGATTACCATGTGCTTCTCATATGGGGTATTTTCCCACCATCCAAGAATGATTTTGAAGTTAGGAGATCATAAAGCCTCTTTTAAGGTTATTGGTGGAAGAAAAACTAATGCATATTCTTACAACGATATAAATTGGTCCCTGGAAGGCATTTGATAAGTATATATTTGTTTGGTTGTCTTGTTATATGTATTTAAATTATTGATTGTCTAAGAGCAATGAAATAAGTAGATAGGTGAAATGTCACAACTCCTTATAGTCATGAATCCCTATGTTTAAATTATGTGTTATTTGAATTTTAATTGTTCAAAAATAACAATAGTGAGACCAAAGTACATTATAAGTGTAAAGATTAAAATATTTAATGAGATTTTGGTTTAGGAATAATGTCATGCTTTAAATCCTTATAAAATAAAATAGACACTTTCACATTGTTAAAAATAAATATGAATTTCACTTGGTGAGATCAAACTTTTGAGAAAATAAAATATTTATATATAGATAGATATAAATCTAGATAAATTTTCTTGATGTGGAAATGTTGAATGGATCTAAACAATTTATTGAACTCTATCAACTATAACAAGAAAAATAGGGTATTATGATGGAAGGGTGTTTATGCGAAGAGATATATTAAATCTAAACCACTCTTTTAATCCTTAACATATCTTCCTTGACCTCATAATTGTTTTCCCTTGTCTAGTGAAAGTAATGTTTAAACATGGAATATACGTCTCGAGAAGAAGAACCTTAACACCTTGTTATTTACTTTTCGTAATAGGGATAAAATTTAACGTCAACTAAACATATTTTTGAAACAAACCTCTAACATAAAAATGAATTTTAAGAGGCTCATGGGTGTTTAAAATGAATTTCATTAACAAATGAGTCTTTTTATTAGTTATGCAAAAAATGGGATTAAGGTTCCCAAGGGCCTAACAACGAAAGATACAACGTGAGAACCCCCGAACAACAGACAAAAAGGAGTAACTATTCATGGTGAATCACAACACCCATGAATGTCTGCAACTCGATGGGTTGAGACTCTCAGTGCGATTACATAACATGAAGCTTTTCCCAAGTGTGGGAACTTATGAAATCGGAAAATCTCTCCGGATGAACGCCGCTTCCTATTTCTCTGTTCGATGCACATGTAAAAATCCAGAGGGTTTACTCAAAAACCTAAACTAGCTTTCCAAGGATACAGGGTAAGAAGATGTATAAAATAAAACCTAAACTAACAAATGTGATGAACCGAGGAATGAAGAACACCTATCTTGCCAATAAACACAAATCATTAAAATGCAATGCAAGATCATGCACAGATAACAAAATTTGCAGTGAAATATCAAGAGGATGCAAATGAACACAGAGAGGGTTGAGAATCATCCACATACATGCATTATTTTCTCCAAATATTGATACAATACACTACAAAATGCCAAGAGGAAAAGTTGCATTACAGTTTTAGACGGGAGGTTTGAACTCCACAAATTCACCTGCCAAAGAGAAGAAGGGAGGGGTAAAACAAGAATGTCCAACTTTAGAAAGAAGCCCCTCCTTACAATTTATAGGAATAATGAGAGAGGAAAGAGAGAGGAATTCCAAATCTACCCCAACCACCTCCAGGTTGTATTTAATTTATCTTATTGTGGTGGTAAGTGAGAACCCTAGCAAACCCAAAAAAAATGACGAACTGTATTTTGTATTTTTTAAGAACTTGTTCTCACAAAATTAAATATATCTAGTCTTAATTGGATAGAGGATCTTGTAATATTTCCGAAAATTCCAACCTTGCATGAATCTGAGCTCCCTGTGAAAAGTTATGGCCATTTGAATATCTGCATCAGGGTTTGCCTTCTGTCGGGTGTCAACACTCAAAATGTTGTGCCTCCTGAAGATGCACTTCGCGCATCCATCATTATGTCAACATACTCTTACGTGCACCATAGGCGCTGAAAATTTCATGTCGACATCTTCTGCTGTGTGCCTCTAACCTGCACCAGGGCACGAATTTTTCCATGTCAACATCTTCTGCTGTGTGCCTCCAACCTGCGCTAGGGTGTGAAATTTTCCATGTCAACATCTTCTGCTGTGCACCTCCAACCTACGCCAGGGCACAAATTTTTCCATGTTGAAATCTTCTGCTATGTACCTCCAACCTACGCTAGGGCGTGAATTTTTCCATGTCGACATCTTTTGTTTTGTGCCTCTAACTCCGTGCTGGGGTGTGAAATTTTTCATGTCGACATCTTCTGCTGTGCGCCTCCAACCTACACCAGGACGTGAATTTTTTCATGTCGACATCTTCTTTGTGCACCTCCAACCTGTGCGTTTGTCTATATTTACCTAGGGAGGAGAGATATATAAAATAAGAACAAGACCAAAAAGGAGTTAAAAGAAAATTAAATAGAAAAGGATCAGACCCACAAAAGTCTAAACAAGGAAGAGATAAATCCTCCTTCAAGATGGAAAATAGTCCCTAAACAGTCACCGCTTAACCCTTATGGGTGCACCATATGCCACACCTCTTCTTGATCATCGGTTGGTACCTAAATTGAATCTCCCTCGAGAGACTAAGCAACATCATAGGTTTGACAGAAGCTTAGAGACAAGAAGAGCATGTAGTGTGTCATTTTGTAGCTGGGGATAAAATGTAACTTGCTATTTATCACTTAGATGTGGAAAAATGTGTATCACCCTCAAGAGGATTTGACCCATCCTCACTATTTTATGATTGTGACTTTCAACTAGGGTGAGAGGACCCTTTTGTGGCCTATTTTTATGGAGGGGATGGAGATGTCCTTCCTTATGAGGTATTAGGAAGACCTTGTAGAAAATATGATCAATGCAACAAAACCTAACTCTCATGAGTTGTCACTCTAGATAATGGATATATTTTCTAAGCAAGGTTCAAGCCACTAAAGACAATGAAAACCTGATTTTTTCTACATGTTTTGGTAGTAAAAATTATGCATTTGTATACACACATGACAAATAGGGGTAGTATGGGTATGATTGGTTTTTTTAAATGAATTTTTGGTGGGAGGTGAAGCAGGATAAAGTTGATTATACCAGATATTTGGAGGGACTTTACAATAATGAGCAACTTCACAATAGAAAGCTTCAAAACAGTCAAGATGTTCCTTCAACTAGAAGGTGTGCTTCAATGGAGGCCCAAATCAGCATGTTTTCACATAATCTTTAAGACTCCAATATGAAGGCTCGAATTGGAAAACTCAATTAAACACTATAGTTTCTGATTAACCATGCCTAAGGTACACCCGAAGACTTATAGACAATATTTATCAACAAATGACAGTGAATTGATTTTAAATTTGTTTATCTCATCCAAGATGAAGGCTCTTCTTGAAATGAAATTGCAAATACCATTAAATTGTCATAGGAAGAGATCTTGTGTGATTTCACAAAAATTTAGTATAAGATTACAATAGGAACAAATAAAACTATTTGTAGACATTCTAAAACAAAGAAGACACTAATTGCTCAGAGTCAACATAGAATAACTCAAATTTGATTAAACTTATCAGCAGGGGAAATTTTCTAGAACAATCTCAGAACTTGTCAATGGTTGTACACTTGCAACCACCTTGACACGATCAAGTTTAACACAAAAGAGATATACAGGTTTCTCAAACAGTCTCTTAGAAAGACGGGCTCTATCAAGCTTTTCTCTTAGAAAATCAATTCTGACTTCTAACACTCCAACATTCCAACCTCCAACCCTTTTCACGGAAAAATCATGCCTATTTATAACATTTTACAACAGAGCCTTTTCCCCCAAAACCAGAGACATTGAGTGTACTAGTGCTCACCATGATCTCGATCATGATTCCCAGAATCAAATATGTAAAAAGTTGTTAGGTGCTCAAGGGTAGATTTCTTCAAACATCTCCCACATTCAACTCCTTCTTCTGGTAGATCACTTTTCCCTCTACTCGCCAACCACTTCCACCCCTAATCTATCCAATCTAGTTCTTTACATGTGCCAGGGAGAAAAATGGAAAATCATATCGAGCCCAGAGGTCAGATTTCATCTTAATGGTAAAAGACATCCCCGGATTTTCCTCACCCAACCAAGATATCAACAGGTCTTTCATGTGCCAAGGAAAGAAAAATCGGGTTGAATCCGACAGTCAGATTGCATATTTAATGGTGAGGGATGTTTACAAACCTTCCCTTCCAAACCAGGACTCCAAATTAATGTTCTTGCTCATTTGGCATGCAAGAGACTCGAGAAATGATTAAAAAAACCATAAGAATATGCATCCCTAGGAGCTTTGGAGTGAAAATGGCGAAAAATCAGATATAAATGCACAACTGCCATTGATTTCTATTTTGAATTTGGACTGAAAAATGTGGGAGATCTAATTTACAGGTGGGGCTATGGGAACCCTTTTTCCTTTTACAACTTTTGGAAAAATGTAAATATTTCACATTTTTCTTCGCGCCTCTTCCCTTGAGAAATGAGCTGGACACGTGTCCTAAGGTGGGCCCCAAAGGAATTGTGGCCAAATTCTCATTATTTCACCTCCCTTTTGAAAAAGGGATTTTTTTCCAAGTTTCCCTCGTAGACTTACCCTTGAGAATTGAGCTTGACAGTGTCCCAATGTGGGTCCCATCGAGAACCATGCTTACTTTTTCTCTTTTAACTCCTTTTTCCATAAAAAGAAAGTTTTCTATTTTTCCTCTAAAGGTCCGCACCTCCGCCATTGACCGGGGCAAATTTTTGACTATTTTTGTTGGGTCTCAGGGGCCATTTTGATGTTTTAATCCTTTTGGTAACAAGAGGTAAAAATCCAAGTTGCCTCCGATGGTCTGCTTCCCCCCCTTGACTTTTCAAACTGCCACGCATCACCATGACACATCTTGAGATGGTCCCCAAAAGTTGAGATCTTGAATGAGCGCGGGCTCACCATGTGTTCTTGTTCCGCCATACTCTACCAACTACATAAAAATTTATCTAAGTCCAGGAAAAGCAGTGAAAACCTCCACGTGTCCTCCTGGCACAACTCCAAGAACCTTAAGGATTCTAGACCAATTTGGTGGGGGTGCACTTCCATTTTAGAATTTTACTCCATTTTGCCAAAAGGGAAAACATCTAACTTACCTCCAAAGGCCCGCATCCTTGCCATTAGCTTTGCCACTTAAAATTTGCTTTAACTAAAGCTCCATGCGGGTCCACAGGGTGGGTTCAAGTTTTTGCCAAAGTAGCCAAAAGAACAAGTTGAAAAATCAAATACGCCACACTTCATCCAACTAGAAGAAGCCACGTAAGCACCAAAAGAACCAATCGATTTCAGCGGAGCTACGGGACCATATTTTCTTTTTTTGCCATAAAAGCAAAAAGTGATAAGTTAAAGCATTTTCCCACCATCCCCTAACCAACCAAAAGAGGCCACGTCTCCTCGTTGATGCAAAGATGTAAATTTGATAAGAAGAAACACCCTTCAAATTGTAAAATGCGGGAACACAACCATTTGAGCCCTAGATGAAATTTTCTCTAAGGAATGAGAACTTAGAATGTTACAAGGCTCAAATACATCCCTTCGAGCTACATCCATTCACTTTTCCTCAAGTATTTAGAGAAAATGACAAGGACAACAAATCCCGACTATGGAAAACATAAAGAATGGGATAGCCCAAGTTTTTAGATGAACAGAGAACGGGGGACCCAGTATGGATCCATACATGATCCTCATCCTAGGAAGGATTTCCTATGGCAACAAAAGGAAGGCAAAGACTTCTTAGGCACAACACGGGGATAAAATATGGCAGAGGCCGTAAATTGACAGATTTTAATGGCAAAATGGGGCAAGACTATTTTGAGCACCAACATCATCAACGCACTTAAAATTCTCCTTGATGTATGATTTGTATTTCTCTCCCTCCTAGAAATCCAGAACCTTGAGGGAATTTAGATTTAAAAGAGCCTTAGAATTTTGGGGCTTTAAATTAACCTCCTTTTTGAACTCCAGAACCACCTCCAACTTACCCAATGAGGTATCCGGCATAGCCAAATTTGAAACAACATGTTTGGTGTTATCAGATTTGTTATGAGACTTCAGCGCTCTATAATGCCTTTCGTAATACACCCATCGCTCCTCCTCATACGAGACCTCTCTTTCAAGGAGAATCGTTGTCGAATCGGGGACCAAATCAAAAGGAGACTCAAGAAACCTCTGATACGTAGCTTTCCCCATCCTCATCTTCCGTTCTTTTAGGAGACTCATCCTCCTCACTACTACCTTCCAAAACTGAGGGCTCGGGAAGGGGCTCGACTTATCTATTGACTGCTCCTTAGAATGACTGAGGAAACGGGATAGGAAGATTCACCATCCCCATCCACCACTAGCGCATCATTAATAAATTCCAACTCAACATTTTTAATCGCTTCCCTTAGGGGACATGGGAATAGGATTAGAAACTACTGCATAGTTCTCAGCACAAGAAGATGATTTCAAATGCCAATCCAAATTGCACCCTTTATAATAAAAAGACCAATGTCCTACGATCTACACTTAATACAGAACACACAGGGGATTTATCATATTGAATCTCCTATTCCACGGCTCCATGGGATGAACAGAGGCAAATGGAAGTAGGAAGCTTTTTACCCCTGAGGAACTCGTTATCACCAGATCACAAAGACTCCACAGATGTTGATCGATTTCTAGTTTGATCACTCTAAGCATCCAGGTGTGATTGGATAACATGGGTACTATCTCCAAGTTGTGGGACTTGCTACTTGAGATAGACCTCCAGAGAAAGCCGGTTCTTGCTCCTAAACTACTGCCACAATCTACTCCCGGTGTGCGGCGGCTAACTGCTTCTAATCTAAAATTCCAAGGGACCAGAGAGAGAGAATACATAAAATGAAAGCCTACACTAAAGCGGTGATACACCAGAAAAGGAGGGTGTGAGAGTAATCTCCAAATGTGTGAAATACAGAGGCAAAATGCACACTAGAAGAGGTGATGACAGTTCACCATAATCTAGCAAAATGCATTCACAAAAATATTCCAAACGTGCACAATGTTAATGAATTCCTGCAAGAACATAAAAATAGACACAATATTCTTGTAGAAAGATAAAAGGGCAAGAAGAATGCAAGAAAAATACAGTAGGGGAAGATACATCCACAAACTGATATTTTATTGCTTCATGGTATGCACAGTTCAATCTATTACAAGATAAGGGCCTGGATCACCATGCAAGGAGTCCACTACAAGGGCCTGCAACACACTGGCTTCACAAAGCAATTTTGGCAGAGCTTTGCTACCCAAAACTCTCCCCTCTGCAATGAGCCCAACACTTCATTTTATAGAAAAATGAGAAGGAAAAGAGAAGGGAAAGTGGAAATCCCGAAATCTGTCCTTCAACCACCTGTAAGAGGCATTAAATTGAGTGGAATGGGCATAAATTACTTGGAAAATGCTCCCCATACTGTCCCATGTGCTGCAATGAGAAGAAGGAATGTTGACCATGCCTCTTAATTGCACTCCATACCAAATAAAACAACTCTATTCAATCCGGCCACGTTTTCTTAAAAATCTCAATCAATTTATGATCAAATCTGGAATTTCTTGATTGCTGTGTGTCGGACTCGGAACCACGATTCCAACGGTACCAATTTTGTGCGATTTCGTTGAGAAATGCAAAAGTTATGGCCTTCTGAGTGTGGGCATTTGTTTTGGGCACAATTTGACGGGAATGAGCATTGACTGACTGGAGCCGAATATGTTTCTCATTGACTGACTGGAGCGTGAGGGCGTCGTGCTCGTTCGAAAGTCCAATTTTGTGAAAATCGAGCTCGGAGTCAAAAGTTATGGCCGTTTGAAGTTCCAGGTCAAACGTTGACTTTTCTTCTCGCCTTCGGCCGCTGACTTTTCGGCGTCCCACATCGTCCCTTTGTCTGGATGGCACAATGCTCTTTGTGCTGATTTCGGGCGAACCGGCCGGTTCGCGCCCATTTGGCCCAAATGTCCCAGTTTGTTTCGGACTGCTTGTTCCCATTTCGCCCGGTTCGGCCGGTTCGGGCATTTCTGTCCCATTTGTCCCATAGCAGTTAGTGCGAAAGTTCTCCTTTTCGGCCGGTTCGGGCATTTCGCGTCCATTTGTCCCAGATGTCCCATTTGCCTTTGGACCCTTTGGGACAATTTCCTCGGCTGATCCGCGGTTCGCGCCTTTTCGGCCCGCTTGTCCCACTTGCTTTTTGGCCGCCTTGACTAATTTCGGCCGGTTCGGCCGGTTCGCGTACTAATTGCCCAGATGTCCCAGACTACCTGTTTCAACAGTTAGTCAATTTTTTCAACTTTTCGGCCAGTTCGGATTTCCGCGTCCCGCGCATCCCTTTGTCCCAAATCTTTGCAGGACACCTGGAGGCATTTCGGCCGGTTCGCACCCTTTTGTCCCAACTGTCCCAAGGACTGCCTGGACTAGGACTTAGCCATTTTTCGTGATTTTTCCTGGCCCGAGCTTGTTTTTATGTAATTTTTTACATTTTCTCAAAACTTGCTCTCTTCTACTTAGACAGGGGAGTTAGACAAATATGAGGACCCTAGAAACATGACTTTTCGCCTGAATCAATATAACTACTTGCATGTTATCAAAATTACCTTGAGGGTGAATTTTGGATAACGGGAACATTGACACATAATCTAGCCGATATCATCCTCATCCTAGAAATATTGATTGAATCGATGACCATGAAACACTTGACACTTGACTTCCCAAAACTTGAGGGCCAAGTCGAAAGCGTCGAACCGATAGGGTATGCATTGGGTTCAAAAAAATTCATATCCAACCTAGGTCTCCATTTATCCAGGTGCAACATCGTCTTCCTGTAGAGCTAGGTCCACCATTGGACGAAAAGAGAAATTCCTCCTCTCTGTCGAATTGGAACAAGAAATATTGATTATAGATGGCCACAACAAAGATTCCACCCCTCAAAGCCCATTTTCTTCTTGCCCAAGCTCTGACCAGTTCTACATTAGGCCTAATACCAGCAAACCTACCAACCAGTGAGAGCCCATATCTTGTGTTTTCCCTTTTCACCAGATCCTCTGGCACAAACTGGGTCAGCTCCTCCTGCTTCCAAATCGGGTTCAGAGGGGGAGAGAAAGGAGTATGAACACTCCATCTTGGCACACGATCGGCCCATGAATTCAGTGCACAGATATGTGCCGCTACTTCAAGCTCCCCAACTTTAGCACCCACTAAATTTTGAAACAAATGAGTCGTTGATAGTTAATGGAAATTGAGAAAGGAATCAACTCTATATTCTCTTTCAAAGTCTAATGCTATACAAAGATAAAGTATTTGAAGTTTTAGAAAAAGGAAAAATTTACATCCTTGCAAGTTTAATTCAATGGAAACCTATAAGGTTGTAAAATAGAAAATTAAATGTAATAAATATGTAAACCAAAAATCATGTGTGCCTTACCATAGTTGGGTCATTGTCTTGATTTACACCCTCTGAGTAAGACATTGATGTGCACCCTAAGTTATCAAGTTTTCTTATGTGATGTTGAATTTTTCTATTTGAGCCCATGTAATGTCATGTCAAGAGGAATGAAAAAAAAAAAAAGCAAATATTCCCCAAAATTTTCTGTTGTACTTTGGTGTTGATATTGTGGGCATTACAAGGTCGGGCTTGGTTTTATCTAATACTTCTTTCAGATTAGTTGAGATGCGTCTACACATATTTTCAAACAGTTGTTTTCAGCAGCAACAATGGTGGACCACAAAGCCGAAAGTGACTTCTGGGCAATTCTCAATATAATTCAGTGCAGAAATTTTATAGCTTTATTCTTTGTATAAATCTACTCGAGGTATGGATCTTATATGGGTAGACTAAAATCTCAGCATAGTCAAACAGAATGACGTTTCACGTGGTTTTCTATCCATTTTCAAAAATGTGACATGGGATCCTTATATGCAGGCCTAGAATTTCATTTTAAGTCTACCCCTTAAATAAAAAATTGTGGATATAGGTAGAATTTATGATGTCAGTAGTTGGGGAAGATATCGTACATCACTATAATTTTTTTAATATTTTAATAGTGCATATGTCTACAATTTTTAGGATATTGATAGGATATATCATTTTGCAGAAAAATTCAGATGTCTATGCGTACTTTCTAATTTCACATGCATGTCATTATCGCATTCCATCAAACTATTGACGCATTTTATCTTTAAAAAACACATGCTTTAGGTATTCTTCCACATGGATCATGTTTTTCGCATCTACGATATCTGAAGAAAATCCAGAATCTATTATGTTTTGATGGTTGTCCATACCTTTTCTAAATCTCCCCTTTCGGCACAGGTTGTGAGGACATTAGGAAGGGTTGATAGATTTGGTTTAAAACCGGCCCATTTCGTTTTCGTAAAATTTGCAAAGCTCTAAAATCTCGTCAAGAAAAGCATTACATGTATATTGAACAATGATTGCTTTCCATGAGACCATCTTCAGTTAAAGCATTTTGTCAAACAATTTACATGCCTTTGTTATGTTTCCACATCTTGCATGCATGTATATAAGGGAAATCACAACTATGATATTTAATAAAAATATTTCAGTTAGTCTTTGATGTATCTCCACTCTATTGTAAAGTTCCTATTCTAGCACAAGTTTGTCGGATGGTGGAAAAATAAACTATTCCGGTTCGACAATTGTTATTTATTTTATGTATTTACAACTCAAATATTTTTTCAAGAGGACTATTTTGTGCATCTATCCAACCATTATTGTATTCCATTAGACTATATTTTGATGAGACATTCATGCACATTGTGTAATGTTTCACATTTTTTCTGCATGGTTATGAGTGATTTGCAAAATAACATTTGTTGAAAATCTAATTTATTAGTTGCATATATTGATAATTTTGAAGGCGTTTTGAACAAGAACATTTTTTTGCATATCATCTAATCATCACAACCTGTGAGACCACATTTCCTTGAGGTATTGCTTTGAAAAGTATTAAACACTTATCAAGAATACCATTTTGTAGATAACTTGTAATTGTATCAATATGTGAACTAACATTATTTCAAGGTATATATTCCAATAGCTCAAATACTTTGTGTATGTGTGTGTTTCTTTACACACACACACACACACACACGTATGTATGTACACACACACACACACACACATATTCTTTAGAATTTTCTTACTCTTCTCTAAAGGTCCTATTTTTGCACAGGTTGGGAGTATGTTAGTAATATTTTTGGAATTTAGTTTTACGGCTTCCAATTGTATATGCTTCAGAGTCTCTAAGATAATTTCAACAAACAAATTTTTGTATACACTTCCATTATAACTGTCTATAAGACCACATTTCTTAGATGCATTTTTTCAAAAAATATTCTGATTTTTGCCACGTGGATATGCTTTCACGTTTTGAATACATATCCGCCAAGGAATTCCAAACTATATAAAATGCCATGAATCCTTTTCCCATTATTATTTGAGCGATAAACATACTCAATTTTAACGCTCCCAATATTACATAGCTGAGAGCATGTTGAAAACTATCCTAGAATCATGCTTTAAACCTACCAAATTCATTTTCTTAATTGTTGCGGGGCCTTTTCTATAAGAATATTTATGAGTATCTTGAAATAAGTATGCTCCATGAGATGGCATCTTCCTTAGGGATTTTATCAAATAGTTAACATGCCTTATATAGAGTTCAACGTTTTTGATACATATAAACTAGGGAACATTGAAATATGACATCTAACAAAAAACCAATTAATAGTGTCCATACCTTATTCAAAATTTTCTATTTTTCCATAGTTGGGGTGTATGTCGGAAAAGGTGTTTCTTTACCACCATATCTATCACTACCATTATAATGTATCAAATGGAAACAACAATTTAAGAAGCAATCTAACAAAAAAATTCTCTACCATAAATGGGTGTGGGATATATTAAATGACACAATAGTAGGGATGAGTACAATGTGATTAGAAATATCATGTAATGCTTAGAAAAAGACCCACACTAAACCAAAGACTAACATAAGTCATACTAGAAAAATTAAGGAATAGTTTAATTTTTTGGTAAGACCCACTCACAACATTAGGTTAAAATTTACAGTCAACACTTTCTCATTTTAAAATTACATTAAATTAATATTATTATTATTATCCAAATGAGACCCACAATTCCCTTACCTTCCTTCTTAGATAAATTAATAAAATTTCTCAATACCATTTTATAATGTTTATTAGTTTACAGCAAGGCATATTCTCCCATACCTTTTGTTTTAATACAACTAATTTCAATCTTATTTATACTCAATCAATATTAATTTCAAAAGTATTGTGGTCTAGTTATTTAAATAATAAAGTGTTATTCCACCAACAAAGGGGTCAAGGCTTGCATTAAATAAAAGGTCTCTAATAAAACATTTGGGTTAGAAAAGTAATAACACCTCCCTACACTAATTGAGTGGCCCCAAATAAAGTTTACCCATGCATTTTAAATTTGAAATTTAACTCACCCATTTCCCATCTACTTTTTGTAGGGGTGAATCACATCCATTGGATAGATTAAACATTTGGAGCCCTTCGATTTAGAGATCTATCTAACCATAAAATTGGTTATGAAAGGCTCCTTTTCAATTCATTTTCCTTATTGTTTCTTTTCTTATTTTGCAGGTTTGTGGAAAAGGAGGTGGAAGCCATGGGAAGACTATGTAGTGCCCACTTCGCTTTGACACCTTTTGATCTGTTCATGATACTTGTTGATTATATTATAGACATGATTATGGACTTTATTATAGTATGATGTTAGATGTTAGATCATGGATTATTGTTGACCTTGATTCAGTTATGATGCATGATGATTATTAGAGACATTTTTATATATTGATGATGATATGTTGTTTAAAATGGTTATATTATGGATGTTGTTCAAACATGTGATATTTGAATATTTTGGGTAGACCTAAAAAAGAAAATTATTTGATGATGATATAGTTGTTGAGTAAAATTGTAAATGATCTTGTTGAATGTTAGGATGTTGTTGTGATTCATATATCTAGATGATCTTAAAATTATATTTATATTCATTTGGATGTTCTAATATGGCCATAAGGTTGAAGGAGGTATTTGTAATTTAATGGTTTAAAATATCACAACAAATTTCAGGTGATTGAACACCAACCACATTAGAATTCTAGATGAATTCAACAAAGTCACCATGTCAACTTGTATTTTTTTGTGTGTTTGATTGTGTTAGGGATTTCCGTGCGGGGGCTCACCTTTAAACGTGACCAAGGGTTATGTGTATTTATTTATTTGGTTCCTTTTTATTGATGTTTGTATGTGTTTATTAAGTGATGTGTTTATCCCTTTTATTTAAATAAATTGTGGTATATAATGTGAGTAATCATATTGTTAAAATAAATTAATAAAATTGGGTCACAAGAAAGTAATAATTGGAGTGGGTGACTCTTGTATTAAATGTTGTAAGATATGTGTAAGCAATGTGCAAGTGATGTGCAAGAGATATGTAAGTAAAATTTGGAGTATGAAACCTTTCATCTTCTTTGGAATTTGAAAATTTCCTTGGAGACTTATTTTTAAGCTTTTGGGACAAGTTAAACATGTCCCATACCTCTTAAATTTGTATGCCAGCCCTACCTATGGTTAGAGAGTTTAATCCTAGCCTTTATTATGCATTTATGTAAGTCTAGCTAAAAATTTTAATTATACTTCTTGCTTGAAATTAATTTCAGTCCTTTGGGATATGGACTTGATTTGAGGGTGTAAGTAAGACTATCATATTATTCACTTATTTATTGTGTCTTGGAGATTGGATTTGACTTGTGAGTTGGAGATTAGGATGTGTAATGTCATATTCTACAAAGATCCACCTCATCCTCCTCTCTTCCCCCTTCTATATATTCAAATTCATTTTATTGTTTTGGGGTTACACTCTTTTGGTTGCTTTACTTTTGCATACTTCTTTTGGGGCAAATTTTTTGCTGTTTAGAGATCTTGCTTTTGGAGAAAGTTGCAGATTTTTATAGGCCTGTGTTTCGTTGATCTTGGGCTATTTTGTATTGGAAATATTATTGGTTAGAACTTGGAACAAACTCCATTATGGAGAGGTAAGAGCTTGGCTCTTGAAATTCTCTTCTTTTAATTGTGCAAATGTTATTGTTGTGAATGTTTTGGCATGTGTGTGGGTTGTTTGGGTAGATGGCCTAGGGATGGTGTAGGAGAATACTATGGGGTATTTCTGTGGAGGCATAAGTGTTTTGGGGAGGTATAAGTGTGGAGGGAGTTGGGATTTGGGTTCCACCTTACAAATAAATAACTTGCATTTCTTTACTCGTTATGAGGTGCCATAAGAGGTTGGGGAGGCATAAGGACATGTTAGGGATTTGAAATGATATATATATATATATATATATTATATATATTTGGTAATTGTTTTGTGGTGGTGATACTGTTTTCCTTTGGGAGGCATAAGTAGCATTCCCCATAGTTTATTGTTCCTTTGGTTTACATGAGGAATCCTGAGTGTTGTTTGTTGTCTTTTATCTATGGTTGCAAACTGTAGTTCTGTTTTGGACTGTGTTTTAAATGTGAAAATGTTTCTTGTGTGTTGTGGAATCCTTTATTTCCATGAGTTGAATCACATCTTCTATTACATTATGGTTGGGGCTCGGGGGCCAATAAAGAAGGATGTCTTCTCTTTTTCGTTGGATGTCTTTGTTGGGTGGAGAGTTTTATCTTTCCCTTGCTCTTGTTGTGATCAAAACTAGGAGAATGATAAATCTACATGTTGTTGTTCTAGAGAAAAGAAGAAAAAGGGTGTTTGACAGTCCCTTGTTGGAATGAAATCTTATTATAACCTTTCCCACTTGAAGTGGATGAACTTGTATATGTTTTGTAATGGAAATATGTTGTATTGAATATGAAAGTTGTAATTTTGAAATGTAAAGGAGAGATATACTTTGTTTTCTATCTTGAAAGAAAGAGATGTATTTTGTATATTGTATTGTGAAAATCAACAGAAAAGAGAAGTTGTAAAAGAAGGAAATATTGTCTTTTGAATAAAATTTAAATTCTTTTCCACAATTGGAACTACTGCTATTTAAAATCTGAGTTTGAAATGTATTTGAAATCTTTGTTTGAAAGGAAGAAATGTGTGTGAGGAAAATACATAACTCTATCTTTTGAAATGTGTAAAATTAGAAATCAGAATTACATTTTGGTTTTGAATAGTTTGATTTGAATCAACTAAATGTATTAGATTAGAATTGGAATGGATTCTAATACTTGAAAGATGAAAATGGAAAATACATCCTTTAAAATTTGATCTTTTTTTTTAATTTTCAAACTAGCAAATACTTTATCCAAAATGCATAGTTTGAACCTGAAATAATGAAATAAAAAACTAAACAATTAAATTGAAGTAGTATGCCCTAAATGAATTAAATTAGACAAAAACACTTAAGGAATTTCTTAGAAAACTTAGCAAAAATGGGCTAAAACCATTTTTCTGTCATTTTTTTTGTCAAGCTTCTATTTTTTTTTAATTAGGAGTCAATCAAACCAACTTACCTTCCAAATCCATCCTAAAATTTACCAGCTTAACTTTTAAAATCCTATAGATCATTTTCATGAAATTGACACCTTAAACATTAACAAAATGAAAACCTAATGATTCTTCATTTGGCATCAAAAATTATTCCTAAGCTCAGAAAAACCATTTGGGAAAAATTTCCTTACCGACTTGCTAGGACCAAATTTTCCCTTAGCGCTTTTTGGTCACAAACACCAAAGGTGCAAATTCCCTCCACTCCTTTATTGACCTGCAAGCCTTTCTTTTTGTCAAAATCACCTAAGTTCAAAAAAAAAGAAATTTTGAAAAAAAGATTCCCCCGTGAACTCGCCGCCCACAATAGTTAACTTTAACCTTTTAAAAAATAGGGAAATTTTTCTAAGTTTCCTCTGCCACTCCGCCAGCCCGTAGCTAATCAGGTGCTTCCACGTGGCATCATAAGGTGTTGGCGAAGGATCGGGTCCCCTTTTACCTTAGCGCTTCATAAATTTTTTGGGAAAAATTTCCTAAATTCTCCCATTGGCCTGCCAATCCACATCCAATGGATGGCTGACATGTGTCTTCATGGATGAATCTCCCATGTGGGTAATGAAATAAAAAAGCCGACAACCAAACCATCCTTCCTAACCACTTAAGGAAGGAAGCTCTAAACAACTTCTAATTAACTCTTCCCGACCCCCAAACACAACCACTATTGTCTAACCACAAGAATCACACCATACAGTTTATCATTCCAACAACTCCAATAAGGAAGGGTCTCAAAATGGCTCAACACATCATACAATTAAATAAAGATTTAGGACTTGTAAAACAACACATTTTTAAGGAGAACCAAGTTTCCACTACACTAGAAATTCAACAAAATAAATTTAATTTAACGTTTTTAGTTACAGGCTTAGACAAAACGCCACTAAATAAGCACAACAACTCAAAAAACTTATTATTTTATTACTATTTTAATTCTGGTAGTTCAAATGAACAGAGTAATGTAATATTTTTATACATGTTTCTTTTTTTCTATTTTCAAATAAGGTTGTTTTATAGATTTAAAAGTGTGCTAGGTTTACAGTTCATGTCTCAAGTTTTCTAGTGTTCCCAAGGGTCCAAGATTTGAACCCATAGCTTTGATACCAAGTGTAACACCCGCTAAAATATCCCACTTGAGACCATGAACAACCTAGGTTTAGTTAGAAAATTATGGAATTTTTTTTTTTAAATGTTAACAACCAAAGTCTCAAGGACAATTAAATTCAACTGATAACTTTTCCCATTATAATAATTACTAATTCCACATTATAAAGCAACAAGTGCGATAAGTCCACACCTAGCTCAAATCTCCTTAGGGATTAATTTAATCACTGATTACATTGACATTTTAGCTAAATATTCCCTGATTAAAATTTTAGGGTTAAGGGACCAAAACAATTAATACCCAAGGTGTTTAATTCCACAAGGTCCAAGACAAGAGTAAGGTTTAATTACAGGGGGGAGAAAGAATACATGTTTTAAAATCATCAGAGTAAATTCTTACTTACCCACTCCTAGAACTCGGTTAAGGATTCAATCTGATTTTTCTCATAATTAACACAATAAAAACTTCCTAAAAACATTCCCATTAGATAGGAAATTTCCTCACCTTTCCGGTGATATAAAGAAGTCCTCCTAACTCCTCATATTTCTCAAGTTATGGACCGGTGGAACTTGCGGTGAAAATTTTCCCAAGAGCGGGCCTAGGGAGGATAATTTTTCCCAACTCAAGCTGCGAAAATCAGAGAAAATTCACCTAGAGGAGAAAAGTGGACTGGCGGAGCGGGGAAGGCATTTAGCACTTTTTACCTTTTGGGACAAACTAAATTTTACACCCGCACCTCTACCGATGCCTAGGAGACCACGTCGCATCTCCTTTTTGGCTACAAAGTGAGCGGCTCGGCGAGGAACATTTGGAAAATTGGAATATTCCAAAGGAAGGGGAAAAAGGTTAAGGGAACCCACACCTCTGCCCAACGCAAGAAGATGCCACATGTTATCCAACCGTTGGCTAGGGTTTGGCAGGGTTGACTAGGATAATTTGGAAGTTTTTCCCAAAAGTTTTCTGAAGCGTTAAGGCTTAAAAAGATCCACTCCTCCACCAATGCCTCATGAAGCCATGTAGCAACACCGATTTTTGCGGGTTGGCGGATTTGCGAGAAAACTTACAATTTTTCCAAATTTATTTTTGAAAGTGCGTAAGGTTAAAACCAATCCGAGCCTCCACCGACGCCCAATAAAGCCATGTGTTGATCAATGATTGGCTACGGGGTGGTGGGGTTGTGGAGGAAAAATTGCCAAATTAACTTTTTGGACTTAGATAATTTTAGAAAAATGAAGGCTTGCTGATTAGCGAGCAACGGAAAACTCAATGACTTTGTACCTTTTGGGGAAAAAGAAAAAAAAAAAGAAAATTTTAGCCCTTGAGTCCTCCCAAGAATATTTTATTCATTTAAAATTGGAAAGTTAGATTATTTTGAGCCCGAAATGAAGTAAAAACTTTAAAGGGCCATAACTTTCGATTGGGAGCTCGATTTTTTGAAAACAAGGACTTTCTGGAAAGCTCTCAATGTCCTCTTTATAGGAATTTGATTTTTATAAAGTTTAAAGGGTCAGTTTTGAAAAAATGTCTCTCTATCACTTAGAAGGTGAACTGGTATTTTTAAGTTACTAATTTTTTCAAATTTGTTGTTAATTATTTTTCCATTTATGAAATAGGCATGGAGGATTTACTTAGAATATTTTAGGATAGATTTTAAGGTTAAGTTTACTTGATTGATTTGCATTTGAAATTTATCAATTTTATATAACAAGAAGTCTACAATTTTGCCTTTTCCCGATTTGAAAGGTTACGTAAAATTTTTGTAAGTATTTTGGTATGTTTGGGGTCGATTGAAAATTATAAATAAAATTTTATATAATAAAATTTTATATTTCATTTTTTATTTTTGATGTTGTAGGGTCAATCTGTGATTTTTGATAAAACATTTTCAGGTTTTGAAATCATCTAAATGACATCTAATACGAAAGGATCTATTTTCCATTTATCGTCTTCTAAGTATTAGAAATCATTTCGGATCCAATCTTACTCATTAAGTTGATTAAAATCAATGTATTCAAATGCCAAATTATAATTCGATATTTAAAACTTTCATTTCTAGAGAAACAGAACATTATGTAATTTCTTCAAACATATTCACTTTTTCATCTTTCCAACAAAGATTTCAAATTACATTAAACAATCAGATTTCTAATGAAAGCAATATCGTTTGAACAAAATAACAACTTCTATTTATATAGATCAAATACAACTTTATAATCACAACTCTTTATGATTACATTTCTTTTTACAAACAGAATACGAGTAAATTTCTGTCACATTCAAAAGGGATTTTATTTACAAAACATAGTAACTCTTCAACAAAATTTGTATTAAATTGTCATCCACATCAAGTGTAAAATGGTTTACAAAATTAGTTTCACAAGGGACTGTCAGAATTTTGTCTTCTTCCTCAATTACAATATATAGAATATAATTTCTTCCACATTTATTCAAAAACAAAGAACAGAGTATAACTCTTTCACAATTAAATTTATGACTTTCATATCCCATACAGACCATCTTTCCATCATAGATAATGTAAAAGTTCATCCACTTCAATGAGGGAAGGGTTACAATAAGTAATAATCTCAACAAGGACTGTCAAAATTTTCTGTTAGCTCTGCTCCAGAACAACAACTTGAATATCCTCCATTTTTATTTATTTCAATTTCATCACTACGAGAATATGGGGAAAGGAAATGCTCTTCACCCAGCCAAGACATCCAATGAAAAGGAGAATTTGTCCTTCTTCCTTGGCCGCCGAGCCCCAACCATATTGTAATTAGAAATGCTTTTCAACACATGGAAACAAAATGCCTCCACAACACAAAGAAATATTTCTCATTCAAAACACAGTCCAAACAAAACTGTAGTTTACAACCATAGAAACAAAACAACAAACAATACTCAAGCTTCATCATGCAAGCCAAAGGAGCAAGAAACTATGGGGATGTGCTTATGCCTCCCAAGGGGGAAATGGGTATCACCACCTAAGAACAAACCACCAAAATATATATCGTTTTAAATCCCTGACATGCCCTTATACCTCCCCTAAGTACCCCTTATTCCTCACATTTCCTTATGCCTCCCAACCTCTTATGGCACCCCATAATTACTAAATAAATGCAAGCTATTTCTCTATAAGGTGGAACCCAAATACAACCTCCCTCCACACTTATACCTTCCCAAAACACTTATGCCTCCCACAAAATGCCCCATAGTCTTCTCCTACACCGTCCCTACGCCATCTACCCAAAACACAAACAAACAAAACAACACATTCAACCATTCACATATACATACAAATAAAAGGAGAGAATTTCCAAGAGCTAAGCTATTACCTCTCCATAATGGAGTTAGTTTCAAGTTCCAACCAACAAGATTTCCAATGCAAAATAGCCCAAGATAAAAAAACATAGGTCTGTAAAAATTCTGCAACTTTCTCCAAAAGCAAGAGCTCCAAATAGCAAAATAATTCACCCCAAAAGAAGTATGCAAAAGTACAGCAACCAAAAGAGTGTAACCCCCAAACAATAAAATGAATTCGAATATATAGAGAGGGAAGAGAAGAGGATGAGGTGGATCCAAGTGGAATGCCCCATCACACATCCTCAACTCCAACTCATAAGTCAACTTCAATCTCCAAAGAACAATAAATAAGTAGGTGAATAATATGACAGATTACTTACACACTCCAAAACAAGCCCACACCCCAAAGGACTGAAATTAAACCATGTAAGAAAAGTGCAATTAAAGCATACAACTTGACTTACAAAAATGCATAATGAAGGCTAGATTTAAACCCTCCAACCATAGGTAAGGTTGGCATGCAAATTTAAGAGGTATGGGACAAGTTTAACTTGTCCCACAAGCCTCCAAAATCAGCCTCCAAGGACAAATTCGAATTCCAAAGAAGATGAAGTGTTTCATACTCCAAATTTTACTTACATATCTCTTACACATCACTTACACATTGCTTACACATATCTTACAACATTTAATACAAGATTCAACCACTCCAATAATTACTTTCTTATGACCCAAGTTGGTTAATTTATTTTAACAATATGATTACTCACATTATGTACCACAATTTATTTAAATAAAAGGGTTGAACACATCACTTAATAAACACATACAAACACCAATAACAAGAAACTAAATAAATAAATACACATAACCCTTGGTCATATTTAAAGTGATCCCTCCCATGGGTATACCTAACAACAATCAAACACGCATACACATGAACAATACAAGTTGTAATGGTGACCTTGTTGAATTCATCTACAATTCCAATGTGGTTGGTCTCAAATCCCCCAATGTTTGTTGTGATATTTTAACCTGCAAAACTCAATACCTCCTTCAGCCTCGTGGCCATATCAAAACATAAGAATCGAATATAAATATAGTTTCAAAAATATCAATATATATATGAATCACAACAATATCACATACAATTTCATCAACAACTATTTCATCATAAATTTTAATTCAATTTTCTCGGTCTACTCAATATATCCAAATATCATATATCCTAACAAAATCGATAAATATATATAACCATGTCCAACAGCATGTCAAATTCTATATAAAATCTATCTAACAATCATCATGCATCATATGGGAATCAGAGTCAATAATAGTCCATGATCTAACATCTAACACCATACTAAATCAAAAATATAATAATGTCCATAATATAGTCACTAGTATCATGATCAATATCAAGATGTGTCGAAGGGAAGTGGGCACTACATCCCCCTCCCCTTAGACTCGACTTCCTCTTGGAAGTCATTGGAAAGAGAGATAGGAAAAATGCAACAAAAAAAGGATCACTCCCATTATGGGATTGCTTGCTTCAAACAAGTGTGGGTCCACAGAACCCAAGTTTGGTCCAATGTAATTTAGCAAGAAGAAGGGAGATTGTAAGGGATGAGTTCTAAACTTTTTGCATGCAAGGCTATGAATATTTAAATCTAGAGAGTAACTTTACGCTATCAACCAAGATACAACACATAACAATATAACATGAAGAGTTCAAAAGAGTCTTAAGAGTAACCACCAAGTAGAGGAATAATAAGGATAATTCCATGAGTTTGAGAAAGACCACATAGTTTCTAAAGGAATACAACACACTACAATAACCAAAATTAAGGTTTCCACTAAGGTTAAATTATGCTTTCATAGTTCGTTGTTTAGACAAGGCTAGCAGAATCAACCATGGCCAAAATTTTGTACGAAAGACATGTTTACTCAAGGTCCCACAATTTGAGGTCACACAAGATGAGGTTAATCAACAAGGAAGGAAACCTAAATCAGCAACACATTTACAATCAAGGAACTATTCAAATGAAGCACTTCCATAACTAGAGAGGGTACAATTAAATTTTCATGGTAATACTAAGAAAATTTATGACCACAAGGTTTCCTATAGTTTGATTTTTTTACACTTTTGTTTTAAGAATCAAACACACCACACCAACCAAATATAGAGATGTCAAACATTTAGTAAACAACTCCACTAGCAGCTAACATAATAATGCAAGAAGCACCATACACTATAACACAATGGGATTTATTTATCTTATTTCTTGCTCAAGCTCAGAATAACCATAAAGAGAGCACAAGAAACACCAAGGAGCACTCAAGATAGCTAGGGAGAAGAACAAGTAACAAAGGGGTCCAACTACAATCCAAGGTGCATTGTGACAAAAGTGAATATCATCATCTTGCACTTTCCATCCTAATGGAAAAGGGGAAACAATAACAAGGTGACACAAGAAAATATGAAGAAAAGAAGACTTCCCAAAGTTATTTTATATCCTTAACATATGTTGCCTTAAAATTACAATAAATTAGGTCTCCAAGGATGAGACAACACGCAAGGAGGTTGCTTCTTAAATAGAGATAAGTCTCAATCCAAAAGACCACAACTCACACTCATTGAGCTACGGGATGATAAGGGTATGATGACCCAAAATTCCACAAGAAAGACACATACATCTATGAACAAGAAGGTACTAAGCAACTACAATACATTACTATCCACAAGTGTTTCACAATTTTAGTTAGGGGATAGAACTAAAGGTTTACCTATACATTGCCTTTGAATACATATAAATATTACTTATTTTATAACTCAACTAATTAAGCCAAAAGTTGTAGTTTTGTTTTCTAAACACACTACTTTACAAGTTTTCTTAATTAAACTTCCTCCTATTATGACATCACAAGTTTGTGTTATAAGGAGCACTAAGGGGGCATTATATCTTGTCGTTCTATAAAGGTAGAAAAGAGAAAAAAAAACAGTTACTTTACTCCTAGGGGAGGTAGATGGACAAATTTTTTTTCTATTAATCTACCAAGGTTAAAGCAAGGACCATTTTCTCTTTCTATGTTCCAGTTTATTTGTTAAGCTTCAAGGCAAAATATCCTCAATTATAATTTTATGATGTTTGGGTGAGTCAACTTGTCAATTAAAAATTTAATGAGAAGGAAGGGTAAACATATCACACTATTAGTTTTATGGGAAAACAACATATCATGTTTTTTTAATTTTAAGGAAACAAGGGACATTCAACATAGCAAACACATTATTAATTTTGTAAGAACTAGGAATCTATCAACCAACATGGATCACAACAATATTTCAAGGGTTTGCCAAATAATTACAAGCATCATCAAATATTTCTAGTGGGTCTCTACAAGTCTCAAAATAAGTTACAAGGAAGGCCCATTAAGGGAACATAATTACTTTTACTGATCTACTAGGGTTTAACAATGTTTGTTGTTTTAGCGAAAAACATTTTACTCACATGATAAGACAAGGAAATTTGTCAAATCTACACCCATATTACCACAAGATACCACCAACCAAGCAATCAAAATGAAAAGGAAATATTTTAACTATAATAACACCACACACTCATTAGAAAGCATTAAATGTAAGCAGCCAATTAGCTATCTATTTAACATGGATTTACGACCAAGAGTTACATCATCCCAAGAAGAATCACATTGTAAAATACAACCGAGATCAAATCATCAAGTTCTAATTACACTAACATCACCAGTGGCATGATCCAAAAGTCTCAAAGCATCCATAAGTGTCTCCACGTAACCCCAAGATTGATAGGTCAATGTGAGCAAAACAAACACACTTAATTAAACACACTACCCAAATGGGCTTAAATCTAATCATAATTACCAAGATGCATACAATCCACAAGTCAATAATTTTTATAATGAAACACGAAAAACCATGATAAAACTTAACATGCCATCAATTAAAGGTCACTACCAAACAACCACTTCTCCACCAACATCTATAGTCAAAAAGCAATCCGATCCTAACACAATCCAAAATCCCATAATTAAACACTTATACTCCAACAAGGATCAAGCTCTTACCGGATTGTAAGAGAATCACCACCACCACTAATAGACTGCCAACTAGAATGCACAACACAAACGAAATTTCTATCTAGCAAGGTTGAGCAACGAAAAGTCACTCTAAGATCATAGACACACTCAAGGTTCTATGCATCCAACACTAAGGCACAACTTAGAACACCTAAGAAGACATTCAAGACACCCAAGGTGTACCCCCATATGATGAAATGTCACAATACATACAACGTAGAACCAACTCATCATTAAGTAAGAAGGAATCACGTAATGTTTAGCTAAGTAGCCAACAATATCAACGAGCTCCGAGTCATCAATCAAAATAAAGTCCAAGAAATATCAGCAATCAAGGAAAGTGGCTAAGTAGCCACATTGCAAAGTCAAAAAATTCTCACAAAAATAAATATAAATAAAAAGAGCCTCAAAGCTTCTCAAATCAATCATAAAATAAGATGTTGGTCCCTGATAAAATAACACAAGATTACGAATGTAAAACACAAAATTTAACACCACATTCACTCCGCAGCCCTTCATGGCTGCCAATAGGGGTACTCTACCTCGAGGTCAGTTCCAAGGACACATACGTAGGATTGGGTCATAAACAACACCTAGACTTAATGTCCACTCTCCCATGTGGGTAACGAAATGAAAAAATGACAACCAAACCATCCTTCCTAACCACTGAAGGAAGGAAGCTCTAAACAACTTCTAATTAACTCTTCCCGACCCCCGAACACAACCACTATTGTCCAACCACAAGAACCACACCATACAATTTATCATTCCAACAACTCCAATAAGGGTCTCAAAATGGCTAAACACATCATACAATTAAATCAAGAATTAGGACTTCTAAAACAACACATTTTCAAAGGAGAACCAAGTTTCTACTATACTAGAAGTTCACAATTTAATAAATTCAATTTAACATTTTCATTTACAGGTTTAGACAAAACGCCACTAAGTAAGCACAAAAACTCAAACAACTTATTATTTTATTATTATTTTAATTATGGTAGTTCAAATGAACAGAGTAATGTAATATTTTCCTATGTGTTTCTTTTTTCAATTTTCAAACAAGGTTTTTTTCTATATTTAAAAGTGTGCTAGGTTTATAGTTCATGTCTCAAGTTTTCTAGTGATCCCAAGGGTCCAAGATTTGAACCCATGTCCATGATACCAAGTGTAACGTCCACTAAAGTCTTCCACTTGAGACCCATGAACAACCTAGGTTTAGTTAGAAAATTATGGAATAAGTTTGTTTTAAGTCTTAACAACCAAAGTCTTAAGGACAATTAAATTCAATTGATAACTTTTCCCATTATAATAATTACTAATTCCACATTATAAATCAAAAAGTGCTATAAGTCCACACATAGCTCAAATCTCCTTAGGGATTAATTTAATCACTGATTACATTGACATTTTAGCTAAATATTCCTAATTAAAATTTTAGGGTTAAGGGACCAAAACAATTAATACCCAAGGTGTTTAATTCCACAAGGTCCAAGACAAGAGTAAGGTTTAATTACAAGGGGGAGAAAGAATACATGTTTTAAAATCATCAGAGTAAATTCTTACTTACCCACTCCCAGAACTTAGTTAAGGATTCAATCTGATTTTTCTCATAATTAACTCAATTAAAAATTCCTAAAAACATTCTCATTACATAGGAAATTTCCTCACCTTTTTGGTGATCTAAAGAAGTCCTCCTAACTCCTCATATTTCTCAAGTTATGGACCAAAGGAACTTGCGGTGAAAATTTTTCCAACACTGGGGCTGCGGACATTGGAGCGAAAATTCTTCAAAGGGAGAAAAGGTGATTGGCGGAGTGGGGAAGGCATTTAGTGTTTTTTCCCTTTTGGGGAAAAGAAAATTTTACACGCGCACCTCTTCCGATGCCTAGGGAGACCATGTGGCAGCTCCTTATTGGTTGCGATTCAGCGGGTCGGCGAGGAACATTAGAAAAATTTGACTATTCCAAAGGAAGGGAAAAAAGGTTGAGGGGAACCTACACCTCCAATGACGTGAGAAGATGCCACATGTCATCCAACCATTGGTTATGGTTTGGTGGGCTGGTAGGTATAATTTGGAAGTTTTTCCAAAATTTTTATAAAGTGTTAAGGATTAAAAATATCTGCTCCTCCTTGAAGCCTCGTGAAGCCACGTGGCAGCACTTGATTAGGCTTTGGTCGGTGGAGCTGCGGGGAAAACTTAAATTATTTTCCAAATTTATTTTTGAAAGAGCTTAAGGTTAAAACTGATACAAGCCTCCACCAACGCCACGTGTCGATCAATGTTTGGTCATTGGCGTATGCCTTGTGAAGGAAAAATTACAAAATTAACTTTTTAGACTTAGATCATTTTTAGAGAAAATGAAGGCTTGTGGATTACCAGAGTGGAGGGAAACTTCATGAATTTTCACCTTTTGGGAAAAAATAAATTAAATTAAATTTTATCCCGTGGGTCTACCCAAGAATATTTTATTCATTTAAAATTTGACAGTTAGACTATTTTGAGCCGAAATGAAGTAAAAACTTCAAAAGGCCATAAATTTTGATTGGGAACTTGGTTTTTTTGCAAACAAGGACTTTCTGGAAATATCTTGATGTCCTCTTTTCACAAAAACCTTAGGAATTTGATTTTGATAAAGTTAAAGGGTCATTTTTGAGAAAACATATTTCTGTCACTTAGAAAGTGAACTGGTATTTTTAACTTACCAATTTTGTTCAAATTTTTCATTAATTCTTTTTCCATTTTCCAAATAGGAATGGAGGATTTTACTTGGAATATTTTAGGATAGATTACAAGGTTAAGTTTACTTGATTGATTTGCATTCGAAATTTATCAATTTTATACAACAAGAAGTCTGCAATTCTTCCTGTGCTTGATTTTAAAGGTTCTATAAAATTTTCATAAGTATTTTGGTATGTTTGGGGTCATTTTGACCTTAAAAATAAAATTTGATATTTCATTTTGTCTTTTTGATGTTGCAGGGTCGATCTGTGCATTTTGATAAAACATTTTCCAGTTTTGAAAACATCTAATAGAGAATTATTACATTTCTTCTTATGTATTCACTTTTTCATCTTTCCAATAGAGATTTCAAATTACATTCAACAATCAGATTTCCAATGAAAGTAATATCATTTGAACAAAGTAACCACTTCTATTTATATAGATCAAATACAACTTTACAATCACAACTCTTTCTCATTACATTCCTTTTTACAAACAGAATACAGAGTAAATTTCTTTCACATTCAAAAGGGATTTTATTTCCAAAACATAGTAACTCTTCAGCACAAAATGTGTATTAAATTGTCATCCACATCAAGTGGGGAAATGGTTTACAAAAGTAGTTTCGCAAGGGACTATCAGAACTTTGTCTTCTTCCTCAATTACAATATACATAATACAATTTCTTCCACATTTATTCAAAAACAGAGAACAAAGTATATCTCTTTCACAATTCAATTTACAACTTTCATAGCCCATACAGACCATATTTCCATCACATATAATGTACAATTTCATCCACTTCAAAGTGGGAAGGGTTACAATAAGTAATAAACTCAACAAGGACTATAAAAATTTCTTTTTCCTCTACTCTAGAACAACAACATGAATATCCTCCATTTTTCTTTATTTCAATTTTATCACAACAGAACAGGGGGAAAGGCAATGCTCTCCACCCAACCAAGACATCCAATGAAAAGGAGAAGTCATCCTTCTTCATTGGCCCCCTAGCGCTAACCATATTGCAATTAGAAATGATTTTCAACACATGGCAACAACAAGCTTCCACAACACAAACACGGATTCTCATTCAAAACATATTTCAAACAAAACTATAGTTTGCAACACCAGAAACAAAAGAATAAACAATACTCAGGCTTCATCATGCAAGCTAAAGGAGAAAGAAACTATATGGGGATGTTACTTATGGGGTTAAAGCACAATGTTGTGTCCCACTTTGTGTCCCAAAAATGTGAGTAAGAGGTTGGGCGGGATCGGAAATCGAGGGTGTTCACGTGAACACCCCTTTCACGTGAACCCCTTCGACCGAACTACCACATAGGACAAATAAAATGGTTCGCGTGAACACCCCTTCATGTGAACCCCTTTGGGTTCAAATAATTTTGGCGGCAAAGAGTTATATATAGATATTTATATAGTTTTGGGTGGAAGATTTAGGGTTTAGGGGTTCGGGCGAAGGGGTTCATGTGAACCCCCTTCACGTGAACCCCCCTATGTGGCACATTTTGGCACCAAATCCATTTGGAGGATAATTTTATGCCAAAATTTTCCACTTAGGTGCCACATAATTAGGGTTAACAAATGAATAAAATTACAAAAGTTTAATAGAAAATACAAAAATTTATTAGCTTTCTAAAAATATAATTTTGATTTTCTAAAAATTTGTTTTACTATTTATTTTTATATTTTGCTAACATATAGTATTATAGGACAATCGATCGTACACAATGAACCCAATTTGAAAAATAGAAAAAATATTAAAAAAATGAAAAAAGTAAAATTACTATTTGTTGAAGCCTTCTTCTTACCTGAAAAAAAAATTCAATTTTGATATAAATCTTAAAAGTTATTGGCATAAAAATTTGTACACCATTTATTTGAAAATATTTTTACTAAATAATTAATTAAAAATATATATGAAATCTTGAACATATATCTAAAATTTCATGGGGAAAAATTAAATTTTCATTTGAAAAAAACCACCCGGGGATAGTCATTCCTCTTTTATAACATAAGAAACAACGTATGAATAAAATTAAGAAAAAGACCATTTTTTTGCAATTTTTTTAATATAAAATTTACATGTATTCTACACTCTAAACACAACATTTTGTTAGTTTTTGAATTTCCGAATGTGTATGGTTTTATGGATATTACCTTTAGAAAAAATGAAATTGAAAATTCATGTTTATAAAGGTACAAAACATACAAAAAAAGTGGGACATTTTATCGTGCTTTTACCCACCTCCCAAGGGGGAAATGAGTATCACCACCGAGAACAAACCGCCAAAATATATATCATTCCAAATCCCGACATGTCATTTTGCCTCCCAAGTACCTCTTATTCTTCACATTTCCTTATGCCTCCCCAACCTCTTATGACACCCCATAACTAGTAAATAAATGCAATCTATTTCTTTGTAAGGTTGAACCCAAATCCCAACTACCTCCTCACTTATACCTCCCCAAAATACTTATGCCTCCCACAAAATTCCACATACTCTTCTCCTACATGATCCCTAGGCCATCTACCCAACCAACCAAAAATAAAATAACACATTCAAATATTCAACCATTCATATATGCATACGAATAAAAGGAGAGAATTTCCAGAGCTAAGCTCTTACCTCTCCATAATGGATTTTGTTTCAAGTTCCAAACAACACACTTTCTAATGAAAAATATCCCAAGATCAACAAAACACAGGTCGGTAAAAGGTATGAAACTTTCTCTAAAAGCAAGAGCTCCAAATAGCAAAAGAATTAGCCCCAAAAGAAGTATGGAAAAGTACAACAACCAAAAGAGTGTAACCCTAAACAATAAAATGAATTCGAATATATAGAGAGGGAAGAGAAAAGGATGAGGTGGATCTAAGTGGAATGCCCCATCACACATCCTTGAGTCCAACTCATAAGTCAACTTCAATCTCCAAAGCACAATACATTAAGTAGGTGAAAAATATGACAATTACTTACACACTCCAAAACAAGCCCACCCCCAAAAGACTGAAATTAAACCATGTAAGAAAAGTAAAATTAAATAATACAACTTGACTTAAAAAATGTATAATGAAGACTAGATTTAAACACTCCAACCATAGGTAAGGTATGCATGAAAATTTAATAGGTATGGGACAAGTTTAACTTGTCCCACAAGCCTCCAAAATCAGCCTCCAAGGACAATTTCAAATTCCAAAGAAGATCAAGTATTTCATACTCTAAATTTTACTTACATATATCTTACACATTGCTTACACATATCTTACAATATTTAATACAATATTCAACCACTCCACTAATTAATTTCTTATGACCCATTTTGGTTAATTTAATTTAACAATATGATTACTCACATTATGTACCACAATTTATTTAAACAAAAAGGGATGAACACATCACTTAATAAACACATACAAACACCAATAAAAGGAACTGAAAAATTAAATTCACATAACCCTTGGTCACATTTAAAGGTTATCCCCTATGGGAATCCCTAAAAAAATAAAAATGCACTGGAGACACGAAGAATACAAGTTGTCATGGTGACCTTGTTGAATTCATCTAGAATTCCAATGTGGTTGGTCTCAAATCCCCGGATGTTTGTTTTGATATTTTAACCTAAAAAAAAAAATACCTCCTTCAGCCTCGTGGCCATATCAAAACATCCAAATGAATATAAATATAGTTTCAAAATTATCAATATATATATATATATATATATATATATATATCACAACAATATCTAGACAATCAACAATATCACTTACAATTTCATCAACAACTATTTCATCATCAATTTTAATTCAATTTTCTCGGTCTACTCAATATATCCAAATATCATATGTCCTAACAACATCGATAAATATATATAACCATGTCCAACAGCATGTCAACTTCTATATAAAATGTCTCTAACAATCATCATGCATCATATGGGAATCAGAGTCAATAATAGTCCATGATCTAACATCTAACACCATACTAAATCAAAAATATAATAATGTCCATAATATAGTCACCAGTATCATGATCAATATCAAGATGTGTCGAAGGGAAGTGGGCACTACATATCCTAAACTTTTATTACCGATTAAATATTCTTTCATAGTACCATGTCCTAAACATTGTGTGTTGCACAAAATAGGGATCTTTACTCCACTATCCTCCACAAGCCCCAAAAAAATGAACAAAATCAACATATCTTCAATATAAAAGGACTCAAAGAGCAGACTTCATTCTAGAAATTCACCATACTATGTACTTATTATATTTGAAGATGTAACTAGATCTTTCCATACCCTTGCTTTATTTTTCTTGAGAACAACTCCCTAAATAAACCTGTCAATATAAATGGTAGATCATCAAAATATAATGTTGCATCAAAACCATAAGAAAAAGCTAACTCGGGATATGAGTCTAGAGTAACATTAATGGATGTGTCAGATTCAAATTTAAAGATGATAGATTGGAGAGCATTGACAATGGCATAAGCCACTACTTTCTATACACCTTTCATCTAATATTTATAGCTTATCATTGCCAAAAAAAGTGCATAAAATATAGTTGCAACTTGCGATCAACCTGAATTGATGTTGAATAGTCATGCTATCTCAGATTTTTCACTAATTTTATGAGTCAAATACAGCTTGATTAATGGTTGATGTGGAAGAATCATGCCTATAAATTTTGACAGAGTTAATATATAACATTATGTTTTTTTACAATATATTAAATTTACTTAAATACATTTATAAGAGTAAAACTTTCCTTTTGAAATATTACAAACTAAATTTTTTTAAGTAAATAATAATACCTAACAAAAAAATTTAAAAAACATGCATCTCTATATTTGTTAAATATTGCAACAATTTATTAAATTTGTAAATAACTAACAACTTTTATTTTCACATGTCAACATTAAAAGTGGGTGATAATATTGTTAATCTAATATTTAAATTTTCATTTACAAATTTAACGGTATCGTAATGAATTGAGAGCTGAATAATATTAGTGAATTAAATATTTTTTTATTATTAATATTTTTCATATGATATATTTATTTTGCATTTTTATATACTTATTCAAATGAAATATAATTGTAGAAAATATATAAAGGAAATGAATGTTTTTCATAACTATAGTAATGATTACTTTAAACATTTAGTTTAATGTTTAAATCAAATCATAATATTCACAAAATATTTTACCATTAGATTACTGATACTTGCTAGAAATAATTATCCACAATGAATATATTTAATAAATTATGTATGTAAAGATGTAATAAATAATCTATAATACATATATTGTTATAATTTGAAGATATAACATCATGTTAAAGTGCCATTGGAAGATTGTCAATATTCTACTAATACAAATTTGAATTTTACAAAATTGTGAAATATCTACATTATATTTCATAAAAATTATAATTCACCTTTTTCTCAAAATGATTATTTTATTCTACTTCTAATAATGTAGAGTATCAAAATTTTAAGATTTTTCATCGTTTATAAATAAAAGTGAATACAAATGTTATTATTACTTGTGTTTTTCAAAATTAATTATTAATTTTCTTAATTGATTAGATGATTATCTATGACTAGATGTCAATAGTAAAGGTAATATGTATTATTTGTGAATCACTTCATTTTACTTTGCTTTTAGTATCATTATAAAATTTAGAAAAGTAGATTATCCACAACCTAATGTTTTGTATATTTATTATCACATATTATTAAAAATTAGAGTTAATGTGTATTAAATTAACCACAATTTAGATATTTTCTATTTTGTTGATACTATCTATCTAATATTTTAGTGTCTAATATTTTAAATATCATTTGAACTTTAAATATGAGGTGAATATTTGAAATCATGAATATTTGAAATATATATATATACAGAGAGAGAGAGTGTGTTTTGCTAGCAAGTTGAAATTTGAGTTTTATAAAATAAAGGATTTTTTTTAAACATGAGAAAGTTGTGTTTTTCACAATGAAATTACAAAAATGTGGATATTTCATAAATTTAAAAGTAAGATATATAAAATTGTGTAAAATCTACATTGTATTTATATAGTCTATCTAATTAATGTTGATAATTCACATCTTTTTCACATAATCATATTTTTGTGGATACCAATATGAATAAATGTGTTTACTTTTAGTAGTGAGTCAAAGTATGGAATACTTATATACTCTCTATGTAATTTATAGATGATAATATTTCCAATGAGCATGGTGTTCTTTTGTTGATAATGTTGATAATATTGATAATATTTGTGTGTGGCATATATGGTTAATATTTGTGTGTGTCATTAAACCGAACAATGTAAAGTTCATGCAATATTCGAAATATGATAATTAAATATGTGAGACATCAATTGAACCATATATCATTTGTAGTATAGTCAAAGTATGGAATACTTATATACTCACTATGTAATTTAAAGATGATAATATTGACAATGAGCATGGTGTTCTTTTGATGATAATGTTGATAATGTTGATAATATTTATGTGTGGTATGTTGGTGCTCAATTTGATCTCACTTGTTTGTTCTAAAAATTTCCCAATCTACCTGGTTCGTCGTATTTTCTATCTCCCCGAATGGATGCGTACAAGTTTTATCTTTACCAGGGTGTTATTGTAAATCCTTCTCTATGGTCGTGGATTACTTTCGAGCCATGAATTATTTGTAATTTTTTTCCTTTAACAAAAATTCAATTCTCGGCGCAAATGGTGATTTCCCTACATTTTACGATTTGACAGGCATGTTTTCCCCATCAAATTATATCTCAACATCTTCAGCTACGTGGTCTCTTTTGATTGGATGAGGCACATCGGGTCTATTTTATAACTTGTAACTTTTTGCTATGTTTTCAAAAAGATCAATTTGGCCTCTCGGTCCCGTTGAGTTCTAATTTGCTGATAAAATTTATAAAGGCGAAGTGAATTTCTCTTTTTTTCCCCGAAGGTGTATACGTGTTCATTTTTAATTGGTTGCATGACCTGATGGTCTTTTTGGTGAAATTTTCCACTTTGGTCACATTTGTAAAAAATACCAAATTAGCGCCGCGGCCTCGATAATCTTTGATTGGCTATTCAACAAATATGAAGCAATAGGGAAAAAGTCTTACTTTCAGCCCAAAGATGGAAATGTGGCATTTTTTCAAGTTCTGAGTGGGGAAGGGGGTCAGCGTGTCTTTTTGGTGAAATTTGTAACTTTGGTCACATCTGTAAAATTACCAAATTAGCTCCACGGCCCGATAGTCTCGATTTCCTATTCACCAAATATGAAGTGGCAGGGAAAAGTCTTACTTTGACCCCGAAGATGGACACATGGCATTTTTTCAAGTTATAAGCGAGGAAGCAGGTCGACGAGTCTTTTTGGTGAAATTTACCACTTTGGTCACATTTGTAAAAAATACCAACTTAGCCTGATGGCCCCGATAGTCTTTGATTGGATATTCAACAAATATGAAGCGGTAGGAAAAATTCTTCCTTTGACCCCAAAGAAGGACATGTGGCCATATTTCCAAGTTACAAGTAGGGAGGCGGGTCACCAAAGCACTTTGAATTTTTTTGGCTCAGCATTGAAAATTCAAAGCGGGAAGGTGGGTCGCCAAAGGTTTTTGAAGATTTTTCCTTTTTGTGAAAATGAGAAAAGTATAAAAATAAAGTGCGACACCGTTGGGGTCAAAATCAACAGATAAAAGTGGGAAGCATGTTGCCGGAGGAAAATTTAAAATTTTTCCTTTTTGTTAAAAATGGTAAAATTGTAGAATTGAGTCGTGACTCCATCAAAGGCCCAGATTGAACCATGTGTCGAGCTTGTATTTCAAAGGTGAAGAGGTGGGGCAAAATGTGAAAATTTTGCATTTTATCCAAAAGTCATAAAATACAAAACAAAACCCTAGGCCCGCTTCGAATCATATTTTCCACGTGAACAGTTCTAATCTAAAGTTGAGAAAGGGAAGAATCAATGGTTGTTGTGCATTGCATCTTATTTTACTGTCATTTTTGCTCCAAGAATCTTAGAGATGCGAATACACATTGTTTTTCATCATTTTTTTATGAAATTCCTTGTTGTTTTTTCGCAAAGTGTAATTGAATGGATTTAGAGCTTAATTTTTGAGTCTAAGGAATGTAAAGGTTGATATT
Source organism: Taxus wallichiana var. yunnanensis (assembly GCA_018340775.1). Classification (NCBI taxonomy): domain Eukaryota; kingdom Viridiplantae; phylum Streptophyta; class Pinopsida; order Cupressales; family Taxaceae; genus Taxus; species Taxus wallichiana. The sequence continues at coordinate 417,706,267 of CM031244.1, read as the reverse complement.
TTAAAGTTGGAATTTCTCGGGAACTTGTAAAAATGTGAATTACCAGAGAAGTTTGGATGCAAGAGAAAATTTGTAGAGGAAAGAATGGGAAAAGGATGAAATGATGGAGGTTACATGCATGAAGGATGAAAAAGTGATCCCGGTTAAAACATTGATGGATATATTTGCAATGATTTAACCCTTTTGAACAATTGGAAATTTTTGTCAGAAACCCGTTAAATGTCTTTTTTTGGAAATCATGATCAAACATGTAACAAACAAAGGTTCCTTGAACATTATTTTCTTGGGGAAAGTGTTATCACTGAATCACATCACCCTTATGTTTACATAAGTGCTTATAATTGAGCTCACCATGTGATTGGATAACATGGGTACTATCTCCAAGTTGTGGGACTTGCTACTTGAGATAGACCTCCAAAGAAAGCTGGTTCTTGCTTCTAAAACTACCTACCACAATCTACTCTAATGCAGGAAAAAGTATCTTTCCTAATTTAACTTTCCAAGGGACCAAGGAGAGAGAATGCATGAAAATGAAATCCTACACTAAAGCGGTGATACACCAAAAAAGGAGGGTGTGAGATTAGTCTTCCAATGTGTGAAAACTAGGAGTAAAATGCATGCTAGAAGGGGTGATAACTGTTCTCCACAATATGAAAATGCATTCACAACAATGTTTCATACATGCACAATAATAATAGATCCTTGCAAGAACATAAGGATAGACATAATACACTTGTAATCAAGGTTGAAGGGGTCAAGAAGAATGCAATAAAACACAACAGGGGAAGATGCATCCACAAACTTATATTTTATTGCTTCATGATATGCACAATTCAAACTGTTACAAGATAAGGGATTGGATCACCATGCAAGGAGTCCAAAACAAGGGCCTACAACACATTGGATTCACAAAGCAATTTTGGCAGAGCTTTGCTACAAAAACTACCTCCCCTTACAATGAGCCCAACACTCCAATTTATAGGAAAATGAGAAGAGAGAGAGAGGAGAAAATGGAAATCCCGAAATATGTCCTTCAACCACTTGTAAGAGGCACTAAATGGAGTGAAATGATTGTATGTTACTTGCAAAAGGCTCCCCATACTATCCTAGGTGCTGCAACAGAGAAAGAATGATGACCATGCCTCTTAATTACACTCCCAACTACCAAATAAAACACTATCATGAACCCGGCCACGTTTTATGAAAAATACCCATCTATTTCTCATCAAATCCATAATTTATTGATTTTTGTGTGTCGATATTTGACCCATGATTCCAACGGTACCAATTTTATGTGATTTCATTGAGAAATACAAAAGTTATGGCCTTCTGAGTGAGAGTAGTTATTTTGGGTCCTGCAGCGGGCGTTTTATCATTTGATGGGAATGAGCATTAACTGAATGGAGAAGAATATGTTTATTTTATTTAAATATATCTACCCTCATTCTAGAAATTCCAATTTTGTTAAAATCGGAGCTCGTAGTCAAAATTTATGGCCTTTACAAGTTTCGAGTCAAACGCGTTGACTTTTCCTTTGAGTTACGGGTATTTCAAAAAATCAGTCCACATGTCCCGGCTATCCTAGACACATTCTTCTGCATTAGCCAATTCGATCTTCCTTTTCCCCTTTTCGAATTTTCACCCTTTCGTGTCCCACGCATACTTTTGTCCTGACTGTCCCGGATGAAAATATCTCGCACCACCCACAATAGACTGACTTGTGGCAAATCGGCCGATTGCATCCCGTGCATACTTTTTTCCCGAATGTCCCAGACCACGCAAAACAAAAACTTCCACTTTTTCCAATTTTCACTACCTGTGGCCATTTCGGCTTTGCTCATCCTGACATCCCAACTGTCCCACGGACCGCCTGGGACAAATACTTTCGACATTATTGATTCCTTTGTATTTTGACCCCAAAATTGGTACGAAGAACCTTTGTATGAACCACAGCCCCTAGACCCATAATGCTTTAAAACAAGCCTATGAATTCATTTTTGCATTTTTAAAATATTTTCTAACTCGTTGGGATTTTTTCCTTGGATGGGGGAGTCATAGAGAAGCCAAAAGGGCCCCAAAAACATTATTTTGGGCATTGAATCTATCTACTTGCTCGAGACTCAAGAATCGATGCATGTTATCAAAATTACATTGAGGGGTGATTTTTGGATAACAGAAAGCTTGGATGTAAATTGAGTGTTATAAAAAGCATTCTTTAGTCATGCAAATGGTCGGGGTTGAATTCTTATGAGAAAATTTTAGAAATCCCATCTTCCTGAGAGACCATCTGAGAAACCTATTAATCTCTTATGTTTTAGATTTGATCATGTCAAGTTGGTTGCAAGTTTATATCCATTAAAAAGCTCTGAGATTGTACAAGAAACCTTCCCTGCCTTTGATGAATCTAATCAACTTTGAATTAATCTATGTTAATCTTGGGAAAATTTGTGTCTTCTTTATTTTAGAATGTCTGCAAATGGTATTTCTTGTTCTATTGCAATCTTGTTTTAAAATCCCTCTGAATCACATATGATCTCATCCATGTGATAGTTTAGTGGCATTTGCAATTTCATTACGAGAAGAACCCTCATCCTATAATGAGATAAACAATTTAAAATCACTTTGCTGTCATTATTTTGATAAATATTTTATATAAGACTTTAAGTGTATCTTAGGCATGAGGAACTAGGGGTATTTAATGTTTAATTGAGTCTTTAGCTTGATTCTTCGTGCTAAATTATTAGAGATTGTGTGAAACAGTGTAAATTTGGGCCTCCATTGATGCACACCTTCTAGTTAAAGGAATATTTTATTTATTCTCAAGCATTCTATCATTTAGTTTTCCAATTTTAGTTTTCCAAATTCTTTCAAAGATCTAGAAAAATCAAGTTTATCATGCTTAATCTCCCACAAAAATTATAAGAAAACAATGAATCCTACCTAAAATACCCTTATTTTCCCTCTATGTCCACAAATGAATAAATTATATTGACAAAATATACGAAGCAATCGGGATTCCATAATGTATTTAGTAACCTTAACCTTGTTTATAAAATATCACCATTCTTTAGAAGTGATAACTCGTGAGAGTTAAATTATGGTGCATTGATCAAATTTTCTCAAGGTTTCCTTTTAAATTTGTGCAAATAAGGATATATTCATTCTCCTTCACCAAAAGACGTTACAAAATGGGTCTTCTCACCCTGGTTGAAAGACACAACCTAATGTAGTGAGGATAGATCAAATTATTTTGAAGGTTCTATCCATTTCTCCAACATCTGAGTGACAAAGAACCAAATGAATCACCTCCCTAGCTACAAAATGACATACATGATGATTTATCTGTCTCTAGGCTTCTTGTTAAATTTTTGATGTTGCTCATCTTGTAAAGGAGAATCAATTTGGATACCAACACCAAATTGGCGCCATTGTTGGGGACTTATTAGCGTTGTCAAGGATTATTTGAACTCTGGGACCCATTTGTGTGATAACAACACCTAAATGGCATCGTTGTCGGGATTATTTGAACTCTAGGACCTATTTATGCATAAACAACACTAGATTGACTTCGTTGTCGGGGACTTATTAGCATTTCTAGGGATTATTTGAACTCAGGGACCCATTTGTGCAGTAAAAAAACCTAAATGGTGTCATTGCGGGGAACTTATTAGTGTTGTCGGGGATTATTTGAACTCTGAGACCTATTTGTGCAGCAACAACAATAGTTTAGTGTCATTGTCAGGGACTATTTGAACAAATTTGTACACATACCAACCCTGGTAAATTTTTTTCCATGATCTAAGTGTAAATACATTGTTTAAACATCATCCTTTGTTGAGATCTATAAGATTTGTGTAAGTTACAAGTTCTGTGCAATATTTCCAGTTTCTGTTGGTTTTTGTACTAAGTTTACATCATTAATGTTAAATACGGGTAAAGGAAGGTCAGATGTGTGAATATTTGCATGAATTTAGTGTTGAAAGATATTTAACAAATCGATTTTAGTGCATTTACACAACTAAGGTGAAAATCCTTAGTGGCGACTCCGTGTTGAATTAATTTTTGATAAATGCTAGTGTCTTAACCTCATCAATTGAAATTTATCACTAATATTTACAAATAAGGAAGGAAGAAGATCTTTCTTCATTAAAGACCCCGCTTTAGAAGGTTGTTTCCAGAATTGGGAAAGATAAATTATGAAGGAAGAAGAATATGGAAAGTTATTGAGATCGAAATAAAGAAAAGAGTTATCAATTGTTGAAACCGATTAGCTTTGTCATTCAAGATTTCCATACTTTCTCAAGTGTTTTTGAACCAGGTAGTCTTTTTGTAGATCGAAATTCTCCATCTAGAGAGGGGCCTTCATTTGTATTTGAAAATTTTGCATCTCATTTTGTCCCTGTGTTTTCCAAAGATGATAGGATCTTGCAGAAATAGATTTTTAAGAGAACATTCATTCTAATAATTGCATTATTGTACCCCATAGACCCCTCACTCCTCATCATTTTGTATCTCCTACAAATTCACCACCTCAAAACAATATGGCCTAGCCCCTACCCAGACCTCCATTTTTGTCAATAATTTTAGTCCTATAGATTTTTAGGTATGGATGAATATCCAAATGCAGTGCCACAAGATGTTAGAAATAGATGGCCTACATTTCTAGGAAACAATGTTATCACTAGTAATAAACATTTAAAACTTTTTGTCAATATGATGCAAGACTTTGAGGATGTGTATATAAAAAATTTTATTCATACTCTTTTAGAGGATGCACATGATTGGTATAAATCTTTACTGACAAATCAATAGAATCAAGGAAAGAAATGAAAAATGCTTTTAGATTATGATATGGGGATAAGATAGATCCCAAGTTTCTTTTATCTAAATTTGAAAATATTAATAAGAATCCTAATGAATTTGTTCATGAATTCAATACTTGGTTCAATAAGACCTTGAATAGGCTACTTGTAATCTTGAGGCCAAGTGATGTTTCTTGTTTAATAAAATACTCGGATGATTTTGATAAGAAGGATTCCTATTATTTAAAGGAAAAAAACCCAGGAACTTTGAGGCAGGTCTTCACCATGGCTTTGTAGATTGAAAACAATATCAAAGTAGTTGCTAAGCCTCTGAAGAGGAAAGGTATCAATCTGATCAATCTAGAGAATCCTCAATCAAGTAAGTCTATGGATCTAGAAGAGGTTGTAAAAAATTTGGCTGGAGTTGTTAAGGAAATATCCTATAAACTGACTAGAGTAGAGAAGGGGATTGGAAAAAGTTCCCAAGGTCAGCACAAGCCACAAGGTCAAGAAATATTTGCAAATCATCCTAGAGGTGATCATAGATCAGATGGTAGGGGTATAGGGCCCGTGGGATCAGGAAATAGATAGCCCCAACCCCAAGAAAATAGATTGGTGCCTGATCCTTTAGCTACCAAAGTTGCTACTATTGAAGAAGCTCATGAAATTGAGTGGTGTGATAGTTGTTTCTTTCCCCATTCCCCATGTGATGTTGAAAAGGGAGTTGAGGAATAATTTTATGATGATGATGATACAGATGATGATGCATGCACGATGGATTGCTCTACAAGTTCACATCGGGAGCAACCTCAACTAAGTTGATGAGTGCCAGAACTATTGAAACATTTTGGGATTGCATTCACTGGGTATTGCCTCTTCCTCCCATTAATGCTTTTGAGATTGATATGGTACAATATTTTGAGTTTCCTAATAATGATTTTGAGTACTTAAGGGCATTAATGATTAAGAAGTATGATGGAGGAATTCCTTCAGAAGAGGAGATAGTTGTTAATGAATGCAGTAGTTGGCCACAAAAATAATGTAATACCAGGAGAAAAGTTTTCAAAGTTGTAGGGCCTCATGCTAAACCAAATATTCCTTACCAGTATCCCAAAGAAACCCCTAATAAAGATGCATCTGGAAAAGGAATTTTCACCCCAAATAAAACTTGTGTCCCTCCCCATGCTTAGATTGTGAAAAATCCCGTGCCATCAAATGAATTTGTAAACCTTCCTCCTAACATTGCCTTACCAAAATATGTTCCTTGTGACATAGCCCAAATCTTGAGTCAGATCAAGATTTTTGTTCCTATTGTTGAATTGCTTAGAATCCTAAACATAGGAACAGAGCATTTGAATATTTGGGATTTAAAGAAGAAAAGGTCACCCAGGGTAAAAATGTAAACAATGTAGAGGTTCCTCCTGCCATTGCAGAATTAGAAAAACCACAAGCATTGGAGGAATTGGGTGAACCACCTAAGGTTTATTTGGGAAACTTTTTGGTTGAGTCTCAGCTGAAGGTGGATCCATTTTTCACTACTCTGATTATTAAGGATAAGTTGTTACATAACTGTATGTTTGATTCAGGAGCCTCATGTAATGTAATGCCTCTTGAGGTCATGAATGAGTTGGATCTCAAAATAAAATCTTATGGGAAATGTACTGCCATGGATTCAAGAGAGGTTCTAGTAGTTGGATGTGTCAAAGGCTTAGTAGTGCAATTAGCAGCGTATCCAGGAAAGTACTTAACTTTGAATGTAGTAATTATGGATTGTCCTGCTAAGTGGGGAATGTTACTATCCAGAAAGTGGGAAGCTAGTGTGGGTGGAAGTGTGCAAATGGACATGTCTTATGCAACCATACCAATTAAGGGAAGCCTTGTGAAGTTACATGGTGAAAAGAAAATGTTATATCTCATTGAGGACCCCAATAATGCTTCTTATGAAGTATTACACACATACATTGATGTTGATAACTTTGTGAGCTATGTTGTTTTCAAGGAGTATGAAATTGATCAATGCAGATATCCTAAGCAGATTGTTTTTCCTCGAATTTGATGTTTGATGCAGCCTTGAGAGATGTTAAAAAACTTGACATAGGCACAAAGGATAAGCCTGAAAAGTGTGGTCAGATAGCAACTTTGATGGAGAAGAGAAATAATCATATGACTAGTTATTAAAGACATCAAAACTTCTTAGCATGGTCATATCCAGAATCGAAGGCACTTGAAAATCTTCCTTGATTGTTTTCTCAGAATCAAGGCATGCACACCATTGTACAGTGTATAGTATTTTGTTTTCATTCTACTTTTGTGTTTTTCTGTTTCGGTGTTTCTTGGTCCCTAGTGATTAGTTTTTGTTGGTTTCTCAGCTCATCCTGGGGATTTGGTTATTGTCTTTCTTCTTTGTAAGCTTGTTCTTAACTCTGTTTCCCAATGGATTTTTGGCACATGGTCATCTCTATTGTTCTTGTGGCACTCATATGGAGTGCCCATCCCCGAGTCAGAGCCAATGTTGGTGCTCAATTTTATCTTGCCTCGTTTGTTCTAAAAATTTCCCAATCTGCTTGGTTCGTTGTATTTTCTATCTCCCTGAATGGATGTGTACAATTTTTATCTTTACTTAGGGGTGTGATTGTAAATCCTTCCTTATGGTCATGGAATGATGTTGAGCCATGAATTATTTGTAAATTCTTTGTCCTTGAAGAAAAATTCAATTTTGGGTGCAAATGGTGATTCCCCTACATTTTACGGTTTGACAGTGTGTTTTCCCTATCAAATTATATCTCAACATCTTCAGCTACATGGTCTCTTTTGATTGGATGAGGCACGTCGGGTCTATTTTATAACTTGTAACTTTTTGCTATGTTTGCAAAAAGATCAATTTGGCCCCGTGGCCCGTTGAGTTCTGATTGGCTAGTCAAATTTATAAAGGTGGAGTGAATTTCTCTTTTTCCCCAAAGGTGTATACGTGTTCATTTTTAATTGGTTGCGGCCCAGATGGGTCTTTTTGGTGAAATTTGCCACTTTTGTCACATTTGTAAAAAATACCAAATTAGCCCCATGACCCCGATAGTCTCTGATTGGCTATTTAACAAATATGAAGTGGTAGGGAAAAAGTCTTACTTTGACCCCGAAGATGGACACGTGCCAATTTTTTAAGTTACAAACATGGAAGCGGGTTGACGGGTCTTTTTGGTGAAATTTTCCACTTTGGTCACATTTGTAAAAAATACCAAATTAGCCCCGCGGCCCCGATAGTCTCTAATTGGCTATTCAACAAATATGAAGTGGTAGGGAAAAAGTCTTACTTTGACCCTAAGATGGACACATGGTAGGTTTTCAAGTTACAAGTGGGGAAGCGGGTGTTTTTGGTGAAATTTACCACCTTGGTCACATTTGTAAAAATACCAAATTAGCCCCACGGTCTTGATAATCTCTGATTGGCTATTCAATAAATATGAAGTGGCAGGGTAAAAGTCTTCTGTTAAACCCGAAGAAGGACACATGGCCATATTTCCAAGTTACAAGTGGGGACGCGGTCACTTTGGAGCACTTTAAAGTATTTTCGTTCGAATTGAAAAGTCAAAGTGGGAAGGTGGGTTGCAGAGGTTTTTGAAGATTTTTCATTTTTGTTAAAAGGAGAAAAGTATAAAAATGAAGTGCGATTCCACTGGGGCTCACATCAAAAGATAAAAGTGGGAAGCGGGTTGCCAAAGGAAAATTAGAAATTTTCCTTTTTATTAAAAAGGGTAAAATTGCATAAATGAGTCGTGACTCCATCAAAGGCCTAGATTAAGCCACGTGTCAAGCCCATATTTCAAAGGCAGAGGGGTGGGGAAAAATGTTAAAATTGTGCATTTTCTCCAAAAGTCATAAAATGCAAAAAGGCAACCCCAGGCCCACTTTGAATCAGATTTTTCCACGTGGATGGCTCTAATCTAAAGTTGAGAAAGGGAAAAATCAATGGTTGATGTGCATTACATCTAATTTTGCTGCCATTTTTTCTCCAAGACTCCTAGAGATGTGAATACACATTGTTTTTCATCATTTTTGATGAAATTCCTTGTCATTTTTGTCTACAAAGTGCAATTGAATGGATTTAGAGCTTAATTTGTGAGTCCAAGGAATGTAAAGGTTGATATTTTGAAGTTGGAATTGCTTGGGCACTTGTAAAACATGAATTACTAGAGAAGCTGATGTAGAGCAAAGTTGTAGAGGAAAGAATGGGAAAAGGATGAAATGATGGAGGTTACATGCACGAAGGATGAAAACATGCTCCTAGTTAAAACAATGATGGAGATATTTGCAATGATTCACCTTTTTGAACAATTGACAACTTTTTGTTACAAACTGTTAAATGTCATTTTCTGGAAATCATGATCAAACATGTAACAAATAAAGGTTCCTCGAATATTCCTTTCTTGGGGGGAAAGCTTGGATGTAAATTGAGTGTTATAAATAGCATGCTTTAGTCATGCAAACGGTCAGGGGTTATATTCTTACAAGAAAATTTGAGAAATCCCATCTTCCTAAGAGACCATATGAGAAACCTATTAATCTCTTATGTTTTAGATTTGATCATGTCAAGTTGGTTGCAAGTGTACAACCATTGACAAGCTCTGAGATTATTCAAGAAACCTTCCCTATAATGAATCTAATCAACTTTGAATTAATTTTTGTTAATCTTGGGCAAATTTGTGTCTTCTTTATTTTAGAATGTTTGAAAATAGTATTTCTTGTTCCTATTGTAATCTTGTGTTAAAATCCCTCTAAATCACATAGGATCTCGTCCCTGTGATATTTTAGTGGCATTTGAAATTTCATTACGAGAAGAGCCTTCATCTTGTAATGAGATAAACAATTTAAAATCACTTTACTGTCATTTTGTTGATAAAGATTGTCTGTAAGCCTTTGAGTGTATCTTAGGCATGAGGAACCAGGGGTCTTTAATGTTTAATTGAGTCTTTAGCTCGAGCATTCATGTTAAATTCTTGGAGATTGTGTGAAAACGCGTTGAATTTTGGGCCTCTATTGATGCACACCTTCTAGTTGAAGGATTATTTTAGCTACTCTGAAGCATTTTGTCATTTATTTTTCCAATTGTTGTGAAGGTTCTCAAAGATCTGGTAGAATAAAGTTTATCTGCTTAATCTTCCACAAAAAATATTCAAAATCAATGAATCCTACCTAAACTACCCCTGTTTGCCTGTATGTCCAAAAATTAATAAATACTACTACCAAAATATGCGAAGCAATCATGATTCCATAATGTCTTAAGTAACCTAAACCTTGTTTAGAAAATATCACCATTCTTTAGAAGGGACAACTCATGAGAGTTAAATTGTGGTGCATTGATCATATTTTCTCAAGGTTTCTTTTCAAATTTGTGTAAAGAAGGATATCTTCATTCTCCTTCACAAACAGAGGTTACAAAATGGGTCACCTCACCCCGGGTTGAAAGGCACAACCAAAAGTAGTGTGGATAGATAAAATCATTTTGAAGGTGCTATCCATTTCTCTAACATCTGAGTGATAAAGAGCCAGTTGAATCACCTCCCTGGCTACAAAATGACATACATGATGATTTATTTGTCTCTAGGCTTCTTGTTAAATCTGTGATGCTACTCATCTTGCAAAGGAGAATCAATTTGGATACCAAAATGCACATATGGTTAATATTGTGGTTCCCAAACATTAAACTAAAAATGTAAACTTCACGCAATATTTGAAATATGTGCATAATTTGGTATCCATTAATTAGCAATTAAATATAAAGAAAATGAACTAAAGCCACATGTACTTTTTATTCATGCATTGAAGAACATGGCTATTGAAATTGTCGATTCCATGCAATTATGGAATGTCATTTTTAATATATTTCAAGGACACTTAAATTTGTGAATCTTTTGACGAGAACATTAGTGTAAGGGAAACACTCCAAACGAAATAATTCATTGGAAAATCTAATAATGGTTTGATTTTAGAACTTCTTAGAAATTTTTGTTTTCATGAAGGTGTCAAAATTTGCTATGCACTCTACCCTTTGCTCCTTCCAATTTTTTGAAATTCTATAAATGTATAATTTTCCATATCCTTTTCAATGAAACCCTATTATCTCTTCTTCCAATAATCAAATCTTTTATTATTTTATGCTATTTGATAAACACTTCTCAACTGATTGGTTTTCACATCATTTTTTCTTTCTATCTATCGATCCCTAAATGATTTTTAAATAAGTGTGTACCCCGCTTGTGAATAATGTAAAATATGTTATGGGTATTTTTTTGCAAGAGGACTAGGAAATGATTTGTAAAATACCTACATAGACAACAATGATAACTAGAAGCGAGCTAAATGGATGTTTCTAAAAAGGTTGAGGAAAATAGATTTTTTTCAGTTAGGGTTGCTATTCATTGAGAGATTTTAGACTAGTAGCGAAATTTCTGATTTCTATAAACATTTCGTTATAAATTAAATTGTAGTAGTGGAATAGTGATAATAACTTCTAGTAGATGAAATTCTAATCGTAACACAAATAATTGTTTCCTTGTTTATAATAATTTTTTATTAGATAAGGAAATTGTGGGAAATAGAATGTTATAAAAACATGTATTTGACTGGAAAAGAAAAAAAAGAAAAAGTTTCATCTTTGTAGGTTCCTCTTTGCAAAACAATGAATCGGGGAATTATAAAACCTACAATTTGAGAAGTCTAGTGAAACAATATTTTGAATAATGTTTCACTTAATTGATTGTTCTAGAAATACATATACAACGATTCTAAATTAAAATTATAGGATTGGTTGTTTCGATTAAATATGCTAATGATATATGAACATAAAAAATATAAGATGTCATGGCTTTTCTTTCTTCATGTAAAAACAAGCATATCGAAATAGGGAGAAATGAGATCTTGGGAAATTGTGATGTTTAATGACAAGAAATATTATACATAGGTTTCGGATTCTTTATCATCATACTAACACTTCAAGGAGTGTGCTCATCATATTTATTAAAATTAGACCATGGCATTTGATACTTCATTTACTAACTAATTATAGATCACTATCACTTCGAGAATTCATTTATCATTAAAATGTGGAATTTTTATATTCCTTTCAATAACTTATAGTAAATAGTATGAGAACTACCTAAGTATTGATCCCTCTCAAGGGTATGTAGTGTAGCACTTGGCTCCATCCGGGACAGGTTATAAATGAGTAAAGAGAGGTATACAACTTGGAACCAACTAATCTGAGCTAAGTAAAGTGTGACCCCTAAAAAAATGTAATGTAATGCAACTATTTTCTCGGTTTAATTATAGATGTCCAGTGAATGATGTCCGCGAACAATAAGTTAAAAATATTTTATCAATGCTGATCATAGTGACCACTAAGAATATCATGTGTTGACTCCTCATAGTAAATTTCCTGGTAATGATGGCTAATGCCTACTAAGCACGAAATATTTCTGGATTTTTCTCATTTCATTAAAAATTTGTAGTGTTAATTAAGCCTAACAACAACTTAGATTTAAATATTTCATTTTTCACACATATTAACGACAGCTAGGGACAAAAGTACATATGTTTTGACCCTTCGATAGTGCATTTATTACCATACAGAGATCATTACATTAATATTTTTCATGTTAATGTTTATTAGTGACAGCCAAGCTCTAAATATTTTTTGGGACAATTTATGCAAATCCATTTTTAGCTCTTCCCAATCATTGATATTCTATAGCGGTAGAATTTTCCATAGCCTATTAAACAAAAACCATTTTGTGACCTTGACATTCATTTTTGTTCATGGTACATTATTTTTTCATGTATTTTAACAAAAAATCCTCGATCTTTCAAAGTTTTGGCATCTGATGATCCATAAATAATTGTGAAATGTTTGTATAACGTCCTTGCAAGAAATACATTTTTTTGCGCAGGGGACCGAGTATTGTTTCCTAAAATTCACGACATGGAAAAAAAAATTTTGAAGCTAACAAAATGGTTGTTCTTTAAAAGGTGAAGTAAAATAGATTTCTTTTCAGAAAGGGCTATTATTCTTTCATTTCATTTGTAGACAATCAAACTTATGTTAATATTAGGACCACTAATTGAAATAAAGTTATAAATTGATTATTGAAATTACTTTTGTAGGTGGAAGCATATGTAAATTGTTATATTTAATGACCTGGGAGATTATACAACTATAATTAATTAAAGAAATTTTCATTGTATGGTGTTTAGCTAACACTAAGTTTAAAATATTTTGTTGAGGTGGATGTTATTGACCACTATGATTTATATAAAATTTTGTTAATGCATTAGTAGTTTTCCTATTAATGATGTCTATCAACTACTTATAATCTATAGGTATATCCTTGGGGCTGATCATAGTAACAACAAGGATACAAAGCACATATTTATTTGTAAATTATTCTTATACACTATTAAGCTCTAAAAAATATGTTACAACTAACCCTAGCAAGAAATCACTGATAAGAAATACATATGTCTTTACCCCTTAGTAGTGCAAGGATTGGCATTCCTTTACTCATTGCTATAACATTTGTGCTTTGAAATAATCCTAAATATGGAGAAAATCTAAGTAATTCATTATGGCTAAAGTTAGATACCGTTAAGATCAACACTACATATATCGTGACCCCCACCATTTCAAGGATTGTAGAAATTTTTCTCATTATAATCATAGGTTCCCTAGGAATAATGCCTAGATATGGTCAATCTCTAAATATTTCATTGTTGATGATCTTAGTGACCGCTAGGAGGTATGAACTATGTAAGCCTCAAGAGTTCTTGTATTAATATGATTTTCTCAATATATTAATATTTTCACTAGAGTGACGTCTAGTGAACGCCATGGTTAAAAATATGTATATCTTGACCCCTTAGTGGTGCATGTACAGCAGTGATTCACTCATTCTATTAATAGTAAGTGTGTGAATAATGCCTAACAATGAGATGTATTCATGATCCTGCAATGAACTAATCAAACCTAAGTAAAGGTTGATCCCTTACGAATACATGTATTACAAAAATTTTCTCAAGTAAATAATAGATGTCCATTGAATGGTGTTTAGCTAACACTAAGTTCAAAATATTTTTTCGAGGAAGATGTTATTGACCACTAAGATTTATATATTTTCTTATTAATTATGCCTAGAGACCACTAATCTATAGGTATATCGTTGTGGCTGACCGTAATAACATCTAGCATAAGAAGTACATATTTATTTGTTAATGATTTTTATAAACCGTTAAGCTCTAAAATATGTTGCGGATGACCCTAGAAATCGCAAGGATAAGAAATACTTATGTATGTACCCCTTAGTAGTGCAAGGTTTGACATTTTTTTCTCATTGCAATAACACTTGTGCTTTGAAATAAGCCTAGATACAAAGAATCTCTAAATAATTCATTGTGGCTGAACTTAGCGACCACTAAGATGAACACTACATATATCGTGACCCCTACAAGTTTAAAAATTGTAGAAATTTTTCTCATTATAATAATAGTTGTCCTGTGAATAATTCCTAGATACAACCAATATCTAAATATTGCATTTTTTATGAACATAGTGACCACTAGGATTTGAAATACGTAATACTTGAAGCCTCAAGAGTGCTTGTATTGACATAATTTTCTCATAGCATTAATATTTTAATTGGATTGATGCATAATGAATGCCATTGTAAAAATATGTTTATCTTGACCCCCACTGGTGCATGTGCAACAATACTTCGCTCACTCTATTAATAGTAAGTCTATTAATTATGCCTAAAAACAAGACATATTCATGATCTTGTAATGAACTAATCAGATCTAAGGAAAGGTTGATCCCTTACAAATACATGTATTACAACAATTTTCTTAAGTAAATAATAGATGTCCATTAAATGGTGTTTAGCTAGCACTAAGTTAAAAATATTTTGTCGAGGTGGATGTTATTGACCACTAAGATTTATATATTTTCTTGTTAATGCATTAGTATTTTTCCTTTTAATGATGCCTAGTGATCGCTAAGCTATAGGTATATCATTGTGGCTGATCATAGTAACAAATAGGATAAGAAGTACGTATTTATTTGTTAATAATTATTATAAACTGTTAAGCTCTAAAAATTATGATGCAGCTGACCCTAGCATCCGTTAGGATAAAAAATACTTATTTCGAACTCCTCAGTAGTGTAAGGATTGGCGTTCTTTTAGTCATCACAATAATAGTTGGGATTTGAAATAAGTCTAGATATGGTGAATCTCTAAATAATTCGTGGTGGCTTAATATAGTGACCACTAAGATAAACACTACATATATCTTGACCCCCAACAAGTTCAAAGATTGGAGAAATTTTTCTTATTCTAATAATAGTTGTCCAGTGAATAATGCCTACATATAGCCAATCTCTAAATATTTCATTGTCGCTAAACTTAGCGACCACTAGGATTTGAACTACCTAAGTCTTGAAGCCTCAAGAGTTCTTGTATTGAAAAAGTTTCTCATTGCATTAATATTTTTTACTTGAGTGATACCTATAAAATACCATGTTTAAAACTACATATATTTTAACCCCTAAGTGGTGCATTTACATTCGTGCTTTTCTCAATCCATTAATAGTAAGTCTATGAATGATTCTTAGCGATAGAAAATATCTCAATATTTAGTTATGGATAACCCTAGTGATGGATAGGATCAACAATTATTTCATTTATTCTGAAATTATCTTCTATGCTTACCTAATATTTAGAATTAGGGACATATGAATGCTTTCCTAAATTCAATTAGGTCATTTTTCTCAATAATTGTTTTTGTTGATCATGTATGCAACGTTCATGGCCATTTAAGTTTTCAACATGGCGGGAGATCCAATAATGTTGATAGTATATGCTTATTTATATTTCAACGAGGATGGAAGAGTAATAAGAGATACCGTGTTCGATCTAGCTTCCTTATATGATGAATTTCAATATTACACAGCTCTATTTTCCGTAGTACAGGATGAAAGTGTTGTTGTTGATGCCATAGTTAAAAAAGGTATGCCAGAAGATTAAGCGCCATGTTTCGATAAATAAGGGTGATAAAAATATTTGGTCTCCATTTAATTTCCACTAAACTAGAGGTGCTTCCATTTCTGGAAGTGATCACCTCCTATCTAATTCATGCCAAGTCCAAGGATTTGTCATTATATTCTAGATCGGGAAAAATAGAATAGGTTTTTTTCGCGCAATGCATACAAAATCTATTATAAAGTTCCGTATTCATACTCCTATACAAATGAAAATAGTTCAAGTCCTGGATGGCCATAAAGAGAGTAAGAGATTTTTTGCAGAGTTGGGAGTTTGACCCATTAGATAATATGGATGATTCTAATATGTCGATATCCTTATTAAAAGGTTTAGACTAGGAGTCCATATTGGCATGGCCATCATGAATAAGCTATATGGAAATTTGTCAATCTCTAAGATGGATGTTTATTAGATCCCCTTACTTTATTTTATCATTGATGATGACAAGATTTCCTCCTTAGTGAAAGTTCTCATGGTCAATTTATTGAGACAAAAAAATAATTTGTCAATGAATTGAAATCATTTTACATGGCTTCATATCTTCTTGATGTTTTATGTGGTGTTCTTGAATGTCCAAATTTATGTAAAATTTTATATCCTTCAAGCCCTTTAAAGGTAAATGAGTAATATTCAGACTTGTATGCGCATCATTTCAAATTGCATATTCAAGATATATGAACTCATTTGTATCATGTTCTCTATCAAATATTACATGAAATGGTGAAATCGAGAATATCTTATGCGATAGTCACTTCCATAAGGAAAATGGGAGTCATATTATTCTATATAGAATATAAAGTTATCATGATCGAGCGGCTCCTTACACCTCCTTTTCAATTCCCATATTATTTTCCAAAACAATTGGTAGAACAAAAGGTTGCATATCAAATTTGTAATGGTATTGTTCTAAAGTGTAAGGAGAATAAACTTAAAACACATCCCCCATCCCAGTCTATGTGGGATGTAGAAAATTTAATAGGGGGCCCAATTTGAAGGTTGCCTTAGCCCATAGAAATTCATTTCATCTCCCTAAAAACCCTTTAAGGAAATATGAAAAAATGAAAAGGGTTTCAAAGCACATAAGATCACATAAAGGATAGTTAAATATATTATATGCCCACATGCATGATGATAGTGACTAGGTATGGATTACCAAAACACAAGATAGTCTTGTTAAGAAGAATATGAATGAGTCAGGGGCGGTTCCAACTTCACGTACATTATTATAAATGAGGCTCTCAAGAGAAAGGTAATTGTTATCTCTCAGAAGTGCACACTTTTTGAGAGATGACAGTAGGGGTTCCAAGCTTTATTTATTTCTCAATTCCATATTTACAATGGAAACACCCCAAGTTTTGGGTATACTTATTGTTGAGGCGACTCTCCAGGTATGAAGGTTAGTTCCTTATTTATGTATCCTAAACTAATTTTTTGGAGTTTTGAGGTTAAAAATATTGTTGTAACTAAATTAAAATCGGGGTGATAAACCAAATTATTGAGGACTTTCACTAAGTACATGCACAATAAAATTGAGAAAAATTACGGATCCATGAACCAATGGTTTTTGGCAGAATATTAGGAAAAACACTTATGTATTGAGGGATAAATCACAACAACACAACAAGTTAAACATGCACACTAAGACTATGCAAAAAAGACCATATTTGCAGCAATGTAATATGATTACTCACAGAATTAACAATCACAAGAATTAATGGAATGATATACACCATTGTAAATAATTGGAAAGGAAATAACTCGTTTTAATTGAAGGAAAAACTGAAAAAATATGCTTTATCACTCCTTTGTCCAATAAGTATTCCTTATTCTTTGCTAGGGCATACAATATATAGCCAAAATACTTCACCCAACTCCTCCTAAAAATAGACTACGTATTTACTTGCCCATTCATGCTGATTTTATGCCTTTATCATGAATAAATAAATAAATTTTTAAAAAATAGGCATGCTGATTACAATGAGGCATTAATAACCTTGGTTATAAAAACACACTCTAGTCAAAGTGCAGTTGAATATTCTATTTTTAATACAATTAATATACTTGGCTAAATAGTTTTGGCTAGTAGTAGCAACTTACTTATTGTGCAATTCTCCTCCAATGGAAGTGCATATTATTCATCTTCTTGTGCATGATGTGACACCTGTTCATTATCCTCTAGCATGGAATTCTTGTCTTTAACTCTGATTTTTCCTCTTATGAGGCATGAAAAAAATTACATTCTATGTAAGAAAATAATACTTTCTATTTTCCTTACTAACAAGATACCCATAACACCTTGTGGGGACCCCTGTAGTCATCTGCGAAGAAAATAATATCTTTATTTTGTGAAAAATAACATAAAACATCAGTGGGGTTCCAAATTTGTCTTCATTAGCATTTGACACCTAGTGATCACATGGAAAAACTTATCCCTACCCTCTTTATACGATGTTCTTTTACCAAATAAAAATTGTAAAGTGGACCAAGATAAAGTGTCCGACTCTACTTGTTCTTTCATCATGACCCCTCATTTGAATGTAAAAGGCATCGGACCTGGATATGTGGCCTTAATTAATCATTTTTTGATTGTTTTCAATGCTTCCACCTCGTTGGCATATCAAAATGGTCTCCTTTTAATACTTCATTGAACACATTATATTCAAAGTTATTGATTTTTTTTATTATTTGACCTCCCTTTGTTTATCACGAAGCTTAGACTATGGTAAAAAAAAATCATTACTATCTTATACTAAGTTTGAAAGAGTTAAACATTTGATCTAATCACGCTCCCCCTTTCGGGAGGATCAACCCATAACTAATGTCACCGATTGTTTACAACGGTTAGATCTTGGTTTTTTTAGTTGTTGACACGTTGCATTTTTTGAAAACATGGTTTATTAGGAAACAATCGATTGTTGGGATAGGTTGGAAAAAACACTCAAAAACCTAATTTGTTGGTATTTTTCATTGGAGCTCCACGGAGCTAAGGAGACTGTGCTAAAAATTTATTTCTGCCATTGTTGAGACTAGAAGCTCTGGTTTGAAGGCTCATCATTTCTTTGGTTTCTCTATGTTATGTGATCTTGAATCTCTAAACCCCGGTTTACGTGATCTTGCTTTCCTTGTGCCACTACTTGAATAAGATATCTATTTTTCTTGTAACTGTTACATAACTCTACCATCATTCATGAGTTCTTGTAGAGCTCAAAATATGAGTATTTATACCTTTTACAACCTAAATATCTCATAATATTTTCCTTTCATTCTTGATTGGTTGTAAAGCTAGAACCCATGAGCTGGGTTTTCTTCTTTGATTATTCAACTCATGCTTTTGATCTCTATACCATATTATGGGTTTTTGATGCATGTTTTAGAAATAATTTACATTCATGAGTTTGAACTTGTATCTAAGTTCCTATCACTTTCTATTGTTGAAGGGTTATCGCATTACTATAACTTTACTTGAACTTGTTCAAAAGGTAACTCTATCCTTCTCCTTTGTTGTAGCTTTGACTTCACTTGAATATAGCTAGGCTTCACATTTCAAAGTTTTGTAAAACTTAAAGGCTTCTCCTTTTTCCCGAGATAGGGGTGATATTTTTCATTCTATGTTCATATTTACTTTGAGTTTTGAAAATAAGATTTGTATTTGTATTGAAATATGTGGCTATTTGGGGTTTTCGAGCTTCTTTTCAGATGGAGCGAGCCACTTTATCTTTATGGGTCCTCAAGATTTTTTTTTAATTGTTGTTTACTATTCCATAGCTCCACCATGTACAATGGTAAGTTGGAATTTCATTCTGTTGTGAATTTTGAACTAGTATTTACTTTTATTGACTAGTAACCCTACATCTGCTCCATGGTTCAAATTTTTCAATCTTAGCAAGTTTAGTTAATATCATAAACCCTCAAGGTCATTGTTTTAGTATCATAATACTCCTTTTGGATTTGTATTTGTATATCATTTGAAGTTTCTTTTGTTGAATATTTATTTTGTGATACTATTTCATTATGTAGGTATTTCCATCTTTATCGAAACTTGTGATTGATGATATACTAGTGAACTCGAGATATGGATTTCTTGATCAAGATGTATTGAATCTTTATTCATCCAGTTAGAATATTTTTTCTTATTCATTGACACCTCGTTAATTATATTTTATTCTATTTTTGTTTGCTCCTCACGTCTCGAAAATGAATGAGCACTTTAGAAACTTGTAGCATCTCTATCAAATTTGTGTTCCTTTTACATAAAATATGTTCTTGAAAAATATGCATATCCAGCTTAAAATGATGGCTTGGAAATCTTTTTTGAGTGTTTTAGACACTTGTATAACTCCAGTGCACTCCTCATTGATGAATTTATTATTTGCACCATGGATGTATTTCCTTTAACCTGTCTCGAGGGTTAGCTTCATATATAAAATGTTACGATTTTCTATAACTAGACTACATCACATAAATGGCTCTGAATCCTTCAATTTGAAATTCAAATCTATTTATCGAGACCTTAAACATGTATTCTGTATTTCATACTTGTACTCCATTCTGGAACATAATCTCTTACTTTTATGATGTTCCCTTATTGATGACATGTTGTTTTGATCATTTAAAGTGTGTTTTTATTGGGTATGGATTATTATTTGTCGAAACTACACTCTTACTTTTGTAATTATACCCATCACGTTATTTTTCTTTGTAGTCTAATGTTTTGAGGATATGTGCATTTGATCTCTTTTATTGTTAGCATATTCTAGTATGTAGTAGTGACTGCAATTACTTACTCTTAGTAAGCATATCTGGAAATCTTATTTGATTTAAATATTTGTAACTCCATAATGGCATAAAATCATTCTTTGGATAATGAGGAAAAGAAATCATTTTTTTCCTTCATCTTGTATCAGTTGAAACCTATTATTGTACTTGCAGTTCAATCTTAAAAATCTACTTTGATCATATGACACTATGAACTCATATGTTAGATGTTTATTTTGCAAACTGGGAATAATTTGAACTGTTTCACTTCTCCATTTGTAACATCTATATCCATACTTTGAAAGTTTGAAATCGTTACAAAAATTTGAAGGAAGATGTATTTTGAGATAATGGGAATATTTTATTTCTAAATATGTATCTATATGGCTCCTTCTAAGAATTTCTTGGAAGTTTCTAGTCCTTTCACATCTGAAGTTTGTACTTTTATTCTAGCTCAAAGTGATTCTTGCATGATATTGCACTATCTTGTTGTTTTTTTATTCATATTTTGTTGTTATAAAAGAACATATTCCTGATATTGTGCCCTTGAATAGGTATTTAACAAAGATGTATGATTTTGGGAAGATCTTTATAAAAATTGGATAAGCTAGAACTTGCAATTGTATCTCCTTTACTTGAAGAAACACCACTCTCTGTCTGCAAACCTGATGATCTATAACTTTGTTTCTCTTTAATGATTATTGGTAATCATCTTAAGGTGTATGGTTGTATATCAACTCCTTGAATGGATGGTTAGATACCTATAACATCTGTAATAATTCTTCCTCTAGAAGCATACTTAGCTTGAATTTTTATACATGTTTCATCTTTCAAATCTATGAGTGATATCTACAAGCTATAAGCAATTTCACTGTACTAATTGTAACTTTTGCAAAGATAAGATGAATTGCATTCTATTTTCAAGGCCTATTGTACCTTAGTTTCATTGTTAATTAACATCATTCTACTTGTACTTTATCTTTTGAGCTTTTGTTTTTGAAGAATGCATGATTGATGATTCTTAGAACTCTTATTTGCACACATTGATTTGATTTGTACTTGCATCATTCCTATGAATACCTTGATTGTAATTTTTAAAATCACTTCACTTAATCATTCTTAAAAATGGAAACATGTTGGTCCTGTCAATTGTGAATGATGATGATTATTTTCTTTTATATTCCATAATCTTCTAAGACACTGATATCTTCTTGTGTTATGTTTATTGAAATGGATACTCTTCTTATGAATTATTTTCTGTATGCTACTTTTTATTTTAAGAGCATTATTTGAAAGTTCATCTATTTAAAGTTGTGAACAGAGAAACCTTGAAATCCGGAGAGGACAATCATTCATTTTTCCCTTTCAGGTACAATGCCAACAGTTGAAGAAAATGGTGAAGAAGGAGCAGTGAGTACAAAACACACAACAAACTAATGGAAATCTAGGAAATGATGGATTCCATCCTTTCTTTTTCACAACATTATGTATATTTACTTAAAATTATGTTCTTGTTTTCAGAGTTATTCCCATTGCTTGTGTGGGTTCACTGTACTTTATAATTATGAAATAAATGAGAATTTCTTCATGTGATGAGTTGTAATTTTATCTTTTTGCATTATTCTTTCATTTACATGATGTAAAATGAAAATTTACAACTCATACACACTAGGAACATTTCATTTAATCATAATTAATGAACTTAAGATAATTGATAACAAATAAAAAGTGAACAAAGATAGTCTGAAACCTACTTCACCCCGACATGGAATTTCCCTCGACATGATTTGGGTTTTCCATCTTCTTATTTTTGAATTCTTCCCATTTGTGTCAAGGTCCTGCACCTTTTTGGAGGGATATGGTGCATGATCATGACAAAGATATGATGAAAGGACATGCTAAGACAAAAATAGGCATTCTAAACTTGTAAAGTGACATTTCACTTATCTTCTCTCCCTTAGTTATGTTTATTCATAAATCCTTTCCATTTGAAACAAAGTTTCAAGTTGCAAATTTTCCAAAAGTGCAAAAATTGTCAATAGTAACTTTGTAGTCAGAAAATTCACAAAATCTTGTGTGTTCCCTTATCTCGACCATTTAAATCTAGATATGAGTTTTGAGAATTCTTACTCGAACCAAACAAAGCTACAACTTTTGTGGCATATTCCTTAACATCATAAGATGATAAAAAAACTATACAAATTCAAATTTCAGTTAGCGAAGCCCCAATGAAACCCTCTCAATATTTTCCCTCCATTTCACACAAAGCAAGACAAAATTGGGTAGATAAATTTCTAGTTGTGCACAAAGTAAATCTAGATTGGGAGGCACAAGTAGAGCCCTTAGCAAACATTGATTTTAATCCAAGCATGGGAACCTTGAGAATGGTAACCAAAAATAATATGTCAACACAACAAACCATTGTTTGGCATGAAACTTCAGAAGACCTCTTCACTCTTTCAAAGAAAAGAAAAGCCAAAGGCTCAAGTATTGCAATATGAGGAATATCTAGAATCATTGATAAGGGATATGACTGAAGTATCTCAGAGAAGTAGTGAGAGGAGAAGGTGCTACAAGTAATGAACTTGAAACTCAATTAGAGGCCACAGTTCCTCCTAGTGTAGTTTTGATGTAGAACCGGCATTACATGGCTTATACAAGAAAATAAAGAAATGCATCTATGCAAAGGATTAGGCATAATGGTTGTTGAAAAGGAATGAAAAAATCATTATATCAATGAAATCGTTCTTTGAAAATATTAATACAGATGGGGCAGCCGTTGAAAAAGGAATTTGTAAAGACCCTTCAATTATGACCATGGATGATATTGGTATATGCTAGACATATGCTAATTATACCAAGGAAATACTAAGGGAATGGAATAGAGAGGTAAGAAGACTTTCTTTACATTTTGACAACATTATTTCTAGAGGAAAACATATCTTCACAGAATCTTTTGCCATGGAAGTATTTAACAGAAGAGTTTGTGATATTGATTAAGTAATTCTTAGTTAATTTTTAAAAGGATAATAGATGAGGTGAATGAAGGAGAAAATTTTCATGTCGTTGAGATTGTTTCCAAAACAAGGGAAAAAATACCGAAAATAGAGACTCTGAAAGAAATTTCTAAAAAAAAATTAGTAGTCAAAGGATTTTCTTGACAAGTCAACTATGTTATATAGAAGCCCAATTGTTGAGATAAAAAAATATAACAAAAGATTCTTAGATTTGCAAAAAAACTATCTGAGATTATTTCGTGCTTGGTGATGTCATTCAAACAACCATTTTCTACAAAGAGTTAACTATCTACACTATTTTTCACAACCCCTTTTCCTTCCCTAGTTTGTGTGCACCCTTTTTGTTACTATTTTATTGTTCCCTTTTTGTTAATCCATGAATGAGATTATACATTTTGGTTGATTCTACCCTGGTCAAAATTAACCGTATTATTGCACTTGGCCCTATAATCTACAACTTTCTTGTATTGTTCTATGATTTCACGAGCTGCTTTGTTATGCAAGATTGGAAAAACAAAAACCCTAAAAACTAGTTCTCTGGGGTATTTAATATTTTTCCATCACATTCCACGTTAGAAATTTTGAAAATATAAAAAGTGTGGCACATGACAATTTGAAAAATAAAGCGGGGAATTTATGTTAATATTGAAATTTAAAGTTCTCAAAAATGTGGGGGAATTCACAATTCAAAATTTGAATTTACCACTCCTTAAGAAAAGATGTGGGATATCAAAAATTAAACAATATTTTAAACAACGAATTTTGTTATTGGATATAGCTTAAAATAGTTTGAACACAAAAAAACATATAATATTATAATAAAAGAGATTAAATAAATTTTATGAATGTGTAGGCACATTTATTTTTTATTTTTATCAAAATTGACCTAGACAATGTTATATGTAGTGCACTAATGAAAAATAATTCTTCAATTACTTTATACCATGTGTCATGTTTGAACTCGATAGTTAGAAAAAACTATAATTGACACATTTATTTAGAAATTTACATATAAATAAATGATTATAAACTATTTCAAAACTATATGAAACAATGATATTATAATATAAATAGCTACCAGTAAAATGACAACACATGGCATGAAAATTCTAAAATCCAAGAAGTGTTTTTTGCATTTAAATAATGAAAAATAGTAGCACCTTAAAGCTGTAAAGATAGTGTTTACAATCAAAAGAGGTATTTCTATATAGCTAGTAGTTGATAAGCTATATCATGTTTTTTTATTCTATCACTATTTCCAAATTATTTAATTGTTGTACCCAATGGACAATATGTTATTTCATTCAATAAATAAAGCATCTTAGCGGTCGTTATGAATTTTATTTGATAAGAACCGATGTGAATTATATATTGTAATGATTTATCTTATGAAAATTACATAAAATATCACTTACTCTCGGGGTATATATGGATTCCAGATTACAAAGATATATCTTATATGAGATAAACATGTAGTGCAGCAATTGGGGCTACCATGTGAAGTCCACCCAAAATGATACAATTACAATCAATTAAAAACACTATCAATCCAAAGAGGAAAACATAGTGATTATAATGATAATAGCCCTGGGGGCGCTAGGTTATACCATTGTTTGCTATTATATAGCTATTCTCAAATTAGAAACTATTTATCTAGCGGTCTCTACTTTATTCTTTTCAACTTGTAATGGAGCTTAGCGGTCATTAAACACTTTTTTTTACGAATCGAAAGTAATTATCTCTCTCAATGGAAATTAGTGCAGGAATAGGCTCCACCAGGTAAAATGAAACCAATTTTATACAATTATAATCATTGCAAATTATAATCGATCTAAATATGTAAAGATCGTGATTACTACAACAAGAGGTAATGAAAGAATCCTAGTGGCATCTAAGATAGACCATGGGTTGTTAATCAATAACTACTTGGAAATTGAGAAATTGTTGAGCCTAATGGCCACTAGGATTTTTCTTTGATATGAACAAATATGGATTATAATTTATAAAGATATATATTAGGATAAATAAATAAGTCTTGAATCCTCTCGATAGAATGTATTGCAACAATTGGGTCTACCATGTAAATTCCACCCGATACCATATAATAACAATAAATGAAAAATACTTTCGATCCAATGTAGAAACGATAGTGACTAAAATGACAAATGGTAAAAATATCAACCTAGCATCTGCCAATATATACTATTGTTTATTATTATACGATTATTCTCAAATTTAAAACCATTGATCCTAGTGGTCGCTACATTACTCCTTTTAACTAGCAATGAAGGCTAGTAGTCGTTAAGAACTTTCTTTGATACAAGTATAAATTCTTAATCCTTCGGATGGAAATCATTGCAGGAATTGGCTCCACCAGGTAACATGCAACCAATTTGATAACATTATAATCATAGGCAATTACAATTGATCTAAACTTGTACAAATTATTACTGGTATGTCAAGAGGTAATGATATGATCATAGCGGCCACTAAGCTAGACCATGATTTGTTTTTCAATGGATATTTTTAAATTGAGAAATTATTGAGCCTAGTAGTTAATACACTTTTTATTTGATACGAATGAATATGGATTACAATTTACAAAGATATATCTTAGGAGAAATAAATAAAACTAGATGCCTCTTGATGGGCAGTAGTGCGAAGAATTGGGTCCACCATATGAGGTCTACCAAATATAATACAATTAAAATCAATGAAAAGCACTAACCATCTAAATTTGAATTGATATTGATTATAATGATAAGTGGTAATGATAGGAGCCCAACTTTCGTTAAGCTAGACCATTGTTTGTTTTTATATGTATTCTCAAATTCATAAATTGTTGCACCTATTGGCTGCAACGTTATTTCTTTCAACTAGTAATGGCACTTAGTTGTGACTAATCATTTTATTTTATACAAAGATAAATTCTTTATCTCTCTCGATGGAAAGTAGTGGAACAATCGGCACCACTAGGTAACATATGGCTAATTTGATATAATTATAATCATTGACAATTACAATCAATCTAAATTTTTACAAAGAGTGATTACTACAATAAGAGGTAATGAAAGGATTGTAGAGGCTGCTAAGCTAGACCATGATTGGTTAATCAATAGTTATTTTGAAATTCAGAAATTGTTGAGCCTATTGGCCACTAGGATTTTTTTTTATAGGAATGAATATGGATTATAATTTACAAAGTTATATTTGAAGAAAAATTTATAAGTCTTCATCAATTCAAACTTGAACAAATAGTGCTTAAAATGAAAGTTACAGTAAGTAATTGAACGTTAGATATCATGTCCAGTCGAAGCCTAGTAGTCATTAACCATTATGTTGATTACTCTTTAATGATAAAAATTAATTTACTATAGATATTGGTGATCACAAAGGCTAATACTTACATTCATTATCATACAATGGGAAAAAATAGTCCATATGTGAAGTAATTATTAATATATTCTACTCCAATTGTAGGTACAATTTCTTCCATTGGTCGTAATCCATTCTCGAGAAATTTCATTCATTGAAGGCACTGAGTGTTGGAAGAAAAGAGATGAGGAATGGTTTGTTGAAATCCATGGCCTTGACAACTGTTAGGAATATTCCTTGGATTAGTGATCGCATTATTGTTTGTAATAGTTAAATGAAATATTCATATATTACATTAGTAAGTTAGTGTGTCAGTAAGATATTAATATTGTTATATTAATATCATATTTGTGTGAGAAAAATAAAATATTGTAATATTATTAATATGAGTCATAAAACAACTCATTATTAATAATATAAGATATTGTATTAGTTGTGAGTTTGTAGAATAAACAACTCATGTAGATTATTATGTGTGGAGTTATTGGTGAGTGATCATAGGAGAGATTAGTGGGATGATAATGGTAAGCCTCATCTCCTTGTTTATAGTAAATGGAAAGGCTATATATTGCAATCTCTCTCACTATGTAATGTGCTCCAAATTATTCAATGAATAATATAGTGTGTTTATTATATTTTTGTTCTTATTTTGTGTTTATGTTATTATCTTCATTCTACAACATTGTCTCTTATTTATTTATACAATTATATAATGTAATTGTTGCTTATTTATATTAGATAAGCTATGAATTTCACATCATCTAGTATCGAGCATGAAAAGACAAGCTATGAGCAGTGATTTAAAAACAAAACCGTAGCCTCTAGAATGAAGATTTGAGAGTTTTGAAGCTTTCGTCGCTATTTTCTCAATTCTGATCTTTAAAAAAATGGACTGGTAATTCGTTTTTCCTCAAAAACTCATAATCAAAATTTTCTGAATTTTTTTGGGTTTGTTTATTTGTATAAGGGGAAACTTCAGTCAAAAAATTACAAAAACCGATTTTGTATTTTAAGAGAAATCATGGAAACAATTCTGACATTTTTGATTATTCTTAAAAAAAAATAGTGACTGACTTCTAGCAATTAAAATCTAATATGCTTTATTATTTTGGATAAATATAAATCTGATTATTATTGTAAGGGTGCATTATCGGTTGAAACCGACACCTAATAGAATTATAAAATGAACCTCAAAGACAAATTCAGTTGAGTTAGCATCATCACAATGGAGGAAGGAGGAAACGGAGGAAGGAGGTTAATCAGTGACTTCTCTTGACCCATGCGAAGGGGCCACACAACGAATTTGTGGCATTTTTGTTGTTATGTGTTTGATTTTCATTATGACATGTAATAAGAACAAGATATTTATTCTTGTTTGCTCATGTAATATTACTTGGATTAGTGCTCACATTATTGTTTGTAATAGTTAAATGTAATATTCATATATTACATTAGTAAGTTAGTGTGTTAGTAAGATATTAATATTGTTATGTTAATATCATATTTGTTTGAGAAAAAAAAGCGTAGTTCCTACTTCCCTTTGACACCTTTTTGATACTAATCATGATCTTTCGTTGATTATATTGTGGACATGATTATGGACTTTAGTATAGTATGATGTTAGATGTTAGATGTTAGATCATGGATTATTGTTGACTTGATTCGATTATGATGCATGGTGATTATTAGAGACATTTTGGATATTGATGTTGATATACTATTTGACATGGTTATACTATGGATGTTGTTCGGACATGTGATATTTGGATATTGTGAGTAGACATAGAAATGGAAATTATTTGATGATGATATAGTTGTTGAGTAAAATTGCAAATGATCTTGTTGGTTGCTTGGATGTTGTTGTGATCCATATATCTAGATGATTTTGGAATTTTATTTATATTATTTTAGATGTTTTGATATGGCCACGAGGCCGAAGGAGGTATTTGTGTTTTATAGGTTAAAATATCACAACAAACATCGAGGGATTGGAGACCAACCACATTGGAATTCTAGATAAATTCAACAAGGTCACCATGGCAACTAGTATTTGTTTGTGCGTGTTTGTGTGTGTTATGGATTCCCATGGGGGGATCACCTTTAAATGTGACCAATGGATTATGTGTAATTATTTATTAGTTCCTTTGTTTATGTTTGCATGTGTTATTTTGTGGTGCATTGACCCTTCAATTATTCATTAAATTGTGTGTAATATTGTGAGTAGTCATGTTGTTAAGTTAACTAATTAAAATATGTCATAAAAAAGTAATTAATAGAGTTGTTGGCCTTGAATTAAAGTGTTGTAAGAGATGTGTAAGTGATGTGTAAGTTAAATTTTGAGTGTGAAACACTTCATCTTCTTGGAAATTCGAATTTGTCCTTGAAGGCTAACTTTGGAGGCTTGTGAGAAAAGTTAAACTTTTCGCATACCTTTTAAATTTAAGTACCAACAATACCTATGGTTGGAGATTTGAAGTTAGACATTTATAATGCTTTTTGAGAAGGTAAATTTTAGGTTTTAATTACACTTCTTACTTGAAATTTAATTCAGTTCTTTGGGATATGGGATTGATTTGAGTGTGTAAGTAAGACTACCATATTATTCAACTACTTATTTATTTTGTCTTGGAGATTGAATTTGAATTTTGGGTTGGGATTGAGGATGTGTGATGTGCCATCCTACATGGATCCACCTAATCCTCTTCTCTTCCCTCTTATATAAAATTCAAATTGCTTGTCATTGTTTTGGCTGGATTCACTTTTGGAAACTCCTTTTGGGGAAAATCATTTTGCTATTTTGGAGCTCTTGATTTGGAGAAGTTTTGGAAGATTGTTGCATGCTTGTGCTTGGCTGATTTGGATTGCTTGCATTGGGTTAAAGCTTGCTATTTTGGAACTTGGAACAACTCCATCATGGAGAGGTAGGATCTTGGCTCTTGTAATGCTTCTTTTCTGTTTATGAAATTGTTATTGTTGTGAATGTTTTGGCATGTTTGTGGGATGTTGGGTAGATGGCCTAGGAATGGTGTAGGAGAAGACTATGGGGTTTATTTTGTGGGAGGCACAAGTGTTTTGGGGAGGTATAAGTGTGGAGGGAGTTGGGATTTGGGTTCCACCTTACAAAGAAATAGCTTGCATTTCTTTACTCATTATGGGGTGTCATAAGAGGTTGGGAGGCATAAGGAAATGTGAGGAATAAGGGGTACTTTGGGGAGGCATAAGGGCATGATAGGGCTTTGATATACTATATTTTGGTGGTTTGAAATTAGGTAACAATACCAATTTCCCCTTTGGGAGGAACAATTAGCATCCCCATAGTTTCTTGCTCCTTTGGCTTTCTTGATGAAGCCTCAGTAATGTTTTTCATGATTTAATGTAGTTTTAAACTACATTCTATTTTGGAATGTGTGTTTATTGTGAAAATGTTACTTGTGTGTTTGTGGAAGCCTATTGTTGCCATGATTTGGATCACATATTTTATTGCATTTTGGTTGGGGCTCGGGGGCAAATGAAGAAGGAAGGTTTATCCTTTTCATTGGATGTCCTTGTTGGGTGGGAGAATTTCCTTTCCCCTACTCTTGTGGTGATCAAATTAGAAGAATGTGAAATCTGCATGTTGTTGTTCCTGAGCTAAGAAAAGACAGTTTGATAGTTTCTTGTGCAGAAAACCTTATTGTATGTAACACCCATTAAAACAACCCACTTTACACCCAAGAACAACCTATGATTAGCTAGGAAAATTATGGAATAATTATTTTTGTGTAAAAGAGTCTACGACTAGGTTATAAGGCAAATTTTGTTAGTAACAAGTTCCGAACAATTCTAATCCACTAGAATATACTTTTCTCTTATTAACAATTATTAGAGGTCACAAGGTCCCAAAATTTAGG
The DNA here is from genome assembly GCA_018340775.1 of Taxus wallichiana var. yunnanensis. Classification (NCBI taxonomy): domain Eukaryota; kingdom Viridiplantae; phylum Streptophyta; class Pinopsida; order Cupressales; family Taxaceae; genus Taxus; species Taxus wallichiana. The sequence goes on along the minus strand of CM031244.1, from coordinate 417,675,347 downwards.
GTTAGAAAGTTCAAATAGGTTCAGAGGGTAATTCCTCACCATACCCACTCTCTAATAGGCTTTAAATATTCAACCTATTTTTTCTCAAGATTAGTGCATTCAAAATTTCCTTAAATTATTTCCATGGTTAGAAATTTCCTCACCTTTCCAAAGATAAAAAAATTTCCTCCTAACTCCTCATATTTCTCAAGCTATGGGCCAGTGGGCCTTGGCGTGAAATTTTTCCCCCAAGAGCGGAGTCTCATGGAGCTAGGGTAGAAAATTTTCCCCAAGGGCAGGTCTGTGGGCCACGGCGACACATTTTTCCCGGAGGAGTAGTCGGGTCAGTGGGACGGCGGGAGACATTTTGGAAATTTTCCGGCTGGGAGAAAAGCCAACTTTGCGCTTGTGCTCCCACAAGTCCGCAAGGGACACGTAGCACCTCCTAAGCCACAAGTAGAAAATGGGGCAACGGGATATAATATATTTTTAGTGCCCCAAAGGAAAAAGGGTAAAATTCACTCACGCCTCTGTGACACACGTTGTGACACCACTTGGCGGCTCTTGATTGGCTATGGGTTAGCGGGCGGTGGGAAACTTTAGAAAATTTCCTAAAATTTTCTAGAAATGCCAAAGGCAAAAAGGGACCCACTCCTCCATCAATGCCTCATGATGCCACATGGCAGCTCCTGATTGAATGCGGGTGGTGAAGAAAATTTAGAAAATTTTCCCAATTTTTTTTTCAAGCACTAAGTAAAATAGAAGATCTCCCTCTCGCTAATGCCTTGTGGTGCCACTTGGTGGCCTCTCGATTGGTTGCGGGTTGGCAAGAAAATTAAGAAAAATTTCCAAAAATTTCCTAAAGTACTAAGTGAGAAATTCGGGCCTGAAGCTCGCCATGTGAAATTTTTCCCAAAATTTTCTTTTTTGCGCTAACTGAAGAAATTTTTAGAAGGCCATAACTTTTGATAGAGAGCTTAGTTTTGGGAAAATGAGGACTTTCTAGAAATCTATCAACATCCTCTTTACTCATGAATCATTAAGTTTTAATTTTAATAAATTTTAAGGGGTCAATTTCAATAAAATGATCTCATGTGAGGCTTTTACAAAGGCAAATCGGTAAATTTTAACTTATGAGATTTATTCAATTTGATCTTCTTCCTCTCTCAACATGTCAAATAGACATGGAGAATTGTTCTTAGGTGGATTTAGGATGGATTAGGAAGGTAATTTTGTTTTATTGACTCCTAATTTGAGAAAAACAACTTTGACGGCAAAACGATAGTAAAAACATGACTTGAGGTCGATTTTACTAAGTTTTCTAAGAAATTGCTTGAGTGTTAATGTATAGATGAATTCATTTAGATCTTATTATTTCCAAATTAATGTTTCATTTGTTATTTTTTTGTTGCGAATTCGGTCTATGCATTTTGGATTAAATAATTGCCAGTTTGAAAATGCAAGACAGAGATCAAATTTTAAAAGGTCTATTTGCCATTTTCTTCTTCCAAGTATTATAATACGTTCCAATTCAAATATAATATATTTAGTTGATTCAAATCAAACTATTCAAGAGCTAAAATATGTCTCTGATTTCCAATTTTCACATATTTCAAAAGACAAAATTTTGTATTTTTCTCACACGCATTTCTTCCTTTCAAACAGAGACTTCAAATACATTGAAATGATCAGATTCAATACAACAACACAATTTGAGAGAGGTAATACATTCATTTATTGATTCCAAATGACAACTTTACAACTTCCTTCTTTCATTCTTTCGTTTCATCATACAGAACACAATTTCTTGCTTTCAAAAGAACAGACAAAGTATGTCTCTTTCACATTTCAATTTACACTTTCATAACCACTACAACATCTTTCCATTACAAACATATACAATTTCATCCACTTCAAGTGGGAAAGGTTACAATAATATTTCATTTCACAAGGGACTCTTAAACTATTTTTATTTTCTTTTCTCAACTCCAAAACAACAACATGTAGATTTCTCATTCTTCCAATTTGATCACAACAAGAGTAGGGGAAAGGCAATGCTCTCCACCCAACCAAGAAATCCAATGAAAAGGATAAGCCATCCTTCTTCATTGGCCCACGAGCCCTAACCACAATGCAATAAAAGATGTGATCCAACTCATGGCAATAACAGGCTTCCACAAACACACAAGCAGCACTTTCACAATAAAAACACAGTCCAAAATAGAATGTAGTTTACAACTACATTAAAGCATGACAAACAATACTAAGGCTTCCTCAAGCAAGCCAAAGGAGAAAGAAACTATGGGGGATGCTTCTTATGCCTCCCAAAAGGGGAAATGGGTATCACCACCTAAATTACAAACCACCAAAATATAGTATATCAAAGCCCTGACATTCCTTATGCCTCCCAAAGTACCCCTTATTCCTCACATTTCCTTATGCCTCCCCAACCTCTTATGGAACCCCATAATGAGTAAATAAATGCAAGCTATTTATTTGTAAGGTGGAACACAAATCCCAACTCTCTCCACCCTTATACCTCCCTAAAACACACTTGTGCCTCCCATAAAATAAACCCCATAGTCTTCTCCTACACCATTCCTAGGCCATCTACCCAACAGCCCACAAACATGCCAAAACATTCATACATTAACATACACATTCATAAATGAAGAGAATTTAAAGAGCCAAGCTCCTACCTCTCCATGATGGAGTTGTTCCAAGTTTTAAAACAACAAACTTTATTCCAATGCAAGCAATCCAAATTAGCCAAGCATGAAATCATTTATGAATTGATTACTATTTTTTGTAATACATCTTGCATAAAAAAAAACAGCTACTAAGGTCTATGCAAGCTAAGACAGAAGCTCAATGTGTGAGTGGTAGTTACCTAAAGTGCTAATATTGAATTTATCATTTTACCACGTAGATCACTATGTTTTTTTTAAATACGCTTTCATTTTCCATAACAATAGATATATTATGAATAGATTGATGTTTTGTTTGAAATAGATCTTGCATCAAAGGATCTCAGCTATGGGTAAAGAAGATGCAATCCTACATGCAAGGCCCATTGGTAAGTGGTAGCCACAAGATAAAATGTTGATTTTTTCCATTGGTTAGAATTGATATGAGACCAATTTAAAAAATTATTTACTTCCCTACAATTAACCACAATAATTACTTGCTTATTTTAGATTTGGAGGGCTTGTTGTATGAGAAAAACCAATTGCCCTCTAGGGACATGTCATTCAAGTTCCGCAAGGAGACTATCAATGTACGAGGTGGCTTGAAAGTTTTTAAAGTCATTATAAACAAAATTTGAAATGGGATTCTGGTCAGACAAAATCAATTCTACTAAAGTGGAAAAGCTGATAAAGGCCTTCAATAAAAAATTATCAACTGACTTGAATCCACTAGTCACCTAGGAAAAAGAACATTGCAATATAGTTGATGGAATTGCAATATTGACCCAATATAGTTATCAATTATTGACTGCTCATGTGTTCTAAATTAGACTTGTGTTAAGTTTCTTGTTTGTGTTTCCAAGTATTGAACACACGACTGCGATACCAAGTGTAACGCCCACAATTTTGATGCTCAAGACCCAAGACAAAACTCAATACTTAGGAAAAATAAAGAATAATTTTATTTTTTAAAAGGGTTGCAACAAGATACTATCAAATAGGTTGAATATATTCTCATTGAACAAATGAGTTACATCTAGCCAAAACTACTCACCAAATTTGATTACTACCTCTATGAAGCATTTGCTTATTCTAGAACATTTAAGTTTGACACACAATTCTATCATCCTCGTTGAATACCTTGGGTATCTTCTATTTATCATGGACATTCCAGTGTATGGTAGAAATTCATATGGATCCAACCTTTGGAAATCAGCTTGTACTTCCATTCGCATGAATTGCATCTTGAACCAAAGATGGTACATCTCCTGCGTAAGTTCCCTTTCGAGAACCGCTCGTCCATATCCGCATGAAGTTATTACACTTTTTCAAGAATAGGAACTTCTCATGTCGCACACTTAATCCACACTTACTCACCATGACAGGTCTTACCTTCTAGGACACCCCCCATTTGTTGGCAATGAATTAGCATGTCGACTAGCATAACCTTCAAATGTCGTAACGACCAAACTCTCTAGTTTTCTAATCCATTTCTCAAAATACCAAGCATAGTGAATCAGGAGATCTTGATGATGATCAATTACAACATAAACTTCTTCTTTACAAGAACCAAAAAGTCGTGTGCACTACTAAATTATGAGTTGAGACAGATCTTGTCAACGATACAATTGGTTGTATTGTCAACACTATTTATTGCACTTCGTCATTAAATTTGATCGATGTACTATCCCAATCTAGGATCCCAAGAACCCTTCCCATATTCCAATCCCCCATATTTCAAGGGGGAATCGTAGGAAACTACCAGTCAAAATGGCTTCGGCCTTAACCATCTACAAGTTTCATGGTATTACTTTGCATAAAGACACTATAATTATTGACAAAGACCGAGAGACAGGGCTTTACCTTCACAACCATCTCTAGAATTCCTCCCTTATCCAATTTTCATATTTTCCATCCCTTCTCCTTTACACATATTATACAATATCTAAAACACCTTTACTACAATGCCTCATAGACAAGTAATTAAAGCGACCATCTCTTAACCTCTACCCCACCCCTTGAACATTATCGCATTTCCCTTCCACACCCTTCCACACTGCCTATTATGTCTTCATATACTCATCCTTCTACCATACTCCTTACATGTCAACAATTTGGTTCTTTGTTCCCTCTTATCCTTGTACTAACCTTACTTTATGTTTTGTTATTAATACAAAATCTTTCTAAAAAAAATTTGGTCCTCATTTTGGTTAATTCATCTACCTTTTTCTTTATGGAGTTCACATTACACTTCTCGCATGTGATTGCTAGTATTATTAAAAAAAAAATTCGAAGGGGATGGTGAAAAAAATATAACTGGTAGTCAAATAAAAACCGTAGTCGTGCGAAATGGCAAAAACGTGCCTCTTCACTAAATTTGTACATCGTTCGTCTTTTTCTAATCTGCAAAGGTACACAACATTAGGATGTCCGAACGAGTAGTGTGGACTTTTACTCATACAAAGATTTTCGTCCTTCTTTTCAAGATTTACACAATCCTCTGGACCAGTTTTTCCATCGCCTATCAATTTAAGTCTCCTACCATTTGTACCTTAAAATAGCCCAGAAATGGAAAGGGTAGTTATTTTTTTTTCTCCTGCCATGTTTGCGATTGGAGGAATGGCAGCTGAGCTTACGTTGGCCAAACAACTTACTCTGCATTAAATTAATAACATTACGGAGAAACGGCCATTTCATAACTTTTTACATTAGTTTCAAATTTCCCCAAAATAATGTTTCGACTATTTTTAACGATTTCTTACTTTTACTTCTAAACCAATCCAGTTCTTGAGTCAATTGAATTTGCTGAAACAAGAATAGGAAAAAGATAACTCAAGATTCATCTGCTTTAAGTTTTCCGTTTTCTGTGATGAAGTTTTTTATAATAATTGTTTTGCCGCTCACGTGCTCATCTATCATTGACTAAATTGTTGTTAAACTGCCCCCGCCTGCGTGTACTAGTGTCTATATATCTAGGTTTCATGAAAAGAAGCGGCCATTGAGGTCTGTTTCCAGATAGGAATGGGCAGATCTCCTTGCTGCTCTAGTCATTCTTTTCTCCATCGAGGTGCCTGGACAGCCGAAGAGGATTTAATTTTGAGGCAATACGTCACGAACCATGGCGAGGGTGGGTGGAGATCTCTCCCTCAAAAGCAGGTTACACGTTACTGGATTCATTATTCATGGTCACCATCTAATAATTATAAGTTTTTAGATTCAAGTGTTCTGCAGTAACAGAAACTGATATTAAATAACTTGTCATGCAGGCCTGAAGCGATGCGGAAAGAGTTGCAGATTGCGATGGTTGAACTATCTGCGCCCTGACATTAAGCGGGGAAACATTTCCCCTGACGAAGAGGACCTCATTATTAGAATGCATAAACTCCTTGGTAATAGGTAGCCATCAACTCCACACTAAATTATATAATCATATGCCTTCACATTTAGCATATTATGGATTCAAAAGATGCATGGTGTCTTTTTAGGTGGGCACTGATCGCCGGAAGACTTCCCGGACGAACAGACAATGAAATCAAGAATTACTGGAACGCTCAATTGGCAAAGAAGTTCGTCCCAGGGAAGGAAACTCTTCCAAAACTCAACACAGAATCAAAGCCTACTCCCGGTGACTGTGTTCATGTGTTTAAATCTATTCCGGTAAAAGCAACAGACCTAAGGATAGCAAAAAACCGTACCGAATATTTATACTCAAATCATGGTCAGGACTTCCGTCGGATAGATGCTGAAAAAACTGCGACGAGCTCGAAATCGTGGTCGGACTTAATGGAGGAGTTAATGACAGAGGATGATTCTTATATAATCGATATTCATGGACAGGGACTTCCGTCTATTCACACTCATGATCAGTGCTCTCAGGACTCGCAATTCCTACATTCTCAGCATTGTGTAGAAAATGGAAGTAACACGTTGGAGAGTTTATTATACTTGAACGACCACTTTTCTCCGGAGTATGATCTGCTCTTCTCTCCTCTGCAGTATACGGAAGATTTCAGAATCCATGAGTTGGAGGCAAGTCTGACTAACAACTTCCTCCAAAATAACACGCCTGGTACATGGCTTATATCAATTTCCAGAATTCAAGCTCACGGTTCCTTAAAAAAAAGATATAATTGTTTGAGACTATGTTGCAAATTTTAGATCGATATTTAGAATCACATTCCGTAATTATCACCACGACAAGGATGTGTCTACGTTAGAGGAAATTGTGTTTGTAGTAGTTATGGTGGCTGATGATGCCGTAAACAACATATAAAGAATATGAATCTCTAGGTACTATATGATAATTGAGTTGAATATGTTATAACTTATAATAATATTTTTACTATTGAGCACGCAAGACCATAAATAATTCTCTTTACTATTGAGCAGGAAGATGATGAGTAAATTTTTATTTTTTTATTATAATTATTCAAATAGAATTTTTTTAATGAAATTGTTCTATCTGAAGGTTTTTTTGTGATTGATTTGTCACATCACATTTTTGTTATAATTTTCAGGTAATAAAAACTATATTTTTAATTGAAATCTTAAGTATAGTAGACATGTAACATAGTTAGTTATAATGTCCATATTTTCAACACCAAAATACAATATTGAAATTATTAGAATAATTTTTTTTTTGACTTTGATTGCATACTACACAACACCACATGGGATCTAAATAAAGAAACTCAACATCATGTAGGAAACTTACATAAACATGAACCCACTCATACAATAGGATAACATAGGGTATGCACCAATGTCTTACTCAAACGATGTAAACCAGGACAATGACCCAATTACAATAAGAAACATAGGATAAGCATACTCCATGACATGGTCTTTTCATGGTTTACATATTCATTACATTAAGGTTTCCATTGTATGACCTTATAGTTTTCAATAATATTAAACACATAAGATTTAAAATTTCCTATTTTTCAAACTCCAATTGCTTTATTTTGTAGAGCATTAGTCTTTAATGGAGAATGTGTGGTTGGTTTCTTTCTCCAATTCCATTAGTTATCCATAGCTCATTTGTTTAATAAATTCATTTTAAACAACTATGAGTCTCCTAATATTCAATTCTTATGTTAAAGGTTGGTTTCTCAAAATTATTTAGTTGACTATAATTGTCTAAAGAACATATAGCATGGAACCCTTTGGTTCTTTACAACTAGGTTGTATGTTTTTGTTTAACATTTCACGTATAGAGGTTCCATTAGAATTTTCTCGTTTCTCTTATGGAAATAACTTCATATAGCTTGATTGTGACTAGGAACGTATATACACACATACGCCTCCTAATATTTGACTTAATGATTTGTTTGAGAGAGCTATGTTTACTTGGTTTGGACAAGTACTCTCATTACAAGGAGGAAACATTCACAAGAAGGAAAATGAACATTAATAGATAAATAGAAAACCTATCTCGAGTTTATTTCATAGCATTGTTTGATACTAACAATAAATTATTTTAATCTTCAAGTTATTACAACCAACTATGTAGGTTAACTAATTAATTTGTGTCATTCTAGATTCACAATACATTGCTCCAATTAGGAATAAATTATTTCACAATCCTATTACGCGGGCAAGGGCACATTACAACTATGTTCCCCTTATACATATTTTTCCTTGAATCTAAGTGATGAAATTCACATTTCAAACTACTTCTGTTTCATCATCTTAAGGGTTCACTCTTAGTAGCAACGAGTTAATTACATGTTTCGACCATAAATTCTACTTCCTGAGTGATCCTAGATTTAATATATTCCTAACTACACCAAGGGTTCTACTAAATTTTACAAGTCCAACAAGAGTGCAATCTCCTTATCTCACAAGACCTTGGCTACAATTGCAGGTATCCCATTCTCAAGGTTACATTTTATTATTTCATTAGCATCATTGTTTGATTCATATTTATGCAAACAAAGCATGTGATCATGCATCATATTTGGATTTTTCAATTTATTAGGTTGTTGAATTAGTCATGGAACTCTACTTTATTACATTCATTTTATGATCACATTTGACATTTTGGTTGGTTTTGACATTTCTCAAAGGTGTACCATTTTCGTAGCGACATTCCATAGATTAATCTTATTTACCCTTTTTTACTAACTATATTTACATGGTTACTTTGGTCCCGTATTAACATCATTTTGGAAAAAAATTAATCCTTATAACACTTATGAAACACCTAGGGATTTAATACTACAAGGAGTATGACCTCACACAAGAAAACTCATTTCAATGCTCTTGGACATGCAAATACAAGTGTATATTGAAAGAGAGATATCCCAAACAACCTTATGCATTTCCAAAAGTCTCCTAGGGACCTATTTCAATT